>OU898280.1:55142654-55841175 GCA_918026665.1 Diabrotica balteata
GAACTTGTGTATATCTTTGTGTTCAAAAAATGTGTTGGTGATAATCAAATTATTCTCCATGCAAAAGTCTATCATCCTTCTTCTATTATCGTTTCTTGTATCTTCCCACTGCATACCCAAAATATCTATGTTATCATCGTCTCTTTTACCAACTCTACTATTCGTATCACCTAGAATGACTATTCTACCTTTCACATTTTCTATGGCATCATTGACCTCTTCCCAATATTCTTAAATAACTTTCAATGGTTCGTCATCATTCGGGCCATATGTGACTAATATAGTTGATATTTCTGATTTATCTAGTGTTATCTCTATCTTTAAATTTCTTTGTAATATACATTTCCAATTTTTAACACATGACATATAGTTTGCTCTCATTAGGCATCCTACACCTTCTGCCGCTCTACTATCGGTACTGACTGCGCTGTACAAAAATACATGTTCTTTATCCAATTCATCCATTCCTTGACCTTTCTTTTTAGTTTCCGTGATCGCCAAAAAATCTAATTGTGCTTTGTCAAATTTATCTATTAATTCTCTCTCTTTTCCATTGAGGCTTCTGACGTTCCACGTAGCCATTTTTATTTACGTTTGTAGTCTATTTGCACCTTGATCTTGTATTATATTTTCTTTTTTGTCCAATTCAATTATATCGTTAAGCTTTATTCTCACCTTGTTTGGTATTCCATGTTGATCAGTTCTATTTGGCCGATGGTCTGCTATTTCTTCCTGGCTTTGTTGAGAGCCTTCATCTCCCTGTTCCACGTCCATACTTCTCCATTTATTATAAGTTTTTGAAACCCCATTTGGACTATATTCACTTTACTCTTTTCTTCCTTAGCTTTAGCTCTAATTTCTTTTTGAATAATTCTCTGCTGTTCGCTCAAATCATCATTTATATATACTTTGTGTTTTCTAATATTTCTTAGTTTGGCTTTATTGTTCATAATTTTGAATATATACCCAAACATTATCTTAGCACCGTCTTTAATGCATTTCAGCGCAACTCTTTTTAAAACGAAGGGCTTGAAAAAAAAATATACACCACTTTGTAGATTTTAAAATAAACTATAGAGTGGTGTATATTTATTTTTTAAGTCCTAAAGATAGTTCTTGTGAAATTTCAAAAATAGTGTTTTTTCACAATAAACTAGGATTTTTTCAAAACCAAGCCTTTTAAACGTCCAGAATCTAATGCTTGTTAATAAATAAAGTAAACTTTAAATGAACAACGAATAGTTTCAACCAGGTTTGTTTTGGCGAAGGTGAGTTTGTTACTTTCTGCGGCATAACAAATATAAGCCGACTTTTTTTAAGTTAAAACTTACTTTAATTTTATCTTATTTTAAAGATATTTTCAGGCCTTAAAAAATTTTCAAAAATTTTCCATGTATTTGATGAATAAATGTCAATTTTGAAACAGCCATACCTTTGTTAATGTTATGTTTACGATAATAAAAAAAACGAACGTCTTTATTTAAAAGCTTTATTTATACCCAAAGAATTTTTCTAATAAACTTTAATTTTGGAGTTATTCGCGAAAAACTGTGTAAAACATTCTTTTTTTTTAATGTGCAATTTGTGAACTTCCGGCCACGAATAACTTCCAAAATATTGACTTTTTGAAGGAACTCTAGAGAATATTTTTATCTTAAAATTCACGCGATTATTCTAGCGACTACCATGGTTTTTTCATAAAATTTTTCACCCTCGAATTAAGATAGGGGAAAAATTGTAAGCAAATCGATGTGTAGAAGAATTCTGAGCTGAAAACCCTTATATCCTAGACTACTGTAGGTTGTGCTATTATCCAAATAATTAAATTCCAGAAAGATAATGGGAAAGAGATCTATAGGAAGAAGAAGGCATTCATGGTTGAAAAACTTGAGAGAATAGTACAAGTGCACCAATTACCAACTGTTTACATCTTCAGCATCAAAAATACGCATAGCTTTGATGATAGCCAAACTTCGGAACGAAGACGGCACTTGAAGAAGAAGACAAAACGTTTTCGGAATCCATATTCCATCATCAGTGTCTAGGTATACATGAATGTAGCCACTAAATATCTGGGTAAAAACCCGTTCAAAATTATTTAGTTAAATTTAGTTTACATTATTTCTTATAAAAGATTGTTTTTCTAGCAGACCTAACATCCAATTGCTGTAATCCAGCCTTGCATCAAAATCTCTCTCATGTAGAGCTTGTTGGAGAACTACATGATAAGGATGCAGTCTAAAAAATAGAACAACAAATATTGGTGAGAAAGAAACCACTATATGTACTAAAACACAAACAATCTTGAAAAATCCACAATTGTTTCACAAGATAAATCGTGCATAAGCATTTTTAAGAAACGGATAAAAGGATAACAGCGCTGTGTTTCCGTTTTTATCGGAATATTAAAATAATAGTAGAATCTAAGGGAATTCCAAGTTTCTGACTTAAGTTCCCTTTATAATATGAAAAACCAACCTGTGATGTTTTAAAATCCTGAGAACAGTAGTTTTGGGTATGTTTAATTCTATAGAGATTTGCCGACTACTTATATATGGATTCTGTTGAATTAAAGCAAGAACATTGATTGAATTATCTTCGGTCATACATTTACTACGTCGTTTAAAACAAGGACGATGAAAACTACCAGTTCCTCTTAATCTTCTTGCATTTCTTTCAAATACTTCTTTGTCATAATGTCTTCTGTCAGGATATCCTATAGAATATATACGTGATACAGTAGCACCATTTTGGTGTCATTCGAAATAAACTATAATCATATCATTCAATTCTGCATTTGATATACTCCGTCCGATTTATTTAGGGTAACCCTTCTGATTACGAAATATTAGTAGATACTGATAATAATTAATTACTAATATTACCAATATTAATATCTATTGAAAAAAGTGCAATCTTCAATTCAAATTATAATATAACACTTCTTAACAATGTTTTGACTGCTGTCAATAAATAAACAATATGAACTCCCCGTCAAATTCATTGTCGTAGCCTACTTAGTTTCGAAAGAACTATTTCTAATCATATGAAATAACAATGGTTAAAATAGGTATCAACATTAAGATTTTTGTACTATAAAAAATTTGAAAGTACCTACTAACTTGTTTTTTAATTTAATTTGTAATACAGGGTGAATCAATACTATACTTATGTTTATGCGTTTTTATTCATATCTCGAGTTTTACAAAAGCTAATAACATGCGGTTTACGTCATTTTGTTACAAATTTATTCCAGTTCCATTATAATTTATAATAAATAGGTGTTTCCATTAAACATTTTGAAGAAAAACAAATTTTGATTTTTTCTATTCGAAAGTAACATCTACCTATAACAATTAAAAATAAATGTAATTATTTTATACTAGATGTAAATTAATTCATTCACACTCTTTCTAATGACACTAATTTCGTTAAAATCGGTTGATCCAAACCAAAGTTATAGGTATTTCTCCACAAATATTTTCCCAAAAAAAGTTCTTGAACAACTTTGTGCAGAATTTAGGCCTCTTTCTAGTTCTGTTCTGTATGTAGGTAGGTTAACACAAAAGAATATGTCAATAAATAAAACACTTCCAAAATAAGTAGGTATGATTAATGTTATTTAAAAAACCCGAAGCACATGTCAAATCAGAGTAGAAATACTTTTGATGTCTCAATCAACATTGCAGATTGAAGACTGATTACGTACAAAGTAAACAAAGGCATTGCGCTAGCGTGTCGATCGTTATATTTTGAATTTCTTACTCTTACCAGATTATCTACTCTTACGGTAACATATACCCTTTTTCAAAGTAAAACACTTGCACGTCACGATTTATACAAAGTGACGTCACTTGTATTTAATAGTTCCAGAACATCAACCTTAGAGTTCAAATTTTCCTAACACAGCTAATAATACGAAACCCATACGGAACGGCTCGATTTTTCATAGGGGTCAAAATGGTGTAATAATCAGAAAAATGTTATCATCATTATATTGGAAATTTTAGAATTATATTGATTAAATAACCAAAAACATTTGTTATTATTAATATAAATTTTATGAAATACCTCTTTAAGTCTAATATTCCACAAAATAATAATTTTAATTAAATATATTAGACAATTATACGCAGCTGATACGGAAATACTTTAAATTTTATTGACAGTTCAGCGGTTGGCAAAAGTGTATTAAGCGTTTCCGCTTTGTAGAGTAGGTTTTTGTTTTGTTTATATTTTGGATTAATAGCTTTAAAAATTAATTATTGTTGTGTATTGTGACTGTGATATGCCAAAACAAATAAATAGTCTGTATAAAGCTGATAAGCTTTCATATAAGATAGATTATTTTAAACAAGAAATAATGGCGGGACGTTTTTACTATTAAAGCCCTAAAAGAGGTAAGTTTAAAATTTAGAATATATAATTTTGTTTTAAAATGTTTTCCTATGTATTTAATGTATTGCAGTAGTCTTAAAACTAAGTGTATTTACTGTTAATATAATAGTTTGACAAATAGTTGACATTTTAAAAAATTCTCACTTACTAACTATTCTGATGTTTTGGCAACGCTGAAAAATGCTATACATATATATTTTCAATCTTACAGGCTCGTATCCTACAAAGGCCGGTTCTTTTGTTTTGTTTGTTGAAATTTTTATACTATTATACTTGGTCATCATGTGTATGTACAGGCACTGGGTTTTCTCGTAATCTTGGAATTTAAACTGGTCATTAGCAAATAATAGTGATTTAAATAGGTATATTCAGGGAGTTTAATTCCAGGGTATGTCATTTGTTTTCAGTTCCTAATCAGATCCTCACTATTTTTAAAACGCTTTGTTATTTTAGTCGATAGGATACTCTGACCAAAAGATATATAATTTTGGAGACAACGGTTTATCTTACACAAAAATTGCTAATGAATACTTTCGTTTAAAATTGTCTCAGCTACATTTTTTATATAAAATATTTTCTTCTACGACGTACAGATTCTAGGTAAATCGATTTTTTCCGTTTTTCCTCTAATGGGCGACGGTGGTTTTAGGGGGAAGCCGGGGGTAGTAATAGAAAACTTTTTTTGCATATTTTTCAGGTTACAAAATAAATATATTGAGAAAAATTCAGCTTGTTTGTGTAATCTTTTGAAATCTAGTGGCATAATTTATTTATAACAAAACTAAAACATCTCTGGCATTTGGTAATGTGTTATGTAGATGACTCTATACTATTTACGATGGATTAAAAATGATAAAATTTGCTTCATTGAAAGCCGAGAAACCAACTGGAATGCAATAATTACAGCGGAATAACTCTCCTAAATACAGCATACAAGATATTGTCAAACATCTGCACGAGAGATTGAAGCCTTATATCGAAACGCTTCTAGGAGAATATTAGGCAGAATTCAGGCGTAAACGTGCAATCATTAACCAGATCTTTACACTAAGACAGCTCCTCAAAAAAGCGCAAAAGTTTAACGTATATATCATCATATTTTTGTCGATTTTAAAGCAGCATATGACAGTGTCTTAAGACCAAGTCTTTACAACGCTATGAATGAGTTAGGAACTCCAAAACACCCCATATGTTTGACAAAAGTGACAATGGCGAAGATGATATCAGCAGTAAAAATTCAAAACGACTCGCAAACCCCATTTGAAATACATAGGGGGTTAAGGCAGGGAGATGGGCTGGCGTGTCAGCTTTTTAATGTCGCCTTAGAAGAAGTTGTACGAGACGCCAATTTAGATAGCAGGGGAACAATATTTAATAGATCAGTCCAAATTCTAGCTTATACAGACGACGTGGACATTATGACAAGAACCAGGGTGAGAACTTCGGAAATCCTAACCAAGCTAGTAGAAGCAGCAGAACGAATAGGGTTACATATAAATGAAAATAAAACAAAATTCATGGCGACTAACACAAACACAAGAGCTGGAAATGTTGACGCAGATTTAATCATCATTGACCAAAACTTCGAAGTAGCCAAAGAGTTCATTCAAACTTTGATAGCCCATTATCATGGGCTATCAAAGTACTTAGCTAACAAACGCATGTCTCAAAAAACTCGTACAAGGCTGTATAAAACACTGATAGTCCCCGTTCTCACAAATGGATCAGAGACATGGACGCTAACTAAAACATATGAATCCGCTCTATCGATTTTTAAAAGAAAGGTTCTACGCAAGATATTTGGAGCGGTCTGTGAGAACGGAATATGGCGGCGTAGATATAACTTTGAACTGCAGAATATGTACAAGCATACGTTTGGTGGTAAACATATTACCACTATAAATAAGCGAAACCGCCTGCAGTGGGCAGGCCATGTAGCCCGGGCCCCTGAATCGAACATAATAAAAAAGATTCTAACAGCGCAACCCGTGGGAATGAAAAGACGGGTTAGACCAAAGCTGAGGTGGATGGACGGGGTAACACAAGATGCCGAGAAGATCGGAGTCGGCAACTGGAAAATGCAAGCAAGGGACAGAACATAATGGTGTAGAAAGCTTAAGAAGGTCAAGGCCCTCTAATGGCTGTAGCACCAAGATGATGAAAGCCGAAAAAATGTATTTTTATTACGTACTTATACCCAGCTAGACATTTGAAGTTCAATTTTCGTCAACCTAATTTTTTTGGTATTTTTATGCAAAATACTCAGGAACCACTTCTCATAATTAACCTTTTTTCTTTTATAAGAAACGTCTTGCTAAAATTTTTGTATACCGTTTTCTGAATTTAGATACCAGTACGTTAGATAGTTTAAGTATATTTTCATAACTAAAAAAATTGACAAACTTCTATGTGGCCTAGTTTTTGTTATGCAAGATTGTAAGCATATTCAATTTTTAATTTATATTGTAAAATTATTATGCGCATTTATTAACCCATTTGGTATTCGTACTTGTCTAAGTACAGCAGCAAACAAAGCCTAGTAGTGACACATCTGGTAAAAAAGTGGTACTCCACGGGTATGTTTGATTCTATTAGGAAGTCATCTACTAGATTTTCACAAATTATACCTTAGGTAGCGCTCTTCTTTCTCATTTTTCCCGCAGTAATTATAAGCTAACCTCAATATTTCTGTTGGATCATTGTTTTGGACCCATTGTACCAGTGTTTGTTATTTTGTGATTTTGATACTATTTATAATTTTTTTTAAACTTTTATTATTGTAAGAGTAAGTACTAGTAATGTTTATTTACTCAGTATAAGCTTTTTTTTGTTATTTTTATGTTACAAAATAGAACTGTATTCATCTGAGTACAGTGGGTTTGTATGAGATTAAAATAATTATTTGGTTTTTTATTCTTTCAGGTTCATATTGGAATGGATTTTCAATCATTGCCGCCTATTAGTCGCTTTGGGTTTTATGGAAAACGTTATAGAACTCTTGCTTAAGCTTCAGATGACCTAGCGAGTTCCACTCATAATGATGTATCAGTATTAAATATTCCTTCTGAGACTTACTATCAAACTGACAATGGGGACATAGATGAGGATGATCCTTGGACTTAAAGCTTTCCGAATGAGGTTCCGAATGAATGAGGAAGGAGAAATAGAGGTTCATTACATGAGTGATGACTCTGGTAACGACGAAGAAGACAATTTTCCTCTTGCCATTAAAAGAGAAAATTTATGGAAGGGTCAAAATAGAACCCAGAAATCTGGCTTAACGGAAAAAATTAATGATATTAATTTCGTCCGGATAATAGGAAAAAACAAATACGAGGTAAATCTCCTATAGAAATATTTGAGAAATTTTTCGATAATGAAATTATTGAATATATTACATAGCAGACATATTTATATGCCGCTCAAAATAATAATCATCAATTTAATGTAATGCAAGAAGAGATAAAGATATTTCTGGATATTTTACTTTTTACTGGATACCATAGATTGCCACGAGAGCTCAACTATTAGTGTTTAGATGAGGATCTTCAGGTTCCCCTCGTGACTAATGCAATTTCTAGGAACCGTTTCCAAGTAATTAAAAAATACCTACATTTGGCAGATAATTCGCAATATGATACAAGGGACAGAATATATAAAGTGAGGCCTCTCATGAACAAACTAATTAAAAAATTTCAACAATTTAGCATATTTCACAAAGACATCAATTGATGAAGCAATGATAGAGTACTTTGAGCATCACTTATCTATGCAGTTCATAAGATGAAAGCTAATAAGATTTGAGTACAAGGACTGGATGTTTTGTAGTTCAACTGGTTATTGCTACAATTTTGACACATATTGTGGAGCATCAGTGGATAAATTAAAAGTCGCGGCGTTGCCTTTAGGATCACAAGTTGTTCTAAAAATGTTTGATGTCGTTGATATGCCTACTGATCATGGAGTATTTTTTGACAATTATTTTACTAGTTACAATTTGATGGAAACTTTAAAAGAAAAGGACTTTGGGTAACAGGCACAGCAAGAGAAAATCGTATAAAAAAATGTCCTTTGTTAGTTTCCGCTGTAATGAAAAAGAAGAATCGTGGATATTTCGAATATCTCTTTGACACAATGTCATTTGATATAACAACTTTTTGTAAAATGGAAGGACAACAATGTGGTACAATTTGTACCAATTAGTCTAAAAATGGAGGAAGTGGTCATTTTCCAAAGAGACAAACAACTTCGATGTCGCTTATGCCATCAAAGAGTACGTTGGATTTGTATAAAGAGTGAAGCTACTATGTGTATTGAACGTGATTGTTTTGTACGATTCATACTAGTTAGATTATAATACAAGATTTATCCAAGTATGTATGTACCTATATTGTAAGAAAATAAAATATTTTTACACAATGTTTTATATTTTTGAGTACAGATCAGCCCATTGTACTCGTATGAGTACACATACTTTTTGCTAAAAATTAATTTTTTTTATGTTAAATAACAGTAAATTTTTACTATTTAACCCAAATCAAACAAGGACATTAAAAAAAATCTTGTATTATCGAAAAAAAAATGTCGTGGGATCAAATGGGTTAAATCTATTTTAATAAAATTTAGTGAGCTGTTTTATTATATTAAAACGATTTTCTAGACGAATTATGACCGTTTTAACTGTAATGTATATGGTTGAAAAACGTTGAATAATAAAAATCTTGTTCCCCCTCTTTTTGATAAACTAGCCGTTTCTTATAGAAAATATAATTGTCGTTATTTTATTTTTTACGAATTTGCTCCAAAATAAATTGTTTTAAAATTATAAGCCAGAAAAGTAGAAAAAAATCAATATTTTTACTAATTTTTAAATATTTTTATTTTTTTATTAATGTTCCCGGCCTATTTGTGTGGGAAGATGAGTCAGAAGTTCTCACCTAACTATTTCTGCAAAAATCCGAATGTTACCTCTCAGATGTACCTTAAAACAGACCCTTAAAATAATAATAATATTGGACCTCCGTGATCCAATATTATTATTATTTGTTAATGAAGTACCTTGTATAAATTACACAAGAATTTTCTATTGAATTCGTATCCGCTCTTTTGGTTAAACGTCTTATTTTCACATAACCAGTTAATTGTTTTTACGAGATAAGTTCTCCTTGTACTCAATATATCAATATAACAAAACATAATACATTTTTAATACAAGTTACCAGTATATACTGCATCTATGTCAGCACGTGACACAGTTAAGTGCAGAAAGGCGCCGAACGTCACGACGCCTTTGAAAATCGATTTAGATACACGCTCAAAGGATTATTGCATTAATTTGGTATGTTGCGAAAAATAGAGCACTGTGTTTAATTAGATACAAAAGATCGAATATGTACATCTTTAAAATTCTACAATGTTATTTTAATATAAAAGTTTTTAAAATTTATAAAAAAAATGATAAACCACCTAAGAAACAACATCAACGCACATCTCTAGATTATTTAGGATCGTATATTAAGTATATATATATATATATATATATATATATATATATATATATATATATATTATATATATATATGTGTGTGGCTTGGTACAAGAAGTGCCTAAGTCAAAATTTGATGTTTTTCAGTAAGGCCAAATTTGTGTCCCTTAAAATTGTGTTGTTGTACAAATTGTTTATTTAATATATTTTTGACACCGATAATGTATTTTTGTTGAGATAATAAATTAGTTTATAAGTTGTAGTTAAAAATTTAACAAAAATTCTTCTTTTTTTATTTTTGAGTGACATAGTCATTTCTTGAAATAAAAATTTTTAGGTGAATTATTAATTGTGTATTGACATAGGCAATTTAATACAAATTATTTGCGATACATATTCTACTTAAAAATAAAGATAGGTAAGTAAATTCCTGGTGTTTACATAGCCTCTTCATATATGCGCTCGTCAGGTAAATATTCATCATCTGCAGCTTCAGCTGGTGCTGGTCTAGACAAAATGCATTCATAGAAGTACCTGCTTGTTTCAGAAATGTAAGGCATTAAGTCCTTGAGATCTTTAATTTTTTTATCTGGTAGGGTAATTCTTTGATCGTTTAGTGGGGTTAGCCTAACTTCGCGTGAACTACTACTTGATGCAAGCCCAGATTCTTTCTTGATAAATCCATTATCTTGAAATAATCTGAATCGTAAGAAGTTTTATAAGAAACTTTTGAAAGTGCATCCGTGCGATACTGTAACCATCTTATTTCAAGCCAGGAAATATTTTCGTTGTCAGTATTAAGTTTGCGATGGACATAGTGACCTTTTAGAATTTGTGAGAAATTCAGAAAATCTTTTTGTTCCATTTCTATTACTTCAATAGAAGGATTTCTCGGAACCATTCTAATTAAGTTAGCCCAGTCTCTGGGTACTTCTATTTTCACAGTTGTATATTTCTTGACTTTTTCAATAGCTGCATGGATCGTATCCGCTTCTTGATGAGTATGCCCCGGTTCAAGAAATTTATGATTGATCACAAGATCTCTTCCATTTCTTTTAAAATCTTCCATCAAAAGAGACAACATAACAGCAACATAAATATTTCTAGTTTGTCCTGAACAGCAGTCACTGTACATATTAACTTCATTAACATTTGCCGGTAAGGTAAGGATATAATGTCTCAAACAGGACGCTATTTCTTGTCCTCCTCTAGCGCCTATTGATTCGTCCCAAACGTAACAAACGGTATGTTTATTTTTATTTATGCAACTGTAGATAGTAAGGTTTAAAGTCCACAATGATCTTTTATACAATGAAATATTGTTTTGGAGCATAGTGTAGCTAAACATTTTTCTAAATCAAATGACAAAAATGCAACACTTTCAGAATTACAGCTTCGGACTTTATCACCTTTTTTCTCCTTGTATGCTCGATCTGCCATAGCAAGATGCTGTCTTTAATTCTCTTTATGAACTGCTTGTTCTTGAAAATCAGAAGTTGTATCAATTAAGGAATTATATCGATCGCACTTTGCACAAGTATCATTAGAAGGAGGGTGAAATGACAAGTTAAATTTTTCAGCAAATATTTTTCTATAAAATGACTCTAGTTCAGGTGCTAAATTGTGGGAAGTACAATGATCTTTGTATAGCCGATATATTTTCGAAATGTTCAAATCTTGAGACAAATATTTTTTTTCAGTATGCGATCTGGAATAATGGCTTACATAGGAAGGAAAACTTTTAATGTGGTCTTCTATTATCGTAACTGCTTCGTCAGTGACTTTCTGTTGATGTCCATGCCTTCCTCTTTGGTCTTCAGGGCAGATGCCGCTTGTACAGTCTCTTTTCTTCTTAGCTAATACTTTTAATTTTCCTGGTTTTATATCGAGAGTATTTAAAAACATAGTACGGCAAAATTGAACTTTTTGTCCCTTATTATTTAGAAAATAAAAAATTTGCTTGGCTGTCGATTGTGTCGAAGTCTTTCAACTTTTTTTTCAACTTCATTAAAGTTCTGAGCGATAAACTGATTTTGATAATTTAAGTCTAGTGCATAAAATTGTTGAAAAATTCTTAGTCTAATATTGTCTCGAAGTATCTCTGCACATTTCCGTTTACATAAGCACGCAGGTTTTAAAAATTTTCCAGGATTAAACTTATTTGCCGTTGAGAAATAAGGGTTTCCCTTGTTTCTAGCATGGCGCTTATTACGCTGCCAACCACTTGGATTTCTTTTTCTCTTCCTTGTTTTCTCATCTTTTGTCAATCTATTTCTTCCTTTGCCTTTTTTTAAGCAAGTATTGGAAGCATTCTCAACTAACTCATCACCAGATGACGACTCGTGGGAGGGTTCATAAACATCTGAACTATCAGACAAATACAAATTATTGTGCACGTCAGCGTCCTCATAATCTTCGTCTGTTTTAGTATCTAATGATTCATGGTGCTTCATTTACTTATAATTCCGTTGAAGCCCATAATTGTACGCAATTAAAAAGGTGGCTAAAATATCACAAACATCCACAGTCTTACTTACCTATGTGTTCATAGGTACTTTCACAATCTTTTTTACAAAAATAAATAAAGATAATACGATAAAAATGGCTAATACTGACGCATGCGCATAAAAATTTGTGCTTAGAAGATCTATTAAGAAAAATTATCTTAAAAAATTTCATATGCATATTTTCTAATAAAATAACAATTATTATTTACTGAATTTATTATTGAATTTAAGTATAATTTGTTTATGTAGCAATATAATTATTGTGTAACTTTATTGAAAAGGTGTGTTCTTTATTTATTTATCGCAATTATATTTTTAAATAAAATGCAGTATAGATTTTCAATTTTAATAAGGAAATGAGTTTGTTTTATTTGGAGTTTGGGATAATGCTCTGACGAAATATAAAAAATTTGACAGTATTGTGTATAGTTTATAGTTTAATAACAGGCTACTGACTTCTAATCAATGGCTAAATGATTAAATAAATTATGAATAAAACGTAGGTACTTGATATCAACTTACCCTTATCAGAATTCCTTATACACATTTGCACTAAAGTTTTTCCCTGTGAATACATTTTGTACACTTCTTGTTTATTTCAATTTTTAATACCGAACTTAATTTAGTCACAAAAATAACTTCAAATCAACGGCAAAAACTAAGATCAAATCGACCACAAATTTATTATCTTCAAATTAGACATAGACTAGGTCTAGGTACACAAATCTCAAATGTAAAATAACCGGAATAACCCTTAAGCAAACATTGCGACGTTACCGATGCAAAAACCAAGAAGTGATTGTTACGACATAGGCAGTTCTGACATTAAAAATTTAAATCTCAATAATACCTAAGTCCACTCATGCATTTCTTGTACAAATTTTCAGTTTAACCAGAAAACCTATGTCTACATAGGTATTTCTAGTACTAATTTTAAAAGAGACTTTGAGAGATAGGTATTTATTGAATTTATGAAAATGTGATTTTTAAGGCTAGATGGACTTAGGCATCTCTTGCACTGAAACCGTCGTGGTTTTTTGAGACACTTAGACTAAAAATGTCAAAAGCGAAAAAAAAGTGACTTAGGCACTTCTTGTACCAAGCTACAGATATATCAAATGGCCAACTATATGGCCTAGGAGACAAATTCGTTAAACTTCCCGTGCTCGAATTGGTATCACTAAAGTGTTATGATCATTTCGGCCTATCCCAGCCATCGTCATACATACATTTATATTAAGTAAAAACCAATTTTAATTAAATTTTTCTTTACTTAAAACAAGAAACAACAAAACTTTAAACTTTTGATTAGCCTAACAAAACCTTAGTTTTTAAATTTGAATGCTAATGACCATGATGTCAAACAGATCCTTCACAAATATAAAATTCAATTGTACAAAACACTTACAGCTTATTTTCTTATTGAGTTGTATGTTGGAAACATACCCAGAAAATTCCAGTCTCCTTAACGATGTGATCTCTCCTTTTTGGCACCTAGGCTCCTTCCTAATGTCTCTGCAAACCTGCTGCACTAACCAAAAACACCTGATTCACTTCTCCAAAAAACTCAACTACTTATTAATGACACAAGGACCTCCTTTTGTCAACTTGATGCCATGAAACTACTTTCACAAATCTTCACAAAATGCCCACGGTAGATACAAGGACCTCTTTTAATCTACTTGTTATCTGCTTCTGCAAAACTATTCAATTCTTTTCACAATGCCGGTATCCAACTCACGAACCACACCCTATCTTGAGACAAACGACTGTTTCCTTCGATAACCAAATTATAACTGTCTCTCTCCATCTCCTCATCAGGCTAACCCCATTACCACTCAAAAACGACTATCCAATCAAAAGTTTCAATCTTGTTTACCACTCTTAATATTTATTTTAAAAATTCTATGTATTATTTGGGAAAGCCAAATTACTGTTTCAGAGAAAAACTAAATAGCTTACTTTAAAATTGGTTTTGTCAATACACAATTTATACGTATTTCAAAAGATTAGAATATGGTCATTTAATACTCGATTATACAAACAATGAAAAGATTAACTCACAGGTAAAATGTCTTCTAATTCTAAACAAAGGTTTTTTGATAATTTTGTTGAAAACGGAAAAAAATTTTATTCTTATCTACACTAAATCTTATCTTAAATTACTAAATACAATTTGTTAATACTGATATCTTAAAATTTTATTTCGATGGCTATTTTTATTTATTTTATTTTGGTTGGGAAAGAAGAAACATAACACTATATATATATATATATATATATATATATATATATATATATATATATATATATATATAATATATATATATATATATATTATATATATATATACTATAAAATTAACGCACCAATGGACCATGATTTATGATTTTGAAACTATATTTCTTCTGAACCCTTAATTGGATTTTGACGATTTTTTTATCATATTTCTAGTTAATGACTATGATAATGTTTGTTGAGAAATGTCAACGGTTTGTATATATACGGGGTGTAAAATAAAACCCCGTGGAATGTATTAGAAACAAACGCTACATCTAATTAATATTTCAAAAAAAGCTTCATCATTTCTCAATATTTTCGTAAAAAAATCATCTTGATATATTTATTATTAAAAAATAAAAATACGTTCAAAGCATTATGTGATTTCTTACTCTTCAAAATTAACGCACCACCTCAACTGTACCATAATTTTTAAAATATTTTCCTTTAGAATCCTTAATTGAATTTCAATGATTTTTTTGGCTTCTAGATATATTTCTAAATAATTACGGTAATAATATTTTCTGGGATCTATCAACGATTTACCCATATAACGAGTATAAAAATAGTTGTTTTTTCATCTTATCTTGCAATACCCTGTATTAAATGTCTATACAGTTTATGTAAGTAGTGTTTTATTTGCTTTAAACGTTAATAAAAACTTGTTACATTTAAAGTTCTGTATAATCGTTAATAATAAAGTTATAGGGATAACTTTCTTACGAAAATCTTGGAAAAAGATATAACTATCTTAAAATATTAATAAGATGTGGCGTTTCTTTATAATAAATTCCACAGGGTGTTGTAAAATACGATGAAAAAACACAACTTCATGTTTACATCCCGTTGGGTAAAACGTTGATGTTGATATTTAAAAAAATCATCAAAATCCAATTATCCGTTCAGAAGAAAAATAGCTTCAAACTTATGGTACATTTAGGGTGGTGCGTTAATTTTGGGTAGTAGTAGTAGTAGTATATATATATATATATATATATATATATATATATATATATATATATATATATATATATATATATTGAGATAATAATACATATAGAAGAAATTAGCATAGTAATATTATGATTTTTAATTGCTAAATTTAAATAGTGATTAAAGAAATAATAAAAAAAGTTATAGACTAGAGAATATTATAAAAAATATGTATATGAGGGTATTTTTAAGAAATTAGCAAATAATATTAAGTGTAAAAACTTTTATTTTACTTTACTTTATTAATAAATATATTTAAATGAGTCATGTGCATAGGCAACCAAATATACACTAAATAATTGACATTTGGATGGTTGCAGATGTGAAGTGGGGTTATTTGTTAATTTAAGATGTTTAAATATAATTTGATGTAAAATAGTATTATGTATTAATTTAGGATGTTTAGTTTATATATAATGGTATATTCTGATCTGAAAAGCCTAGATGTACTAGAGGTTCTCACTAGAAGGGTAGAGAATTTTCATTATTAAGTCAGTTACTATTATACTAATTATTTTATCAAACTAAAATTTTTTTATGAACCTAAGACCATGAGAATGCATTAATATATATATATATATATATATATATATATATATATATATATATATATATTATATATATATAAGGATCACTCAGACGAGTGGTGGGTTCTTATATCGGTCTCTAGGTGGAGAAATAAAAGACAAAGTTGATAGGCTACTTTATCTATTTTGAAGACGTTTCGCTTTCGAGTTTTGAAAGCATCATCAGTTCATCTAAAAAATTATTACAATATGAGAACCACACAATCATGGAAACGATGTTAATTGTTACCTTAAAAAGATATGTAGCAGTCAATGTTATTAACAAATATGTGAATGAAACTAAGTAAATGGACATAGTACGCTGATCTTGTATAAACAGTTAAGCAACTAACAACATATATGAACTTGTACAAAAATTAGCACAGCAATTGACCATGTGGTCCAAAATAAATTCAATGTTATTTATGTTAATAAGTGAGAAAGAACCAAGAAAATCATAAATAACCTCCAACTATTTAATGGATATTAAACTTTGATTTTAACTTTAGGTAGCATTATAAGTAATATTAATAAAATTCTACAAAATAGTGAATGTGAAGTTACCGATCAAAGCCTTGTGGATGTCGCCGTGAAAATGGCGTTAGATGAAACAGGAACGAACTAACCGCAAAAAGACAGCCAACCTTGAGGTCAAAATTACTTTTGACAGATCAACAAGGTGTAAATACCAACCCAGAATTTTGGGCGGTTAATTTAATTTTTTTTATTTTATAACTGAGTCTGGATGACTACCAGGTTGTAAAGGACAACAACAGTGAAAAAAGTTGGTAGTGTACACACAACTCCCCTCACTAACCGGCCCAAATTTACAAACCGGAGATTTGCATTCAAACTCATAATAATGTAATGACGTTAATCATGTGGCAAGTTAAATAGTCAGGTGATTAACGATATTATAATTTCCATACAGCCCAAGGTTCAATATACTTGGAGCTGTGATTTGTAAAGGATTCTATGAATCAATTACAATGTTTGTATTATTTTATATATAATTTAAAACTCTAATCAAAGAATTTAGTGTAATGAAATGCAATATGGGTTGCATATGTAATAGTAAAATTAAGTAAAGAAATTAAGTTATTTAATTGATATATTTATTTATTTTATTTCTATTTATGTATGTAAATTATTTTATGAAAAGTGGAAAAAAGTTCAACTAGTACACCCAATATGACATTAATGTAGTGAAAAGATTAAGTAGCCTAATTCTGCAAAATTAAAGCATGATATATCTGGCTCAAGTTACTTATGTCAGTTCTCTTATTCAATGCATTAGGATGTTTTAATATTGAACACATTTCCAAAAACTGTCTTTTCGCTAGATTGCGTTCAGTGGCAAGAATCTTAACTTCATTAAAATCCACTTCATGTTTTGTATTTATCGCATGTTGTGCTAGAGCACAAGTGTGTTTCGATAAGTTAATGTCGCTACGATGTGAAGTGAGACGACCTTTCAATGATCTACCAGATTGCCCAATGTAACAAAGATCGCAATTAGCGCATGGAATTTTATAAATTGTGTTCACTTGTTCCAAGTGGACAAGGGTGTTTTAGTTTTAGAGAACAAATTTCTAACAGTTTTTGCATTCTTAACAGCAATTTTAACAGGTAAATTATTTTGTTTATACAATTTAATAAGCTTTTCAGTAACTTGAGGGAAATATGGTAAGGAAGAGTAATGCGTGATAGTATTCTCAAGATCGGTATTATGCAGAACAGTGCTATTTATAGAATTATTAGAGATGTTTATAAGTTGGTCACCATCGGGTATGTCATAAATTGAGGATCCATAACTATGTGAATAAAGGTATTTATTGATGATAGAGGAAGGATATGAATTCTCTATTAGAATATTTCTCAATAACTTAAAGGATTCCCTTCGATTAATTGGATGTGTCAATTTATTTAATCTAAAGCTTAAAGCTTTTATCAGGTTTAGTTTGTATTTCATAGGATGACAGGAATGGTAGTTAAGGAACCTATTAGAGGCCATTGATTTTCTATACCAACTTGTGGTTAGGGTGTTATCTCCCATTCTGATGACACGCATGTCAAGGAAGGGTATACTATTGGTGGTAGTGTCCTCAAGTTCAACAGTGAACTGTAAATGAGGATCAAACTCATTAAAGTGGGATAGGGTACCCTGAACCTTGTCAGGTGGTAGGGCTAATAATAAATCATCCACATACCTTTTAATAAAAGGGATTTGAAAATCCAAAAGACCCAAACGGTCAGAAACCAAATCATCCAATACAAAGTTAACTAGGATGGGAGAGATTGAGGAACCCATAGGTGTACCAAATGTTTGAAGGTAAAATTTGTCATCAAAGACTAAAAAATTAGTGTCAAACACAAGTTGTAACAGTTCTGCAAATATATCCAAGACACCGGGCAGTTAGGTTTGATAGAATTCCAATGGTTTTTTAAGGAAGTAATTACACTGGACAAAGGTAAGTTAGTGAAAAGAGATACCACATCAAAACTTACTAAAATGTACCCTTGAGGTAGTTGAAAATTGTTAATAAATTCACTAAAATTGAAAGAATCAACAATGTTGAAATCATTGTTGTAATTATATGATTTAGACAAGATGTCTGTTGGAAATTTAGCTATTTTAATATTAGGTGAGTTAATAGATGACACAATAGGTCTCATGCTCAACGTAGGTTTATGTATTTTAGGTAAACAGTAGAATCTTGGAGCATATCCATCATAATTATGTAAAGACTTAGCTAAAGGTTGATCTATGATCTTAATGTTTTTTAAATGTGTTATAAATTTATTTATTTTATTTGTGAATTTAGAACAAGGATTAGAAGATAGTGGTTGATAGTATCTATCATCATCTAACAGTGATTTACTCAAACTGAAATATTGATCTTTGTCCATAAGGACAGTAGCATTACCTTTGTCACTCGTAAGAACGAGAAGATTAGGGTGGGTTTTTAAAACGATACCGTCTCCCTGTAAATCTTATCTAACTCTGATAAGGGTTGCCTAGGGCGTTTAGTGAAATTCAACAATATGTTGTTCGAAGATGACCTAAGAGATAGAAGGTCGGAATTGTCCGCATGAGACAAAATATTCTCAACATCTGCTAAGATTCTACTAATTGAGTAGTCCTTGAACGAAGGTTGAAGGCCAAATTTAGGACCCAAAGATAACAGCTTCAGTATGTCAGGAGGAACCTCAATATTAGATAAATTCTTAATCCACTTAGGATTAAATGGGATTTTCTTGAAATCAGGTGTATCTAAGTTATTAAGTTTATTTTTAAGTTTAGTTATGGATTTATTATAAAAGTAATTAAATTTTCTATGTAGAGAAGCCTCAAAAGTGTCCAACAAATTGTCAGGTAGGTGACTATCCAGAAACGAAGTAACATTATTTATTTGAAAAGTTAAAGATTTAATATCTGTGTGAACCTTAGAAATATGGAAATTAAGCAATCGCACCCTCACCTGTCTATTCAAAGCTTGGCTTCTACGGTACAGTCCGTTGTCTGTGGAACTAGATGTCGATGTAAGGATGTTGGAGGTGGTGTCAACAATGAAACGTGGGATTTTCTTAGTTCTCCTACACTCAAGAAGGAAGGTTCTTCTAGCTTCGGCTGTTGCTAACTTTTCTGTAAGACTCGTCCATCTCTTCAGCTTCTTCACTGCTAAGTCTCCATGAATGCGTCTGGTGGAAGCATAGAACCCCTCTGAAACAGAAAGCATCGGAAAAAGGAGTACGACCGTCAATCCAATATATATATATAAGGATCACTCAGACGAGTGGTGGGTTCTTATATCGGTCTCTAGGTGGAGAAATAAAAGACAAAGTTGATAGGCTACTTTATCTATTTTGAAGACGTTTCGCTTTCGAGTTTTGAAAGCATCATCAGTTCATCTAAAAAATTATTACAATATGAGAACCACACAATCATGGAAACGATGTTAATTGTTACCTTAAAAAGATATGTAGCAGTCAATGTTATTAACAAATATGTGAATGAAACTAAGTAAATGGACATAGTACGCTGATCTTGTATAAACAGTTAAGCAACTAACAACATATATGAACTTGTACAAAAATTAGCACAGCAATTGACCATGTGGTCCAAAATAAATTCAATGTTATTTATGTTAATAAGTGAGAAAGAACCAAGAAAATCATAAATAACCTCCAACTATTTAATGGATATTAAACTTTGATTTTAACTTTAGGTAGCATTATAAGTAATATTAATAAAATTCTACAAAATAGTGAATGTGAAGTTACCGATCAAAGCCTTGTGGATGTCGCCGTGAAAATGGCGTTAGATGAAACAGGAACGAACTAACCGCAAAAAGACAGCCAACCTTGAGGTCAAAATTACTTTTGACAGATCAACAAGGTGTAAATACCAACCCAGAATTTTGGGCGGTTAATTTAATTTTTTTTATTTTATAACTGAGTCTGGATGACTACCAGGTTGTAAAGGACAACAACAGTGAAAAAAGTTGGTAGTGTACACACAACTCCCCTCACTAACCGGCCCACTAACCCAATTTGTAAATTTGGTCCGGTTAGTGAGGGGAGTTGTGTGTACACTACCAACTTTTTTCACTGTTGTTGTCCTTTACAACCTGGTAGTCATCCAGACTCAGTTATAAAATAAAAAAAATTAAATTAACCGCCCAAAATTCTGGGTTGGTATTTACACCTTGTTGATCTGTCAAAAGTAATTTTGACCTCAAGGTTGGCTGTCTTTTTGCGGTTAGTTCGTTCCTGTTTCATCTAACGCCATTTTCACGGCGACATCCACAAGGCTTTGATCGGTAACTTCACATTCACTATTTTGTAGAATTTTATTAATATTACTTATAATGCTACCTAAAGTTAAAATCAAAGTTTAATATCCATTAAATAGTTGGAGGTTATTTATGATTTTCTTGGTTCTTTCTCACTTATTAACATAAATAACATTGAATTTATTTTGGACCACATGGTCAATTGCTGTGCTAATTTTTGTACAAGTTCATATATGTTGTTAGTTGCTTAACTGTTTATACAAGATCAGCGTACTATGTCCATTTACTTAGTTTCATTCACATATTTGTTAATAACATTGACTGCTACATATCTTTTTAAGGTAACAATTAACATCGTTTCCATGATTGTGTGGTTCTCATATTGTAATAATTTTTTAGATGAACTGATGATGCTTTCAAAACTCGAAAGCGAAACGTCTTCAAAATAGATAAAGTAGCCTATCAACTTTGTCTTTTATTTCTCCACCTAGAGACCGATATAAGAACCCACCACTCGTCTGAGTGATCCTTATATATATATATTGGATTGACGGTCGTACTCCTTTTTCCGATGCTTTCTGTTTCAGAGGGGTTCTATGCTTCCACCAGACGCATTCATGGAGACTTAGCAGTGAAGAAGCTGAAGAGATGGACGAGTCTTACAGAAAAGTTAGCAACAGCCGAAGCTAGAAGAACCTTCCTTCTTGAGTGTAGGAGAACTAAGAAAATCCCACGTTTCATTGTTGACACCACCTCCAACATCCTTACATCGACATCTAGTTCCACAGACAACGGACTGTACCGTAGAAGCCAAGCTTTGAATAGACAGGTGAGGGTGCGATTGCTTAATTTCTATATTTCTAAGGTTCACACAGATATTAAATCTTTAACTTTTCAAATAAATAATGTTACTTCGTTTCTGGATAGTCACCTACCTGACAATTTGTTGGACACTTTTGAGGCTTCTCTACATAGAAAATTTAATTACTTTTATAATAAATCCATAACTAAACTTAAAAATAAACTTAATAACTTAGA
Organism: Diabrotica balteata; assembly: GCA_918026665.1. Taxonomy (NCBI): domain Eukaryota; kingdom Metazoa; phylum Arthropoda; class Insecta; order Coleoptera; family Chrysomelidae; genus Diabrotica; species Diabrotica balteata. The sequence goes on from OU898280.1 coordinate 55,164,718, forward strand.
TACACCTGATTTCAAGAAAATCCCATTTAATCCTAAGTGGATTAAGAATTTATCTAATATTGAGGTTCCTCCTGACATACTGAAGCTGTTATCTTTGGGTCCTAAATTTGGCCTTCAACCTTCGTTCAAGGACTACTCAATTAGTAGAATCTTAGCAGATGTTGAGAATATTTTGTCTCATGCGGACAATTCCGACCTTCTATCTCTTAGGTCATCTTCGAACAACATATTGTTGAATTTCACTAAACGCCCTAGGCAACCCTTATCAGAGTTAGATAAGATTTACAGGGAGACGGTATCGTTTTTAAAAACCCACCCTAATCTTCTCGTTCTTACGAGTGACAAAGGTAATGCTACTGTCCTTATGGACAAAGATCAATATTTCAGTTTGAGTAAATCACTGTTAGATGATGATAGATACTATCAACCACTATCTTCTAATCCTTGTTCTAAATTCACAAATAAAATAATAAATATTTATAACACATTTAAAAAACATTAAGATCATAGATCAACCTTTAGCTAAGTCTTTACATAATTATGATGGATATGCTCCAAGATTCTACTGTTTACCTAAAATACATAAACCTACGTTGAGCATGAGACCTATTGTGTCATCTATTAACTCACCTAATATTAAAATGGCTAAATTTCTAACAGACATCTTGTCTAAATCATTTAATTACAACAATGATTTCAACATTGTTGATTCTTTCAATTTTAGTGAATTTATTAACAATTTTCAACTACCTCAAGGGTACATTTTAGTAAGTTTTGATGTGGTATCTCTTTTCACTAACTTACCTTTGTCCAGTGTAATTACTTCCTTAAAAAACCATTGGAATTCTATCAAACCTAACTGCCCGGTGTCTTGGGATATATTTGCAGAACTGTTACAACTTGTGTTTGACACTAATTTTTTAGTCTTTGATGACAAATTTTACCTTCAAACATTTGGTACACCTATGGGTTCCTCAATCTCTCCCATCCTAGTTAACTTTGTATTGGATGATTTGGTTTCTGACCGTTTGGGTCTTTTGGATTTTCAAATCCCTTTTATTAAAAGGTATGTGGATGATTTATTATTAGCCCTACCACCTGACAAGGTTCAGGGTACCCTATCCCACTTTAATGAGTTTGATCCTCATTTACAGTTCACTGTTGAACTTGAGGACACTACCACCAATAGTATACCCTTCCTTGACATGCGTGTCATCAGAATGGGAGATAACACCCTAACCACAAGTTGGTATAGAAAATCAATGGCCTCTAATAGGTTCCTTAACTACCATTCCTGTCATCCTATGAAATACAAACTAAACCTGATAAAAGCTTTAAGCTTTAGATTAAATAAATTGACACATCCAATTAATCGAAGGGAATCCTTTAAGTTATTGAGAAATATTCTAATAGAGAATTCATATCCTTCCTCTATCATCAATAAATACCTTTATTCACATAGTTATGGATCCTCAATTTATGACATACCCGATGGTGACCAACTTATAAACATCTCTAATAATTCTATAAATAGCACTGTTCTGCATAATACCGATCTTGAGAATACTATCACGCATTACTCTTCCTTACCATATTTCCCTCAAGTTACTGAGAAGCTTATTAAATTGTATAAACAAAATAATTTACCTGTTAAAATTGCTGTTAAGAATGCAAAAACTGTTAGAAATTTGTTCTCTAAAACTAAAACACCCTTGTCCACTTTGGAACAAGTGAACACAATTTATAAAATTCCATGCGCTAATTGCGATCTTTGTTACATTGGGCAATCTGGTAGATCATTGAAAGGTCGTCTCACTTCACATCGTAGCGACATTAACTTATCGAAACACACTTGTGCTCTAGCACAACATGCGATAAATACAAAACATGAAGTGGATTTTAATGAAGTTAAGATTCTTGCCACTGAACGCAATCTAGCGAAAAGACAGTTTTTGGAAATGTGTTCAATATTAAAACATCCTAATGCATTGAATAAGAGAACTGACATAAGTAACTTGAGCCAGATATATCATGCTTTAATTTTGCAGAATTAGGCTACTTAATCTTTTCACTACATTAATGTCATATTGGGTGTACTAGTTGAACTTTTTTCCACTTTTCATAAAATAATTTACATACATAAATAGAAATAAAATAAATAAATATATCAATTAAATAACTTAATTTCTTTACTTAATTTTACTATTACATATGCAACCCATATTGCATTTCATTACACTAAATTCTTTGATTAGAGTTTTAAATTATATATAAAATAATACAAACATTGTAATTGATTCATAGAATCCTTTACAAATCACAGCTCCAAGTATATTGAACCTTGGGCTGTATGGAAATTATAATATCGTTAATCACCTGACTATTTAACTTGCCACATGATTAACGTCATTACATTATTATGAGTTTGAATGCAAATCTCCGGTTTGTAAATTTGGGCCGGTTAGTGAGGGGAGTTGTGTGTACACTACCAACTTTTTTCACTGTTGTTGTCCTTTACAACCTGGTAGTCATCCAGACTCAGTTATAAAATAAAAAAAATTAAATTAACCGCCCAAAATTCTGGGTTGGTATTTACACCTTGTTGATCTGTCAAAAGTAATTTTGACCTCAAGGTTGGCTGTCTTTTTGCGGTTAGTTCGTTCCTGTTTCATCTAACGCCATTTTCACGGCGACATCCACAAGGCTTTGATCGGTAACTTCACATTCACTATTTTGTAGAATTTTATTAATATTACTTATAATGCTACCTAAAGTTAAAATCAAAGTTTAATATCCATTAAATAGTTGGAGGTTATTTATGATTTTCTTGGTTCTTTCTCACTTATTAACATAAATAACATTGAATTTATTTTGGACCACATGGTCAATTGCTGTGCTAATTTTTGTACAAGTTCATATATGTTGTTAGTTGCTTAACTGTTTATACAAGATCAGCGTACTATGTCCATTTACTTAGTTTCATTCACATATTTGTTAATAACATTGACTGCTACATATCTTTTTAAGGTAACAATTAACATCGTTTCCATGATTGTGTGGTTCTCATATTGTAATAATTTTTTAGATGAACTGATGATGCTTTCAAAACTCGAAAGCGAAACGTCTTCAAAATAGATAAAGTAGCCTATCAACTTTGTCTTTTATTTCTCCACCTAGAGACCGATATAAGAACCCACCACTCGTCTGAGTGATCCTTATATATATATTGGATTGACGGTCGTACTCCTTTTTCCGATATATATATTATATATATATATATATATATATATATATATATATATATGTATATATATATTATTAAGTTAAATTTAATTAACTTAGTTTGACTTCTATTTGTGACTTCTAGTATTTTTAGTCATTGGTTTTTTTTTGGTATTGCATTAATATATATATATATATATATATATATATATATATTATATATATATATATATATATATATATATTATTAAGTTAAATTTAATTAACTTAGTTTGACTTCTATTTGTGACTTCTAGTATTTTTTGAATGCTGGTTTTCTTTAGGATATACGAAAAGAATAAATATTATATACACAATTTATGAAGAAATAAAAAGAAGAAGAAAGTTGGCTTGGGCAGCATTCGGTAAACTGAACTATATACTCAGAAATCAACAAATTCAATTACATCTTAGATCTAAAGTTTTTGATGCATGCATTATCCCGATATTAACTTATGCGGCACAAACATGGACAATCACAAAAAAGAATATGAATATACTTAGAGTCACTCAACACGCGATGGAAAGAGCAATGCTAGGTATATCACTTAAGGACAAGAAAACAAACACAAGGATAAGACAGAAAACCAAAGTCACCGATGTGGTGCAAAAATCATTAAAGTTGAAATAGGAATACGCTTCACATGTAGCTAGGAGCGATCTAAACAAATGTCACAGATCAATTTTAACGTGGAGACTATACCAACACAAAAGACCCAGAGGCAGACCTCCTATGAGATGGACAGATGATCTGAAAAGGACTGCCGGGAAAAATTGGCTACAAGTAGCGTACAATAAAAAACAATGGAAAGGAAGACTTGAAGAGGCTTATGTTCAGATGTGGACGTGAATGGCTAGACGAAGAAGAAGAAGAAGACACAATTTATGACGTTTTTTAAAAAATCACTTCTTCTTATAGTGCCGTGTACTTATAGTGCGTTGGCGAATTATCTTAAGTCCAGACGTCTGTCTTATGCGACATGCAAAAGATCGCCAGTGTTATTTATGCCTGTTCAGTTCTTTATGTTCTGTAGCCACTACATTTGTTTGCGACCTACTCCTCTCTTGTCTTCAATCTTTCTTTGAATGATTAGTTGTGGGATTGCGTATTTTTTTCTTCTCAGAATATGGCCGATGTATCCAATTTTTCGTCACAAATTTGTATGCAAAGAACGACTATTTATTTTAATACCGTATAATAGAAATATAAAAATAAAGATCGTGTTAACATGTCGAACAATAAAAATTGTTCTACTTAACTTTCTTAGAAACAAACAAATTTTTATTATGTGCCAATTATCTGATTTGTGAATTAAATTCTTTTTAATCAATTCCTTTATGATATGGGTTGAGCAAAAACAATTTGACTGTCTTAGTCTACGGATTGTGTTCCCGAAAAACTATCAAATTCTCCAAAACAGCACTCGTTCAGATTTTCTCCAAAATTAAACCTCCGACTCGTTTCAAAATAATAATATTGGCACTATTTCAGCCAAATGGTTTAACCGCCTCGACTGGTTATCTCGTAAAAAACTATATATAAATTTTCTTTACTTACAAAGTTGTGAGTTTCTTCGGACACAAGGAGTTTGGGATTCTCGACCTGGTCTCGATTCGCCTTCAATTATTCTGATATCACGACTTAACTCACAAACAACAACTTATACTTATTTTTCACGCACTGTTCTCAAACTGGACTTCTCCTTCTGGATGGTAAAAACACAATGATTGAAATCTCGTGGTTCAATTTTCAAATCGACTATCCTAATCTCTTACCCATGATCTTCCTAGGAAATGATACAGATTCATTCTTTCTACCTATCTTCAAAATTTACTATTTTAAATTTTAAGAAATCAAGCGTGTTTTACCAACTTAAGGTTTTCTCTAAATTAACAGAAGATAATACCGATTAACCTTTCTTTTGTGTCTACAGGCAAATCCGTCTTTGTAAAAGATAACGTCTAATTCATAGCATTACCTTTGAAGAAAAATAATATATTTGTCTATTAGTTATATATTAGACCATTGTCTATCAAACATTAATTTAAAACTCTTATCTGATACAAAACCATGTATAATTATTTGTAAGATTTTAAACAATATTTAATATTGTCTAAATAACCCCGAAAGTTATTTAGCTTTAGTTAAAAGTTGGTATTATTACTTGTTAGTTCTCAAAGATATCCTGGAAAAATCCTTTTTTCGTTTTATAGTGGAATCGATTAAGTTTTTGGGAATTTGGTTATCGGAAGGACTAAGGTTCGGAGTACACAACCAAAAGACGGCAGAGAAGGCGAACCGAAAACTGGAAGCGTTGATACGGCAGACGCCAAACATTGGAGGACCAGGTAGCACCAAAAGAAAGGTGTTAAATGGAATTTTCCAGTCGGTGGTAACCTAAGCTGCTTCCGAGTGGTACAGCGTACTAAACACTGCGAAATACGCTACGCTGATGGAGACTTCGCTACGGCGAATGCTCCTCAGGGTATCTAGCGCATATAGGACAGTTTCAAATGAGGCTCTATATGTCATTGGAGCGATGATATCGATCGTTTTGTTGTGCTAAGGCGAGCGAAGGTGCATGCGAGGAGGATGGATGCAATTATATATAGGAATGAGAAAGAAAGAACGGTAGTAGAGTGGCAGAGAGAATAGGCGAATAATAGCGAAAAGGCAATCTGATCTCAGATCGTGGTGGGAATGTAAGTTCAGCAAACTAGACTACTTCCTGGAGCAGTTTCTTACCGGACATGGTAGGTTTGGCACCTTCACAAATAGAATACGCAAATCTGCCTCGGCAGATTTTACTGTTTGTGGGGTACCGGACGCTTCCGCCCACATTTTTAAATGCCAGAGATGGACAAATTAGAGAGGTGATATCGAGAGGCGAGTAGGTTTCGGGCTGGATAAAAGAAACATTGTAAACATAATGATGAGAGGAGAGAAAGAATGGTGAGAAGTACACTATCTAATTTCTGGGGTGTTGAAGAAAAAGGAGCAGGAAGACAGAGGAGGAAATTAAGCCAGGGATATGAAATTTATGGTTAATAATATTTATTAGTTTATGGTATAACGTCCGAAACATTTTCTGATTTACGGTGGTAGGTATGGTTATTTATAAACTTTTAGTTTTTTATGTTAGTTGTTCATTTAGTGGCAAGACCACCTCTCTGGAACGGTAGTTAAGGTTTTAGCCGGAACACGGGTAATTCGGCACTTCTGCTTCTTCTTGATGTTCCAGGCGAACTTCATCAAGAAGAAGCAGAACTAATCTGACTTGACAATAGTAAGTGTGACCTTTCTGAAAAGTCGCCAAAACAACGGTTTTTCTAAAAAAACAAAACTATTTAACGCAGAGTCAAACCCGGAAAACAACGGAAAACACATATAGTTTCCGAAAACACACACACATATATATATATATTATATATATATATATATATATATATATATATATATTATTTTTAGTCTCATATATTTTATTATATATATATATATATATATATATATATATATATTATATATATATATATATATTATATATATATATAATATATATATATATATATATATATATATATATATATATATGTGTGTGTGTGTATAAAAGTATACATACAATTTCATTAAGCAATATATAATCATTATTATAGTAATATAACACTCTGTAAGAAATATTAATTTCTGTCGGCAATCCGCAAGTGCTATGAGCCCATTTTATTTTAAATATCAAAATTCAGTTACCTACATATTTCTCAAATCTTTTTGACTTTCAATGCGAAGTATAAACAATTTAATGTGCAAACGTAACAATTTAATTTAGAATTAAAAGTCGGTAGTGCAGTTCTCTACGTACGCTAGTTTTAATCATAATACCGAGTAACCTTATGTAACAGCGTCATTTATGACAGTTCTGTTTACCGCAGACTTGTATTTGTTTGTTTAAGCGTAGCACGCGTGTAATATAAAATAGGTAATTAAAATTTAATTTTTGTTTTTCAATTCACGGAATTTGTTTTTGCTTCTGGAAAATAATTATAAAACCTCTTTTCGTGAATAAAACAGGTAGGGTAAGCTATACAGGAATTGGCCACCATCAGCTATTGGCACATTGTCGGTATTTACATTATTTGAAGAATATAATGAAATTCACTGACAACTGTTAATGTTTTATGATAGAGGCAAGAATGTACAAAATAGTATCTGACTTCATTTTATTCGCGATAGCCAATTCCGATAGGGGGCGCTGAAGATTATAAAGATGTACGATAACTTCGGGCATTGATTATAAACCACTACCTAAATACCTCACTCTAAGGTGAAAACGAATTCAGTGTTAAACTCCGCCCACTTACACCTCTTTGTCCCTCACGCCTAAGTACTACCTGACTGTATGGTGGCGAAATTCATTGAAATCTTTGCCAATATTGAAAAATAAATTTCAGTTCCCTGGTCCGGCAATTCTCTAGTGCATTAGAGGACGATATAAGGAGGGCATTCAGCATTTTCACAAGTAATTTTAACGTGCTTGTAATCTATATTATGAAATTATAGATTTCACTTCAGAAAAAACGCTAAAAATTGATTAATGAAAACAGTAAAGGTTTTCTAAAAATTATTTATTTATCAACACAATACAAAAAAATAACAAAATATAAAATACATAATAAAATTAGCAGTGATAAATTACATCTCATGTAAATTACTTTTTTGTAACTTTTCAAACAAATTAATTTCCAGAATTGATGCAAACTAAAATATTTCAAGCTAATATACAGAATTTATTTCCAGATATTCACTCCAGATTCACTCACGGTAAAATATTGCAAAACCTCATAAGTTTAAAGAATCGCTTGAATTGACATGAAATTTGGCTTACGCCTAGCTAAGATGTCAAAGGAAAAAAAGATTATGCTTTTGCCCTATGGATCAGTATCACCCCTTATCGGGAGTGAAAAAATATATGTTCAAGATAAGTTCAGAAGTGCCTAAAATCAGTAATTCTAAGCAACTTTGATTTTATAGGGGTTTTTCACTATGTCAATACTTTTCGAGTTATTGAAAAATAGGTTCTTATTCGTCAAATTCCATGTTGAATATTTCAACGTGAAATAATAAAAAACTGAAGCACTTTTCGACGAAAACTCATTACAACTTTTTTTAAAGTGTTTTAAAAAGGTTTATTTTTGTTAAGTTTCTTGCATCAAGAGTATGCAGTTATGACCAAAATATTCAGAAAAGCAAAACACATTTTTTACTCTTTGTTATTTTTGGTGTCACTAATAAATTTTAAGTTATTTTTTTTTTCAAAATTAAAATAAAATTGTTAAAAAATAAGTCCTTTAAACAAATAAAACTTACAGATCATTATAATCATAAAATAAAAACAATGGCCAAGGTATTTATTAGTGAAATCAGGACACGCATTGAAATTGCAAGACAAACATTTATAAAAATAAAAAAAATGTTTGTTAATCGAGATCTTATCTAGTTTTGATGGGAAATAAGCCACAATTTTACTAAAAAATGGTTTTATTAACGTTTCGACGCCCAAATCGGGTGTCGTTGTCAAAATACAAAAATTATTAATGAATTAAACAAAACTGTTGTTGCTTAGTACAAAAATGCTTCTAATAATTTATTTAATCTGACTCATTTATATTGGCAATTCAGACATATATTATACATTTTAAAGTAGAAGACTTTAAAATTATATTGCCAATATTTATGAGTTGCGTTCCTGGGACTATATTTATATTCTAGCGCGAGAATTTTACTGTCACCATTGCATGTGGTTGTCTATTTAAAGACATATTACATGTTATGATTTTTTTGTGACGGATATTCTTGAGTTGGGGTAGATTTAATGTAATCGAATTAACTATCTTTCAACAAAGTCGTCCCAGGAACGCAACTTGTAAATATTGGCAATGTCGTTGCCCATATTTCATTATCTACTTTAAAATGTATAATATATATCTGAATTGCCGATATAAATGAGTCAGATTAAATAAATAATTACAAGAATTTTTTTTACTAAGCAGCATCATTTTTGTTTAATTCATTAATAATTTTTGTATTTTGACAACGACACCCGATTTGGGCGTCAAAACGTTAATAAAATCGTTTTTTAGTAAAATTGTGGCTTATTTCCCATCAAAACTAGTTAATTGCAACAATGCCACAAGAAAATAGCTTTAGAACAAAATCCGGGTCTTCCTCTGGAGCTAAGGATAAGCGCATTAAAATTCTACGTGTTCCCGACTTTGATACATGGAATGGAAATATATACGCTAAAACTAGACAATATACAGAAGTTGGAAGCATTTGAGATGTGGTGCTATAGAGGAATTTTGAAAATATGTACCTGGATCTAACGAGTTACAAATTAATGCAAATGTGTTAAGGTTACAATGTTACAAAAGGATTGCAAGGTGATAAAGACCATCAAAACAAGAAAGCTGGAATATTTAGGTCACATTACCGAAGGTGCGAAAAGCTTAAAATGCAATGTAAAATTAAGGGTAAAAGATCCATAGGTAGAAAAATAATTTCATGGCTGAGAAACTTAAGAGAGTGGTATAGTTGCAGCTCAATAGATCTTTTCAGAGCAGCCGCCAATAAAGTACGGATAGCTGTGGTGATGGCCAACCTTTGATAGGAGAAGGAACTTCGACAAGAATAAGACAGAAATTTTGTTGTAATAGTAACATTGTACTACAAAAAATTGAGAATTTATCTAGAAATGGCAATATAGAAGTCAATTATATTCTGTACAAAATAAGAAATTGTATAGATGTGAACTAAAATCACTATGATCTACTGTTCGATCGCATACTTTTTACATTTAAAAATTTTCTGAGGACTTTCTGGAATTACGTCATCGAGGTTTTAAAAGCAAGTAGTGGTGAGTACCAAATGCAATCGATTTTTACTTTAACAAAATACCACAAATTACAAACAAGTACATATCTTGATAAAATGACAGGGAATTTCCAATACATAAATAGATGAGGGCCATCTGTCTAGGAACAATAGATAAAAGCTGATAAACGGACAGGATTAGAAAGTTTAAAACATCACTAATTAGATCATATTTCAAAACAAAGTAAATAAGTATATTTGAATGTTAATTCTTTTCAAAATAAGATCGTAAAATTAAAATTTTAGGAAAAAAAAATTTATTATTTCTTGTTCTCAAGAAGTACTTTCAATATTGACAATATCGAAGCATTTTATTATTAAAAGTCGAGAAGAATTTTCTGAGGAAACGTATATATTTATATAAAAATGCTATAAAAATGTTCCACTGCAAAATGATGCTAGCAAATTACCCTCTGTTTTAGGTCACTGATATCCATCAATATAATATCAATATTCCCGCAGTTTTTTTGCCAAATTTTTGTGCGCTCTACGTCTTTTAGGGGAAATTTAAAGAGAGATATATTATTATTTGTTCCGTCGTTTCTTTCAAAACATCCCGCGTAAACACATTTATGCGTTACACGGGCCATTTTATCTAAAATATGAGTTCTTTTTTTATAAAATTTCGCTATAACTTGTCACAACACTTCACACAGATAATACACTTATAGGGTAAGTTCGGCCCTGACACCACTCCTGTCTCCTCGAAAGTCAGAGAGATAATGAGAATCTCGATACGGTTTTCGAGTAACGCCATCTAGTTTTTGATACGTCTTTCGGTTACCACGAGGTGAGCTATCTAGGTAGTGGTTTATAATCAATGCTTCGGGAAAATAAATCATTTTGTCATTTGATATCTAAGGTATAAAACGTTTAATATAAATCATTTATACGTGTGTTTTGCCAAAGTAAAAGTTGGAGTACGTTCTTCAAAGTTTATTTGTTTGTGATTCGAGTTTATACATAAGGTAATTGACTCCCAAATCTGAATAAAAATAAAATTAAATGATTGTTTTTCTACAGTATGTCTAAAACACGGGAAGTAAAATTTACATTATCTTAATTATTTATATGGTTGCAAGATCGGCAGAGATCTTTAGTTGAGGGTGAGGCAGTTTTTGGAGCTGGCTACGTTATATTTTGTAAATTACGCCTTACGTTTTCTACTAATAACTTCATGAGACTGTTGGGGTAATTTAGCTGATGAAACAGCGTTTTTCTTCAGTCTTCTTAATTTAGTTTCAGGTGTCACTATAAAGTAAATTAAGTATAAGTATATCAAAATATAAGTAATATTTTAATCAACACTTGGAAAGTTATATTCTTTGGTTATGTTTGACAATTCACAAAATGCATTGCCAAACTTTTCTCATGTTCTCGTTCAGCGGAAACTTATCTATGGAATTTTTTTTGTGAATTATAATACAATGAACATTGAGGAACACTGCAATAGTTTTTTGAAGTCGAATTCATTGTATATTACAATATAAACTTGTCGCTAATATGTATACAAAATAATAACAATTTCAATGTTTTCCTGAAGTGGATGCTTTTGAAACCTGCCACCAGGCGTTTCCCACTTTGCGGTTCCTCGCCAATTGCACTACCTAACCTTAAAAACTTATCTACAGATCTATCACATGGTGTGCTGAGTATCAACATTTTTTATCAAAAATACTTAAGAATCGTAAAAACCGCCAGTAATGGAAGAAAGGATATTTTATAAGGTATGTATTGGTACATAAAATTTATAGTTTTAAGTTATTTTATTATGTTTAAAATGACTAAATGTAAGTCAATAATTGCATGAATGTGCTTCGTTTTCATTAAATTATCTATGCCAATCACTGGTTCTAATTTTTTGATATTAGACAGTTATTGGCACCTGACCATTCACTGTAAAAATACATTTTATTGATAATATTTATGTTTAGTGATTGGCACATAGGTACATAGAGATTTTTTTTGTACATTTGATAATTTAATAGGTACAAATATACAAACGTTGTAAAAGTTATACATGATAAATTGTTTTTGATGGTAGTAAAAATATAAGATGAATTGCATTATCCAATTTATTTTTAAGTAAACTATTTATCTTAATATTATTTTTTTTAAATCCTATTTGAAGAGTCTGGGAAATTTTTTAACTTCTTCTTCTTAGAGTGCCGTCTCCCTACGGAGGTTGGCAATCATAATGGCTATTTTTATTTTAGAACTTGCTGCTCTAAACAAATCAATCGATCTGCATTGGTACCAATCACGTAGATTCTTTAACCATGAGTTCTGCCTTCGGCCAACAGATCTTCTTCCTTGAATCTTTCCCTGTATTATCAGTCTCAAAATTTCATATTTTGTTCCCCTCATCACGTGGCCTAGGTATTCCAGTTTTCTGGTTTGTATAGTGGTGATTAGTTCTGTTTCTTTACCAACCCTCTCCAGTACTTCTTTATTTGTAATTCTATCAGTCCATGATATTTTCAATACTCTGCGGTATAACCAGAGTTCGAAGGCCTCGATTCTTTTTAAATTACATTTTTTTAATGTCCAAGTCTCAGCTCCATATAATAATATTGAAAATATATAACAGCGAATGGTACGTAGTCTGATCTCCAAATTTAGATTTTTGCACGTTAGGAGTGGCTTCATTCGTATAAATGCTGATCTGGCAATCTCTATTCGTCTGTTTATTTCTACAGTATGATCATTGGTTTCATTGATCAAAGTTCCCAAATACTGATATTTTTCTACTTGTTCTATCACGTTACCATTTATTGTCAATAGGTGATGTATATTTTGTGGCCTTTTTGTAATCAGCATGTACTTCGTTTTTTTGGCGTTTATAGTAATTCCCATCTCAGCACTATTTATACTCAAGCTTTCGATAAGATGTTGTAGATCCTCTATACTCGTTGCTATGATCACAGTGTCGTCTGCATATCTTAAATTATTAATTAATTTTCCGTTAACGGTGACTCCCGCTTCGATATTATTGAGCGTGTTTTGGAAAATTTCTTCAGAATATAAGTTAAACAAAAGTGGTGATAACACACATCCCTGTCTAACTCCTCTACAGATCCTCATTTCTTCTGAGTGTTGCCCATCAATTTGAACTATGGCACTTTGGTTCCAATATAATGTTTGCACTATATTTATGATTTTACTGTCAATGCGCTTGTTCATAAGTATTGATATTAGTTTTTCATGTCTTACTTTATCGAAAGCTTTTTCGTAGTCAACGAAGCACAAGTGTAGATCAACATTCACATCCCGACATCGCTGAATTAATATGTTGATGGCAAATAGTCCTTCTCGAGTACCCATTCCATTTCGGAACCCGAACTGCGTCTCGCTAATATCCTCCTCTAGCCTTTCGTATATTCTCTTATGTATTATTTTTAGCAGAACTTTTAAAGTATGACTCATGAGGCTCAGTGTTCGATAATCAGAGCACTCTTTTGCTGCTTGTTTTTTAGGGATGGTTATAAATGCTGACTTTAGCCACTCCTGTGGTATTATTCCCGTATCGTACACCGTGTTGAATAAATCTGCCAATACTTCCAAGTTGTCCTCTTCCACTAGTTTTAAGAGTTCTACTGGTATTTTATCTAATCCAGCTGCCTTATTGTCTTTAGAGTTTTTGATAGCATATTTGATTTCATCTATCGTGATCTTCTGTATCTCTAAAGGATTTAATTCTTGTATTTTCTGCATTTCACCTCTTTCATCTTGGAAAAGTTCTCTAACGTACTCCTCCCATCGCCTTAACTTCTCTGGTAAATCTACTAGTAGTACTCCTTTTTTGTCTTTTATCTGTCCTTGCTGTCTATTTCGACCCATTCCAGTCACTTCTCTAATTTTTTTGTGCATATTTCTCATATCATATTTTGTTTCTAGTTCTTCTATCTCTTTACATTGCTTCATCAAATAGATTTCCTTAGCTGTTTTGATTTTTTCCTTAATTATTCGTTGTATTTCTTTATACTTCTGTAGATCTTTTCCTTTATATTTCCTTCTTTCTTCCATCAGTAATAGTATTTCTTCTGTCATCCAGTGTTTTTTAGCCTCTGATTTATGTTCTATTAAACTTTCTTGAGCTGGTTTCAGTAATGAGTTTTTTATATTACACCACTTTTTATTTACATCCATAATTTGTTTGTTGTCAGTTAGTGTTTTTTGCATATTAACATTCACATTATTTTTTATTTCGTTTTTTATTTCTTCGTTTTGTAGCATTCTTACGTTAATTTTTGGTTGTTGTTTTCTGAGTTCAATTCTTTTTAATTTTATTTTCACGTCAGCCACTAGCGGATTGTGGTCTGAGTTAACATCTGCTCCAGGATAAGTTTTAACTGAGGTTATAGAGTTTTTATATCTGCTATTTACGAGTATAAAGTCTATCTGGTTTCTGACAATGTGGTTTTCTGTATGTGAAGGAGACGTCCATGTATATAGTCTTCTTTTAGGAAGCTGAAACCAAGTATTGGCAATTACCATATTCTTTTCTTGGCAGAATTCTATGAGCCTTTCTCCTCTCTCGTTTCTAGTTCCTAGTCCAAACTGTCCAACTATATTTTCAACTGTACCTACTCCAATTTTTGCATTAAAATCTCCTAAAATGTAAGTAATATCTCTAGATTTTGTTAACTTGATTGTATTGTGCAATTCTAAATAAAAGTTTTCGATCTCATCTTCGGTCTTATCAGCAGTGGGAGCGTAAACTTGGATCATATTAATATTACAGTTCCGTGCTTGAATTTTTTAACAGAGAATTATATTTTCAAAGGGAAATTAAATTTGCATCATTTAATTGAATACAATAATTATTGCATATTATTTTTCTACTCTCATAATATATTCAGTGACAATAGAACCTGAATTATTTCAGTGCTCTCTGTTGAGCAATATTATAATAATTTTGGTTTTGGTTTACTGTTCTCTACATCTGACTACTGAAATTCACAAATCTTTGGGATTCACACAAATCAAATGTAATTTCGATCCAAGTAATCAAGTAAAGGAGTGCCTAAATAATTAGTAACAACGCCGTTTTCTTTTCATCTTCAAGTTTTGAATTTTTACCATGTCGAAATCGTTTGTGTGGAATTTGTTTTCCAAGCGTAGCAACATGAGGAACAGTGCTCTATTTGTTTGAAAATATTAAAACCAGGAGGAGGCACGACGAATTTGAGGCAGCACCTAAAAAATAAACATCCAAAATATCTGGAAAAATAAGCCAAAGGTAAGCTCATTTCATAGAAAAATTTAAGTAAAGGAATTAATAGGGGAATTTTGTTTTTGCTTAGGATAAAGAACTGGCGGACATCATAACTTTTTTGCATAGAGGCGATCAGGAAGCATCTTCATCTGCTTCTGAGGCGAGTGTGAGCTCTGCTTCATTTTACACATATTAAATTTAGTTGTCAGAGATTGCCTATTAAACAATGTAGCATTAAAAAATGCAATAAACGAAATAAAAGCCATAGTCACGGTACAATCCGTACCAACCAGATGAATTCACACTAATGTCCTCATATATAGCTGCAATACTGGCAGATCCCTCGATTAAAAAAGCACCAAGGATAATTTCTGGTTCAGATATAAAACTAATCACTGAAATTGTAACAATTTTATCACCTTTCGATGAGGCCACAAATGAGATCTCGGGTTTCCAGTACATTACTAGTCTTGTTGTCCCCCTTGTGTCTATTATCGAAAGATCTTTAAAAAACCTCAAGCCAAATCTTAATACAGCCCAAAAGTTATACCAAAAGCTTATAACTAACCTTCAAGAGAGGGGCACTAAGCTTTTACGAAACCCTCTGCTTTGCCATGCTACAATTACGGACCCTAGGTTCAAAAAACTATATCTGAATCCGTCTATAGCGGAGACAGTCACATCCAATTTAGGCTCGGAAGTAACGACGTACCTTACCGAAATCGGAAAACTTTCTCCTTTCTGCTCCTTCCAGAATAAAGAAGTCGAAGTGAGTTTAAAATCAAACCCTCTTTGGTCTTCACACGATCTGGAGTTGGTGAACAGTGGTTCCAGTTCAAGTTCTCAAGACACACGGATTCAAAGTTCTTTTCCAAATGAACTGACTCTATATCTGAAGCAGCTTTTGCTGTCGAGATTAAGTGTTCCGTTTTCATTCTTGAGCTGCACAGAACCTGTATGCCAGGCTTGGCTTTTAAAGCTAAAAAATACATGTCGTTGGTCGGAAAATCGGTGGAATCAGAGAGACTTATGTCATCATTGAATGATATTGTGTCAGATGAGAGAAGCCGCTTAACCGACCAACATATATATATATATTATATATATATATATATATACATATATATATATATATATATATATATATATATATATATATATATTATATATATATATATATATATATATAAACGAGCTTTTCTCAATAGGCTTCATGAAAAATATTGGCTAACATAATCTTAAATACATTACATATAATAGGTAAGGTAACATATTTGTTACCTTCTAACCTATACTTTTTTACTTAAAATATTACTTAATTCTACTTATACTTTAATCTTACCCTATATTATATTTAATGATAAATCAATGAATATATAATAATAATAAAATAATAAATAAATATAATAATTAATATAAAAATGGTTTTATTAAAAATTGTGTTTTATTTATATTGATAGTGATGTTCTTTCGATAATACTAATTTGGATCATATTGATATCGAGTTGAATGAAGTATCGCAAACTAAAGTGCATTGTAAATGTAACTTTGTAACATATTGGATTAAAAAAACCGAAAACCGGTGTTTAAACCGTAAGCAAAAAAAAACCGGTATAACCGAAAACCGGTGTTTTAGTCAAAAACCGCCATCCCTATTGTAGCATCGGTTACCTTTGTTTGAATTTGTAATATTTTTCGTACAAATGAAACAAAGTTTTCCGACAAATATTGGATTATAAACAAAGTTATTCTTTTGGGGTTCATCATCACTTTCAGAACTGCTGAATACTTTTCGCACGTGACGTTGAGGTATTTTTGTATTATTGCTTAATCCGCTTGTCCTTGCTGCATTATCGTACTTGTGCAGGCAGTCAATGTAAAGTTTGGGTCTTTTAGATTTAGTTTCATTTTTGTTTTATTTCACTGTATCGTTTTCTTGTTTTCTTGTTTTGATGTTTTTTCTCCCAATTCTTTTACTAGCTTTTTCTTTTTGCTTGGATAATCTCTCTGTTTTACGAGTTTCTTTTCTTTCCTGTTCTTGTTTTTTAATTGCCACTTTCTCCATCTGAATTGTTTTCCATCCTAAACTAGTTAAAACAAACGGAAATCGTTTACAATCCTTTTTTACTTTTATTTCTGGTATTTTAGGCCAAATAACGAAATCCTGAACGCTTCTCTTATTTTGGGTAGTTTCTTTATTGTCCTCTATAAATGATTCTTCAACTGTAGGCACCTCCTGGGTTACAATTTCTTGTGATATATCCATCGAGCAAAAAGACAATAGAGGGAATGTAAAGGTAGTGGGGGCAAAAATATTGTTAGACAGGAAGTGCGATCTTTAGAGGCCACATTAAACAAGGAAAGAGAGTCTCACTCCTTGTTTGACATCAAATTTAGTTGGGTTATGTTATTGTTTGTCCCAAATGTCACATGAAATCTTATTTATATTGAAGTTTTTTAACAATTGTGTCGTATTTTAGACTATTACCGTTAATAATTAATTAAAACTTTCTCGTCTAAGACACATTCTGAAAAATATTATATAGCTACTGTTAATAAGTGTCAGAAAATTTAAATTTGGCGCATTCGCATTTCCGGATATGTCCACCATCAGAGGCCACTTTTTTGGTCTCCTTTTCATTTGATCTTCCAAGTATTGCAACAAGTAAACTTGGTTTTTTCGCTCTCGCTGTAGCGATCATCCTTATCGGACGCCATCTTTTTATTGATGATCTCTTTATTGGTGTTTTGAATGAAAACCGTAAACCCTTTAATTGCTTCAAGTTTTTGTTTGAAAGATAAAAACTAAAGCTATAAACCTCCCATTGCAGTTATTGCAATTTACAAACAAACAACTACTGTCAACTACTGACAACCAAATTCAGAATATATCATGTATATGTCCCGTTTATCTCTGCATTTGGTTACACATATTCCTTTAGGACTATAAATACTGACCACTTCACGTTTTTTTTAGTTTCTTTGCCAAGTGGGGATTGTCTATTCGGTTATTTCTTAATGAGGGCTATGAGCAATTGTCTAGTCAAGTCAACACTATTATAGAAGTTATTAGTACTTTTCCAGTAGTCATTCAGACGGTTCATCTTAATTTTCCCCATATGAAATATAAGCCCGAGAAAAGTTCTGTTTGCGTTGTTGTCTCTTTCCAAAACGCAATTTTCGATTGTTCTGAACTACTTTGTACAAATATTTCGTCAGAGTCAATCAGAATCACTTCCACCGTTCATTTAATCTACATCGTCCTCGTCAGATGCTTCTAACAATGATTGTGAGTTAGCAGTGATCAATCTACGTTTATGTTTAGATCTAGCTTTTTTAGATATAAATAATATATCTAGTCGAAGGCATATTATTTACATCAATTTTTTTTACAAATACTATAACTCACTTTTACAGAGGTACTTGGCAATAAAAACATACTACTAGTAACTATCAATTTACGAACTCCAATACTATAAGGATACTTGAGACACAATACGTTTTTACTCAGTAATATTTCCTGTATAAGTAAAATTGTTTTTGATGTGCTTCATTGAAGTACACTAGACACATTGCAGTTTTGCCATCACATTCTTCACAGTATGTTTTAACTTTTTTAACTCTTATATCGGCTTTTCTACTAGTCATGTTTCTTCTTAAAATTTTGTAATATCTTGTACACTTTCTTCTCTTTTTGGTTGTAACTGGTCGTGAGGGTTCTAACATTTTTTTATTTTTTTTTTATACAGTGATTGGTCAGTTAAGAAGGTGGATGCAGTTAATTTATTTTTTTTATGTCACTTACAGACCCCGTAATATTATTTTTTGGTTTTTTTAGTGTATTGATGAATGATTTTAAAAAATATTTTCGTCGTTTACATCAATGTTTATTTGTAATTTTGAAAAATTTTGTTATTTGTAAAATATTCAAAGATTTGTCATTAACTTTCAATTATTGGCCAGTTGAATACCAGTAATTGGTATAGCTAAATCATATTAAAACGGTAGGTAGATACCTAGCTGTATTATATAACAAATTTATTTTTGGATATTATATATTATTGTTAAGATAATAAAGAAAAAATTTTTTAAAGATTTTATTTATACAGCAACACAAGTCTTACAATAAAAAATTTTATCCTTATCTACTGAAGGACTAATTTTTATAATGCTCAAATTATGATACGTTCGGCTGCACTTGTAGCATAGGGATGGGAAAAACCTACCGGTTTTAACCGAAAACCGGTTTTTTTTACTTCCCAATAACCGGTTTTACCGGTTGTTTTTTTGTCCCGGTTATAACCGGTTTTTTATTTTTAAAATAAAAACCGGTTATTAGGTTTTTTAGTTTTATAAGTATTATTTAGGTTGGATTCCAATCATATTTATTATTCTCAAGTAATTATTCCAAACAAAACCATAATTCAAATTTTATTTTATTTTATAAATACAGAACCAAACTGAAAGTGCAAACTCATATCAGCCAGAATATAATATTTCGTTGAAAAGGTATTTGTAATCATAATATATACATAAAAAGTGATCTGGTACATTACATATTTTTCACACTTGACTCTTGACATTGAAAGTTGGTGAATGGCTTTTTCTGATTACCAAAAATAATAATATTCTGACTATGAATATCGAATTACCGAATACGAGTACGAATCTCCAAGGAATTCGCTACGTTTTTAAAACAATACAGGAAGTATTAAATGAAATAATTTTTTTTTTATTTTTTATTTTTTTATTTTGCAATAAAATTGTGTTACTTTTTCATATAATTTGCAGGTCTTCATCTTTAATATATAAAATCCAATAGAGATCTTACATTTTTTATATATTGTTTATTAGTAAAAAATAATGTTTCATTTTTTTGCATATTTTGTTTATTACACATTGTTATCACCAAATTGATCAAAAGCAGTTTTTAGATAACTGCATTAAAGAGTGTCATGAAAAAGGCTTTTTATTTGCTAATTTCTTTGGTCTATAAGTGGAACATTACATTTGAAACAATAAGACAACATAATAAATAGCACGAAATAACAAATTATTAATAACAACTAGACATTGAACAAAACAAAATATCGAAGATTTGGTAATAAAATAGGTATATTAATCTCTTATACATATTATAATTTGCCTTATAAAACGCAATATAAAATATATTTGATAGATTCTACAAAAATTAATTATTAATATATTTAAAAAGGTATGCAGTTGTGTTGCATAAATCAAAAAGTGATATTAAATATTAATGAACAATAAAATTATTGATATTTCCTTGGATTAAAAATGTATTCACCAACTTTCGCACAACGCAGATTTCTATATAAGATGTTTTATAGCTATAGGTTACTATTTCTGCATGCATTCTAGATTTTAGATTAACGCTGGTAGATGGCGCTGCATGGTTGAAATTAACATTATATTATACAAAATACATAATATCCTTGATGAATATTAGAATATTCGGATATTCAATCAACGATAAAATCTATATTTAATATTATGTTTACATGAAATTAAGTCACAATATTGATTTAAAAAATTGCGCGAAACATGTATAATCAACATTTTGTGGGTTAACTGGTAAATAAACAGAGGACTGTTAAAGTTAAATAAAATGATAAAGACAACAAAGCTTGAACATTAGTAAGTTTTAAGGCTTATCCTCGATAATTGTAACGGTAAAATTCAGAGAGATGTCTATTTCAAAAATATCTTTCTTTACAAAACAAAATCCATTCACGAAGAATATTCTAAACGTCATCTTGTACTAGAGGTAAGCTTTATACCTAGTACCTTATACAACCCCCTATTGTGTAAAGTCTTGGGTCTATACAATAAACGACTGGGCGGCCTTCTATTCAGTGTGGTTTTGAAATAATGTTGAATAAAAACATTCATGAAATTAAAATGAAAGAATTTACGTCTATTAGTAGAAGTGCGATTTATAAAATTAGTACTTGAAGCATAAATCGCGGGAGGAATATGTGCATCAGTTTTCAAATATTTATTATTTACTATATAATTTCTAAATTGAAGCACTTTCACTTCATTAGTTAACAATGTATCTGTTTTGACAACTAAATAGGTAATTAGACAAAATAATTATTAATTTCAAAACAGGAGTTTAAAGAATTAGAAAGAGGTAGCCCGGGCCCAGTTAAATGGTCAAGCTTATTCCAGTGGAAGCAATAAGGAGGATTATTTTTCGTTTTGGCACAGCTGACATGCTCTCTCTAGTACTACAACCCATGAAACTGTGGTAAAAAGCATGCTTTATTTATACGGTTGTGAAACACGACGATTAACAGAGACAGATTAATATCGAAGAAAGATATCTCGTCGAACTTAATGCAATAAAGTATGAGAATAGAAGGTACAGTCATGGATGGCATACATCGAAAGCAGCTCAAATGGGTACAGGTCCAATAAATGAAAGACAAGAGACTCCTAAAACAAGTACCTGTATGAACACCTACCGTAATCCAGAAGAGAGGATTACCTTAGAAAACACGGATGGAAGGAATAAGAAACTTAATGAGCTCGAAAGAACTTAAAGAACAATGGAACAACCGAATTGAATGAAAAATGAACGTCGGAAGACATTTTATAAGGATTATATCATATTATAGGTACATTTTTTGGACTAAAAATAAATTTGAAGAAAACCAAGTTCATGGTATTTACAAAAGCACAAAGCATCAAAGTTAAGCTAGTACTAGATAATACAGAAATTGAACAAATATCTTTGTACAAATACCTTGGAGCATGGATCACAGAAGATACTGATTAGACAAAAGAAATAAGATGCCGCATTGGAATTGCACGGTCAACTTTTAATAGAACGAGAAAACTTTTTTGTAATCGAGATATCAATATATCGCTCCGGATAACAATGCTTTGATGTTATATTTTCTTTACCCTTTTATATGGGATTCAAGCTTGGTCACGGATCGCAAAACAACCGAACAAGTTCTCGAACAACTAGGAAAACAATGCGAAGTTTTAAATTCCATAAAAATCAGGAAATTAGAATACTTGGGGCACATCATACATCACACATCAAGACGTAAAATCTAGTGGTTACGTAATCTCCGTGAATGGTTTGGATGCAATTCAACTGAACTATTCAGGCGCATATCCAACAAAATGATAATTGCCAGAATGATTTCCAATCTCCGATAGGAGTGGAACTTGAAGAAGAAGAATAAGTACATTATTATTATATCATATTATATATATATATATATATATATATATATATATATATATATATATATTTATATAATATATGATATAAACGATATTGAAAGAGGTTACAACATAGACAATCAACAAAATCTACATCGACAACTACACAGTGAACACCCAACAATAATAGAAGTGTCAAATGCCGTCCTAAAACTCAAAGACAATAAAGCCACAGGAATCGATTAAATCTGTTGGAAAATATATAAAAAAAGGTGATGATCAGCTTTTTGCAGTAACCCATAAACTAATAGTACTTATATGGCAAAATGAATTTGTTCCAGAAGAGTGGCTAAATGAAATAATATACGTTGCATAAAAAGGACGATTAACTGGATTGTAAGAACTATAGAGGCATTACTCTGTTAGCATCTTCACCTGTTAGCACCCTGCTTGGCAGGGTCACATATCAGATCAATTTACGGTTGCAAAAGGCTTGAGACTGGGAGATCCTTTATCCACTACATTATTCAAATTAGTATTAGAAACTGTAATCAGAAAATGCAGCATGAAGATGGAAGAAACGATCATGAAAAATGAGCACCAGTGCTTGGCATTTGCTGATGATCTAACGATCCTAGCAAAAACCGAGTAAGAATTAAGAAGAGTTGTGAAGAAAATCATCGAAGAAGCACAGAAATTTGGATTGGAACTAAATGAAGACAAAACTAAATATATGATCATAGAAGGAACAGAAGGGAAAAAAGAAGACTTTAGTATGAGGTCAGTAAGTGGTAAAAGCTATAGTTTTAAAAGGGTGGACAAATTTGAATACCTAGGTGTAGT
Source organism: Diabrotica balteata (assembly GCA_918026665.1). Classification (NCBI taxonomy): domain Eukaryota; kingdom Metazoa; phylum Arthropoda; class Insecta; order Coleoptera; family Chrysomelidae; genus Diabrotica; species Diabrotica balteata. The sequence continues at coordinate 55,188,168 of OU898280.1, forward strand.
TTTCGATGAAAATGGAAAAGATAAATGGGAGCTCGTAGCCAGAATAGCAAAAGGGAATAAAAAATTAGGTGGTTTAAGAGCCCTACTGAACTCAAAATACGTTTCTAGACAAGGTAAACTCAGAATATATAAAACAGTAATTCGACCCACAGTAACATATGCCGGTGAGCCTGGACATTAAATAAGAAGGAAGAGGATACTCTGGAAAGATGGGAAAGGAAAATATTGAGATGCATATTCAGAGGACGAAAGGCAGAAAATGGTTGGGAAAGAAGAACCAACAATGAATTAATGGCTTTATACAAAGAACCTACTATTACCAAGTTCGTCAAGGCACAAAGAATCAGATGGTTGGGACATGTGGAAAGAATGGCAGCAAACAGAATTCCTAAACTAGTAATAACCAGAAAATTAATCGACCCCAAAAGAAGAGGTAGACCCAGAACGAGGTGGATTAGTAAAGCGGAGGAAGACCTTAAACACGTGAAGGTGAGGGAATGGAAAAAAAAGCACAAAATAGAAGCGAATGGAAAAATATTGTACACCAGGTCCTTCAAAGTAGTTAAGAATGTTATATATACATATTTACGTTAAAGTTTTGTTTAAAATAATTGTAATTAGTTAATATTAGAATTATGTTGTAAAAAAAATGCTTTAGGCCTTAACGGCCTATTGTGCGTAAAAATAAATAAATAAATAATAGAGTGCAAAAATCGAAAGAATCGCGTTTTTTGCATTAATTGTTAATCATTAAAAAACGGCTCCGAACTTTACGCAGGAAACAGGTAGGTTTTCTTCTTATAGGTCTACAATAACTAAAAAAGTTGTCAGCTACCTGGATTATTGAGTGTCACGAGAAAATCCTTATTAGCCTGGACTAATATGGCTGGACAAGCAAGTGAAGAAACAAACTTCATATATTATGTAAACTTTACTAACAAAAACGTTGAAAATAAATATTCCTATAAATATAAATAATCAAATTCCATATTCAAATACAGCAAAATATTTGGGTATTGTCCAATAAATATAAATAATCAAATTCCGTATTCAAATACTGCAAAATATTTGAGTATTACTCTAAGCTTTTATGTAAAGAAGAAAAGAAAATAATAATTCTGATTGAAATACAAAAAAATGTACTGGCTGATTGACCAAAATTCTACGCTGTTTCTACATAATAAATTATTATATAAGCAAATACTGAAACAATAGTATTATTATAAAAACAGTATAAACATTTAGAAGGAAAATGTTACAAATTAACAGAAAATATTTCTATTCATATAAAAATTTAATCAAATTATAGGTACTTATTATAGGTACTGCTTATTTATATAAAATTTCCTCAATCGGAACATAAACTTCTTCGTGAACTACCCATTTTAAAAACAATTAACACACTGGTTTGTCAAAAGTCGAAATAAACCCTAATAATGTTATTCAACATTATTTATGACCCACCTTCGAGAGGGTATTATACTTCTTACCTAACCAACCTAACCGTGTCGACGAGAATCCAGAAACTATCGACAAGGACAGCCTGTACTGGCCGAGAGAGAAAGTTACATTTAGCAAAATTTGAGATTTTAAAAAAAGTTTATACCAAATAGCTGCTTTGTGTTACACTTTATGTTAAAAATAAAAACAGATTCGGAAAGTGGGTCAAATTCTGTAGTGCCCTATTTCAAAAAAAAATTTTTTACGTTTATTTTAACCAAAAATATTTGAAAAAAAAATATTGTTTAAACAATTTATTAATTTACAACTAAATAGTGCACTAGAACTTTTTAAGACCTTTCATATAAAAAAAGAATCATCTCAATATCTGCCATAGTTTTTGCGTTATTTGATATAAACTTTTACATTGGAACTTAGGTATGCCCAGAAACGCAAGGAACGGCCTTAAACCGTTGGTTGTACCACATAATATAAGTTATACGTTGTATTAAAAAAAAAAAATAAAGATGATCACTTATAAATAATTTGTTTAGTAAAATTTTTTTTTTCGACTGGCATATTTTTTTTATTTTATGTAGCTCTTTCTTTAAAAAGTGTTCCCATGTCTGCCTAAATCAACTTAACATGAATCCAATGAATACCTTGTAGCCAAGAGTAATATATGTTTGAACTGTAACACTGTCCCCGTCACCTTTTTTAATTAAAATACTTCCAAGCTGCTTACACTGTATGCACTACATGCTGTAGAAGACAATATTTACTATTAAAAAAGATACAAAGGAAGTTGCTCAATATCAATCATTCAATTAATAAGGCCTTGGTCTTCATACAAATACAAAATCTATGACAGAACTACCTAACGGCCCCAAGAATGTATACTCCCCCTATACAGATTGAACGAAATAAATTCGGAACATACGAAATATTATGTATTTCGGATCAATTCTGCTGTAGGTGGTTGGCCAACAAAAGGTTGTCAAATAATTATATTATAAAAATCCAATACTTCAGCGGGCTGCTGGATTCTGAAATCATCAAAATTGAAAGCTACACATAGATCTACGATTTTATTATTTATGCTTTCAAACCACTTATAGTCCAGGAAATGAAGCATTTCACCTCGCAATTTTTTCGTCCTGCGTGGATTGACTTGAAATTTTATCAGAAGGTAGGTAATAGCTAAGGCTCAAAATCAATATCGAACCAAAGCCACTCCATCTGGGGGGTGAAATTTTTTTTACGTTTTAACTACAGGTTTCGATTAAAAAAGTGATTATAAACAAAAACTGTTCTATACATTTTGTTTGTAAAACTAATATTTTTCAAGTTATTCGCGATTGAAAGTAAAAACTTTTAGACGAAAAAATCGACGTCTTTAATCGATTTTTCGCGAATAACTCGAAAATGGAGCATTTTATCAAAAAAATTGTGGAGAACGAATTTGTAGCTTTTAAAAAGACAAATACAATTCATTTTTTAAAATGTTTTTGCGATATAACAGGAACCGAAATACGGCCTATCAATGTTCAGCGGTTTTCTTCAAATGCCAAATTTGAAAGATTCAAAGTCAAATATCGGGAAAATGATGCATTTTTGGAAGAAAACTCACACAACCTTTTTTAAAGAGCATAAATAAACCTATCATAAAACAAAGACTCTAGCTCAAAAATTGAGTGAGTTATGATGAAAATAAGGTCAATACCTCATTTTTTTACGAAAAAATCGATGAAAACAACCCCCTAACCACCCCCATAATTAAAATCGATCTTCACCCTTCTGCAATTCTCTTTGTACATGTATTGTTAATACGTCTAAGAAGTTTGACCCATTTAAAATGCTTAGTTTTAGAAAAAGTACACCATAAAGGGAGAAACGATTTACAATTTCATATTTTTTACCCTTCTTTTTTTAAATATCCCCGAAAATACTGAATATATGAAAAAAATAAAATGTACTAAATTGTAGCTTTTTTAATGACTAAAATTTTCCTTTATTTAGATTTGCTGTACAATGAATATTTGGCGAGATATAGCGTTTAAAGCATCGATTTACGATCAAGCACCATCTTTTTCGAGCCCTTTAAACTCAACTCATTTAAAAAACAAGGATTCCAAAAAGATTTAATTCACAGATCCTTGGAGCTCTTAAAAACCTCTACAAAATCGTTTTTAAAGAAACACTCTATCGTTAAAAATGAAGGAAATACGTTAAAAAAACCAATTAATTTTTTTCCGGAAAATTCCATTAGTATAATACAGTACATTTCGGAGCATAATAATCTACATGTCTATGGCTTGGCAATAAAAATATCAAAGCAACAGATTGGGGATGGTATTCCAAAGATGGTTTGTTATTACCCGTACGCATGAACGGTGCACCCGGTGAACTTTTGAAAATTATTTTTTGCCAATACAAAAAAGGATGCGGCGTTTCATGTAGGTGCAGAAAAATTGGTTTACACTGTAACTCTACTTGGTCTGGGTGCTCAGGTGAAGGGTGCAATAATAGTCCACCAATAATTGAAGAAGATGAGGATGACATAGATCACGATGAAGATGTAATTTATGACGAATAAAATTAATATTATAATTGTTTTACCTATAAATGTAAATATTCTCAACTATTTATGTAAATGTATAAGAATATATGGTGCCTTTTTATGTTGATAATTTTTTTGTATTTAATTCTACTTTTTTTAATTTATATCTATTAAATTAGTTTATAAAAACTGCAATGTTGTAAAGGGTGATTTTCAAAAGTTGAAAAGTTTGGCAAAAAATTGTTTTCACCTATAGCACTCATAACAATTATTGATTTTTAAGGGTTGACAATGTATTAAATTTTATTTTAAAGTCTAAAAAAATCACTATTTAACTAATCCAAACCAAATTTCACTGATCTTAAGATATGTAAGGTTATTTTGCAATTTTTGAAAATTAGGGGTAGTTTTTAGCCCTAAGAACAATCAGGGTTCATCGGCATGACATAAACTATAAAGCAGAGGGTGAGTTGAGCTTAATTACAAATTTTTATGCAAATCGTTTAAATCATTTTCATTGCATTACTACTTTTTTTACATTAATCTCTAACAAGGGTAAACAACCCTTTTTACAACAAGGGTTGAAATATGATGGAACTTTATTCAAAAGCACGAAACTATCATTATTTAATTAATTAAAGCCAAATTTTACCCATATTCAGGTTTAATATGTTATTTTATAATTTTTGACAATAAGGGGTAGTTTTCACCCCTAAGAACATAGGCGAGCGGTTTACCTCTCAAAAGACGCTTAGAAACAGAATATACCGACTAAAATTTTTTTGCATTTCTAATGCACCAACCCTTTTTTATTCGATTTTATATATTTTTCCATCTGTCAAATAAACGTCAAAGTGTAAATACGAATTTAATAGTTCTCCGCACTTTAGAGTTAATTTCAGATAGTTTAATATATAATCTTAAGTTAATTTATACATTTTAAAGTTCTCCGCGAATCTTTGTGATTTAGGAAGTGCTAAACAGTTAGATTTGATTACCACAGTTTAATACATATACATAAATACTAGTTTAGTCGTCGAAGGCTCCATTTATGGAGTCTTCTAACGGGGGCGAGCCCCCCGATAAAATGCCAAGGGATCAGGATGGGATGGATGATTGCAGTTATGGTTCCCATGGATTTTTATCCCATCAGCTAGAAAACTCGATAAGTAGTCCTAATAATATTATTAATTTAAAAACAGATAAACAAATTACCTCACTAAATTCTAATGAGACAGAAAAAAGCAGACCTGTATATTTATATGAAAAAACTGATTTAGGGCCATTTCATATTTTTATTGAAAACAGTGATAAAAATTTTACAGGCAAATTAAGTGCAGTTAAGATAGGTGAAATATTATTTACCGTACATCCGGAAATTGATAATTATATTAAAAAAATTGATTCAATTGGACGCAACCGTATTAGAATAACATTTAAAAACTATGCTAGTGCAAATACCTTAATTACTTCTAAATTGCTTATTCAAAAAAATCTAATTGCATATATTCCGAAATTTCAATTATTTAAATTAGGTGTAGTTAGGGATATAGAATCAGATATATCGGAAGAATATCTTAAGGATAAAATAAAAGAATTTGATCATCATTGTAAATTCTCGGTGGATTATGTAAAAAGAATAAAGAGAAAAATAGTAACAGATGATAAAGTAGTTTTTAAACCTACAAAATCGGTAATTGTGTCATTTAAATGTCAAAATATACCAAAATATATCGTAATTAACCATGTTTTACATAATGTAGAAAAATACCAGCAAAAAGTAATTATTTGCTACAACTGTTATAGGTATGGACACATGAGTAAGCAATGTAAAAGCAACCCTAGATGTCTTAAATGTCATGAGTCCCACCCTTCCGATTCTTGTTCTTTATCATCTTTTAATAAAACATGTCTCTCCTGTGAAGGTAAACACTTCACTAACGAATGGGAGTTATGTCCAGAATTTGACCGTCAAAAAAAAATAAAACATTACATGTCTGAAAACAGCTTGTCTTTCAAAGAAACGCTTAAATTATTTCCTAAAGTAACCTATGCATCAATAACAGCTAATAATTCCTCAATAAATTCACATCAAATCCCAAATATGAACGCTCCTTCCTTTTCATATTCCTCTACTCAATTGTCCACTTCCCCCTCACCCCCTAACCAGCACGCCCACCCTACAGTTTCAAACAGATATACAATAACAAAACCTCCAAAATCCAAACGACCCCTCTCTTCATCGCAAGACCCAATAGCAATAGAACATCAAAAAATAATAAAGTTAAACCCCATGTCCAACAGACCTGGTGGCATTTTCAATTCGTCTTCTTATCAATCTACATTTAATGCAGAACAAGGATCCAAAATACATGAATCTCCTAAAGAATTAACAGAGTTAATATCAAATATAGTTATAAGTATTATTTCTAATATGAATCACAAAAATTTTGAAATCCCAGAAAAATCAGTTTTAATAAATTTAATTCAAACAGTTTTAAGTTCTCTCTCATATAATAATGAATAGTTTGGTAATTTGTCAATGGAATTGTAGATCGGCTAATTCTAATAGAGAAAATCTCCTTCACCTACTAGAAGACCAGAAAGTTGATATCGCATTATTATCAGAAACTAGATTTAAACCAGAAAATTATATTAACTTTCACGGATATAATATTGTCAGAGACGACCGCTTTTCAGCAATTGTCGGTGGTGGCTCGGCAATTTTAATAAACTCAAATCTGTATTATGAGAAAGTCACCATGAAAGTCAAATTATTCAACATCAATAAAGTAGCCATTAAAATTAAGTTTAAATCATTCACTGTAACATTTATTTCGATGTATGTTCCCCCAGGAGTAAAATTATCGTTACAACAATGGAACAATTTCATAACATCTATAGAAAGACCATTCATAATAGGAGGCGACTTCAATGCTCATCACATTGCCTGGGGCTTAGACAATCATACAGATATAAAAGGCAAAATCTTAATGGACTGTATAGATGATAATAATTTGATATACAAAAACGATGGCTCTCCTACTTTCTTTAGAAACTTTTCGAAATCGGCAATAGATCTGACGATTTGTACTCCTGACTTAAGTCATCTGATCACTTGGAAAACACTTCAAGACCTATTCGGTTCAGACCATGCTCCTATAAGGATGGAATTAGCGGATCAACCAACTCATATATATATATATATATATATATATAATATATATATATATATATATATATATATATATATATATATATATATATATATATATATATATATAACCCGTATTCAGAAAAGTGGAATTTAAAGAAAGCCGACTGGAAATTATATGAACAATTTTCGGAAGATATCTTCTCTCAATCTGAAGATATAAATTCATATGAAAAATTTTTGCACAATATAAATATAACTGCATCCTACAGCATCCCCAAATTTAAAATAAAAAAACCAACTTCCAGAGGAAAATACTGGTGGGATTTAGAATGTGAGGAAGCAGTCAGAAGAAGACGGGAAAGTTTTTGTATATTCAAAGATAATCCAAACCAAGAAAACCTACTCAAGTATAAAAAAGATGATTCTCACGCGAAGAAGATCACTAAACAAGCTAAAAGAAATAGCTGGAGAGATTATGTCAAGTCCTTAAATAGGTCGGTTCCCATTAAAGATGTATGGTCAAAAGTTAATAGACTAAAAAATAGAAAAACTAAGAACAAAGTCCCTATAATATTGTCGAAAGCTTCATGGATAGACGAGTTCCACCAAAATATCACTCCACTGTCTGCAGAATTAGTAATTCCTGATCTACAACTGAATGCGCAATACAATTATCCAGAACAAATCCGCTTCTTAATCAAACCATTTTCTGACACTGAACTTTACTTTTCGTTAAAGAAAAATTCAAATTCAGCACCAGGTGCTGATGAAATCCATTACTCGATGCTATCAAATCTTTCAAAAATTGGTAAGACTGTGCTTCTGAATATATACAATGAAATTTGGTCACGGCGCATAAAGATTCCTGACGATTGGCACGTTTATACTATTCTTCCGATCTTGAAACCCGGAAAATCGCTAAATAATTGGGATTCTTACCGTCCAATAGGGCTGGCGTCATGTATACTTAAAACATATGAAAGACTTATTAAAAACCGTCTGGAATTTTGGTTAGAAAAGAACGACCTATTACCAAAAACTCAGTTTGGTTTTAGAAAAGGTAAATCCGCACAAGAAAGCCTGAGTCACTTATTGATAGACATTTATAGTTCATTTACTTGTAAGAAAGCAGTTAGTGCTTTGTTTTTAGATATAAAAGGGGCTTATGACAATGTTAATCTTCACATTCTATATGCCAAAATGTTGGAAATAGGTATACCTGAAACTGTAACATGGAATATCATTAATTTGTATATTAATCGATCAGTACACGTTAGATTAAATGGTGATAAATCTAACACACGGTACACATCTTTAGGACTACCACAAGGTAGCATCTTGAGTCCTCTATTATATATTCTGTATACTGCTGATTTAGAAAATAAACTTCCTCGACACATAAAAATCTTACAGTATGCTGATGATGTTGCAATCTATGTAGAAAATAAGTCAATAGATAAATGTAATGAAAACCTTAAATCAGGATTGAATATTATAAAAAAATGGGCGGCGGATAAGAATTTAACAATCTCGGAGAGTAAATCAACCATTGTTACTTTTACCAGAAAACGTTATTCTCCCCCAAACCACCTACAATTTGATAATTATAAAATTAATTATAAAACTTCAATAAAATTCCTTGGCGTGTTCTTAGACTCAAAATTGAATTGGAAAGAACACACGAATTATATATTAAGAAGAACGGAAAACGCAATGAATATCATCAAGACTGTAAATGTCAGTAACTGGGGAGCTGATCCAAACATCTCAATATTACTATACAGAAATTTAATGAGATCGATCCTAGATTACGGATCTATATATTATGGCTCAGCATCAAACGCTGTACTCCAAAAAATCGAAAGTATAAAAAATAAGGCACTTGGATTAAGCACTGGTTATCTTCGTAGTACTCCCATATTGGTCATGGAATGTGAGCTTAATGAACCTCCACTTTCATTACGCAGAGAATTCTTAAGTGAAAAATTTATAGTTAAAGTGGCAGTTAACAATAAACTGTTGTTAAATAAAATTGTACAATTAACCACTACATACCTAACTCATCATTACTGGGAAAAAAAGAAGCAGCTTTTAGTTATGGAAAGTTTCCTCAACGTTTCTTGTTATATTGACGACATATGCAAAATGGAACAACCCTCATCTCGAAAATTAAACTATGAAGATTATTTATCTCCATTTAACTGCCATTTAAGTAATATTCTTGCCACAGATTTTCTTACTAAAATAGATCACCTTCAGTATGTACAAAGTCATTGGGGAAGTTATCAAAAATTATATACAGATGGTTCAAAAATGGACGGCAAAGTTGGATATGCTATATTCTACCCCCAAAAAAAGTATAAAGATAAACAACAGATTACCCGACAAAATGACAACTTTTACAGCTGAACTCATAGCAGTCAAAGAAGCCTACAAAATATGTATGAATCAAAAAGAACTAAACTATGTTATATTTACAGACTGCCAAAGCATTGTACATAAACTGAAATATAATTTTCATACTTTTGTAGACAATTATATCATCAGTGACATTATAGCACTGAACAGTGAAGCTTTGAAATCGGGCAAAAATATCATATTGTGCTGGATAAAAGCACATATTGGTATAAAAAACAACGAAATAGTAGATGATCTGGCAAAAAAAGCAACAATGAAAGAATCCACTCTTTAAACCTATCAACTTCCTATGGGAGATTTAATATCTGTAATCAGGTCTCTTAAACGGACCAAATGGCAGGGACACTACAACAATTCGGACAAAGGCAAATTTTATAAAATAATCCAACCCAAAATTTCCGTCAAGACATGGTTTAAACAAGTTTCCAACAGAGGCTTCATCAAAACTATTTGTAGAATAAGAAGCAATCATTGTATGACTCCAGTCTACAAAAGAAAAATGGGACTGGCAAATAATAATGAATGTATATGTGGAGAGCTAGCTGATCTACAACATATTATATGCTCTTAGAATGTCCTTTACATTTTATTGAAATATCAATCTTTTTTACCAAGCTAGTTCAAGTTAATGTTCAATTACCTTCTAATCTAACACATCTTTTAGAGTCAAAAAATCTAGATGTATATAAAATTTTATATAGTCATATTAATTGTTTAAAATTAAAGCTCTGATAAAAAAAATAATAAAGAATAAAAAAAATGAAGAACAAAATAAAAAAAAATACTAAGAAGATCTAAACCTCCGAGGTGTCGAATCGGGTTTATGTCTTAGCGTAGTAATAAAAAAAATAAATAAAAAAAAATAAAAAAAATAAAAAAAATAAATAAAAAAAAAAATAAATAAATAAAAAAAAAATATAAAAAATAAAAAAAAAAGATAAGAAAAAACAAAAAACAAAACAGCAAAATCAGAGTAATCTAGTAAATAAGTTTCTAACATTCCATGTTTTAACTGTCAATACAATTCAATAGTTCTAAATGTAAATACTAACAATATCTTATGTAAAGAGAGAACTTAAAACAAATTGACTGGCCAGTTGGTTGTCAAAACCAGTGCCAATAAAACACACACACACACACACACACACACACACACACACACACACACACACACACATATATTTTTCCAAGATGAAATGTATTTTTTTTTTTAATTTTTACAAGTGGGCCGTCAATTGTTATTAACAAATAACTTATACAAAAAAGCAAAGCAAAAGTAAAAATTAAAAAAATATATATTTCATCTTGGAAAAATATATAGAATCGAATAAAACAGGTTTGGTGCATTAGAAATGCATAAAGAATTTTAGTCGGTTGATGCTCTGCTTATAGGGGTAAACCGCTCGCCTATAAAAATAACTATTAATTCGAGAAAACTAATACTAAAACTGTTAACAATATTAATTTGTTTACTAAAAACTTTTAGTTTGGCGAAACATACCGATTTTCAAAAGTTGAAAATTAGGTTTTCCCATTTCGTTTGGAATGCTTCTCCATTTGATGCAATTTAACTTCAAGTTGTTTAAAAATTAAAATAGTTTATAACGGAAATTCACGAGTCATTTGCGTTTGCAATCGGTCTCTAGGCATCTAAAGATATTGTATTATTAATTATCAAAGTTGGAACTGAAATTTAGGCAGAGCGTGTAAATCTATTTGTGCATTGTTATCTACTAGATTAGAGACAATTAGCATAGTTATAAACTCAGTGTCGGCATTATAATATTGAGGAGTAATTTTAACTAGTTTACGGATACATATCCGACGATATTATTGGTAGATATACCGTCTTTCTAGTATAATGAGTTAAATTAACAAAGGAAAAGTTTGTTTAATATCAAAAATAAAAGTTTAATTCGTCAGTACAACAGCAGCATTTAAACTTGATATTAGGAAAATTGTCAGTTTTATTTTCATATTCTCGCCTCATCTGTCTATAGGTCATCGCTCCACTTTAATCAGGCATGCCTATCCTTCGAATATATTGTTGGTTATTTATCTCAAGTGATTCTCACTACTCCTCTTTTTTACATTTGACTGATATGTCCATTTCACTTTTTTCTTTTTGCCTGCTTATTAATATATTCGATTTTATATGGATATCTTATGCTTTCGCTACTTTTTCTGTTTAGTATGGTCTACAGGGAAAAAGTAGAAGAAAACGAGGCCCAGGAAGGCGACCAATTTTCTGGCTAAAGAATCTGTACGGCTGCGGCCATTGAATAATTTTTTTTATTAGAAAAAGATGTCGCATCCACCAAAAGGTTATTAGCGACGGAACAAAATATAAAAACAAAGTTAAACACCTACAGTTTGTACAAAATGTTTATGGATCTAAGATTATTCACTATATTGTTACAGGAACAGTTTTGACCTAGAGCCTGTAGTAGAGCGTTTGGGATCTTGTAGCGCTGTCTTTCTTGGTCATATTTACTACAAATTGTTAAAAAATGTTCGACTGTTAATCGGACGTTACACTGATCACATATAGGTGGATTTTTCTTTGTGAAAAGGTAGGAGTACGTTAATCTGGTATGTCCTAGGCGTAAACGCACAACCGCAATTTGTTCTCGTCTATTGAGCGACGATGGAAACCACTAAGACACATTATTTTTGATTTTATTTAGATTGGAATTAGTTTGAGACCACTCATTTTGCCACAAACACCACACTTTATTTTTAAAATAAGCTTCTAAGTCAATAAAAACACACTTGTCTATCGGCTTTGACAAATCACTTAAAATTGCCTCTCGTGCAGTCCTGTCATCTTCTTCATTTCTTGTTATTCCGACGTTTGAGGGAACCCATAAAAATTGGACGCTTCTTCCATGTTCATAAGAAATAATAATATCTGGAGAATATTTAGATAAAAGAAGCTGTAGCATAGGGAGACGATGAAAAAATCCATCAATGTTTCATTGAAGTATGGAGTTGAATGTTGTTAACAGATTCGGAGTTAGATGATACTGAACAATTGTCTACAGAAGAGTCACTATCTAAGTCAGAAATCTCTTTCTCCAAATGGTTGTATAGTTTCTTTTGAAGTTTTGTAAACTTGCTTTTTGTAGATCTATCATTTGCATATTGATAGCTGCTTTGTAAAAGATGGAGTAAACCATCGATATCAGTTGTAAATTCTTTGATCACGCTAATAGTGTCGTAGGAGACTTGGACATTATCAATCAGTAAGGACAATTGATGGTAATTTAAAACGAATGGTGGGGTATGATTATCAATGAAATTTTCAAGAGTTTCTCCTGTAGATGGGACTTTATATGAGCGCGGTTTTTTTGGTTTAGAGGGTTTGGGTTTTGCAAACTGATTTTCTGATGAAATTACTGAGTCTAAAGGAGGCGTGACGATCTCACCAATACTGCGTTTTATGGAAGAACTTGTGTTTACGGAATTGTTATTAGAGTTTTCACTTAGATGCTGTGGCTTTATTACATTTGGAAGTACTGGAGCAAACTCCTTGGTAGTGACACAACTCGAGCTTGAAGTTTTATTTGTAAGATTGGTTGAAATGGTTGTTTCAAAAAATTGTCTTGATGTATCAGTTTTATTAGAATTTTGATAGATTGGAGGGTATTGCTTCCGAAGTTTGTGAAAACGGTATTGCTACTGAATGAGATTGATAGAAAGTGTTGTTATGAGTAGGAGCGTTAGTAATTTCTTTGTCATGGAGATTTGTAGGTGTAGGTGATATGCTTGGATTTGATAATGGATAACTTGATGACTGCTGGGTGTTTGGTACCTTGTGTAGTATACTTGTTGAAGCTGTTTGATTTGGTACTTCATTGTTTGACTCAATATGAGTTAATTCTGTTACTGAACTGTTATTGCATTGGGACGATATGTGTCCTGTATTTTTGCAAATAAAGCAGGTAAGTGTACCTTGTGACAGAAATATGCGGTAAGGTGTTTGATCGAAATTTATTAGAATAGAATCTGGAATTAATGATGTTATAGGGCTTATATAAACTTGCCTCCGAAAGCTCAATATGTGACTATATTCGGGGAGAGTCGAGCTAATTTTCAGAAATGGTATTGGGGTAATAAGCTTTAAACCGATATTCTGTAATTCTCCAACTAATACTTGATGAGGAATTGACGGGCAGACTGCAGACAAGACTAGTCTTTCTGCTGGAGAGACAAGTCTTCGAGCTGTTACAACTTCGCCGAGTAGTTCTATAGAGCCATGTTGTGTTATGAAGTTATCTACTACGGTTTTGTTTACCAAATACATGCAGATTCTATTATGAGATAGTCTAGATGAAAAAAAAATATTGTTTGGGTTGACGATTGTGCCCAAAGGAATGAGATAATTCTGCAGTTTAGCATTATCGATGCAACTAAATACAATTGCTTGGGTCTTACTCGGAAAAGAGTATGAAGCCGCTGATGCATAACTGTTTGTGACATTCGAACGTTGATTTACTGGACTGGTTAGATCGGAAGGTGTGTTTACATCTGTGAAGTCATTTTAAGCTATTGCGGCGAAGGCCTTACTCCGACTCTGGTAAGTGAAAAACTAACCGCATGCTACTATAAGGTACTTATAACAGCTAACCTCACAAAATGATTGTACGGTAGTATATATTTATTATTGACGTTTTTTTTTCACACTAATAAAATAATAATTACGTATAGATAACTTACGTAGTAGTATCTAGTAGATAAACACTTTAATTTTAAAAAACTATTTAATAAAACCACTTGTTTTTATTAAAAACTAGGAGTACGATATCAGTACAACTTAACCATACCTTGCCAGGGCCGGTCTATTGAATAATTTATACCCTTATATATCTAGTAGCCAATTTTTTGAATTTTTACCTTGTTTAAATGCACATTTTACGTCAAAGTGACGTTAATTACTGGTGACGGAGCCAGAATAGGTTGATTGAAAGTAAAAAATCAAAATAAATCAAATCTATTTTACAAAATGTAACAAAATAAAAGTTATAGAGTTTTAGAATTAAATTTTTAAATAAAGTGGATTATGTTCTTTAAAACGAAAATAAAGAAGTCTGGGTTAAAAATATCCATTTTATTTTAAATATATTTTATATTCTGTTCATAGATAGCATCAATGTCCTCATGTTATATTCAACAAGCTCCTCCCTTGCATGCTCTGTTACTTCTTCTTGTTCTAGTTCCATGACCGTTATCGATCGTTGGATATCATGTTGGCTACCATATTCGCTATCGTGACTTTATTGACAGCAGCTCTAAATAACGATGTAGTTGATTTTCCATACCATTGCCTTAGATTTTTCAGCCATGATGTTCTTCTTCTACCAGGACCACGATTACCTTGGATCTTTCCCTGAATGATCAGATGTAAAAGATCATGTTTTTCAGGGTGTCTCATAATATGACCGAAGTATTCCAGCTTGCGTTTCTTTATTATATTGACCAGTTGTGTTGTTTGGTTCAGCCGTCTAAGTACCTCCTCATTTCTAACTCTGTCGACCCAGCTTATTTTCAGTAGTCGTCTGTATACCCACATCTCAAAGGCTGTCAAGCGTTTAAGCATAGCCTCAGTTAGGGTCCACGCTTCTACTCCATACAGCAGGACAGGAAAGATGTAGCAAGATATCATACGAACTCTAAGGTCAATGCTAAGATCATGACTGCAAAGTACGTTTCTCATTTTTACAAAGGCAGCTCGGGCTTGTTCTATTCGGCTTTTAATTTCTGCGGTTGGATCCCAGCTCTCATTGATATTACTGCCGAGATACACGAGTTTCTCTACTCTGTCCAGTGTGGCATCTCCGACTTTTATACCGTCATCATGTATATAATTTTGTTTGCTAACTATCATATATGTAGTTTTCTTAACGTTGAGTTTTAATCCATACTGATCACAAGTCTGTTTTATTTCGTTCATTAGATTTTGAAGGTCTTCTCCGCAATTGGCAAGGACTAAGGTATCGTCGGCATATCTAATATTGTTGACGGTTACTCCATTCACAATAATACCTTCGGTTGTCTCCATTAAGGCTTCCTTAAATATTTCCTCCGAATATAAGTTAAAAAGTAAAGGCGACAATATACAGCCTTGTCTCACTCCTCTTTTTATATTTATTTCATCCGACAGTTCTTGTTCAACCCTTATTTTTGCCACTTGATGCCAGTATAGATTTGTAATTATTCGTAGATCTTTATCGTCCAATCCAGCTGTTTCCAATATTTCTAGCATTTTGTTATGTCGGACTTTGTCAAAAGCTTTTTCAAAATCGATTGCACAAATTTACACATTTTGATTTATATCTCTGCATCTCTGTACTAGCACCTGTATACTAAACAAGGCTTCTCTTGTACCCAAGCCACTCCTAAACCCAAATTGAGTATTGCTAATTCTGTCCTCTAACAGCGTATAAATTCTGCTGTGTATTACTCGCAGAAAGATTTTCAAAACGTGACTCATCAGACTTATTGTCCGATAATCACCGCATGTCTTTGGACGATGTTTCTTAAGTATTGTGACAAATGTCGACTTTAACCAATCAGTTGGTAATATCCCAGTGTCATAAATTCTGTTAAAGAGATTACACAGAGCTTTAATTCCATTTTCTCCCATAAACTTTAGTATTTCAGCACTTACTTCATCGGGGCCAAGTGCTTTTCCATTTTTTGCCGTTTGTATTGAACGTCTTACCTCACTTTCTGTTATAGATGGACCTGATATAGCAATCGGTGTATAGTGTTCTACTCTCTCATCTTCAAATAATTCAGAAATGTAGTTTTCCCATTCTTTTAACTTTTCATTGATGTCTAATATTCTGTGTCCGTTTCTGTCTTCTAAACTTTGGAATACTTGTTTCCATTTGTTCCATTTGCTCTGTTACTTATCATAGCTCAATACTCTTCTGTAGCCTATGGTTTCTTTCACTTAATTTTTTTGTCAACTTTGCCCACACATTTTCGACTGGCCTGGACTCCTAGAAGGCCACGGAAGAACATTAACATGAGTTTCTTCCAGCCATTCTCGAAAAATTCTACTGGTATGCACCGGGTTATTGGCATGTTGGAAGATGAAGTTATTATTGGGGAATCTGTGGATCACTGAATCACTGGTGACAATAATATATTTCAAGAATAAGTTTGTAATATCATCATGTCAAGAGTGCAGGAAACGAAAGATATTTTAGATTGGGATTCATGGTGTCGGAGAAAACGAAACAAAGCAGTTGTATATTTTCAACCAATCATCATCATCATCATCATCCAGCCGAATTTTCACATCCATTGTTGGATATAGGCCTCCTCCAAACGTCTCTAGTTCTCTCTATCTCTAGCTGCTGCAATCCAGTTTGTTTCTATTCTCCTTAGGTCGTCGGTCCATCGGGTGGGTGGTCTGCTCCGACTTCGCTTGTCGGCTTTTGGTCTCCACTCCAATAATCTCTTCGTCCATCTTCCGTCTTCCATTCTAGCAACATGTTCAGCCCATCTCCACTTTTGTTTATTGATTCGTAGTATAATATCGTCTACGCCAGTTCGTCGGCGTATCTCCTCATTTCTTACGAGATCTTTCAAGGTCAGGCCCAGCATTGATCTCTCCATTCGCCTTTTTGTTACCCTCAGTTTTTCGGCAGTAGCTTTCGTTAAAGTTAAGGTCTCTGCTCCGTAGGTCAAGACTGGTAAGATGCATTGGTTAAATGCCTTCCTTTTCAGGTGAATTGGGATATTTGTTTTAAAAATGTCCCTCATCCGTCCATATGCCGCCCATCCCAACATGATTCGTTTATTTAGCTCTCAGGTTTGGTTGTCTCTGGTTATTCTAATTTCATGACCCAAGTATGTGTATTTATCGATTAATTGTACCTTGTTTTTTTTTTCAACCAATACCAGACAGAATATGTTACTTGAGAGTAAGAGGAAAGTATAGGAAGATAAGTATCAATAACGTACATTCGCCCACTGAAGACAAATACTTAAAATCCAAAACAGAGTTCTACGAAAAGCTAAGCACCCTAATAGGGAATATACATGACTCACAAGAAAATGGAAATTTTAACTAAAATGACGAAACAAAAAATGGATATCATAGTGTTCTCTGAAACCATAAAAGAGAGGCCAAGGAAATAAACAGAGTAAATACTACATTCATATAAGGACAGGAGTAGAGAAACACGTAAATGCTAAATCAGGGTCCCAATTCTTATAAAAAAATCGTTAAAACAATATATAAAAGAGTATTTGTACATCTCTGAAAGAATTCTGACAATAGCTGTCACATTATAGGGCATTGAAATAATAGTTGTTAGAGTCTATGCGCTAACAGATGATTCAAATCAACAAGTTAAAGATTTCTTTTATGAATAATTATCAAATATTTGTAATAAAATAAAAAGTCATCAAGAAATAATACTGTTAGGAGACCTAAAGGCCAGAGTAAGCTCTCAAATAGATAATGACGTGGTCGGACGGCACGGAGTAATAGTTAAAAATGGCTCAGAGGACAGCTTAATTGAGTTTGGTCAACTTTTTGGTTTAAAAATAATGAATACCCAATTATAACATAAAGGTATTCATAAATACACTTGGGAACGACCTTCATTCCAATAAAAGTCGATCATAGACTATATAATAATGAGACAGAAATCAAAATTTAAGTACCAAGACTGCAGAGTAAAAAGGGGATCTAACTGTGGGCCAGATCACTACTTTCTTTTAGCTAATTTTTTGTACCCCTTTAAACAATACTACAAACAGAACACCGAAAGTGAGAGAAACAGTACTACACAGTACAAAACGGAGATATATAAACTGCACCTTTTATTCCAACCCAGCATTAAACATCTTTTTCAATCTAGATTAAAAAAGAAAATAAATGAAATGAAAAGAAATATGGATGTAGAACAAGAATACAATAACCTCAAAACCATAATAAAAAACATGCTTATGTAGTATTAGAAACAAAGAAAAACGACAAAAAACACCTCGAACCATTATGGATAAGAGAAAACGTGAAAGAAATGATACAAGAAAAAACAAAATGTATAAGAAAAAGCTAACAAATAAAACATCTAGCAATAAATAAAAGAAGCAAAAAACAATTTCTGGAAACAAAAATGTGTCCAGGTTAAAAATTTAATTGGTGGTTCTCAGACTACGGAAGCATGGAGTATCAATATTCTAAAGAAAAACACTCATAACTCCTTAAGCAACTTAATTCCTATAGAAAAGTGTGAAAATCACTATAAAAATTTACTCCAAAAGTCCAGATTAGAATATATGGGAGAGGAATACAGTATGGAGAGACAAACAAATAGTAATATTAATACTACTAACAACGAGGTCCATACTGTGTTAATTAAAATGAAAACCGGGCGATCTTCATGACTTGGCAATATAGCTGTAGAGTTACTTAAAGCGAGAGGTCCACTCTTAATAGAACGAATAACTTTTCTAATGAATCAGTGCTGCCAACAAATTAAAGTACCATCTGAATGGAAAACCGCTCACCAAGGGTCCATCTTTAAAAAGGATAATCGAAAAGATCCTAACTGCTACAGAGGATTAAGTGTCCTATCTACTTTCAGGAGATTGTTTGGAAAGATAATAAATGAAAAAATACAAGATAATTTAGGACATCTAATTAGCCGAGCGAAAAGTGGATTTACGCCTGGTAGATCTGGCACTGATAACTTGCTTATAATCCAACAATTAATAGAAAAAAGAATATCAGTTGGTACCGAAGTAAATCTAGCCTTCATCGACCTAGAAAAGGCGTATGATACAGTTCCAAGACATAAATTGTGGCAAACTTTACAACTCGACATTAGTTCATACCTTTTAGGAATAATCACAGAAGTATACACTATATATACCTGGTATTTAGGCGGCACACGCTCTTCCGGTAGGGATCTATGGAGGAGTATCACTGAGCCGCAAGCCCTTATCTTTTGCTATACTGCTCCACCATAGACCGATCAGACAACAGCATATTCTAGTCTAAGCCGCAGATTCATTTAGAATTTTAAACTGCTGCGTTAGCCTCTTTGTTTTCTGTACACCGAGCTGGGGATCGAACTCACTTCCTCTGAAACACTGGCAGTGAAGCGAGTGAGAAACCGGCCGCCCAGCCCGCTTGGCTATCTGACCGCCAGGTCAGGGATAACACTATTTACCTAAAAATCTGAAATAGACTATCAGAGCCAATAAAAGTAACTAAAGAACTAAGAGAAGTATGCAGTATGTCACTCTTACTGTTTAAATTATATATTGAGGCAGCCCTTTAAAATTGGAAAAACTACTGCCAGGGAATGGGAATCCCCATAGAAAATGACGTACTATTATCTCCGAACTTTGCGGAGGACCAAGTCGTCCTAGTTCAAGATTCTTATGATCTAGAAATTATGATAAAGCGTCTATACAGAGAATATGTAAAACAGAAGTTACAAGTCACCACGAAGAAAACAGAATATTTAGTTATCAATTCAGATGCAAGGTTTGAAGTGTTGATAGAAGAGGACGTGGAAATCAAACAAGTGGAAAAATTTAAATATTTAGGTGCACTCATTGATAAAAACGGCTTGAGAGAAACCGAAATTAAATACCGAATTAATTAGAGACGTAAAATTGTAGGATGTAGAATGGAAATCCCTATAGAAAATGACGGACTGTTCTCCCCGAACTTTGCGGAGGACCATGTCGTCCTAGCTCAAGATTCCTATGATCTAGAATTCATGATAAAGAGTCTATACAGAGAATATGTAAAATAAGGGTTACAAGTAAGCATGAAGAACACAAAATATTTAGTTATCAATGAATTCAGATGCAAGAGAAACTCTTGAGAAACGTTTTCGTTACTTGAATATGACTCATAGGATGAAGCTAATCATTGACTATTCTAGATCTAGATGTATGAACGTTGTTATTATATTCTAAAAATCTTATTGATGAGTTTGTGTGGCGTCCCGAAATTTTGTTAAATTGTTTCCACAATATTGCTGCTAGGGTAGAACTATTTATTGTTGATAACATTTTTTTCCACGATTTCTTTTTTGCTTCTTTTACCACTTTTCTACTGATAGTCCTTCACTTCTTAAATTCTAGTAGATTTTCTTGTGTTTTTTGTATTTATTGAATGCTTCTTATAGTATCCTGACAGTGATTGTTCCACCATAGTACTCCAATACGATTTCTTACTATTTTCTTTTTTTCAATGATATGATCTGCTGCGGAAAGTATGACGGAGAAAAATTTATTTACTAAGTCATTTATACTGTCATGCGGGGATAGATCTGAAAAGAATTCAATTGATTCTCCACAAATTGTGTAAACGGTGACCAATCCTCTATTTCTGTATTATATCTAGTGTATGGTTGAATTTTTTGTTTGTTTTCGAAATGTATCACTATGGGAAAATGATCGCTTCCATACAATTGTGTACTAGCTTCCCAAGTTATGTTTTGTACTAAGAAGGGTCTACAAGAGGTAAGTCAATACAACTAGTGTTTCCAGTAAAAGAATTAAATCTCGTTGGAAATCCATCATTAAGTACGGTAATATTGGTGTTATTAATGACCGTTTCTATTATGTGTCCTATTTTGTTATAAGTATTTGATCCCCAAAGTGGATTGTGTCCACTTAGATCTCCTACTATAATCTTAGGCGATGGAATTTGTTCTATAATATCAGTTATCTCTTTTATACTTATATCAGTATTCGGTGGAAAATAAATGTTATAGATGTTAATAATTTTTGGAGTTTTTATGGTTACTGCTACCCCGTCAAGGTCAATAGAAACCCCTTCACTGGCTCTTTTAAAAACACGTCTGTTGTTGTGATAACCTGTAAATGCCTTTCATTTTGCTAATTTTTTGTCAGTAAAATTCGTTTCTTGGAGACACATTATTGAAGGTGAGTGTTTAGTAATTAATAATTTAAACATTTTTAGTTGTGTATTATAACCGTTTATGTTCCACTGAAGAATTGACATTTTTGTTCTATATGTTAATTTTTATTCTTGTACTTGATCGCTCTCTAATTCAGAGGAGGAAATTGTATCCAGCAATTTGGATATTTTGCGCTTCATCTTTGTGCAATATGTTTTCATTATTTTTTCATTGAACAGAGGGTAAATGTTGTTTAATAATATCAGTAACCCCTCAATATCTTTTGTAACAGTTTGAGCAACACTCAATGAGTCAGGTGAACCATACGCGTTTAAAAAATTGTATCGTTTCTTGGTTATTAAGAACAATTTCGTTTGGGTCTTCAAAAAATACTTTTGTTGGCTGCATCAATTTCTGTATATCAATAGGATCTATTGTTGGGATAGTTCTCTTCTTTTTTAAACGTGTATCCTTAGCAGGCAGTATAAAGTATTCAGGAGTTTCAGGTGGTGTAACTGTTTCGGAGAAAGCTCTTTTGCTCTGTGTTTGCAGTGTAGGTTCTGTGCTAATTGGTGAAGTGATCAATGATTCATTAGTTTCTAATCCTATTTCATTAACGTTTATACCTTCATTTGTAGGCGGGTTATCGTTTTTTAACCTTGGTTTATTTACATCTACATCTCTATTTTTGTATTGTTTAGATTGAGTGTCTTGTACCAAATAATTTGGTTCTGAATGGATTTGTACTGAGTTTTGTGTTACGTCGGTTATAATGTCTGCTGTAGTCACTGTGTTATTTAATATTAAACTAAAGTTATTGTTTTTTTGAGCACAGTTTAAGGCAATAT
Source organism: Diabrotica balteata (assembly GCA_918026665.1). Lineage (NCBI taxonomy): Eukaryota > Metazoa > Arthropoda > Insecta > Coleoptera > Chrysomelidae > Diabrotica > Diabrotica balteata. The sequence goes on from OU898280.1 coordinate 55,210,500, forward strand.
GGTCAATCTTTTTACAAATATAACAGAAGTGTTGGTCTACAGACATAAAAATTCTATAGTTTGTATTGTCATGACAAATTAACAAGGATTCAGGAAGTATTAGGTCCACTAAAGGTAAAATATATACCTATCTACGACCTGAAATTTAGTACGTGTTGAAATTCGGGACTAGATATGCCAATTCTAAGGAATGATAGAGGAGACCTAAGTTTAAAGCCTAGTTTCTATAGTTCTGATTTGAGAATACTATGCGGAATTGTTACACATGCATTGGCTAATATTAGTCGTTCACCAGGAGTAATTAATCCTCTTCCTTGTATTTTTTCATTGTTGACTGTGATTTCTCCTTGATGAACATTTATAAATTTGTCAACTAATTCTTCCTTAGATAAATAAAAACAAATCCTGTTGTTAGCTATACGAGAAGAGAACAATATATCTTTTGAAGAAATAACTGATCCTAGTGATACAAGGTAATCTAATTTTACATTTTCTAATGAACTAAATACTATAGCTTGCATTCTGGATGGAAAACCAAGAATACTGGTTACTGATGGGTACGTTTTTTTAGTGTTGGTGGTGAAATACAGCTCCTTTCCTGAGCTAAGACGGAATTTATATCATCTATTTAAATAAACTTTGAAACTAGTCATTAGATCTGAAAATGCGGTCCTGTATCCAAACTATAATAAGGCAATTAAGCCGGTGCAAAAACAAAGAAGATAAGAAATTCTTATGAAATATTCGATGGTTCTTCTTTTATATATATATACATATATATATATATATATATATATATATATATATATATATATATATATATATTTATATATATATATATATATATATATATATATATATATATACATATATATTATAATACCATGCGGTCCATATGTATGGAATAAATTTATTTTTAACGTTATTAAGTACTATGTGAAAAAAAACCTGAAACAGGTCGATTTTTATTCTTAAATTGACAATTTACAGTATGAAAATAATATCCCCCTCCAGCACCCTCTTTAAATTATAAGCACCCCCTCGAAAATTTTAAATAGCAAAGGGGATCGTGCAGCACCTTGTTAAAAAGGGATTTTAGTCCTCTGTTCAGCAATATTATTATATTTATTATTTATTATTATTAATATTTAGAATGTATTTTTCAATGTACTTTACAATTAAATGACCAAATGTTCCAAATGTTAAATGTTCCAAATGACCACTATTCACTTTTTGACAATACCCGAGGCGATTTTGGAATTCTCGTGCAACATTTTGTACGACTCCGGGAGTTATTTTGTTAATTTCTTCCGTTATCCCAACTTTTCAATCAGCAATATTGTTTGGTCTAGTAAATTATACTTTTGATTTTAAATAACCCCATAAGAAGTAATCGAGAGGAGTCAAATCGGGGGATCTAGCCGGCCATTCGATTGTTCAACGTCTTCCAATCCACGTATTGGGAAAAACCTCGTTTAAATAATTTCTAATTATAAGTGCAAAATGCAGTAGAGCTCCACCTTGTTGGTAGTAAAAATGTCTATCTATCTAATTTGGATGATTAACATTAGGAAACAATATTCGTAATGTAGGCACTAAAAAGTTAATCAAAAAATCTAGATTAACCTCATCATCAACTGCGCCCTCAAAAAAATAAGGACCAATAATTTTATTGTTAATAATACCAGCCCAATCGTTAATTTTTTAGGATATTGCGTGTGAGTCTCATACACTCAGTGAGGATTTTCTCTGCTCCAATATCTACTTCTGTTTGTTAACCGTTCCGTTTAAATGAAACGTCGCTTAATCAGAAAAAAAACTATTTTGTTTATAAACTGCAAATCTGCGTTCATTCTGTCCATAATCATTTCATAGCATTCTTGCCTTTTATCAGGATCATCGTCATTTAACTCCTGAACCAACTGAGCTTTGTCAGGGTTGTATTTTTCTTTATGTAAAACTATCAAAATAGATGATTTACTTACATCATTGATGGCGGCAAGTTCTCGAGTTGTCTTATGCGGATTTTCCTCAATCTCTAGAAGTACATCTAACTTTTTTTCATCAATGAATTTATTATTTCTACCTGGTTTTTCAATATTTTTTACATGTCCAGTGTAACGAAAGTTCTTTGCAATTGTGCTAACTGTAGACTACGAAACTTGTTGACCAGGGTATTCATTATTAACATTTGACAAACCTCCTTTTGAGCTCTTGTTTTATTACCACAACCAATCATAGTTAAAATGTCTAATCTTTTAGTCTCGGACAAACGAGCCATAATTAAATTTAATACGCGCTCAAATATTATACTCACGTCTTCTAGTAACCTTAAATACCAAAAAAGGCCGCAGCCTACTAGATTCATATCAATTGTTTATTTGGCTTTTTGACTAATATTTTATTATCTTCAAAGTTTTTTCCCTAATGTTTAGCAGAACAAATACGAAAATACCTGATTTTTTCTAAAGTATAATATAGTAGACCAGGCAATATTGCTGATATAAAAGGATAACGGAAGAAATTAACAAAATAAGCCCCGAGGTCATACAAAATGTTGTATGAGAATTCCAAAATCGCCTCGATTATTGTCAATAAGTGAATAATATTGGTCAAGTTAAACATTTAATTTATTATTGTAAAGATTAATTTTTTAAGTTATAATTGCACCAACTCAAAAAACTTTACATTGCTGAACAGAGGACTAAAATCTCTTTCTAACAAGGTGCTACACGACCCCCTTTGCTATTTAAAATTTTCGAGAGGGTGCTTATAATTCAAAGAGGGTGCTGGAGGGGGATATTATTTTCATACTGTAAATAAAAATCGACCTGTTTCAGGTTTTTTTCACATAGCAAATAATAACACTAAAAATGAATTTATTTATTCCATACATATCGACCACATGGTATATTTAACTTAAAATTCACTTAACTTAAGAGCCGATATTTTCTTATTATACTGGTTAACTTCTACGTCAGGAATCTTCAACTAAATATCTTAAGGATGAAAAATAATTTCATCTTTATTTGTATACAAACTTGATTTATAATTTTTCAACACACGCAATAACCTTTCATGGTTGACGCGACTTTCTACAAATAAAAAAAATAAATTTTTAAGAGAGACAATTTAGTTAAATATATAATTATGTATAAATCCAATGCTTTCTCAGAAGAAATCATATTCTTTTTTTTTATAAAAAAGAAATCTCAAATCTAAGGTATGACCCTCGTCATTTTTTGATTGGGTCTTTGAAATTGAGCGCTTTATGTTTTATTGACAAGATGACAAATATATTGTATTTCGGCCGATGACACTAAATTAAATTTACTTTCATCACTTTATAAAATACAACGCTATACAGAGTTCGCCCACCATTTGTCTTGTTTAGTAAATACAAGTCCGAATTTCTTTTGAATTGTCCTTTGCCGTCTGCTCCCTACATATTAAATGTCACCTCTTTTGATCGATGGCACGTGAATATCCTTCCTGAAATTTTATTTCAGTTTCGTTTTGTATTGTCCAGCCCAACTTATGAGCGCCGCCGCTTTGAGATATTTTTTTATAAATTAGCTAACATGGTAGCTATTTTTTAGGAATTCAAATTTGCACGAGTTAATATTTTACGTTTTACAGTTTTTTTCTCTGTCGACATTTTCAACTATTTTAACGCTTTTTGTAAAGCAAATATGCCGTTCACTAAAAAAGTAAATCAACTCGAACGCCAATTTTATTCCAAATGAATCAAAACGTAAATTGATTAATTCTACTACTATCTGTAATTAATACAGTTTTCAGTAGCAGTGATATATTTTACACTATTACTGTATAAATACATTTTTTCAACAGTAAACGTATAGAAAAAAGGAATATAGTAGTAAATATAAAATCATAATGTAATATGGAATGTTATAACTAGATACTGGATTATATGCAAAATGCATGTGCATATATATATATATATATATATATATATATATATATATATATATATATATATATATATATATATATATATATGCAGCATATTTGTGGGTTTCTTTATAAATGTATAATATTCATATTTACTTGATTAAGAGCATATCGCCACCTATTTGAAAATATCACATAAATAAAATGGTTTTCTATACATATTTAGATAATAGTTCCTTGGAATTATTCATTGCAGGTACTAGGTAAGTTAACTACAAAATAATTTTATTACAAATATCTACTAAATCTACAAGTTTTATTGTTTGGGAAAACCCATCTGGGAATTATTTATCAGAAGAATGGGGCCAACATGTAGGTAGGTATTATACAGTAAATTCCTTTTTAAATTCTCTTTACCAGCTGACAAAGCAACTTGTAATTATGAATATTGTGCTTATAAAATAAAAATAATATCTTTTGAAAAATATGTCGAAAGTAGCGAAACAAAAATCAAGTCTATTGCGGAGTTGGATTGGTGGCAATAGTGAAATGAAGATTATAGACAATGAAAGTGTTTTCTGTACTATGTGTGATAAAAATATGAGTCCCCTTATATTTTAATGATTCAAAAATTTAATTTAAAATCTCATTTTTCAAGAAAATTGGTATACCTATACTAAACATGTAACAGTTTGACTATCGGCGGTAGTTTTAGTTTCGAGAAAAAAAAATATAGGTTATCTTAAAAATTTAAAGTCCATATTATTGCATTAGACTCCTATTTACTAAACCGTTTTATTACAGATTCCATGTGAAAAAAAATTTAAATTTCCCAACACCTGAAAACGGCTCTCCACCAATATAAACTATCTAAGGACTTCCAGAAACCACGCCAGCAGCTTCTGCAGAACAACATTATTCAAAATCGTCACACATCGACGGGGCAAGAGATGTTTGCAAAATATGTATGTAATTTTTTTGTAAGTTGCAATATCCCACTGTATAAATTGGATAGCAAGGTGTGTCAAAATTTTTTAAAAACATATTGTAAAATTGAAAATCAGTCAGTACAGGTACCAAGTTCTTCAACTCTTCGCAAGAAATATGTGAAGGCATCTTACAAAGCCGTTATTGAAGGTATTAAAAGCCGGGTAAAAGATGAATATCTGTGGATATCTGTCGACGAGACTACTGACGCCAAAAGTTGGCAAATCTAATTATTGGAGTTTTAAACAGTTCCGCTGATGATTCCAACAAGTCGTATTTAATCAACGTAAAATGTTTAGAAAAAACCAACTATGCAACAGTTGCTCGATTTGTTAATGAATCTTTGACCATTTGATTTTTTTTACCGAATCAAGTACCTTCTTAAAAAATTTTGCTACTAGTTAGCGATGCCGCTTCCTACATGGTTAAAGCTGTTACCAGTCTTAAATTTTTTTTCCGAATTTGATTAATTGTACATGCCTAGCGCATGGTTTAAAAAGGGTGGCAGAGAAGGTTAGACTTGAGTTTGTAAATGTAAACACTTTAATTAACAATGTTAAGAAAGTATTTTTAAAAGCACCATTGCGAGTAAAAATATATAGGGAGATGCTTCCCAATATCCCTTTGCCACCGGAACCAGTGTTGACTAGATGGGGGACGTGGTTGAATAGTGTCATATTTCTTGCACATAATTATATTGATATCAAAAATGTTATATCAAATTTTGATCCTTCTTGTTGTATGGCTGATCAGAAACGTCAAAATATTTTTAGTGAGAATTCTGTTCAGAATGAACTGTCCTATTTAAAAGCAAATTTTGATATAATTGTGAACTCTATTACAATACTAGAGAGTCAAAAATTATCTTAAATGATAGTGTTTGCATTGTTGATTCTGCCAAAGAAAGAATAGTAAATCTTTCAGGGACAATTGGAAAAAAAATTAAAGATAAATTTAGTGAAGTTTTAAACCGGCATGAAGGCTTTTCTTTATTGCGATCAATAAATAACATAATGGAAGCTTTAACGAAGTTATTAATATGGATCTCTCGCCAGTGTCAAATTTTAGATTTGCGCCAATTACATCCTGTGATGTTGAAAGATAGTGGATTGTAATCTGAGATCACGTCTGATCCAGGATATGCTTTCACGGTTTTAACAGCATTACGATATCTTTCATTGATCATAATGTAGTCTATCTGGTTCCTGACTACTTTCTTCGGTGTATCTGCGGGCGATCGCCATGTATACAGTCGTCTGTTTGGTAATTTGAAAAATGTGTTTGTAATATTAAAGTTCTGCTCTTGACAGAATGGTAAAAGACAATCTCCTCTCTCGTTTCGATTTCCCAGACCATAGTTTCCTATACACTTTCCGCTTTGTCCCTTTTCAATCTTTGTACTGCGATCACCTAGAACTATCGTGATTTCTCTAGTTTTCGTTATTCTAAGTGCATCTTAGATATCTCGGTAAAATAGTTCTACTTATTCTTCGTCGGCATTCGCCGTAGGAGTATAAACTGGTACCAAATTCAGTTTGGCATGAGATTTCACTAACTTCAGTACCATTACACTTTCTGAGATACGGAAATAGCATTCCACCGCTCTATTAGGTTTTTTAATAACTATTACTGCCACGCCGTGTCTGTGTTGGTTATTCTCGCTACCGGAATAATATATTGTGGCTTTGTCTGTTGAAAAACAACCTGAGATGTGCCCCTGGCTTTACTGATACCCAGTACATCAATATTCAACCTGTTTATTTTTTGAATAACACTGTGTGTTTTACCAGACTGAAACATGCTCTGAACATACCAGGTGCCTGTTCTAGTGTTGGACAGTCTTATTTTTCATCTGCATTCTTTTGATAAGGAATTCGCTGATTAAGGACCTGAGAGTCCTTGTCTTCTTCTCCCCTGCCGGATCTTGGATTTCAAGAGCCATGATCAGTAACGCCGTTATTAGTTTCTAAAACCATGATGATTTTACTAGGGATATCCATGGAGATTTACAGCCGAAAAACAATTAAAATGGTATGGACACCTGAGACGGATAAACGAAGAAAGGATACCACGAAAGGTTTGGAACTGGAGACCTACACAGAGAAATAAAAGGGGAAGGCCAAGAAAGAAATGGATATCCAATATTCATATAGAAATGGAAAATAGAGGTCTTCAAGAAGGAGACTGGGCCGTTAAGAAATTATGGCGATTGGGATGCGAGAAGCGACAAAATTAAAGTTGCAAACACTCGCTATATATATATATATATATATATATATATATATTATATATATATATATATATATATATATATATATCCATGGGTTTCTTTAATGATGATTTTACTAGGGATATCCATGGGGATCTTTAATGTAGTGAATTCCCCTTGACTCCTACATCCTGATGCCGTTGACCAATATATTGGGTCCTCCACCTTCGAGATCGATTTCTCAACCCCAGGACAAAAGGACGCCCTACCACCTACCAATTCTTCCACCCAGAGCAGCTGATTAGCAAGTGTGGGATTGATTATACTGGCAATCGGTCGGTGAAATTTTCATCATACCTGGCTACCCTTAATTAGTTTTGCCTGCAGACCAATGCAGTTGTCCGGGGTGTGGCACTTGGAGCCATAAGTGAGAGTTAGGTGTCTTATGAGGACCAGTTATCAAGAACCATCTCCCGTCTATGACACTCGATGTGGTCGTTCCGATAAAAGGTGCTACTCTATACCACAACCCTACACCCCTAGTTACATAGATACTTACATCTAAAACAGTATTCTTGATTAATTGCTAGGTTTACAATAAGGTTAGAATGTCATATTTTACAATTGTAATTAGGGTTTACAAAACATTAATAGTCACAATTTGTTTAAAGCAATAATATCTTTTAGGTAGTTAAACATATTTGTAAAAAATTTACAATGTGCTTCTAAGACTGCTTTTATATTGTTAGGTAGTGAGTGTTTTTGTCTTTCATTGATATAGTTATGACACTCGATTAAGATATGTTCTACATTAATGTCGCGGTTACATGAGTCACAAATATAACGATTTGATTTGGAAATTAGGTAGCTGTGAGTTAGTCTGCTATGACATATACGTAAACGGGTTAGCTTAAGGCTGTTTTATCGGTGCACCAAAATTTTTTCTCTGTTATTTACCGACGAAATGTCTCGAAATTTGGACATGTTATACGAAATTATGTTGCCTTTAAACTGATGGTTTTACTTTTTTTATTTTTTTGAATTTTCTGTTGAAAAATTGGATTATACTGTTTAACGTTCTATTATAACCAAACTTTTCACGCCCATCAGTTGAAAGAGTTTTTTTTTCTGTAATCGTTGATTCTGTTTTCACCTTTCTGTGTCCAGTAATAATCGAGAAAAGCGTATTCAAACTTTGAAGAAAATTGCTAAAAAATACTGAAATCTAATAGTGAAACGTGTTCCTCATCATTGTCGCTGAGCTTTATCGTTATCGCATTAGTGACGTCAAATCACATGAGCGTACGGTACGGTCTTATTTTTATTTCTCTATGGGTACGGTCAGTTAGTTCGCTTGAATTAGAATCCATTTTAGTTCTTTCATTCTTGTATTTTCTTTATCAACTTGCTTAGTTTTTACAGTTTACAGTATTCTTATTTATTTTGAAAACATTGAAATTATTTAGTTTACGTGTATGTTAAGTAATATATTATTAGTTTAGTGGTAAGTTAAAAGTTCTTTAGTTTACGCGTATTTTTAAGTATTACATTAGGTTAGTGATATAAGTTATAAGAGACAAGATAAAAAATGAGTCCCAGTAAACGTCCTATGTCAAGGAAAAGGAGAGCAATTGCACTGCTTTAGTATTTATTATTTATGTTACAACCGTTTTTAAAAGCTTTTATTTATTGATAAGTACATTGACTTTTAAATGTCAAATGTGGAATATTGAAAAGGAGATAGCAACATAGAATTCTGGTAACAATTCACTGAACTTGAATGGTTCTGGTTATTCAGACATACAGCAGCAGCACGCTGCATTAAATATACCTGTGATTTCCTACAGGCAGTATGCAAAACATACGGAAACAGTTGCAGATATCATCGGCCAAACACTTTGTGATTCCTTAGAAGAGGCTGGACGGGGGGAATTAGCTTTAGCCAAAGAAATTGGTGAAGTAGATTCCGACGGAAATGGGTTAATAACCGTTATAGCTGATGGTGCTTGGTCAAAAAGATCGTATAAAGTAAACTACGATGCTTCTTCAGGTGTAGTACCTGACGTTGTAAAATTTATTAAATTAGTACGCCTTTGATTGATAGGACATGTAATTCGACGAGATGAAGATGAAACGATCAGAAAAAATTTCAACCGAAGAGGACCAGTGGGAAGACGATCCAGAGGAAGACCAAAACTTAGGTATCAAGATAACATAGAGGATGATCTAAAATCCATCGGAGTTAAAGCATGGAGAAAGTTGCCAGAGGCAGGGGCGAATGGAAGATTGTTCTGAAGAAGCCTTTGGCTCATGACGAGCTGAAATGCCACTGATATGATGAAATAACTATCCACGATTTGTGTTTTATTCATCAATTGGATACTTTTCTTATGTAACTGCAACCTATAAATATATTAAAATAATGTATATTCCATTCAGAGAACTTTTTCCTCGCAGTGCGTCGCCTCGAAATACTTGCCAGATAAATACATTTACTATTATGATGGTTTCGCAGGTACCAATTTTTTATAGATAAATAAAAATATTTTTTGTTTAATTTTTACTACGCTAATATCAGTTTTCTCTAACAAATATTAACAAAATATTAATTATATATTAATATTAATATAACAAAATTTAAATTTATTATAAATAAACGCCATGGTGTTTTTTGCAGTCACGTTTCACAAATTTTTATTTAATACTATGTTTAGCTAAGACATATAAATTAAAAATGTGATTAATTCTTTTTAAAACATTATCTACGATAATTAATCTAAAAAAAAGTATTCCGACAAAACTAATTTGAATGGAGAATAATGCATTTATTTTAAACAACCCGTGGGCCGGCGCCACTGAATAAACATCCAAACTATTAGGAAGTCACGTACGTAGGGTCTGACATAGCAGTGTAGAAAAGTAAGTGATACGCCCACTTCAAATCGCAGTATGCTATAACTGCGAAAACAGCCTTAACAAACAGCTGGCGATTTAAATTGATCTCGCACCAAGATTCGGTTGAGGGCTTTACGATGTGTAGTGTCCGTTGTGAAAGATTTAATTTCTTTTTTCTATTCATTTGGCACTTTTTCTTTAAGAAACGATTTGTAATCGGAAACAGAAAAGAATTTAAGATCGGAAAAGATCTAATCCAACACAATATAATCATAAAATATGAACTTTGACAGTAAATATCGTAATAATTTGATATTCTTACCTCACAAATTCACGAAGAACCTATAAAACCAATCGCACAGAATGGATATATGGAAGCGAAAATCATTATTTATTCTTTTAAATATTAAAAAAATCAACGTTTTCAACCTTTTATGGGAGAAACACATGTAAACGAGATTTGTTTGGAAAGGTTTTTAAAATCCCTACCCATTGTGACGTCAAGACTTAGGTAGTCCATTACAGCAGTAGAGATTATTCAATAGAAAACGAAATATTATTTATATATAAAAAAGGCCAGCTTCGATTGAAAATTTTTCATATATTAAATATTTTTCTTGTTTTTTTTCTCCTAATTTTTGTCCAGATTTTTTTATTAAGAATTATACAGCATATGGTTAACTATGCAATGGCCACCTGAAGATACAAATATAAAGTGTCTAGATTCAGCTACATCAGAAACTAACCACTGCATTCTGAAATCATGTCCACCTACTTGAAGACAACATCAGTAGGCATAAGTATCACTAAAACATTTTTTTATATAAAGCTATAGGCAATATTTGTTTTGTTTGAATGTAATTTAATACTAAAATTTCAATTTTCATATTTTTTATGTATAATAAATATAATTAGTAATATATTGGTTTATTAATCTCAGCAAAACCAATTTTTCCCATTTACTTCTAATAAAAGACGTTCTCACACCGGAGAGTCTGAGACAAACGAGGTCAAACAATTAGCCCCCAAAGAAAAATGTGAGTTTTATTAAAGCTTGAGAAAACCTATAGACCTTGAAGATTACACATTGAAGAGAGGATACGGGTACAGCGGAGCAATGACAAGGCTGATCTCTTCTTACTTGAGCAACCGCAGTTTCAGAGTCCGGATAGGACAAGTCCTGTCCGAACTCGGGGACCCGGAAGCTGGAGTACCACAGGGAGCAGTACTGTCACCTCTGCTATACACGATATACACAGCAGACATACCTAGAACACCAGGTACATTATTAAGTCTTTATGCCGACGACACAGCGATAGCGGCCAAACACAGAAATGTAGACATAACAGTCACCAACCTACAGACAGCATTAGACGACATTGAAGAATGGAGTCTAAAGGGGAAAATTGCAATTAACTCAGATAAGACGCAAGCTGTACTTTTTCAAAAGAGGCGAAAACGACCAGAAGAACAGGTAACTGTGCAAGACAATCCCATTGAGTGGAAAAGCGAAGCAAAATACCTCGGGGTAATAATGGACAAAGGACTAACCTTTAATAAACATGTAAAAGCTACGGTACAAAAAGCCAACATGGCAAGGGCCGCAATAAGAGGCCTAGCAGGAAGGAAAATCAAACTTCGTATAAAAACCAAAATAAGACTTATAAACAGTATAGTCCTTCCTATACTGACCTACGCGTCACTTGCATGGGGACATATATGCAACACAACCAAAAAGAAAATACAGGCACAACACAACAAAGCCTAAGAGAAGCGGTAAACGTACCAAGATACGTAGCTGAAAGATTCCTTTTCAGAGAATTACAACAAATCAGAGTGACTGACACTATGAAAGAAAAAGCTAGGAAAAAGTTCGCAGAATTAGAGAACCTTCCCAGTCACATTCTACGAGAGATAATGAGGTATGACGCTTTCCACAGATGGAAGCACAAAAGACCAAAACAACAAATAGTAGACTAAAATAAAACCAGAGAGAGAAACAAAAAACCCCCCCAGATGGACAGAATTCAACAAAAAACCCAGAGTGAGAAGAAACTTCAAATCATACCACACACACAAGGAAGACAGTTCGTAGCTCAAATCACCCAGATTATCGCACATCGCCTCGTTCACAGTGGGCCCAGCAGCTCAACTAGGATACAATCTGTATTATGGTATCGTATAATATTTATATATTTTCTTTATTATAATATAGATTATACAGTAATTATGATTTTTTGTCCACAGGTCACCTACAAAAAAAATTGCAAAAAACACAAAAAACCGGCTTCGGTCAGCAAAAAAAAACTAACAAAAACCCCAAAACCCGGGCACGTAGGGCCCAACCCCCTTGAGCACCAAGTCGCCGAACTGAGCCGGGACTCAAAGCGGAGACTTGAGGCCCAAGTAAGCAATTTTAGTTCGCGGATAAGCCACATTAAGATAAACAGGAATATAGCGGAGATGCGCTGTCCTGAGTTTTTGCATTCGGTTAGGAAACCATGTTGGGGTTCTCCAACATGGTCCAACATGGTCCATTACCCAGGACCTCCACATGAAGAGCATTTGGCTGATTGTTGTGCCTCTATAGCGAATCAGATTGCTATAGGGGGGAAAGGGATGGTCTAGAGCATTGGAGCACGGTGGGGTAATTCCTGTTTTTAACTCGAGTTAACACACCTTGCTCCAATGAATTGTTACACCCGATCGTACTACCTGGGTGAACATTTCTCATAGGCTGGGTTTAATCAAATTGCTTGCTTGCGATTACATATTGGCTCTCAAATTTCGAAGGTAGTTTTATTGTTACCCATCGGAATTTACCATTTCTGATGGGTCGTTCAATGGTAACATAATAAAAAAAAATTATAATAAAATGAATTGTTTGGGAATCAGAAACATTTTACTTTTATTTAAAATAAATAATAATACATTTTCTAATGAAGAAGCTCTTATTAAATCATTTTATATTTCATAATCCCTGTATATTAGCATATATTAGTATTAATATCAATGAATGTATATTTTTATGCGCTACCATTTACGGTGCTTTAAATAATTAAACAATGATACTTAGCATTCAAACGTGCCAACTAACTATCGAGGGAGCTTCATTGCATTTATTTTCGTTACCACTGCAATCCCTGCAAAAAAACATTCATTTGCATCTTTATTCCAGCTGATGGTTGGTTTTAGTTTAATTAAAACGTGGTGTGAAAGAAATGTCTGAAAATTTCGCAACGAGTAGATTATTCTTGAGAGCTTAAATAAAGACGATGTAGCATTTTTGGTCTATAAAAATTACTCTCATTATTAAATATGAAAGTTTGAATTATTGAAAAAACAGGTAAATGATACACAATGCATACTAGTTGTGGATAGTTGAATTTATTCATATATTACAATGTATAATTATAAAATAGTCCGAGATATAAGCAAAAAAATTACTCTGTAGGGTACACCAATTGTAACAGATAACCGACAAGTGATTTAGGTATTAGAGCTAGTATGTATAAACAAAACCTATAATTTTTGTCATTATAAAGTTTGTTTTTTAACCAGGAGGAGTAGTTCCAATTTACCGCGCCGTAATTCTTGTGCGTAATTGGTTCAACCGCAGGCAAGTTTACTCCACTAAATTATGACATTTTGACACTAATGACATTTTTATGAACATTTATTTTAAAATTCGAACTATTTTTTATATATTCTGTGTGATTCCTTTAATTTTTAGATATTTCGTTTGCGTTTATCTAAAAAAAAAACAGTTCTTTTCAGAACTATTTAGCGACGTATTAGTGTTATTATAATAACAATATGAATTCAATGTAAATTACTAGTGTTAATTATCCTTCTCCACATACAAACGCCGAGTAGATTTGGGTCATTTATCATCAAATCAAAAACAATGTATTATAAACATGTACAAACAAATAAAAATTGATAATTCTGGAATGAAGATTACAGTCATAGTAGCAAAAATAAAACAGGCAACAGGTTAGTTTTGCAGAATTGTTATTGTTAAAATCAAGACTTACTAAAGTAATGTGCTAATTTTAGTTTCGAATTCAACTTTTTACAGAAAAATTAAGGAATATAAGCAGACTGGAACAGTAAGTGTTGACATGTTGACAAGTGGTGACATGAAAGAGTTAAAAAGTCTATAGGACAGATAGTACACAGCTTCTCTTTCAAGAATGAATAATGCCCACTTTAAGTAAAATTTTAAGTGAAGTTAACAACCACCCAGATTTTCCAAAATATATGTCGTTCATTATTATATAAATTCTTGAGGCAAATCAATTTTAAGTATCTAAGTAAATATGGGTTAGCCATAATTATATATAGTAAAATTATCTAACACATTTTAGAGGTTTCATTTTTATAATCGGTATATTATTATTACTACTAAATAGTTTTTGTAATTAAAATTTATTAGCTACATGAGAAATGATTTGTTTGGTCAAAATATTTTTCCTATTTATAGACATATTATATTCCTATATATATATCCTATATATTCATTTATATATATATATATATATATATATATATATATATATATCTATATAAATATATATATTTATATATATATACATATATATATATATATATATATATATATCTATATATATATATTATATATATATATATATATATATATATATATATATGTATATATATATAAATATATATATTTATATAGATATATATATATATATATATATCTATATATATATATATATATATATATATATATATATATATATATATATATATTTACGGCATAAAGTGAACTCCGCCCATGTTAAAATTCAGGTTTAAGTGAGCTCCGTGGTCAAGTGGACACCAATATACGGAGCTCACTTGACCATTCCATAATATTGGCTCTGTTGATTCGTTAAGATGTATAGTTTCATAATTCTTAATAAAATTTTGGAGCTCATAAGTACCCCTGTATCATAAATGTATTTCGCTTAGTTCACGTGTATATATTATAGGGGTCGTTCAGATCTTTGTCACTGTATATTGGAACCATCAGAATATCGGTTTAAGTAAGCTCTGATAGTTTGGCAACTATGCAATCAAGCCGTAGAGCTCCAGCGTTCTTGATATATACATTTTATATATTTTAAACGGTTTATACGGACTCCTGATTTTTTTATCATTTATACACATTGCAATATGTAATAGATATGTATACTACCAAATACCTGTTTTTGGTAGGTACATGCTGTTCTAAAAATAGCTTTATAAATACAAAAGGATTTCATTACCAAATTGGATGTTTTTTTTCATATGCTGAAATTTCCTAATGTATTTTGTTAACATGAGTATGTCTTTGTACGATTTATTTAAGGATAGGATTTATAAGAATGTCTTTTATTTCATCCATTGTTTTACGATATCTTGTATACAGCTTCTTTATTATTTTATTTATGATTTTATCTGTGTACTACATATTATTATAATTCTGGATGGGTTATCTTAAAATAAATATTTAAGTGCTAAAAGTGATATTTTTATGTAAAAATGGGTAGTAGTGCACAAAAAAGGGAAGAATGCTTAATTTATCTAACAAGAATATACCACTTTACCGATATTACATACTTCTGAATGTTTTATCTTTTATTTAGGGGTAATGTAATTAATATAAGTGGAGTTAGTGTCAAATTTACAATAATCTTTATAAGCAATAGCTTACTGACTGTACTTTATATGTTCAATTCAATTAATTAAACCTTGTCACTTCAGAAAAGAGCGATTTGAATGGCAAAGTCAAATAAGAAGGTGTGATAAATCTTGTACTGCCTACATTCGCACAGGTTAACCGGTATTTACTAGCAAGAGTCCTCCTCGCAGATTTTACGAACATAACTACCATAAGGAAATTCCTCTCGAGCGTTCAGATGGCGAGGAGCAGCTTATCTTTTTTTTTATTTCTTGCAATGTGTATATGTGTTGATCTGGTCAGTGTTTTCTCGATTTTAGTCATAAATTGGTCTGGTATTCGTTGAGTGGATGTTGCGATTTTAGACTTTGTATCTTTTATTCTATAGATACTTATCTTCGGATATTAGGTGAATTGATAGCTAAGATATTGTAGAGCTTATGTATGAATGTGTGTGTCTTAATATCCGCTTAATTTGACTGACTAATTTATAGCTAAATCTACGTGTTAAGTATGTGTTGGTATCATCTATACTTACAAGGTATATTCGACAGCAGAAGCATAGAGTGCAAGCGTCTACGTTTTAAGGATGGAAGGATGCGCTTCTTAGCAATTTAGCTGACAAGTTTCCAGAGATTACTTTTCTGGTCCTCAGTTTACCTCTTAGTTTTAAACAAAGTTCTGTGAATGACAAAGTTTGATTCAAACTATCTTCAAGGTATATATAGCAAGTCCAGAGTTTAAAAATTTCATGATACTATTGGATGTTTAGATTTGTAAAAGCGTCTCTGTTAGGGACATTAAAGTTTTTTGTTGTGCAACAATATAGATCGTCTACCTAATAAAAGTTCTAGTATTTACTGGTATCTTTTTCTTAAAGTGCCTATCCGTTCCGGATGTTGGCGATCATCACGGCTATCTTTACTTTGTTCACTGCAGCGCGAAACGGTTCAGTGGTAGTCGTGTTATACCACTTTCGTAAATTTTGAAGCCAGGAAATTCGTCTTCTTCCCGGTCCTCTCTTACCATTTACCTTCCCTTGGAGAATTAGCTTAAGAAGGCCGTAACGTATTTACTGGTATGGGTTGTGTAAATATTATACAGTGTAGGTGCCATTACGCTACCCCAAAGGAGACCGTTCTTCTGCGTTGTCCATCTGTTATTTTTACCATTATGTAATACGAAAAATCTTCTGTTGTGTAGGCATACGCGGATAATACAAGTGAGTTTATTACCTAAGGCAATGTCACATAGATTTTGGAAATGCCCTCTAATTTAAGGTGTCATAAGCGGCATTTAGATTGACAAATACCACTCCTCATACCTGATATCTTTCGTACCCGTCTTTGATGTGTTGGGCAAGATTTAGTATTTGTGACGTACGTGATCTTCCCTGTCTATTGCCACTTTAGTCTTTTAATTTGAGTTTTTCTTCTATTATCAGTAAAATTATATTAAGGATCACGTGCAGAAGTATTTTTTATAACTGACAGAATAAATAAATATATTGGCCGATAGCTTTTGTGGAGTTTTTGCCAGGTTTAAGTAAGGCAATAACTTTGTCTTTACTTTGCTTGTCTACAGACTTTGGATATCAGCAATTGTTGTATTTTTGATCCAAATTTTAGAGTTAGTTTTGTGCTCAGATCCTTAGTTAGGAGCCGTAATATTGTTTATTATATACATAGATAGCAGATCCAAGCTCAACATCGCACCGTTGAAAGGTTCCCTCGGCTGACTGGTTTCCCCTCTCATTTTAAGTTTTTCTTTGCTTCTTTATCGACATTTTATTATGCGATTTTTAGCGATCAGCTTAATACCAAATACAATATATTTGGCCCTCAATATGTTTCTTCTTCTTCTTGCAGTAAGTCTTCTATCGGAGGTTGGCTACCATCACAGCAATCTTTGCTTTGTAGGCTGCAGCTCAGAACAACTGTATTGAACTGCACCCATACCACTTTCTTCAATTTCGCAACCAGGAAATACTCCTACGTCTTATATTTCTCTTTTCCGAGATTTCTCCTTGGATTATGAGTCTAAGCAGAGGGTACTATTCTCCTCTCATTATGTGGCCCAGATATTCAAGTTTTTTCGATTATATGGTTTTTACGACTTCGTATTCCTTCCCCATCTTCAGCAGAACATCTTGATTTGTAACTCTTTCTGTCCATGGTATTTTCTACATTCTCCTGTAACACCACATCTCGAATGCCTCAATGTTTTTTATGTTTATCTTTTTCAGTGTCCAGGCTTCCACGCCGTACAGCAGATCGGAGAAAACATAGCACCTTAACATTATTGTTCTAAAGCTTATATTTATGTTCCGGCTGCATAGGAACTTTTTCATTTTGACAAACGATTGTCTCGCTATCTCTATTCGCCTCTTGATTTCTCTTGTCTGGTCATTAGTATTATTGAAGCAAACCCCTAAATATTTGTAGGACGTTACTCTTTCAACTGGCTGATTATTTATGGTTAAATTCACATTAGTGTATAGCTTATTTGTTACAATCATGAATTTAGTCTTTTTGATGTTCAGTTTTAGACCATACTAATTGGTATGAGTGTTTATGTTTTCCATCAAAAACTGTAAATTTGCTATGTTATCTGTTACTATTAGCGTGTCATCAGCGTATCGTATATTGTTAATTAACTCTCCGTTAATGTTCATACCAATGTTTTGCTCTAGGAGCGCTTCCTGATATATTGTTCCGCTATATATATTGAATAATAGTGGAGAAAGCACACAACCCTGACGCACACCTCGACGAATCTCAATTTCTTCGGTTAACTCATTATCAACTTTGATTTTTGTTGTTTGTCCCCAGTACAACCTGGATATGATGTTAATGTCGCGACTGTCGATGTTTTTGCTTCTTAGGATTTCATACAGCTTTTGGTGTCTGACTTTATCGAAGGCCTTCTCAAAATCTATGAAACCTACGTAGAGGTCTTGGTTTACTTCCAAACATCTTTGTATTAACACACTCATACCAAACAAAACTTCCCGTGTTCCCAGTCCACCTCTGAATCCAAACTGTGATGTCCTCTTCTAATTTATTAAATATTCTTTTGTGATTTATTTTTAAAAATACTTTTAGTGTGTGGCTCATCAATGCTATAGTTCTTTGGTCTGAACACTCTCTGGCGGTATTCGTCTTCGGGATTGTGACAAAAGTAGAGGAGAGCCATTTCTTTGGTATGATGCCTGTTCTCTAAATTGTATTAAAGGGGTTCACTATTATTTCAAGTGCGTCGTCGTCTATAAGTTTTAACAATTCTACAGGAATTTTATCTGGTCCTGCAGCTTTACCCCCTTTTGTGTTCCTTATAGCATATTCTATCTCGCTCTTTAGGATTTCAGGCCCTGTTGTGTCGTCTGTAGGTTCTGTCACTGTTATTTCTGGTCTTTCGTCTGCAAAAAGTTCTTCAATGTATTCTGTCCATCTTGCCAGTTTTTTATTTAAATCTGTAATTATTTTACCTTTTTGTCCTTTACGATGGATGCTTGTTTCACTTTTTTACCTGTTATTTCCTTGATCTTGTTATTCATGTTAAAGCTATCATACTTTCTATCATATTTATCTATTTCCTTGCAGTTGTCCAGAACCCAGTTCTCTTTGGCTTCTCTAATTTTTCTCTTAATATCACGGTTCACTTCTTTGTATTTTGTCTTGTTTATTTTATTTCTTTGCCTTTCCTCTATGAGATGCATAATTTCGTTTGTCATCCATTCCTTTTTCTTAATTTTGCTTGGAGGTAAGGAGCCTTCACCAGCTGTCATAAGGGTTTTTTCTATCTCCGTCCATTTATTCTCTACATTGCCTGTGTTCCTATTTTTTGCAGCGATGCTTCTAAGATTGTTGTTTACCTGTTCTCTTGTCCTTTCCAGTATAGTTGCGTTTTTCAGTTGCTTAACGTCTATCTTTTGTTTAGCTGCACTTTTCTTTATTTTCTTGAATCTTATATTTACTACCGCCACCACCGGATTGTGATTCGATTCTATATCAGTGCCTGGATAGGTTTTTGTAGACGTGATGGAGTTTTTAAACCGGCTTCTGATTATTATATAATCGATATGATTCCTGACGATGTTGTCTGCATTATCCCTTGGTGATGTC
This sequence comes from Diabrotica balteata, assembly GCA_918026665.1. Lineage (NCBI taxonomy): Eukaryota > Metazoa > Arthropoda > Insecta > Coleoptera > Chrysomelidae > Diabrotica > Diabrotica balteata. The sequence continues at coordinate 55,230,301 of OU898280.1, forward strand.
CACGTGTACAATCTACGGTTTGGTAATCTGAACATTGTGTTCAATACTACAAATTCTTTTTCTTGGTAAAATTGTACGAGACGTTTACTTTTCGTTGTCCAAGTCCAAATTCACCAGTGCATCCATTAGTTTTCACTTTACTAACGTTAGCGTTGAAGTCGCCCATGATTACAGTGACCTCTTCTCTTTTGGTCGATTCCAGAATGTATTCAAGTTGTTTGTAGAATTCTTCTATTTCCTCATCCTCTTTCTCATATGTTTTCTGCACTAGAAATACGTCACATTTATGTTAAGCGCATATGTCTGATAAAGTTAAGTAAAGTAAAGTGTCTTTATCTCTAGATATTCCCTTAATATACATAATTATGATAGTTAGCCTAAAAAGGACCGATTTTGCCGATCTTAAAATCCTATAAAAATGGTAAATCTTTTACTTTTTATTAAAAATTTAAATTTTACATACTGAAAGCTACCTTTATGAAAAGTAGAATCTATGGAAATTAGCAAATTAAAAAATAAAGACATAATTCTGAATGGCCAACTTGAGAAAAAGAGCTATCCCCTCCTCAACTTATTCAGTTACAAACTATAATATTATGTAAACGCATACCTCTTTTATTGTTAGATAAAATGAATTTTCATCAAGTAACGTTTGAATCCATCACTTACTAAAAGAGTAGAAAGAGACATGCTTATGTTTTAGAGTACGTCTACTTTAGCACACTCACTATCTCATCGATAGGCCTTTTCCTCATAATACATTTGGTTTTATCTCCTATAAATTTACAATTATGACAAAATTTTTATAATATTTTATGCATTGATAATAAACTGGAGTAGAGTACTTAGTAGATAATATTTATTTATTTTGAGTATACTTATTTTACAACATAGTAAAAGAATAAATATTTGTGTTCTCAGTGTTTTCTAAGTCTGCCAAGCATAAACAGGCGGCCCTATTAGATTACACAATTATTAAGAATGTCCAATCTCTGAATTGAAGATTTTATTTCAAAATATGACTGTACTTAATACAAATATTATTCTTTTCTGAGATACCGGTATAAATATGAAATTTGAATTACGCAATGTTTTTTAAAATTATTTTCTTGTGACGTTATGTCACTGTTGGAGAATAATGCTGGGAATAAGGTTCAATAGGTTTTTATATTTTATTTGACGTTTTAATATTTAAATCTGAGTTCATTTTTCGAAAAACTATAAACTTATAACAACAAATTGCTATATACCAGTACGAGGCAATATTCTTATGCTGTGGCAAAATCATCATATTTGAGTTACATTGCCGTTTTTCCTGCCGTATCATATTTTAACATAGTTTTCTAATTTATTTTATAGACAGGAGGTAATGGATATCCACAATTCGTCTAATAATATTATGTTTTAAAAACAGCTGTGCTTTTATGCTGATTCGTTGACCTTTCGTAAAGCAACCTGAGTTATGAATAACTACTTTTTTGTATTTTTGGGAGGCAAACTTCTACCAGACAATTTTTAATATGTGAATATTAGGGATGTATATAATATTTTTGTGTATATAATGTGTTTATTGATTTTACTTTCATTTGGTTTGTTTATTCATATTTTCTTATCTTTAGAAAACAGATGTGTTATTGTAAATCATCTGACCATTTTGTAGCAAATTGTTCATCCTGTAGAAATCCAGCAACGTTACAAAACGTTACAACAACAGTGCCAACTACTACTATAAATACAGTAGTTAATACTCTTCCACATGACGTCACGATCACATCAGCATCTTCAGCGAATTCATTTTCCTTACAATCCTCGACTATACCTTCTTCATTAATTATACCAATATGAACTGAATCTCAAATATCATCCTCAACATCATTTCCAAGTTCTCAAACTACATGCACAGATACAAATATAACAACTACCGAGTTATCAACAACACCTAATCTTTCACAACCTCATATATCAAGTCCAATCTATTCCTCAAGACTTGCATACCCTATCAATAGGATATTAATAGATACCACTAACACACTTAAAATAACTAATACACCTAGTAAAAAAGTAAACACGTAGCCTTGATGAAATGTTAACCCCACATTTACAAGAACCTAAAGAAAATTTTACAAAAACCAATACAAAAACTTAAAAATCCAAAACTATTGACAATTCTGAGACTTGCTAACAGCATGTAACCCGTAAAAGATTTTATTACTAATAAACTTGTAACACCGATATTAAATTTTGAACAACTATCTCCCAAAATCTATTTTTATAGATTCCCAAATCTATTTTTATACAATTTTCCTATAGAATATAAAAAAGAAATAAAATTCCTAGGGATGCAACTGTACTCAAAATTAAGTTAGAAAAGTCATATACACTCGCTAAGCCTATCGTGCCAAGCTGGACTAAACATTATGAAATCTGTATCACATAAAAATTGGGGAGCAGATTTTCCAACTCTAATAAATATATGTAGAGCATTAATTAGATCAAAACTGGACTACGGATGTGTTGTGTATAACACACCAAATCAAACATTGCTTAAAACTTTGGATACTCTTCCGAGTTCAGCCGTTAGACTTGCTCTAGGAGCATATTGCACCAGTCATGTGGACAGTCTACTCTGTGAAGCTGGAGAACCACCCTTAATCCTAGGAAGTAAATATTTAAGTCTATCGTATGTCTCGAATATAAAATCTAACCCAAAAAATCCAGCTCTTCATCATGCTGTTGCTAACAGGTTCTAGGAGATATATCAAAAAGGAAATAGGGGTCCTGTACCTTTCTATGAACGAGCCAATAGATACTTATTCGATTTTAATATTGAACTACCTTCCATTTATCCTACCTGTGTAATAAATTTATGTTTTCCTTGGGTTGTTCCCTCTCCGCTTTGTAAGCTTTAAACTTACAGCATATTATACCATATATGTATATATATACATAAAATTCGTGTAAAGTTAGTGTATATAAAATTACCATTTTATATACACGAACGCATCAAGGCCATAAATCGAGTAGGAGCATGCTTTGTAATATCACATGAACATTCCATCTATAAATTGTCAAATTGTCTCCTAAGACAAGTATTTTTACAGTAGAACTATTTGCCATTATTAAGGCCCTAACCTTTATTCTAGAAAAAAAAACTTCCCAAATCTCTTATAATATCTGATTCACTTAGTTATCTGACATCCATTTCTCAGATTTATCCCTCTCATCCAACATTATGTACAGCAGATTAAGTTAGCAAACAAAATTATATACATGATGACGGTATAAAAGTCGGAGATGCCACACTGGACAGAGTAGAGAAACTCGTGTATCTCGGCAGTAATATCAATGAGAGCTGGGATCCAACCGCAGAAATTAAAAGCCGAATAGAACAAGCCCGAGCTGCCTTTGTAAAAATGAGAAACGTACTTTGCAGTCATGATCTTAGCATTGACCTTAGAGTTCGTATGATATCTTGCTACATCTTTCCTGTCCTGCTGTATGGAGTAGAAGCGTGGACCCTAACTGAGGCTATGCTTAAACGCTTGACAGCCTTTGAGATGTGGGTATACAGACGACTACTAAAAATAAGCTGGGTCGACAGAGTTAGAAATGAGGAGGTCCTTAGACGGCTGAACCAAACAACACAACTGGTCAATATAATAAAGAAACGCAAGCTGGAATACTTCGGTCATATTATGAGACACCCTGAAAAATATGATCTTTTACATCTGATCATTCAGGGAAAGATCCAAGGTAATCGTGGTCCTGGTAGAAGAAGAACATCATGGCTGAAAAATCTAAGGCAATGGTATGGAAAATCAACTACATCGTTATTTAGAGCTGCTGTCAATAAAGTCACGATAGCGAATATGGTAGCCAACATGATATCCAACGATCGATAACGGTCATGGAACTAGAAGAAGAAGAAGAAGATTAAGTTAATGTTGTACCATATATACCAAAACAATTTGACAGTAGTTCCTCTGGGTACCGTCACACGCTGGAATAGATAGTAACATAAAGGCAGATAGTCCAGCTAGTTCCGCACTAACCAATTCAGTCGCATCAGTCGAAAATCTAACGGTGCATTTAGATTTAAAACCTTATTTAAAAGTAAAAATGAACAATGTTTGGCAAAACCAATGGAATAGAAGCACAACTAAATTGACAGAAACAAAATCTTCCTTTCTTCCATGGAACTTCTAGCTTTGAAAGCAACAACATTAAGTCCTTATAACACGTCTCAGATTATAACACACTTCTACAATACATAAATACTTGTTGAAGAGAAAAGAGGAACCAGTGCGTTTTGTCTGTGAATGTAAAGTGACAGTGAAGAACATTTTGATTGACTGTCCAATCTACTTAGTTGAAAGATTATATTACCACATTCCAAAAACATTACAAGAACTTCTAGGAGAATCTAAATATGTAGCTGACTTGATAGAATTCTTGAAATCAATAACTTTTTTAATAAAATTTAATACAATACATTAATAATTTAAATATATATTGTATACATTATTATGTAATTGATATTTGGTTTATGCCTTAAGTCTTTATCACTTTTTGTATTTTTCTTATGCTAATAACCCTAAGTGGTTGAAGCAAAATAAATAAAAAATAATACGACAATTTTTAACCTCATTATCATATCACTACAAATCCGTATCGAATAAGAACACATACTAAATTAAGAAAGCTCTTATAACGATATTGTCCAGGAAAAAAATCGCTTAAGGTAGATCGGACACATGCATAGACGCCAAGATGTCAAACTTGTAAAACTGTATGGAAGGAAGTTAGCACAGAAGAATGCCACTTAAACATCTCAATATACAATGGAGAGACAACATACAATCAAATTTTAAAAAATATACATTTCATTTGATTGCAGATCCGTGGGAAGATCGGTCAACTTGGAGAAAAATAGTAGTTAGCGAAGACCCACCCAGTGTTGTAGCGCTACGTAATGATGATGATAAAGAGAAAGGAGAAACAGTGACAAAAATCAACAAAAATGGACTAATGGAGCAAAGCTGCTTCAAAATCTTTGACTGGAGAGGATTAAAATAAAAGTAAAAGAAATGCAATGGCTGATTGATGGATTCGAGATACTTGAGGCTTGAGAAGAGCACTCTGCCGAAACAGCTGTAGTGATAAGATAGAATTAATTTTGTCGAAGTTTTAAAAATAAAGTTTTCAGTGTTTTATTGTTAAATAAAATGGCGTTTACGTACGACATTATATACGCTATAATAACTAGACAACTTATATAACACCGACATATAAGGAGAAAGTTTACTGAAACAATAAACTACTCAATATTTGTTATGAGTGGAAACGATATAAATAAACAAAATGCAGATAAAGAAACAGAAGACAACAAAGAACGTTTTAAATTGATTAATGTATTCAATTTTTAACAATGTATATTTAAAGGTCATTGTCAGAGCCAATGTGCTAAATGTATGTAAAATAAAACTGTTTAAGGTAGATATGTTACTAATACATCTAAAACTAAAAACAATCGATGTTTATATGAAAGATGAAACCGTATGACACACTACCGTGCAATGTCCAGGATCCGGTATCGTAATAAGAAGTAAAATTTCACTTCCAGGCCATTGAAATGTGTTAAATTTTACTTTAGATATTCTTTTTATGAATATAATAAGTAAACGATATATAGTAAGCTTCATCTTCTTATTGTGCCGTATTCTAATAAAGGTTGGTGATTACTTCTTTAAACACTTCACATAAATGATTATTGTATAAATTTAACTACTCTATGAAACAAATATTGCACGTCATAAACTACAGTAATTGAAAAATTATAAAGATCTGTTTTCAGAGTTCTCTTTAATCTTATGTAGTTTATTGTAATCCTACCGAAAGGCTTCTACTTTCTTCAACTATTACAAGATAACTCTACTCGATATTCGTACATTTAGAGACTAAATGTTTAAGTGCCCATGCATTTAAAAAAAAATAATATATTAAATGGAAACTAACCTTTTTCAAGTTTATTATAGTTACTTTTTTAAGTTTGAAAATAATTGTAATTAATAAAGTAATTGAAAATAATAAGCTCCAAAATGTACCGGCTATAAAATTTTAAAATCTACTACTAATACTAATATTGGCAACATCGCAGGAGTTTAGAAGTGTACGCGAAAAGTTCTATACGGGCCCCAAAAATGTTTTATCCTATTACAGAGTCCACTTGATCCGACGTGTTGGTCGGAGTCTACATAAAGCGCTACTTAGATAATAATATACACGGCGTATATTCTCCTGGAGTTCGTATAATACCCTTTTATTACGGAGCCTACATTAACCGCTAGAAGTATATATATATATATATATATATACATTTATATATATATATATATATATATATATATATATATATACATATATATATATATATATATATATATATATATATATATATATATATATATATATATATATATACAAACAACAAAGTTTATTGGGGCTGCAGTCAGACCCAATAAACTTTGTTGTTTGTTTAAATTGACAGTCACGAATATCCAGTATACTTTACCAGGTATCAAATGTTGTTTTTTGACATACAGGGCCTTCGATAATTGGGTTATGTTAAATTTTACATGAACATTATATTACGTTGTATTACATGTAGTTTCATTTCATTCACTCAATAATACTCTAACATCTTAAATATATTAATTCCTATACATTTTCAAGAACCCAACTTTCCACTTTTGTACAGTTTCCGTTTTCCAGGTACCAAATGTTGAAGAAACATAAAGGGCCTTACATTAGAATCTATTTTTCATAACACTACTGGTCACATGTATAGTTGGTTGCCTAACTTTAACCTCATAATTTTTCTCACCACAATTTCATCTCACATACACAATTTAAAACAACAACATTGACGGTTGATACTGTTATAATTATTTTATTTTAACTTTCACAATTTTAAATAACGTTGGCTTCTGTTTTAAGTAGACACATACAGTTACACTGGCTGCTCTGTTATGACTTCCGTCCTTACTTGTCAAGATTGTCATTTCAATCAGTTGCTTTCATAAAGTACTCGTAAACATACCGTCTTAGGACTAGCAACTTCACGTGGAGTCATATGTTGCCATGTTACCAAATCCAACGGTAACTTTAACATCTTAATATTGCATAAGAAACAATGTAAATTAAATTTAAACAATTAATTTTTAACGGGTTTTTACCCTCATATTTAGTGGCTACATTCATGTATTAACTAGTTAGTATTAACCACATTTTGCATTAACCTTGATCAAAATTTAAATTATTTCTTGTTCTTTTTAATTAAATGGTTATATACTTTTTAGGACACTGATGATAAAATATGAATTCCGAAAACGTTTTGTCGTTTGTTTAACATAGCCCGATTGGCTTTATATATATATATATATATATATATATATATATATATATATATATATATATATATATATATACACCTTTTACAAATGATTTTAACAAAAATTTTTATTGTCTAATAAATAAAACAAATACTATATTGAGTAATTGTATAAGCAACAAGTATATTAACTTCACATGCCAGTAACCTAACTTAACAACCTTATCTTGATTTTTAATCTCATAACCTGTCCCTGTCACCTCTTGTCATGCCATCTTATTACCAATATAAATAATACGATTGTCACTTAACTGAGTATCATACATCCTTTTTTCGTTTTCCTTATAAGTTTAGCTTACAACGTTTTTTAATTTGTCTGCCTGACCTTGTACAGTAAGTATTGTATGGTTTTAATATGATTTGATGTTTTAAGTATATGATTATTATCAGGGATTAAAACATCGAGCAAAAAGACAAAAGAGGGAATCTAATTCTTATGAAAAGGAGACCAAAAAAGTGGCCTCTGATGGCGGACATATCCGGAAATGCGAATGCGCCAAATTTAAATTTTCCGACACTTATCAACAGTAGCTATATAATGTTTTTCAGAATGTGTCTTAGACAACAAAGTTTTAATTAATTATTAACGATAATAGTCTAAAATGCGACACAATTGTTAAAAACCTTCAATATAAATAAGGTTTCATGGAACATTTGGGACAAACAATAACATAACCCAACTAAATTTGATGTCAAACAAGGAGAGAGACTCTCTTTCCTTGTTTATTGTGGCCTCTAAAAATCGCACTTCCTGTCTAACAATATGTTTGCCCCCACTACCTTTACATTCCCTCTTTTGTCTTTTTGCTCGATGGATTAAAACTTCTGTTGTTTCCTGATGTGTTTCAATACCTTCACTGACTGGAAGTTCATGAAATTATGAAATACACTACCATCGCCAGCCAAATGACGATCATCACCACAGTCTACAACATGTTTCACACTAATGATTTACTATGATTTTACTAATGATCTTGATGAACATGTTTTTTGCAATTGACACTGCTTTTTCTGCTAATCCATTTTAACGTGGATAATTATGACTACGAATGATTAAAGTAAAGTTCCAATTTCTGCAAAACTTTCTAAATTTTTCACTATTATATGGTACGTTATCAGTTACAAGAAAATCAGGTGATCCAAATCGTGCAAAAACTGTCTTAATTTCAGCAATTACTGAATCAGAACTTTTGTCTTTAACGGGTAATACCTCTAACGGGTTAGAATATGAGTCAAATAAAACTACGTAACTTTTTCCAGTATATGTGAAAATCTCGGACCCAACCCTCTCCCATGGCCTTTTAGGTAGTGGATATGATAATAGAGTTTGTTTTAGGTTTTTTAGCAAATTTTTCACAACTCTTACATGCCCTTATATATGATTCAATATCCATCGCCATACCAGGCGATATCGATATCCAATAATAAATTTGGCGTGCTAGTGCTTTTGTTTTTTCTATGTCTACATGTTCCTTATGAAGTAATCCTAGAACTTCTTTTCTGAATGAAAAAGGAACAACGAATTTATTGTCTAGAAAAAGAAGGTCATTAATTATAAGATTCTCCTTTAGTTTGGTAAAGTATCTCACATTTTCTGGAATTTTATATTTTTGCTCTGGCCAGCCACTGATGATAAAGTCAAAAACAACTTGTAGTTGGGGGTCTGCTATTGTCTCTTGTCGAAGCTCATTTTTTCGTTCCTCAGATAGCAGTAAATCATTGACAATTGAATGAACGGCAAACTCTATCTCCGTATCAACAGATATTTTGTTGTTCTTTAGAAATGCCCTTGTGCCAGATATGTACATGCTTTTTCCTGGTTTGCTTATATATACTTTTATATAAGCTCCATAGACAAAGTAGTGAAACCTCTTGACAGAAAATAAAATAGATAGAGTTTCTTTTTCTATTTGAGCATATTGCTGCTCAGTTTTTGTAAGGCTTCTAGATGTAAAGGCCGCATGTCTATCTTCTTGCAACAAACATGCCCCCAATCCATCTTTTGATGCATCTGTGTCAATTTTTGTTGGTTTCTTTGGGTCAAATACTGACATTTTTGATAGGCTTAGTACTAACTTGGCTAAATATTTTACCTTTCCTAAAAAATTGAGCAACATCTTATTTGCACTCTCGTGTGGGCATGTTTAAGACTGCTTTGATATATTTATCACTTGTTTTCACACCATCCTTTAAAAATATCTGACCCATGTATTTAACTCTACTTTATTTGAACTGTACCTCGGGAACTTTACGTTATATTTGGTAGCACAGTCAAAAACCCTTTTTAAATTCCTGTCATGTTCTGCTTTTAAGGCACCAGTGACAATTAAATCATCAAAGTAAAGGCCTACGCTTTCAAGATCTCGACATATTTCAAAATTCTTTTTCTGGAATACTTCTAGAGCTGAATAGATACAGAAAGCCAGTCTATTAAATTGATACCTACCAAATGGTGTGCTAAAAGTCATTAAATATGTACTTTCATTATCCAGCTCCACTTGCCAATAACCATCCTTTATGTCTAAAACGGTGAAGAACTGTCCTCTACCAAGTAAGATTACAATTTTATCAACAGAAGGAATTTGAAAGTGTTCTCTCTTGATGGCCCCATTAAGTTCTTTTGGATTAAGACATAGCCTTAAGTCACCATTTGGTGAACCTGGTGGAATGAACACTTACAAAAGCTTAGGGCAGATGTAAGAAGGCTATTCAATAAAGCCAAATTCAACCAGGACTGGGCCATTTATAGAGAAAAACTGACGCAATATAATATGGAGATCCGAAAAGCCAAAAGAGACTCGTGGCGAAAGTTCTGCGAGGAAGTCAAACAGGCTCCCGCATGTTCCAGAATCCACAAGGTCCTGGCTAAGGATGGTATTGCGAATCAGGTCGGCCTTTTGAAGAAAGAGGACGAAACGTATGTAGAAACCCTGGAGGAAAGCTTAATAATGCTCACCAAGGTACATTTTCCCAGCTCATCCATTGACAATAATCCTTCTGTAGAGGTGGCTCATCCCAGAAGGCCTACTAAGGCGGACTGGAAATTAGCTACCGACATCACGAGACCGGAAAAAGTCAGGTGGGCCATCAATAAATTCCAGCCATACAAATCACCTGGAATGGACGGAATTTATCCAGTCTTGCTACAGAAGGGACAGGATGTGATCATCCCGCATCTAACAAAGATCTTCAAAGCTAGTTTGGCATGGAGATATATTCCAACCGCATGGCGAAGGGTGAAAGTCACATATATCCCCAAGGTTGGTAGGGTACTGGACCAGACCCCCAAGTCATACAGACCAATAAGTCTAACCTCTTTCCTAGCAAAAACGTTGGAAAGATTGATAGACAGGTATATTAGGGACGAAGTGCTGACGGAGAATCCACTTAGCGATCGCCAATATGCATACCAGCCAGGAAAGTCAACTGACTTGGCGCTGGATGATCTTAACAGACTGCTCTCAAAGTCGCTAGATGACAAGGAGATAGCGGTGGCGACGTTTCTGGACGTGGAGGGAGCGTTTAATAACGTCTCCTTCGAGTCTGTAACGAACGCGCTTAAAAGGAGAGGAGTTCCTGCCTTCATATGCGAGTGGACAAAGGCGACCTTAACAAACAGGATCATTGTGTCCTCGTTAGGTGAAGCCACTATTGAAGCGAAGGCAGGAAGCGGCTGCCCACAAGGAGGAGTTTTATCCCCATTACTGTGGGCTACGCTTATGGACGACCTACTTAATACACTGTCCAGGGAGGGTTTTTACTGCCTGGGTTATGCGGACGATTTGGTAATTGTAGTCCGAGGACGCTTTACCAAAATAATTTCGGAGAGACTTCAAGTCGCTCTGAGGATGGTGGACAGCTGGTGTGAGCAAGAAGGCCTGAAGGTTAACCCTAAAAAAACATCTGTTGTTCCCTTCACCAGGAAAAGAGCACTGCAAGGCTTACAACCTCTAGCGCTCAAGGGAGTAGAAATCCCATTCACAAGTCAGGCCAAGTACTTAGGTGTAATATTCGACCAGAGGCTGACATGGAATGCACACATTCAGAAAGTCACACAGAAGGCCACTATGGCCCTGAACACATGTAGACGAATGTGTGGTAAGAATTGGGGGTTAAATCCTAAAATGAACCTCTGGTTATACACAAGGGTTATAAGGCCCATGATAACTTATGGTTCAGTGGCGTGGTGGAACAAAACGCAACAGTCCGGAGCGATTCGATTGCTCAGTAGCACACAAAGGCTTGCATGCTTGAGCGTTACAGGAGCCATGAGAACAGCTCCAACGGACGCGCTAGAAGTTCTGCTAAACCTACCACCTCTACATATATACATACAGAGTGAAGCCAGATCAACAGTACATCGGTTGATCCAAGGCCAAGCTCCAATAAGTATGATGCAGGGAGCTGATAACTTAAGGCTATACCAGGACATAAAGGCAGACCCCGTTCTAGGAATGCCTGTAGACCGAATGGTTACGAGGTATAGTTTTAACAAAAATTTTCAAATTACAATACCAAAAAGAGAGGACTGGGAAACTGGTCCGCCGCTAACAGCAAACTCAATATGGTATACGGACGGCTCCAAAACGGATACAGGTACGGGGGCTGGAATATATGGCATAAAACCAAGGACGGAAGTCCGGGTATGTCTAGGAACATACGCGACCGTATTTCAAGCCGAATTAGCTGCTATACACAGGTGCGCTATGGAACTAATCGGCCGAAATGTAGATAACGACTCCATCGTTATCTATTCGGATAGTCAAGCGGCTCTAAAGGCTCTCAGTTCGGTACAGGTCGATTCATGGCTGGTATGGAACTGTTTGGATGTCCTCTCTCAGGTAGGAAGTCGAAACAGGTTGACACTTGCCTGGGTGCCGGGACATAAGGGCCATCGTGGCAACGAGAAGGCCGATGCATTGGCCCGAGAAGGCGCATCTACGCCACTGGTTGGTCCGGAACCCTTCTTTGGAATCGCAAATACGACAAAAAGGGCAGCCATACACAAATGGGTGCAACAGAAGTCTCTTGAGTGGTGGAACAACTCACCAGGACAGAGGCAGGCCAAACAGTTCATCAAAGAACATTCGGCTAAATTTACAGCAGACTTACTTTCGCACAGACGCAGGACTGTCAGAATGATAGTGGGTCTGCTCACTGGGCACTGTAGACTCAATAGACACTTGAGTCTCATAGGCCTGACAGAAGAGGACACCTGTCGTTTCTGTCTGGAAGAAGAGGAAACCGCTCTACACGTTCTGTGCCATTGCGAAGGTCTCGCACTAATGCGGTTTCTAGAACTCGGAGAGGAAAAACCGGAAGCACCAGGCTACATGAAAAGGCCACTATCAAAGCTGTTGAGTCTCATTAAGAGGACCAAGCTAGATGAAGTGCTTTAAAATAAGGGGGGAACACAATAGATCTGCAAAGGTCGCAGTGTATCAGGCTCTATTGGCCGCCCCATTTTCTACATTCTAAGTCACCATTTGGCTTTTCCACAATGACAAGTGGGTAAACCCACTCTGTTGGTTTATCTACCTTTGTTATGATTCCTTGTGCTTCAAGATCACGCAGTTTATTTTTTAAACGTTTTTGTAAAGCATGTGAAACCCGTCTCATGGAGCTTATTCGAGGTTTGGTATCTTCTCTCAAGGTTATATGGTGTTTTGTTGGAAATTTTCCTAGACCTTCAAATACATGTGAATATTTTCTTACTTGATCATTTGAATTGTTAAATTTAGAACTTAATAAATTTACCCGTTTGAATCAATTTAATTCTCGACATTCCTTAAACCCCAGCAAAGGAACCTAATTTTTTGTATCTACAACTATAAAAGATATATCTTTTTTATCATTTTTAAAAACCCAAGTTAATTTAACTCTACCCACAGTTTTAATTTTGAACTTTGAATCTCCGTACGATACTAATGATAAATTAGTATTACGGATATGTGCTGTTCAAACAGTTTTATATTGATGAAGATACGTAGACGATATACGCATTACAGGATGTAACAGGCAACCTTACTAATTCTTATCGTATATTAATTCACTCTATAAAATTGAATTAATAGTATAAATAGAACAAAATCAATCCATAAATTTTCTAGTTTTAAACATTATCTGACTTAAAAACAAACATTTGTTTTCCGTATTTTATAAACCTACCCATACTGACACAACTATACACAATTCATCATCACGTCTTACGCAACACAAATTGGCAGCCTACCATGGCATGTTACATAGATTAATATAAATTCCTATGTAAAAAACAATGTCGAGATAGAATTGAATATCATTAAGCAAATGGCAGTAAACAATGAGTACAACGAATACACAAAAGTAAATTTTAAAACAAAAACTACATAAGAAAGTCCTGAGATTAGTATTTCCAGAGCCAGAGAAACAACAGAAGTATCTTCTGTTAGGTTATATATACAGACAAGATACCAATAAAGATAGTTGAACACACAAAAAAGAAAGGAATAACACCAGCTTTCAGAACAAACATATCAAGCAAATATATTAGGAACACAAGAATCATAAGAAAGAGCACTTACATAGTGGTGTACACAAACTTAAATGTGACGGCTGCCCAAAAACGTACATCAGTCAAACTGGTAGAACTTTTAACAAATGTATAGCACAACACAAAAATGGTTTTAATAATAGAAAAATAGATTCTACGTACGCACTTCTCCTTCTAGGCCATAATTATTCTTTTACTGACTAATTTTAAATTCTTTAAATTCAAAATAAAGGCCTTAACCTAACTTTTTATTAGAATCTATAAAAATTATTAAATAAAAAAATACAGATATAATTCTGAATGACTAACTTAAAACAAATAGGTAAAGAAATAAAAAATAAGACTTACTCACAATGAATTTAATTTAACTCTCAGACGACCGGTTTCGCTTTCTACAATATGCAAAGCATCTTCAGGTCTCGATACAAAGTTAAATAAATGCTGAAATGATCAAAACCCATATTACGGTGTTGTCTAATAAAGATAAACAAATTAGATGTTGTAAATTACAATAATTATGCCAATATTACATGTCTGTGGTTTTATTTCAAAATCAGTAAATTGAATAAAAAGGTATAAAAAGTTTTAAAAGTTTAAACAGACAAAGTAAGACCCACGAATTGTTATAAAATAGTCTAATAGATTGTAATAAATTAATAAATGAGCAAATAAATAAACATTACTTACATGCCGGTACTCTATTAATTGGTGGATGGTAGAACATGGTTGAAACTACTATGTATTGTTGAATGGAGAATTCAATTCTGCTATTGTAGTTGTTTGACTGTTTCCTCAAGAACTTCCCGTTTACAGTCAAAGAATTGAGTTCTCCATTCAACAATACATAGTAGTTTCAACCATGTTCTACCATCGATCAATTATTAGAGTACCGGCATGTAAGTAATGTTTATTTATTTGCTCATTTATTAATTTATTACAATCTAATAGACTATTTTATAACAATTTGTGGGTCTTACCTTGTCTGTTTAAACTTTTAAAACTTTTTATACCTTTTTATTCAATTTACTTATTTTGAAATAAAACCACAGACATGTAATATTGGCATAATTATTGTAATTTACAACATCTAATTTGTTTATCTTTATTAGACAACACCCTAATATGGGTTTTTATCATTTCAACATTTATTTAACTTTGTATCGAGACCTGAAGATGCTTTACATATTGTAGAAAGCGAAACCGGTCGTCTGATAGTTAAATTAAATTGATTGTGAGTAAGTCTTATTTATTATTTCTTTACCTATTTGAAATGGACTCACACAAGCAGCACATTCATGATTTTTTAAAACAAATAGTTCTCTCCTTAACTTATTCATTTGAATACTATAAAGTGTAAATGCATACAAAAAATAAATCACTTGAGAAAAGCCTTTTGCAGAAATAGCTACAGTGATAATAAATGCTGTGAAAATTTTTAAATCAAAAGTTTTCAGTGCTTTATTTAGTTTTACTTTCAAGTTATTTATTAATAATATTTTGTAGGTTCTGAGTTACAAATGGGCAATGTTGCATATTGTAGAAAGCGAAACCGGTCGTCTGATAGTTAAATTAAATTGATTGTGAGTAAGTCTTATTTATTATTTCTTTACCTATTTGAAATGGACTCACACAAGCAACACATTCATGATTTTTTAAAACAAATAGTTCTCTCCTTAACTTATTCATTTGAATATAAAGTGTAAATGCATACAAAAAATAAATCACTTGAGAAAAGCCTTTTGCAGAAATAGCTACAGTGTTAATAAATGCTGTGAAAATTTTTAAATCAAAAGTTTTCAGTGCTTTATTTAGTTTTACTTTCAAGTTATTTATTAATAATATTTTGTAGGTTCTGAGTTACAAATGGGCAATGTTGCTGCTGTTTGTTATTTTTAGCAATCTATCTTATTTCTTCCATATTTTGCAAAATATGTTAATACGTTAAGCCAAAAACAAATTGAGCATAATATTTTTTAAACATTTCAATAAGTTTAAAACAAACATTAAAACATTTGTTTAAAACAAGTTTCAAACATAAAACAAAACAAATTCTTGTTGTTTTGAGCAACAAGAGTTGCTCAAAACAACTTCTTAAAAATTGCTTAGTTATATTTTAAAAGTATTTTATCGTGTTTTTCCTATTACAAATATTAATAAATTTTTATCAAATTATATATAAATCAACCATATCAATGTTCTAAACATTCTAAACAGTTGATATATACATGATGTATATAATCAGTGCTGTGATGTTTAATCTTTGGATGCACACAATTATCCACAGATGAGCAATCCCAAGATCAATAATCTTCATTAAACAAATTGTTTCACAGTTCAGGGGTAATGTCTTCGCGGTAATTATGTGTTACACCTGGTGCAACTATTAAAACATATGTCACTAACGATGTAATATGTCAAGTAGGCCAGGAGAAGCTTGTTGAAACAAGCTATTTATTAGTGTTAAGTATACCGGTAAAATAAGCTTGGTAATTATTATTACTTAGGACATGTATTTTAAAACTTATAATACTGTATAATAGGCTGCTTAATTATTAATTTTCTACTTCTGCTCATAAGTCGTTTTAACTCCTAGTGTGTCGGATTTTTTGTTGCGGTGGTGGTGTCTATTCCTTTTCCATTCGTTTTTATTTCTCGATATCTTTTTCATATCTGTGTAGTTCATTTCTGTAGCTTTACCTGCTTTTATAACTTCATCTATCCAACTTGGTCGTCCTCTCTTTTGTTTTTTTACTCTTTTAGTTTCTAATATTCTCTTTTGTCATCTTTCGTCCCCCATCCCAAACTTTTCCAAACCATTCTAATGGTTTTCTGGTTATTTTAGTTATGATGGATCATTGCTCTAATTAGCTGCTTATTTAATCATTTCTGATTCTCTCTTTCCTGTTATTGTAAGCTATTTTCCTCAATCATGCCATTTCAATAGCATTTATTTTATTGCCCGTTTGTTTTGTAATACCCAGCTTTCACTTGCATATGTCACTATTGATATGTTAATTGTATTATAGAGCCCTAGTCAAAAGTCCGTTCCCCCCTCGTATTTTTTGAACGGTTATACTTATCCGTAAACTAATTTTCGAAACCAAATTCAGATTTTTGCTTTAATCTGTGCCTTCTAAGAATTGCAAGGCAAAACAGACGTTGATAAAGATGTTAATAGAGCCATGGGAAATCTAAAATTTGCATTCCACGACATATCTTCTCAACTAAGCAAAAATCCTTAGCGAATTGGTTTCTTGTACTCATACAGAGTATATCCGAATAAAAAGAAAAAGACAGTCAAAATTTGATTTCACGTACAAGTGACGTAATGGTGACAGATGACGTTAGAGCGCCACTGTGACAAATAATTTTAAATAGGACCTTATGTCAAGTGATACCTCTTTTGGAAGGTGTTCAAATTACCTATTCAATATTTTACTAATTTTATTTGAGTTTAAGCTCATTTTGATATATATATATATATATATATAATATATATATATATATATATATATAGATATATATAAATATATATATATATGTATATATATATGTATATATATATGTATATATATATATATATATATATATATATATATATATATATATATATATATATATATATATATATACCTTGTTTTAGTAACCGTTTCATAAACTTTTATTCTCAACATCCATCTAAGATGAAAACAAATTTGGTTTTGGCCCTCAAAACTAGGATTATCAACTTATCACACATTGAATTCAGAGACAAGCGACTGAAAAAGTTGAGATCTATACTACAAGAGAACTCCTATCCCATAGGGCTTTTAAATAAACTCATTTTTGGTACTAGTTTTCCGTTGCAATTTTCTGAGAACCAAAATTTTCATAATAATGAGGTCCGACAACTGACATCGACATTGACACACAACACATCAGAGCTGCCACAATCTAAAATAACGTATGGTTGCCTACCTTATATTTCAGTCCTAACGCCTAAGATAATGAACATTTCCAAAAATGTTAGTGGCTTAAAAATTGCAACTAAAACTGTGAAAACGGTATCGAAGTTGTACACAAAGACAAAGGATCCTTTCACAATACAGGAATCATCGAATGTTGTTTATTCTATACCGTGTGCTAATTGCAAAAACGTGTACATTGGTGAAACATCTCGTAATTTTCACAGTAGGGTGATCTCACATCGCAGCGACATAAAAACCAAAAAAAATAACGCATGCGCGTTGACAGAACATTCATTAAGTTTAAAACATGAATTTAATTTTGAGGATTCCTGTATTCTGGCAAGGGAAAATAACCATTCTAAATGTGTTTTCTTGGAAATATGTTTAATAAAGTCCAGTGCGTCTTGTATAAATAAGAAGTCCGATATAGACAAATTGAGTAACATTTATTGTTATTTACTGACTAAACATAAAAAATGACACAAAGACTTACTTGTACATATACACACCATAATACACCTGCATGCTAAACAGGTTGCATACCATCAACACAGGTTTAATACATTACCTTCTATTAACAACATATGAAGAACTCCTAATGAATTTTTAATCATACTATTTTTATTTTTGTTTTTTTTTTTATTCTCTATGGGTAAGTTAAAAACACACCAAGAAGATGTAGAATGTATTGTATCCAATATTGTATAAGTTATAGTTTATATGTTTGTTATTAATGTTGAGTGTCATAGCTTCTTACAAATAATCTCAACGACTAGTAAGTACACTGACATTTTGTGATATATTGTAAATATTTACACATTTTTCTAATTACAGTGTCTTGATAAAGGAATTAAACAATTCCGAAATCTAGACCAAAAGTCAAAAGGGTGTTTCTGTAACATCACGGCCAAACTTCTGACTGCAGCCTCAATAAACTTTGTTGTTTATTTAAATTGACAGTCACGAATATTCAGTATTCATTGTATATATATATATATATATATATATATATATATATATATATATATATATAATAAATAAAAACTAAAATTGGAGTTTCGCATTTATTAATTAAATATATTTAACCTCCACCTCTGGTTACTTGTCAAAAATTTTACGTTTTTCAATTTTCCAATTGTTTTTACGTCAACTTTTTTGACAATTTACCAGAGGCAAACGTTAAAATATTTAGTAATTAAATGCGAAACTACAATAATTATTTTAATATAATAATAATTTTCAATCATACCAATTTTGTTTGGATTTAAGATGATTTTGACAAATAAGTTAAATAAATAGTAAAATCCAAAGACCATCTACTCCAGTTTGGCATCTCATACTCCAAAATCTCAGTTTGGCATCTAATTAATAAAAATTCTAACGCCTGCCTTTAGGTATTTGTCAAAAGTTGACGTTTATTAACTCTATCTTTTGTGTTTAGTTTACAAAGCGTTTATAGCTCAATATTTAATTTCTGTTTCTGCTTAGTTTAGTCAATTATCTAGTTACTGTTAGTTTGCAAACTCGTTTATACCTGAATATTTGGTTTCTGTTTCTGATTAGTTTAGTTAATTCAAGTTTATTATTAGATTAAATTCTTAGGTAATATTTAGTTTAATTATTGTTTAACAAGACGTTAAATGTTTATAATGGCAGAATGGTACGTACTATAGGCGACGTAGTAGCAGCTGTGTTAATAATTGGTGAAGGTGGAAATAATTTCCATGCAGCGGAACGTCATTTTAATGAGAGGTACCCCGTTCGCCCTACATCGAGAGCTTATTTGAAGAAGCTTCTTGGGAAGTTTAAATAAACTGGTAGTGTTTAAGATGTCAAACGATCTGGTCGACCAGCATTTAGTCGTTTGATACTAAAAAACATTGATATAATTTCAGAACTGGTAGTGATCCCTACTTTTTCTACAGCCCTTGTAGCATCTATCTATGGAATCAGTAAAAAGTAAAAATTGTGCATAACTTTCAGATTATGACTCCGACCGAAGACTAGAATTCTGTGAAGATGTCCAATAAAATTAACCAACAGCCCGATTACATAAAAACAATTGGTTTTAGTGACGAAAGTACTTTTTCTCTCAATGGAAATGTTAACACACACACAATGTGAGGTATTAAAGTGAAACAAATCCTCACGTCTTTCTTGAACCACATACTCAATTTCCAAAAAAAAAATGTTTGGGCGGGTTTTTTAAGAAACCACATGGTAGCGCCTGTTTTTCTCAATAACAACTCTCAATTAAAATTCTGTACGAAAATCCAGATCAATTCGGCAACATAGAAATAAAGTAATTGAGGCTAAAAACCGAAGTAAAACAGGCATTAAGCCTATTTATAAAGTAGGAAGAAAAAGAAGAAGAAGAAATAACGTTTCAACAAGATGGTGCTCCTGCACAGCATTATAGTGCTTTAAGACGTTACTTAGGTGAGGAATATTATAGTAGATGGATTGCACAACAAGGTACGATAGAATGGCTAGCTCGGTCACTGGATCTCACACCACTAGATTTTTTTCTGTGGTGATACTTGAAATCTAAAGTTTACGCTACAGCACCTGACAGTATTTACATTTTGAAACAACGAATTGTTGAAGAATGTAGAGCAGTTTCCCCCGACACATTTGAACAAGTACGGCAAGAGTTTAGAAATAGGATGCATTGCTGTCAGGAAGTAGATGGGTCATATTTTGAATACTTGGTATAAGAACTGGTTGTTAAATATTTAAGAATTAAACGAGAAGCTACAATTTTATTATCTATTTAATTTATTCATCAAAATGAGCTTAACCATAAACAAAATTATTATGACTGAATAGGTATTTTCAATAGCTTTCAAACGAGGTATTGAACATACCAATAGGTATTGAAAACGGCTGTTCAAGTTTCGACCAGTTGTTTCCAATTTATTTCTTATTTTTTTTTATTGTAGGTATCTCATTGCTTCTTGAAACAATCGTATATTGTAGTCTTGTCTAGAAACAAATGTGATCAAATTTAGTCGCATTTGAAGCGATCTACAAGATATTATGTTACCACAACTATATGTGGATTTGTGGGTTTCTAAACTAAAATATAGGTTTTACATATACAGTGACTCACTAGAATGATCATCTATTTCGAAACAGATTTCACTAAATTGCCAGCGAGTTTTAAACTGTTACGTGTGTTTAAATTTAACTGGATACGAATTTTTCAGCAACCAAAAAAGTTAGAAGCTTTTTGTATTTTAATCTTTAATGCATTCTTGATATTACTTCAGACAGAGATTACCTTTAACCTGTTAATTAATCTAAATTCCTTGTCACATTGTTCGATCTCTTTTAATTTTATAAAGTTAATTTGACTGACATCTACGTACTTACTGAAGCGCCTAGTTGACTAGCGATGTGCAAGTGAACTCAATTAATTTGAATAGTTCTAAAGTAAGTTAACCCAGATCTGTCTTCCCCCAATTATATAAGTATAAAGCACAAGAGACGTTGTGAGGGGACCAAGTTAATGATTTAGTCAATAGAATATTTGTCTCTACGTTTTATAGCCTGGTTGGAAAATGGAAATAAAATAGATGACTACAAACTTATAATATGTTTTGGTAAAGTATTAAATTATTTATTACATTAATACACATAAATTACAGAGCAAAATTGGCAGTATTGAATAATAATATTATTGAACTACTAAATGAAAAAATATTTTATAATATGTTAAATTTTCGATGAATATTGATATGTAGATCCAATATTTTAAAAAGTGGTAAAATTTTTATAAAGAATTTTTTAAAAATAAATTTTCAAATTTGAATATTTAAGTTTAAAACTAGTATAGTAAAGGTTATTAAAAATTTTAAGTCGAGAAATTGAATGGATAAGCAAACAACCGGCGCTTTTGAGAAATTTTAAAATAAAGTTCTTCTCAGAGCTTTTTTTCAGCGCGTCACAGTTTTTTAATTTATTTCTAAGGCATTAAATTTGATATGTCAGAAAAAGTGGTAGTTCCGCAATTAAACACAAAAATATTGCAGCGTTACATATATAAGCGGTTTATTTTTAACCTACGTTTGATTCGTTGATATTTAAAATGCGCGCCTTTTATAACCAATCAATTACGCGAATTACGAACATTTGACTTAAAACTTCATTCATGTTGGTCATCTTTTCGAAGTGTCAAAGAGTGAAGTGATCGTTGACATTCAGGAGAGTATTTGACATTATTTTATAGTACCATGCATTATTTAGTGTTTTTTATTATTCACAGACCATGTTAAGTGCAAACGTATTCCACATATGTGGCACCCTCTATCAGCTACATTTAAAGTATGCATCAGATTATAATTTCTCATATTTAATAGTGTCCAGTTGTAAATTTTTCCCATCAATGTACAAAAATATGAAAGTTATAGAGAACAATAAAATTTTAAATTTCCACTTTAACACCCTGTGTCTTTCTTAATATCAACCTTTTATTAAAGCAATTTGGTTTAAATCGTAATATTTTAAAGTGTAGAATATGTGGTTATATATATATATATATATATATATATATATATATATATATATATATATATATATATATATATATATATATATATATATTTGAAATTTGGTTTGAAATTTTCGCTGGAGCTATATGTGGTGATTTCAGTTGTTTTTCGGGTTTGACTACGCGTTCAATAGTTTTGGTTTTTAGAAAAACCATTGTTTTGACGACGTTTCGGCAAGGTCACACTTGCTATTGTCAAGTCAGATTAGTTCTGCTTCGTCTTGATGTTTTCTCTCCTAAAACATCTTTGACTTAAACAAACTTTGACAAAAATATAAAAATTAATTGTTAATTGTCTTACTAGAACAGGGTCGATAAATTTTGAAACCAAAAATAATATAGTAGAATGAAACCTATTGGAAAAAGACGAAAATATGCTAAAAATGGAAGAAAAAATAAATTCCACTTTATCCGAGGTCGAGAAGTGGGAGGGGGTGAGTTTTTAAGGGTAAAAATCGGTTTATCGCGATTTTCGGCGAAACTACAAGTGCTGTGGAAAAAAGGTAAATGTCAAAGTTGTAGGTAACGTTTAGTAGTAGTTGAAGGTATTTTCACGAAATTTGGTAAAAATCTGCCCTAGTATGTACCAAATACACTGTAATTTTTTTAATTGAAAAATTAATTTTTTTACCTGATATTGATTTAATATCGAAAAAGCACCCTAATTTTCAATTGAAAATTCACGCTTCAAAATATCAGCTTTTTTAAAAAAGTCGGTGGACTTTCTGTTCGTTGAAATCTCTAGTTTTCGATAGTGTAAAAAATATACATTACTATGGCAAATGTTTCCAAAAAACGCAAACAACAAAAAAAACTCAAATCAAATTTTTTTTATCATTATGTACAATTTTGAAATATTTCTAATAATTAATACTGTAATTAGACATGTAGCTTAAGATTTCATGATATATTGATAAACAAAAAAATTATAAATCCAGAAAACATTAGGATTGCAAAAAGACATGTAAAAATAGCTGTTAAAAATATTCAAGATAGAATTTAAAGAGAACTTCGTCAAAAAAATGTGACTACTATACAATTTTTTTACAATTAAAGGCTGGTTTATTAATGTTTAGTTACATTTTTGTCAGGTGCGCCAAGCAATTAATTAGCTAATTACTTAATCAATTAAACTTATTTAAATGATGCAATTATGATTCTATCACACTATTTAATTCTCTTATCTCAGGGTTATACTCGTGCTTCAATATCTATGCTTTACATATGATATGTGAGGTCCAAAGAATACCGGAATAATACAAAACATATGTGATAAGTACAACATTATATATTGAAATACAAATATATTGAAATAAAATTCACACTCAAATATCTCCAATAAAAATATCTCATATAATGATTATCAAAATTTTTTTCTACGTATGTAAACATTCAAAAATTAATGATACATACAATATAAATTAAAATCTCAAATCAAAATTGTTGTTCTAAATCTCCTAATCAAAATGTTCCTATCTTTTCTAAATCAATTGTAGAAAAAATGTATTAATAAAGAAAAACTGACGAATAGTAAAAATATCTCTCTGATGATGAGTTGTCCAAATCCTTGTTTCTTGTAGCCTACATTATCTATTCTTAGCAGTCCCCTAGGTAATCAGCAATCTTACAACAAATTGTAGCGAGCCCATCGTTTTTAATGATCTCCTTCAAATGCACGTATCGTTCAAATTATGCTAGCCTCTTCTCCTCTCGATAAACAGAATCTCTCGTTCTAGCCTGAACAGTGACTCTTGGAATATAAGTAAAAAATTATAGCTTACAATATTTTACTGGTTCAGCTTCTGTCAGATACACGTACTCCACGAAAACTCACAAACATTCACTTTTACCGCTTCCTACCTTTGAGGAACCACCGGAAAACAACGACCGTTTATCTTTACAACTGATTATCTTTTTTTCCTCAAAACTCTAGTTAACTTTCATTCTTACAAACCATCCCACTTTTTTCAATCTCCTCCAATCAAAGCTCGTAATACGTATCCCCATCTCTTCATTAAGATATCCAACAACAATTTTTACCTACAATTATAAATTTCCTAAAAACTATAAACATGCTATTCGGTTTCTACAAATTCTTAAGAACTAACGGAGAAATATACTTTCTAAATATTCTATTCTATTGTCTTATTCACTGTACAAGTCAATTTGAAAAACCCGCTTGCATTGTTCATGATTTCACCAATTTAAATTACGTCACTTTATAAAGAAAATAATTGATGCATATCTTTAAAATTTTGTTTACTACAGGTAATCCAGGGTAATGGACTTTCATTTCTTCGAATAATCTTTTATAACTTATTAGTTGAATTATTTGAAGTTCATTCTAATCTAGAATGAACTTTGATAATGAATAAAGAAATAATGTATAAGTTATATACTAGAGAATATTATAAAAAGTATTTATATGAGCGCATTCTTAAAAAATTAGCATAAGTTTAAAAAGTTTATATTTTGCAATGTATTTAGTTATTTTAATAATTATGATATTATAAATATATTTGACTGCGCAATCTTAATAGGCTGTGACGTCCTCTCGTAGGAGTCACTATCCGGGTAGCTTTTGGACAGTCAGAGACAGAGTTCAAAATAAAAATAAAACTTTATTGTCTTCCTTAAATTAAATTGACAAAAATCTTATGTACATATTTACAATTTAGTTTAGTCTTCTCAGTACCTGGCCTATTTATTCAAATTAAGTTTGACCTTGTCGTATGAAGTTTTTATCGGCAATCGAGTGTGTTTTCGGAATTTTACGTGAACGATGTGTCGATTTAATAACAGCGGACGATAGGTACAAAGAAAAGAAAGGAACTCAACACGTCCCTTAAGTGATTCGGGTTAATAGGACACTCCTCGACAGTCTCAACACGACTGCTTCGGAGTACGGGTAATGGAGAGCTCAACACGCTCTCCGGATAACGGCGGTATGGAACAAACTTGTGAACTCAACACGTCCACAAGCCGGGGTAGGGAAGAAGAGAACCTTCAGTCAACACCTGACGATTCTGCCTCTATGAGGAAATAATGCGGTTTATATAGCAAAGTTTTGCCCTTTCTACTGTCGATACACTCCTACTTCATGGGTTGGTTCGCGCGCACGCTGGTTTAACGGTGATGGCTTGGACTCATCGTTACACCCCTCTTCCTGGGAAAAAAAATTTTGGAACAAAATTTTTTTTATTTTTATTCCTTGCCAGGTACTTGGTTACCCTAAAAAACAATTTACAATACATCGAAATAAAAAATGTCCGCCCTAAAAAAAATAAATATCGTCTTCTTAAAAAAAAATCGTCTTCCCTCTCTTAAAAAAACGTCTTCCTTCGTGGGGCTTCAATTATTGGTTTTTATCCTCAGCACCTGGTTCGGGAGTCTCAGTCTGTATTTTTTTCCTTTATGCTGCGGCGGAATTAGTGAGAGCAGCGGGATTGACACTGGAATTGACTGGACTTTCTGAATTTTTGTGATGCCCATGGCTGGTTCATCGAAAAGGTTTTTAAATTTGGAAATAGCCTTTATCAGGGGCTCGCAGCCTTTGCCGGGGTGTTAGGTTTTGGTGTGTTTCCCAATGGTGATATTAACTCTGGAACGGTGTATGGTGGCGGCGTAACTGTGCCGTCCATTTCTATGTCACTGTAATATATTTCTAACGTGTCTGACATTATATTTGAAGGTCACTGGTAAACTGTATTAAAATATACTGTCACTACTTGGTGTTGACTGTAAGTGCTTGGACTGATTAAGGAGTAGGGAAATCGGTAAATGCGGGTTTTAGGTCTTTGATATGAGCTGTTATTGTACGGTTTTTATCGTCGTGTTTTAATTTGAATATTACATTAGAACACACTTTTGTTATAGTATATGGGCCTGAAAATTTCGGTGCTAATTTGGCGTTAAAATTTTTGGCGGCATTTGAGAGTTGGTATTCCCTTTTCATGACTTTGTCGTTTATTGTGGGTTTCCACTCTCTTCGTCGTAAGTTGTAGTAATGGCTTTGAGTTGTGAAAGCTTTTGCCAGGTTTGTACGTACTAGTTCGAATGTTTCTCGTAGTTTATGCCATTTTATGTTTTGATCGGTATGTTGTGTGTCGTTTGGGGTTTTTACGACTTTACTTGGAATTTCTAGTTCGTGTCCAAAGTTCAGGAAGGCTGGGGAGAAACCCGTTGAATCGTGTTTAGCTGTATTATATGCGAATAGTAGCTGTATCTTTGTTTGATCGGTGTATTATGTTTAAGTTTTATTGTATGTTCGGTTAGATGTGTTGTTCCTTTAATGTGTTTAAATTTCTCCAATTCGGTTAGTAACAATTCCTGTAATTGTTTTTTTTCGGTATTGTTTAGTGTAGTACTGATGTCGAGCTGCTCTCGTTTCGGACTGTTCGTGAATTCCGGTATGTATGACGGAATGTCTTCGGTCTGGTCGTCGGCCGCGGTATCGGTCGGTAGTTCGGTATATCTTCGGTCTGGTTGTCGACCGCGGTATCGGTCGGTAGTCGGTATATTTTCCGTCTGGTCTTCGACCGCGGTATCGGTCGGTAGTTCGGTATATCTTCGGTCTGGTTGTCGACCACGGTATCGGTCGTTAGTCGGTATATTTTCGGTCTGGTCTTCGACCGCGTTATCGGTCGGTAGTCGGCAGGTCGTTTTGTTATATATTTTGCTTCTCTGTTGGAGCGGATATCTTGCGGTTAGTGTTTCGTTGACCCTGGAATTGGTCGGTATTCGGTTATTGTCTGCATTGTATGATCTGGAACTGTGTTCTGTCCTGGTTTGGTATTGTTCTCTCCTTTTTACGCGATTTCTATTTAAGATGTTTGATAAATCAAGGCCCCATCTTGTTATTTCATGCATTCCCAGTACTACTTCTGAAGCTAGGTTTGGTAAAAAATGTAGCTTGGCTTTTCTCCAAACGTTGTCTATGGAACATTTTGCTGTAAAACAGATCTCTATGTTGCTGGTTTTTCCATCTGCTAGCGTGATCTTTAAAGCTTTTCTGTCGCTTTTTGTTCCACATTGTTCCAATATTTTTTTACCTTTTTGTCCTATAAACGAATTTTGGGCTCCTGTGTCTATTAGTGCTCTTAACTTTTTACCGTTGCTGAACGTTATCGTTGTGTGGGGTCGTTGATCTGTATAGTGTGCGTAGCTGGAGGTTGTTAAGGAGGACTCTAAATGCTGACTGGGTTGCCTCCTTCTTGTCCAGTCCTGTTGGAGTTTTCCGGTCGGCTTCTACATTGGCAGTTATTGGAAGTTGTTCCTCGGGTTCCGCAATGGCTGCAGAAGAGTACAGCGATAGCTCTGCAGTTTCTTCTATTGTGGCCTCTGCGGCCGCATCTCCAACAACAAGTCTGTCTGTCGAAATTCTGTATTTTGTTATTACGACTATTTGCCTGTGTCCAGTCACACCTTGTAATGTTTCTGTTATATATTTCTTTTTGGACCATATCATATTCTTCCGCTAGTCTGATGATGTCCTGTGTTGACGATACTCTTGCCTCTTATACAACTTGTATTCGGTTCTATTGGTGTATCCTTTAGTTCTTCTTGGTGATTGAATTCACCATGTCTTCTGATCATTGTTTGAATATCAATGATGTAGTCTTTTACATCTTCGTTGTTTCGTTGGAGTCGGTTCCGGATTTGAGCTTCCAGAGATTGTGTGAGAACGGAGGAAACGAAGAAATTGCGGAAATCTTGTTCGAAGTCTTTTAATTCGTTCCAATATTTATTATTGTTTCTGTACCATAGTAATGCTTTCCCGTTTAATGTTTCTGGTAGAGCTTGTAAAACGTGGGTGTCTTGTAGGCCGTAAGCTGTCTGGAGTTCTTTCAACCGTTCTATGAATTCTATTGGGTCTCTTGAACCGTCAAAGTGTAACCCCCATTTGCGTACTATTTCCATTTTCTTTGTCTGTCTTCCATCTGGTTTTCTTCTATTTCCTCTGGGTTTTGGCCTTTTTGAGTTGGTGCCTTGATGATCGCAACTAATCTCGCTCTTAGCTCGCTGAAATTCCCTTCCGTCGACTGTTCTCTGTTTGTTAATTCGGCTATAAGTTCGTCTTTCTTTAATAGGTACACCCAACTAACCTTCGACGTTTCCGGAGCGTCTGTCATTTTTGAACTGTGAATCACCCTGTATTTAAACAAAATTTGAAATGTAGTACTGTCTCATGAAAATAAAATTCGGAATTCGGTCGGTATTATTGTTTAAAACGAATTTTTCTGCTCGGGCGCCATTTGTGACGTCCTCTCGTAGGAGTCACTATCCGGGTAGCTTTTGGACAGTCAGAGACAGAGTTCAAAATAAAAATAAAACTTTATTGTCTTCCTTAAATTAAATTGACAAAAATCTTATGTACATATTTACAATTTAGTTTAGTCTTCTCAGTACCTGGCCTATTTATTCAAATTAAGTTTGACCTTGTCGTATGAAAGTTGTTATCGGCAATCGAGTGTGTTTTCGGAATTTTACGTGAACGATGTGTCGATTTAATAACAGCGGACGATAGGTACAAAGAAAAGAAAGGAACTCAACACATCCCTTAAGTGATTCGGGTTAATAGGACACTCCTCGACAGTCTCAACACGACTGCTTCGGAGTACGGGTAATGGAGAGCTCAACACGCTCTCCGGATAACGGCGGTATGGAACAACTTGTGAACTCAACACGTCCACAAGCCGGGGTAGGGAAGAAGAGAACCTTCAGTCAACACCTGACGATTCTGCCTCTATGAGGAAATAATGCGGTTTATATAGCAAAGTTTTGCCCTTTCTACTGTCGATACACTCCTACTTCATGGGTTGGTTCGCGCGCACGCTGGTTTAACGGTGATGGCTTGGACTCATCGTTACAAGGCAACCAAATATACAATGAAGTAAATTTGGTTGTGAGAACTTTTGTGAATAAGAGACAGTGGAAATAATAATTATGGATTTAAAATAGTGTCATTTGTTAATTAAAGATGTTTAATTTATATGTAAGTTTACATTCTGATCTGAAAGCTTAAATTTCCATAAAATTTTCGATAGAAAGGCAAAGAATTATCTAGATGTTTAAATATGACGTCAATAGAAAGAGTTTAACCTATTTTTGTAGTAGAATATTCGCAAACATTAAAATATCTATAAAATAGAAGGATTCGAATATATTTTCTTTCATGAATATTCGGGAACATTGAAATGATATAAATACTCTGTGATTTGGAGGAGAAAGGAGAGATATGCAGTAGTCATGAGTCAGTATTAGAGTATTAATTATACAGTACAATATTCTGTAATGCAGTATTCAAGTGATTAAGTAGTTAGTATTAAAGTTTTATAGTATTGGAAAGTATATTAGATGAAGATTAAAAACGAGTATTAAGAGAGTATTAGTTGGAGATTAAAAATTATAATATTTATATGGTGATTGGAGATCAGAAGAAATTAAAAATTATAATATTTATATGGTTATTGGAGATTGGAAAAAAAAAGAATATTAGAAAAGAGAATAAACAAGAAAGCAATTTCACAAAAGAAGGATAACCGAGGCTGATAACGAAGACATTGAGTCGTGATTAAAATCTCTATTTTGGAAAACAGTTTCATTTAGGTATTCAGTGACAGAAAGGTAGCAAATTTTGTTAATATAATTTAGTTATTGTAAGAATTTCAATTTAAAGATAGTTTGTTTTAAATTTATATTGTCTTATTAGATATATTTGTGTGTTTTATAATAGTTATAATAAAGATAATTTAAAAAAGTGCTTACAATCTAATACTTTGAGAACCACGACAAAAATCCTATATATATATATATATATATATATATATAATATATATATATATATATATATATATATATATATATATATATATAAATATATATTGTTATGATGTTTTGTTTGTATATGAGCAATGAGTGTCTAAAATAAAATATCTGAGTATAGGGTTTTTATCGCGGTTCTCAAAGAATTAGTTTGTAAGTACTTTTTTAATTATCTTTATTATAACTATTATGAAACATACATATATATCTAATATAAACAATGTAAATTTAAAACAACCTATCTAAAATTTGAAATTCTTACAATTATTAAATTGTATTAACAAAATTTGGTACCTTTCTATCACTGAATGCCAAAAGTTTTCCAAAATCAAAGCTATAATCTCCACTAAATATCTTCTTAATCAGCCTCGGTTATCCTTGTATTTGTGAAATTGCATATAGATATTATAATTTAAAATTTTTGTAATTTCCATATAATATACTATACTCCTGTATTGAACTATTTATATTGAATTAATTTACTATCATACTCTCCAACTGTATCTGACTTAATGAATTCTTCTAAGTTAATCCTTTCTTCTAATTTAAATTAATTATAACTGTCTTGAATTAACTTTCTTGATAAATTAATTTAATAACTTAATTGTAACTGACTGACTGACTTCATCTCACTTAATCCTTTTTTCTAACTTAATTTAACTTAATCACTTCCTGACTTCTTCTTACTTAATCAATTGTAACTGACTGACTGAATTCTTCTTATTTAATTAATGCCTTCTACTATCTTAATAATTGACTGTAACTGACTTAGTAACTGTAACTTAATTTCTGACTGACTTAATGTAACTTAATTCTTGAATTCTTCTAAATAACTCACTTAATAATTGACTGTAACTGAATAATTGACTGTAACTTAATGACTTCCTGTACCTTAATTTCTGACTGAGTTAATGTAACTTAATTCTTGAATTCTTCTAAATAACTCACTTAATAATTGACTGTAACTGAATAATTGACTGTAAGTTAATGACTTCCTGTAACAATTCTCGAATTCTTCTAACTAACTCACTTAATAATTGACTGTAACTGACTAATTGACTGTAACTTAATGACTTCCTGTAACTTAATGCCTGCCTGCTTCAAATTTATATCA
Organism: Diabrotica balteata; assembly: GCA_918026665.1. Classification (NCBI taxonomy): domain Eukaryota; kingdom Metazoa; phylum Arthropoda; class Insecta; order Coleoptera; family Chrysomelidae; genus Diabrotica; species Diabrotica balteata. Next base: position 55,261,720 of record OU898280.1, read on the forward strand.
TTTTATCCTTCCAGACTTTTCTAGCAATCAACCATGTTCGAAACTCTTCATCTCATCAATATATGAAAGTTCTGAATAATCTACCATGCAAATAGGATTAACTGTCTTGTGTATTGACGTTTTCCAGAAAATTCTAGTGAGAATCCTATGGACATTTAGGCTTTTCAGCCTAAATGGCTCAATTAAATGTTTATAATTAAAAAAAAAACCTTTAACATTTAGTATTATGCTAAATTCTTAAAAATACCCTCATATAATTATTTTTTAATAATATTCGCTAGTATATAACATAAATTATTTCTTTAACCACTATTTAAGTAAGTTTATTAATTAAATATCATAATATTACTATGCTAATTTCTTGTATATGTATTATTATTCCAATATATATATATATATATATATATATATATATATATATATATATATATATATATATATATATATATATTATATATATATATATTTATTTATTTATTTATTTTATTTATTTAATTATTTGAATATTTGATTATTATTCTGCACATGACTCAAAAAATAAATGTCTATTTAGAGTTAAAAATGTCTTTTACCAGCATTTGGTTCTTTTCTGACAAAATATATATACGCATCTGGCGATTTTCCTAGAATTCCTTTATTCCATGAATTCGATAGTAATACCACGTAAAAAGTCAAAATAAAACGTTCTCGTGAGCTTTGTATCGCAGCACTGTCATGATATTTATTCGAGGCGCCATTGTCTGGTATCTCGGCCGAGAAGGGCCTTTTTCTAATCAGCTTCCGGTCCATTACCCTTTCATAATATCAAGAATTTTTCGATCAAACGGCTCGATCCTTTTTCCTGTTCTACTATTCTGATATCCGCAAATACACGAAGACGACAGATGAAATAATAATTATACGCATCAGTGGCCTTTCCTGACAATAAATAAAGGGATAACTAAAAATAATAATATAGTGACAAAACATAATATTTTATCTATATTTTTTTACCACTAAAGCTCTGTTATTAAAAAGGATCAATAATATTTTTCCATTCAATATTTAACATCGTTATTTTGAATAATTTATGAAATAAACTCTTAATAAAAAACGAATGAAAATAAATCCTAAAGGCCATGAAATCACATATTTAAACGACTTTTTACTAGTTTGACTTTTGTGGAGAAAGGTTGTGTTTTAACAGTTTTATGTAGAAGTAAATTACAATTTCAAACGCAGGTAAAAGAAAAAACAAAAAACTTAATAGATGTAGGGGAGAGGCTTTAACAGTGGTCAGTCAGGTATAGTGACCACTTTTAAATATTTTGTTGTTGTTTGATAGATACAGATGCGTCATCTGTCGCTTACTACGCTTGACCCCTGCACCATCGTTTCTAGAACCATTTTGTATATAAGAACCTGTTGAGAGGTGTGTTGTGTAGAATTACCAAGAAAGTTTAAACATCTTTTCAACCAATAGTAATATACATATTAAATGTTCTGTATGTTTTTGTTGTATACAGTATAGTATTTAAAACTTGCAGGTGATGCAAATTATGATTTATCTTTAAAGTAGTAGATTTTAGGTGATGTCTCCTAAACAATGAGCTTGTGGTACAGTGGTCACACACTTATGCAGGAACAGTGGCCACTTCGTTTGACAAAAAAGTAGTGGCCACTGTCCTACATACGTTTGTAAAAAGCAGTAGTCAATGTTCTTCCTGCGAAAATATTAAAAATAATTTTGTTTCAAATAGTAATATGCTACGGAAAATACCAAAAAATCCCGGTATTGGAAAAACTACAGATGAAAATATAAGAAAAGCGATTTATGATGTTTGGAAAGGTGGATTATCACAAAAAGCTACTACTTTAAAATACGAAATTCCACGCACTACGTTTAGTAGATATTTTAGAAAGTGCAACGAAAATAAAATAAAATAGATTGGACTTCCCCAAATTACGGTATTAATCAAATGTTTTCTTCAGCCGAGGAAAAAGAACTGAGTAATTATTTACAGACGATAACTAAGCTTCATCATGGTCTCAATCCGAAAGGTGCCAGACAACTAGCTTATGATTTGGCAATTGCTAACATAAAAAAATACCGACTTCATGGGAAGAAAACAAGATGACAGGCGAGTTTTATGAAACGAAATTCAGAATTATCATTACGATCAGCAGAAGCAACTTCACAAAGTAGGGCAATGGAGTTTAATCGACCAGCCCTTGCAAATTTTTTTAGGAATTTTAAAAAGATTTATGAAAAATATGCAATAATACCTAATCAGATATACAATGTTGACGAAATAAGATACAGGAAAATTAATAGCCAAAAAGGGACAGAAACAAGAAGTCCATATAGTTTCAAATGAAAGAGGCACTTTGGTAGCCATGTGCAATGCAATAAATGCTATAGGTAATTCGATTCCCCCGTTTTTAGTGTTCGCTAGGAAATTTTGTAAAGATTATATGGTTAAAAACGCATCTCCAGGCTCTTAGGGGTGTGCTGCACAATCTGGATGGATGACAGCAGAATTATTTGAATAGTGGATGATACATTTTGTCAAAGATACTAATCCTACAAACAAATCTCCCATTATACCAATCATGAGAGCCATTTTTCTTTAGCATCTATTAAATTTGCAAAAGAAAATAATATATTCTTGTTGACGTTGCCGCCAAATACTAGTCATCGCCTTCAGCCACTAGATAAAGCTGGTCCTCTGAAATTTGGTCCTCTGAAGAAATATTACTCACATGGTTGACAAATTTATTTATTGAAAAATCCTGGAAAGGGGATAACAATTTACGACATAGCAGAGATTTTGAGCGACGCTTATCCACTTGCTTTCTGTCCCAAAAGTGTAGTATCAGGTTTTAAAACTACTGGGGTATTTCCATTCAATGATAACATTTTTAATGACGATGATTTTATGGCTTTAACCGTAACAGACATGCCAAACATACGTTAAGAAGAACAACAAATAATTCAAATGGTAGCGATATACCACAAATGAATGGACATTCAGTTCCCTTCAACATCAACTTATCCAGATAAAATAATAGAAACAAATCAGAAACATCCATCGGAAATAATACCTGAAATGAAAACTGTTTGTTTTTCATGAAGCGATGGCAACTTCCAAGAACACACCCGAAAATCGATTTATTTAACATGTATTGCTAAATACCCTAAATTTACCCTATTGCCATAAAAAAAAACAAAGGAAAAAGAATACTACTGAAATTTTAACTGATACACCAATTTATAAAAGAATAGAAGCGGAGGCAGCAGAAAGAATATCAAGACCAAGTAGAGTGAAGAGGGCTAAGACAACAGTAAAAAGAAAAATTAATAGTTTAAACAAGTTGAATAGAAATAATGCAAAGAAAAATAAAAGTATACCCACTGATGACAGTATCAGTGACATTAAATTGTCTGATGTTGTGAATTCCGACGATGTTAGTCTATTTTCAAAAGTAGATGAAATTTCTGAAATATCCTTCACGAATGGTGGAAGTGAATTCATTTGTTCTCGTGAGGCTTCAAACAAAGAAAACTTTAAAATTTTATGTTACACAAGTTAAAATAGTTTTTTTTCTGGTTAAGAATACAATGGTTATTTTCTAAGGCGTCATGGAATACAGTTTTCAATTCCTACAGTTACAGATTCTGCCACAATTATAAAAGAAAATGTTGAACTCATTTTAACAAAAACCAAAAAGTGCTAGAGCATCACAACGAAAAGCAAATTTGATTTATGTTAAAGTTATCTTGAATTTACTTGAAAGTTGGCCACTGTATCAGCCTTCCCCTTAACTAATTTTTTTGCGTAATAACTTTCATGAGATACCCTAAAATAACGTTCAAAAGGTCGCCCAGGTGAAAATTTGACCAACTTTTTTTTCACATTTTTTTTAACACATTATAATAATCACTTTTTTCGGTCCGGACATTTAAAAATTTTTTTTATCATTCTGAACAAAAGAGGTTTGTTGTAATTTTTCTGTAAACTTGATCGTTTGCAGATCGTAAATAAACAAATAACTTGTTTAAAAATATTTTAAAAAAATTTGTTAGGGAGACCTTTTGAACCTTATTTTGGGGTATCTCAAGAAAGTGATTATGAAAAAAAAAATCATGCCAACATTTTTCCGAACAAACTCGAATGTCTTGACTTCCGACTAGTTTGCCTTGAGATGTACTTCCAAATAATATTACGTTAATAGGGTTTAGATAATGTAAAATGGATGATGTAAAAATGTTATAACTCATAAAAATATATAACAAAATATCAATAGAAGAGGTAGTAAAAATCAGTTTCAGCATCTTAAATTATACCTTTTCAATTTGGTTAAATTTCCAAGACCAGCACAATTAAATCATGACTCCTTCTCTAAAAACAACAAAGGTATGTAACAAGTCCGTACCTTTAATAATCCTTTCATCACGTTTTTTTAAATCCATATTCCTTTAATATCTCTTAGTAATTTTAAATTTCTAAGTTGGTATTAAGCAGCGACTCCAAGCGGCAGTTTTGGTAGACATGTTTATACGACTAGCGACTCGTGGTCCTAACGACCTAACCTAACCTAACCTAACCTTCTTACCTATGGTCACTCTTGTTTTGTCCGGATAGAAGTAAAGTTTGGTTTTAAAAAGTAGGCGACCCAGAGATGTGCTAGAATTTGTTTTAAGAATATTATTATTTTTTTGGGAAGAAGAGAAGTTGAAGAAAGTTTCGATTTATTTTTTTTTGTGCACCGTTGGGTCTATAGCCAATATAAGATATAAAGTGGATGTAATTATCAATAAAAAAAGAAATAATATAAAAACTATCAGCTATTTTGATTTCTAAAATATTGTCATTTCTCCTTTGATAGTTGATATATGTATATCTGTCATTTTTCACATTATTTTATTAAAAACTCTAGAAATAATATAAAATTATATGTCAATTTTCTATTTTACTTCCCAGCCTTAATAACATATAATTATCTATCTTTGTTCAGTTCCTAAAAATGTTCTGTCTTATACCGTTATTTTATATTCTAAAATATATCTAGAGCATGCTTTTCTTTAGAATTATCTATTTAATCAATCCTTAATCACATAAAATATTGTCAAACTGTTTGTATTGTGGTTGAAGATAAACAAACTTGTGTTTTCCCTACTTTTTCTCAAGAGTAAGAAAGAACGCTAACACAAATATTCTTTTTAGCCTACTAAAGTAGTTAATCAGGACTCAAGGATTCGTTATTTTGTTTTTTTTTGGGATTTACTTTAAGAAAAAGGGTTAAGTTATCCCCTAGACGGACTATACATCTGATTTTGAGGATTGATTCTCGTCCATTCTTAGCTGTTCCTTTAGAGATCCAGATCTCTACCAGTATATTCTTGGACAACTTCAGGAAACCAGCCGGAAGGACCTCCCTCATTGATTAGAGTGTGGAACATTGCCAATTTTTATCACAAAATTATGTTATCCATCAATTTTAATATATTTTTTTTTACTTTAACTTATACTTAAATATTAGTCCTTATTAGTCTTAAATATTAAATAATATTTAAGGACTAATTGTCGACTACAGGTTAAGGTTTTAAATCCTCAATATTAACTCTACTGTATGGTTTTTTGTGTACACATTTAATCAGAGAGTTCGTTATTGGTATTTTCATTAATATATATTTAAATTTAATTATATATAAGTTTATGAGTACTTTTAATTGAAAGCCTCGGTACAGAGTTACATTTCTGGTAGGTGAATAAATTACATTTTTAGGTAAAATTAGTGAATTTTCTTACTTATATTTATAATTTGTAAATTCATTATAAATCAGGGAATTTTTTGTATGTAACTAGGTTAACTGTACGGAAGTGGTGGAGGGTAGTATCAAAGAATTATGACATACTGTATATATTTGGTTATGTATTAAATTGGTTGTTAAGACTAAACATTTTAATCAATACCTGTTCTTTTTTCCATTACAGCAAAAAGGTTATACGGTCTCTGCATGGCATGCAAATTGGCCGAATCCTATTTTGAATGTTAAGTAGTCACTCTCCGGCATAGTCCGCTAGCCAGCCTTCAATTTAGTTATATTTTTATTAGTCCAGTCGTCAGAGAGATGACCCATAAAAATTATACGAACAAGTTGAATTTTGGAGACAACGTTAATTTTGGGACCCCAAAAAGAAATTCACAAAAGTTTACCACTTCTACCCCCAGGCTTCCCCCTAAAACTCCTGTCGCAGAAGGGTAAAAACGTGGAAAAATCGATTTACAAAGAATCAGTAAACCGTAGAAAAAACTGTTTAAAAAAAAATACAGCTTAATTAATTTTAAATAAAAATGTAAATAAGCATTTTTTGTGTAGAATAAACCGTTCTCTTAGAAACAAAGCTTCAAGTGATAGTCGATTTTGCATGTCAGTTACACGCGCGAAATCAATGTTCATTGTAAAATTTGTATCGGCTGGACGGTAAAAACTCTTGTATACCTTTTGATCCAAATGTCCTATCTACAAAAATTTATATATATATATATATATATATATATATATATATATATATATATATAAGTTTCTTGAACTCCTTAGTGGAGCATAGAGCTTCAGTGAAAACGCGCCATCGGGTTCTATTTTGCGCTAAGGCCTTCACCTCATTCCAAGACTTTCCTTGTTTTCTTATCTCGTCCATTATGGATCTTCTCCAAGTTTGTACTGGGCGACCTTTTTTTCGTTTTCCTTGGGGATTCCACTCTAGGGCAGTCTTTGCAATACTGGAGTTATTTTTTCGGAGTGTGTGGCCGATCCAACCTCACTTTCTGGACTTTATTTCATTTACTACCCTCTTTTGTTTGGTCAGGTGTAGTAAATCTTCGTTTCTGATGATGTTAGGCCAGAAAATACGAACAATTCTTCGTAGACATTTATTAACAAAGACCTGCAGTTTGTCTGTAAGGGTTTTTGTCGCTTTCCAGGTTTCACATCCGTAAAGTAGTACAGACATGACATTTGACTGGAATATGCGGATCTTTGTCCTCGTAGTGTAGTCTCCAGACCTCCAAACAGGGTTAAGCATGCTGAAAGCTTGTTGCGCTTTTCATATCCTCATATGAATATCGTCTTCTGTACCTCCGCTTTCTGTTATGACACTTCCAAGATACGTAAAGTTTTCCACATTTTCAATCTGCATGTTATTAATGGTGAATAGCGTGTTGTTTCTTGCATTTATTCTCATGGATTTGGTTTTACCAATATTGATTTTCAAACCTATTTTATTGGCTTCAGTGGAAAGTGTTTCCAATTGGTCAGCCACATCTTGGAACCTTTGTCCTAACAGGCAGATATCGTCGGCGTATTCTAGATCGCTTAGGCGTGTGGTTAACGTCCATTGTATCCCTCTTGTGTCAAAGTCTAGTTTGGAGAGAACATAGTCTGGAGCTATGTTAAAAAGAAACGGAGAAAGCGCGCATCCCTGTCTGACTCCAGTAAGTACGTCAAATTCGTCACTGTTGATCCCATTGTGTGTCACGCTGCATTTCGCTTCAGTGTACAGTAACTTTATAATGGAAATTATTTTATGCGGGATGTTTCTTAGCTCTAAAATTTTCCATATCGCATCATAAGATAAGCTGTCAAAAGCACGCTCGAAATCAACAAAAACCATGTATAGGGGTGTGTTCCATTCAACCGATTGTTCCATTATTAGCCTCATAGTATTAATGTGGTCTATGCAGGAGGATTCTGGTCTAAAGCCTACTTGATTAGCTCGAAATTCAACCTTGTTTGTTAATCTTTTAAGTATGATGGTCGTGAAGATTTTATTTATGACGGTAAGCAAGGTTATTCCTCTCCAATTTTTGCATAGTGTGAGGTTGCCCTTTTTTGGAAGCTTAATAATGATGTCTTTTTTCCAGCCCGCTGGAATGCGGTTTGTTTCCCACACCTCTCGGATTATGGGGAGCAAAAGTTCAGCAGTTAGATGCGGATCAGTTTTAAGTATTTCGGCAGCAATGTTATCGATTCCCGGGGACTTGTTATTTTTCAGAGATTTGATAGCTGTTATTATCTCTGTTTTGGAAGGGGCGTCGCAAGATATACGCAAGTCTATATTCTGTGGAGTTTCGACAATTTCATCTGCGTTATTTCTGGGCGTGTCTAGCATCTCCTGAAAATGCTCTTTCCATCTCTCTATTTGGTCATTTGTTATAGTAAGTAATTCTCCTGTCTTGGATCTTACGACGTTTGAACAGTTGGGCCCACTTTTTGTTAGACGTCTAGTAATTTGGTATAGCTCTTTAGTTCTATTGTGTTGTGCAGCTAATTCGGCTTGTTTTTCCCAGTTCTTCAGCCCATCTTCTTTTGTCTCTTCTTGCATTTCTTTTAACTGCTTTATTTATTGTTTCATATTCTTGTTGTCGGTTCGCTCTTTCTTCTACAGTTCTTGCTTGCAAAATATCTTTTTTTGCTGTTTTCTTTCTTCGATAAGATTCCAAGTTTCATCTGATATCCATTCTTTTCTATGTTTCTCTTTTTTATCCAGTTTATCTTCAGCTATTTCTGTGAAAACATTTGCCAGATCTTCCCAGCCATTTACTTCACGTTCTCTTCTTTTGAGTTGAAGTTCCTCCCTAAACATGTGTCTTCCTGTAGCCGTTTTTAATTTGTCTAGATTGTATGTTGGTCGTTTGGTGTTTCGTGTGATTTTGTTTTTTGCCATTTTGATTTTAATGGTACCGATTACAAGATGATGGTCACTTGCGATGTCTGCTCCTCTTTTGTTACGTACATCAAGAAGAGATGATCCCCATCTTTTTAATATGGCGATGTGGTCTATTTGATTTTCTCTTATATGACCTGGTGCAGTCCATGTAACCTTGTGAATATTTTTATGTGGGAAGATGGTTCCACCCCACCAATAATTGGTTGGTTGGATGGTTCGACAAAAATTTAGATGCACTTTAAAGGCAAAGAGTGCAGCTTTTGTAGGCAGTTTTGTATTTTGCCAAAAATAAAGTTAGTTTTTATAAAGGTGTTAAAGAAATTAACGTGGAGCGATTTTTGCCATTATTTACGATTCTCGTGAAATCAATAAAATGTATAACTTTCATTGACCAGTTGTAGCAAACTTTAAATTTTTAGAGGTCAATCTTTAAAACCTTAAATTTTAATTTTAAGTTGTGGTAACAAATATGAGGCATTTGGAATACGAATAAAAAACGCAGAATTTAATGTTATACATTACAAACGATCACTCGTCACGGAAAATGTATTTAAGAAGACTGTTTTGGGTGTAAATTATTGCAGTAGTTTTGTTCTTTTAAAAAACGTACTATATTATATTCCCCTAACAGAAAAGTAGAAAATAAACACTATTAACGTGTGATCAATTTATTCACAATCTCTTGAGATGCTGAAGAGGTACCTACTTGTTACAAAATCACTTATATTGTAACTGATAATATACAAAAGCGTATCAAAAGTAACAAGTAGAAACTCACAAGTAACCACAATCTACACTTCTACAGAAAAAAACGATTAATATGCAGTTTTAACAGATATGGATTCAGTAATAGCTCTATGTAATAGCTGGCACAATTCTAGTGTTGGTTTATAATTATAGTTTTATTTAAATAAACTTAGAAGGGTGAAAATGTTTAAGGTGCTTGCTATTTTCTATCAACATAAGTAAATAAATTTGATATTATTTTGTCACTATTATAATAATTAAGTATTATGATGATAAAAGCGTTGCAAGTGTGAGTCCATAATTGAACAGATACGTATATTAAAAAGGTCAATACTCACAATATAATATTAACTTTCAAAGTGTTACAGAAGCGATCGGTTTCGAGGCTTACAATATTTGCCTCATCCTCAGGCCCAGCAAAGAGTTTGCTTTGTTAATAAACATTAATATTGATATCGCCAATAAGAAGTTTTCCACTTACATCCAGGGTACTGTCTGTCTTAATTTTTTCCTTATGACACTATGATTGTAGTGTAATGATCATTATATATGTATGTAAATAAAAGGTCTAAAGGTCTTTACCTTGTAAGAACCTGTGACAAAAACAACAAAAAAAAACATCATAGTGCATAATATGTGATTTTCCATCTTCCACAAGTTTTTAAACTATATACAGTATATTCTGCCACATCCGGATCCATGTGGCGACCGACCGACCCAGATATGAAAAAATCCGGATATCAAGACCATCTAAAAATATGTAGCTGTAAACGGCCTGAAATTTATATAATGGTTATTTTCTGCTGCTTTACTCACCATTTCTCATCCTTTTTAAGAGCATCGCGTCACTTGTACAAGTATCTTCTTGACTTTGAAAATAGCAGTGCAGAGCCTTGAACTACTTCAATGCTTCCGAATGGCTCATCACGACCGAATTTTTGTCAGTGCTTTTATCCCCTTCGTTGTCTGAGTTTTTGTCATCATTCTTGCACAGCCGGCGATCAGGTTCAATAATTCACCATTAGAAGGGCATATCTAAATTCATTTCGCATAATGTGTCCAGAGTACTGTAACTTTCGAGAATTGATAGTGGTCAGTACCTCTCGGTTCTTCTTCAGTTTTCTGAGGACCTCCTCATTGGTGACTCCGTCAGTCCACGGGACTTTAAGTATTCTCCGATATAGCCACATCTTAAATGCTTCCAATTTTCTGCACATATCTTTATTCAAGGTCCACGATTCAAAACCATAAAAATCAAGAGAGAAGACGTAGCATCGCAGTATTCTTACTTTTATACCAAGAGACAGGTTGTGGCTCTTGAAGAAGGCCCCCATCCGGTTGAAGGTGGATATAGCTTTTGAGATGGAAATGGGTAGCAATAATAAATAAAAGATAGTAAATTATTCAAAATTACATAAACAAAATGGAATATTTTAAAAATGAAAAACTGTTACCCATTGTACTCATTGTACTTATATAGTTTTCCAGTACTTATTTTTCGTAATTCGATATTACTTATATGTAATAGTAAAAAGTTTTTTTCATCATTTTCAAAGAAATCCTTTCGTTTTACATCCGCAGAGTATGTTCGTTTATGCGTTGTACACTATGCAATACTTGGGGACGATCTATCGATGGATTCATATATGGTTTTGTCTCCTGAATCTAAATCTAAAAACGGCATTTTCATATCTCGAACCATCTTCCACATAACCGGTATTCAGTTATGTGGAAGTCAAAAATAGTGACGTCACAATCATATAATGATTTTTAATATATATTATATATTGCTTCATATAAATTAAAAATTGCGGAATTCATAAAATAGTATAATCAAAATGTACTTTTTAAATCTTTATCTCTGTATATTTAAAGCATACAACATATGCATTATAAAAACATGCACTGCTAAATTAAAAATAAATATATCATATAATGATTATCAAAATTTTGTTCTACGTACGTGAACCTTCAAACATTAATCGTACATACCATATAAATAAAAATCTTAAATCAAAATTGTTGTTCTAAATCTCCTAATAAAAATATTCCTATCTTTTCTAAAGCAATTGTAAAAAAAATGTGTTGTTAATAAAGAAAAACTGACGAATAGTAAAACTATCTCTCTGATGCTGAGTTGTCCAAATCCTTGTTCCTTCTAAATATACATCCGTTCCTGCTGACACAAATAAATGTTAAATCGAAATCGAAACGTCAACTAAATAAATTTTATTTATTAATGTTAATATAATGTTAAATGTCTATCTACCCAATACAATATGTATCAGTATTTTTCCTAACTTTTACACAAGAAGAGGTCTTTTTCATTATTATCAGATCATTAATGATAATATTATTACTTATTTCCAAATATTGGTCTTAAAGCGTAAAATGTATAACAATATCTTTCTATTTTTTGCCTTTTGATTAATACCGCAATTAACTAATAATGCGTGAATGACAGTTTTGAAAAACTAATATTTAAGTATACTTCTTTGGAAGACTAATCATTAATTTACTATTTTTTAACAGTAATCCTAAAAATTATAAATTAATTCTCTAATAGAATAATAGACACTAGAAGAAAATTTGAACAAGGTCCAGAAAAAAAAAACAAATGACAACATTTAATGATAAGATATTTTGGTACATTCTTAATGATAAAACAAAAGACCTTAAACTAATGCGAAACATGGCACCGACGCTCTTGAGCTAGGTATTTGTGGTCTGGTTCTCGAGTCGAACAACAAATTTAAAGTGTATCTTCAAGGTGGGCGTCCGTTAACCCGGAGCGATATTTTTTTTCAAAAAATTTATTTTTGGCACATGTTTGGCCCAAAATTCTTTGGCGGATACCGATTTATAAACTTACAAGGGCAAATCTTCTTGTAATTTATTAATCTCCATTTAAAGTAATGCTTTTGACAGAATAAACAGCTTAGCAGCCACATCTGTTCATTTTCTAAAATCGTGATTTTAGAAATAAAGATAGTTTGCTTACCTGTGCAAAGTCTTTGAAGCAAATTAGTTCCTAAGATCGCCCAGAAATTTTACGAACACTGCAATGTCTTCGTGGGAGTACTCCTTATTTTTATTATATTCAAGAATAGTTTGAAAACGAATGAATTCGTGTTGTGCAATATCTTTTTCAAAGATATCCAACTTACGAAGAAAAGCAGACACGCTTTGTGTCAGATCACATACTAATTTTACATTTCCTTGTAACTCTGTGTTAAGTACATACAAATATTTTAAAATATCTTTTAGAAAAGTCACAACCAGCATATTGCGCCTGGCTCCCTGCGTTTCTATATTCTGTAAGAAGATCACATGTTCTTTTATAAGCCAGAAACGTTCAATAACTTGACCTTTATTTAACCAACGAACAATATTGTGTTGTCGTAAGTCAGAATATGCTGAATCACATTCAGAAAAGAACTCCTTGAAATGTCGGTGCTGAAGAGCAGAATGAGATCTCATAAAATTAATTAACTTCATTAACCTGTCCATGATTTCTTTAAGTCTAGCACTAAGTTTTCCACGAAGGGCTGCCTGGTGTATTATGCACTGATATATTATTAAATTTGAATTTTTATCCATTATCCTCTTTACTACACCTTTTTCTATGCCAGTCATTGCTGGGGTCCCATCAGTGGAAAGCGAAATCATTTTATTATAACTGATATTAGATTTAGGAATTAATTCATCAATAACCTTGAATAAATCTTCTCCTCGGGTGTTACCTTATAGCGGCAATATTGCTAGCAACTCTTCCTTAAAAATCTGACACTCAATATCAAGAAAGCTTACAAAAACAGACATTTGTTCATCATCAACAATGTCACATGATTCGGCAAATGCCATGACGAAGCAAGACGTATTTTGCAAACGATTAAGAGAGTTTTTAATATCCGCTGCTAAAATTTCCATTCGTTTATTACTTCGCGCTGACAATGAGATGCTTTACTATCTCAATCTACTCTCAGAAAATGGTTTTTGGTGTTTATTAAGTATCCAGCACATACGTAACGCTACCTCTGAGGAGTTTCTTGGTCGCTCATGCAGCGAACTAGGATTTTAGTGCTTTTTCGTAAGAATTAAGATATACCTGAAGTTTTTCCTTACCCGCCTGACTGCCAAGAGGAAAGTGTTTGTAGAACTGCTGATGAGTTTTTTCGTAGTGTCGCTTCAAAAATTTCCAATTTTAACTAGGGCGATAGTTTTATGGCATATAAGGCACATTCTCCTTTTCGAATAAAAAGATGTTTTATAAAACGAACGGAAACGCGAGTAATCACAAAACAAATTAACGGTAGTGCACTACGTGCATGTCACTGACCAACTAGTAAGCGACTGTCAGTCAGTGGGCAGCAGCGTTGCCATGCCCATAAATTTTATTTTCCTAAATTGTGTTTTAAAAGTTGCCAGATTTTGAACAGAATTCCCCAGGTTTATATATTTCAGATATTGTAAATATACAATATTATTATAAAACAATATTTCATCACTTATACATAATTGTTATTATGTTTATTTATCATTTCACTTTCTATTTGAAAATAAACAGCAATTTTATTTTGAACTTGATTGACTTAGCAATCGATATTTCCTAGTTCGGTCCGCAGTTCAACCTTTCGCGGTCCGAATTCGGACCGTGGTCCGCCTGTTGCCGACCGTTGGGTTAGGCTCTAGTAATCAAAACTTTATAGTGGCCAGTCAAACAGAGGTATAGATTATATTGATCTCGCGAGAGTCATAAAAGATGGCAAAAAACGTGCCACGTTTATTAATTTAACACCTCTATAAAATCTGAGTTTATTTGTGGCAAAATACAAAAACTACATTTAAAAGCTAAACTCCCTACCTTTAAAATGCATGCAATTTTTGTCGATAAGTCATTTGAATCAAAAGATATTGAATTTTTAGTCGAGCTGATACAAATTTTATTGAACATTGATTTCGCGCGTGTAACTGACATGCAAAATCGACTATGCTTCTAAACAACGCTTCAAGCGTTGTTTCTAAGAGAACGGTTTATTCTATACAAAAAATGTTTATAAATATTGTTATTTAAAATTATCTCTGCTACATTTTTTATTTAAAACATTTTTTCTACGGTGTACAGATTCTGTGTATATCGAAATGTTTGCGTTTTTACCCTTCTGCGAGGGGGGTTTTAGGGTGAAGCCAGGGTGTAAAAGTGGTAAACTTTTTTGCATTTTTTACAATTCCAAGATTAATATTTTCGGCAAAATACATCTTGTAAAACCAAATTGTAAACAAATTCCCATTTGGTTACAGTTTTTCTACATTTCAATTTTGTTATATTTCAAATTCATATTTAATAATTTCCTATGTTTATCATACTGATCTAAAGTAGTTTCTTTAGTGTATCAAGGTACGTTTTATAGTTGACCCTTAGTGGTGCACGAAGACAACAATTCATTTGTATTTTGTTACATTGGCGCTCTATTGTAATTTGTTACATTGGCATTAAATGCTTTTTGTTACAGGTATCTAACGAAAACTATTCACAAACAATAGCCGGCTTATTACTTTCTCTTACGATGAATTTTATATCTATTCACAGAAATAACAATTGCTGTTGTCGACCTTTAACAGAAATGTACAGTTCCCGTCATATAAAACTCGTACACTTTTTTTCCCAATGTAAAACTGTGTTCAGACTTGACGCAATGTTTCGTAAATCAATTTTCGTTGTTGCCATCACAGTAATGAATATGCACTAAATTTAAATAAAAAAAGAACTTTCAAAAATGTTTAGTTTTTATATTGGTATTACTATGATCATTAACAACAAAAAAACGTATCTAATAAATTTAATAACTAGATAAGGTTGAGTTAATGCCCAAAATGTGTAAAGGATCTTTAAACGTAGGATATTGGCACAGGGACCATTGGAATGCATCTACTGGAATTTTATAATGTGTTTGTCACACAGCCCTCCTTTTAGCTGATTTGACAATATTTTGTTAAACTGCCAACGTGACATAGAAATTAGAATGCCATATATGACAAGATCAACTTACACAACCTGAAAAACACGATTTTCGGTTGAGTTGTAGCAGCTTTTTATGACGCGAACGGTACATATTAAAACTAATATTTAAATTCTTCAAAGATATTTTAGGAAAATAAATTTATCAAAGTAATGTCAAAAATTACACATATAAAAACTAATCAGTAAAATTAATTAAAATATAAAAAGATGGAACACCGAGGATTTTATCTTGTCCAAATTCAGAGACCACTAATCACTATGATAGTAAAAAACAACAAAAGCATTAGACAAGGCGAAAATCTTAGATTTGTTCAGAAGAATATTCCCATAAGATATTTTTGCATAATTACTTTTATAAGATACGCCACGCGAAAAGTTGTTCAATTTTTTTTAAACATTTTTTTTAAACATATTGTAACAATCAATTTTTTTAGAACAAACAATTATTTTTTTAAATTTTTTGTATTATTTCGAACAAAATAGATCTCGTGTAAGTTTGCTGTCAACTATAATTATGATTATAGATCGTTTTCCAGTTATAAATAATTTAAAACTGAGAAAAACGCAGAATTACGATTTTCAAGGCCCAAAAACACAAAACAAAACATAAATTTTGAATTCACCACGGACCTATATTCAAGATAAAACCTTGTTTCATAATTTTCCGATAAGTATTTATATTTATTTTACTTTAAAATATTGTTTTTTAATCGTTAACAAAGCGTTATAACAGGGTAGGCGCTCGGGCTGCACAACAAGGTCTATTTCACACATTTTTGTTGGTTTAAATTCTCATATGCAAATGAGCGCCCACCCTGCTATATGCGTTTCAATATCAATTAAAAAACAATGGTTTTATAGTTTTTTATGCATCAGGGGTGTTCGTAATATGATTAAATTCGTATAAAAAAGTGCCAAAATTACTTGTTCCCTACAAAAACGAAAATTCGTTTTTAGAGGAAAAGCGTTTGTTAATATCTGTTTTATTAGTAGTAAATGTTTTATTAGCAGTCTGTTTTATTAGTATGTAGTAGTAAAAAATAATTATTCTGTATCGTTTATAAATAAGGAATTTTCAACAATCCACCGAATAGAACAGAACAACTAAGAACAAGATCCTACAGCATACATAAGGAATAATACGAAGAAAATAACAATACTACCCATAAAAAGATTATTAGAAAGATTTAAAAAAAAATGAAGTAAATTCAGCATTTCAACAACCTTCAAAACAACAAACCCATTGAGATCTATTTTTTCTAAAACTAAATCTAACAATGAAAAAGAAAGAACAAATAATTGTATTTATAAAATACCTTGTGAATGCAATCAGTTTTATTAAGGTGAAACATCAAGGCTATAAAATGTTATAATAAGTGAACATCAATCTTATATTAAAAACAGAGAATTTGATAGATTTCAAATATGTAAACACGCACGGGAAAATGAACATAGGATTCAATGGAACGATTTAAGTATAGTCCTAAAAGAAACATATGGTAAATTATAATAAATGAGACCAATTGCAGAGTGCGGTAGGATCTGGTTACACATACTAATAGAGGAAGTTAATAAAAGGCAAACACCACTGTTAGTAAGTCAGTAACATTTTGAGGATACAATATCATTTATGATTTTTAAATAAAATACATATAAAATCAGAATTTGGTGTTTATTGAGAGTAAACTTAATGCAAGACCAAATACTTACCATGTCAAGATAGTATTATAAGGTTTTTTCTAGGTTTCTTTTCTCATAATTTACTATAGAAACACTAATAGGAGAATTTTACTATCATCATAGCATATGGTTGTATTTTTAAAGACGAATCACATGCTATGATTTTTCTGAAGGGAAGTTGAAGTTAAAGTTGATTTCATGTAATCGAATGAACTTACAATAAAGTCGTCCCAAGAATGCAACTCAGCAACATTGACAATATAGTTTTAAAAACGTCTACTTTAAATTGTAATATATTATGTATGAATTGTCAATATAAATGAGCCAGATAAGATCAAATTATTAGAAGAATTTTTATCAAGTAACAAAAACAAAAATTTGTTAGTAATCTTTTTATTTTGGAAACAATTTTCGAAATTTAAACGCCAATAAAATTATTTTAAACTTCAATTGTGGCTTATTCTCATTAAACTAGTAATTACTTTAAGTACGCTATGACCGAATTGCTTGACACCAGAGTTTAATATAATGGACGCATTTTTCAGAGTTACATTAAGAAAGTTTATAAAATACCTTTAATAGGAAGGGATAAGATAAAAGTTAGAATATGAAATATATTTCGAAGTGTCAACGTACACATGCTTCATAATCTAAGTGACTCATACAATGACCGTTTTCAAGCAGGCATAATTGTTTTAGGAGGTCATTTTGAACACCTTATGTAATTAAATTTTAAAAATATGTTATTAAAAGTTGTTTTTGATTTTTACAAAATGTATTTTGTGTATGTTTTTTATTGTGAAATTTATTGATAAATTATTTTTCATTCTTTACTTGTTATATTCATTACCGAAATAATAATCAGTGAACTGCCAGTTTTAGATAATTCAGTCATGGTTTACTTAAAATTGTAAAAATTCAGATTAAAACATATTTTATTTAGATTCTATGTCTTTTATTATAATTACAATTATTTTATACATTATATCTCTTTCGTCATTAATTGCGTTAGTATTTCTTTTTATTTATATTGATGCGTATGTCTCCCTCTTTTTTTTGGTTTTACTCTGTTTTAAAAATTTTAATGATTTCGATGTCAAATTTATGCTTCTTCTTATTCTCATGTTTTGTAGCGCAGTGATGTTGATCTCGTCATATTTGTGAAAACGAATTCTGAATTAAAACTGTCGACTGGTTTGCCCAATATGATTTAAATAATGAATATACCACCATAAAAACTTTTAAAGTTATAACATATCTTCGCTTTAACTTTTTCGAAAACACCAACGATATGCCCATGTAAAAATTATTATAGGGACAGTAAATCATGAGATATCAGATATTAATTTTTACTTCTGTCAATTCATTAATGTCAGTGTGGGTTCTATTTTCGGAAACGTTTGTCGAGTATTTTTAGTACTTTACCAGACACAGGTTAATGATGACAAAGATGAAAGCAAAAATTCTGAAAATGAAACAGAAGTTCCCGAACAAGAAGGTTTACAATATACTGCTACAGTTTGGAACAAATGTTCACCACCTCAGTCACGTGTAAGGTAAGTGGTGGCTCAAGTGCGACACTTATTTTCTTACTAAATTTGTGGGTTTTACTAATTGCGTTCTAGGTATATTGTTTAGATCCATCAATATACTAAATGCTGTGCCAGGTCTCACCAGATATGCCACTCAACGAGTTCCCGATGAATTTATATCTTCAATGAGATTGTTTTTCACTGATGAAATGCTAAATTTACTCTTAGTGGAAACTAACAGAAAACGTGGTTTCACATGAAATGAAAACATGTTAACTGTAAAATAAATATCACTGGAAGACAGAATAATTCTAGTGTTTGTTTGTACTTGGGTAGTGTAATGCGATGTACCATTTTATGTTTATAACATTTTATTCTTGTCGGATAGGCCACAATTGACGAAATGCCCCTGAAGATGCTCTAGGGAGCGAAAGTACTTGGGCAAGATTAAATTAATTAAACTGTATTTGATATTTGCCTTTTATTTGATCATAAGTTCATTTATTTAAGCATTTAACCTTATATCTGAATCCTGTTTAGTCAAACATTTTCATTAAAATTTATTTTATGTAATCTAGCGTTTTCTTTTAAGGCATCGTATTTTGATTTTATTCGAAATTTTTAAACGTTAATTGGTTTTTTAAATGCTCTCCAGAATCTGCGTGCTTATGCAACGATCTATTTATATTCAAAATATCAACAAAACCGTCTCTATTCCACACAGACTGTTTATTTAAAAAGATGAGACATGGCCAACAATACAATTTTTCTAACGCTGTGTTACTACACAACCAATCGAATTCTGTGAACCAAGAAGACTTAAAATTAATGATATACGACTTGCCTGTTTTTTAACTTCCTCTTTTATTCCTATGTTTAAAATACTGGTTAGTCGACCATGTAAAAGTACATTCCTTTTATATTTATTTTTCCAATGCCTAAGCGGAGTCTCAAATATATTACACACCAAGTCATTATTTGGATTCATGTCTGTCTAAAATTATTTTTGTCCAAACGAAATCCACGAGGACACTTAATATCCGAAATCCGAAACAAACTACAGAAAAATATATTAATAAAGTGCACTAAACAAATAAATTTACTATTGTGACTAAAATAAACTAATAAATACTATACTGCATAAACTATACTATATAAAAAATATCTATATAATAGACTAAATTTCAAAATATTGTCGCTGAGAGAAATTTCCGAAAAATAGGAATATGTACTACATACACATCAACTAGTGGGTAAAGACGGATAATTTATTTTTCAATGGATCTGCACTTCTCAGTTTTCTCAGTTATCACTAACGACAGGCTGACGTCACGTTGCCATGGCAACTGTGAACGCTTGTGCACATGGATTTCGCATTTTAAAAAATTATATTCACCTATTACTGAATCATACACCGCTAGTAACACAGGTCATTACCCAAGTACCTACTGCTAATAAAGCAAGTTGTCTTTTTTAATTTTTAGATTAATTAAAAAAAAATAAATAATTAGTTTCAGAATTTAGATATATTAATGTTGCTTTTTATGCATATAATTAATGTTTATATTTTTTTGGTAAACCTCACCTTCACCTAATTCACCTGGCCGGCTGCCGCTGGTATTTAGATGGCCAGGTGTCATTGAAAGAACATAAGAAACCGGACGTTATTTTAGAAAACAATAGAACCAAAAGAAGGCGTAGATACAACAGATAAATTAGTATAAGCATATACCTGCAAAAGAGGAACTAGAAGGTGGCCACTTTGCTTATTTTATAATATTTTAGATTTTTCCTGTAATTAATGCATATGCGTTATACATATCCGTACCTCGGAGGTAAAGAACACTATGTCCATTTTCTTACTTTTTAAGGAGAGCAGTTTTAACATTTTTTAAATTTGTAATCAGTAAATACTCAAATGTTTCTGATATTTAACCAAAATTAATATAATATAATAATTTTGCATAAGTATCAGAAATATTTGAGTATTTACTGATTACCAATTTAAAAAATGTTAAAACTGCTCTCCTTAAAAAGTAAGAAAATGGACATAGTGTTCTTTACCTCCGAGGTACGGATATATGCATGTAAATCCTCAATATAATAGGAACAAACTACATAAAAGAAGGCTTTTTATAAAAGAATTGGCATATAATTTAACAGAAATATGCCGACCTACCCGAATGACAAAAAACGTTCCACAAAAAACCAAATAAATTTACACGCAGTAGCTGGAAGAAGTGGAAATTCAAATGAAAGTCCAAAACATGGAAGGTGTAAATACTGCGAATGGGAAAAAGACAGAAAATCGCGTACAAGATGTCAAGCATGTAAGAGATTTATTTGTCCTGAGCATTCAAATATCTTTTGTAAAATTGCATTGAATAAATATATAATTTTTAATTGAATATAAAGATTTATTATATTTTTTATTACAAAACAAAGTTTTTAGTTTATTCAAATATCTTTTGTAAAAGTTGCATTGAATAAATATTTAATTTTAATTAAATATAAAGTTTTATTATATTTTTTATTACAAAAAAAATGTTTAGTTTTGATACATCTATAACATGAAACTACAAAAGCTTCTACGAATTAATGAAAAAATTGGAATTTAATTCACAATATGTATAAGTTTTATCCACTGGACCCATAGACCAAAAATGTAAGATTTACTTCGGGACAGTAGAAAGGTTAAATTAAATGTCTGTTGTGTCTTTTTGAATGGGTTCTGTTGGTCCCTAAGTGTCCTTAAGTGTTTTTAAATATTAAATTTATTTGACATCACAATAATTCTGCCTAAATACGAACAAAATCAATTTGTCATAATTTGATTATTACTTTGCACATTCAAAAATTATACATCTACCTTTTTATATATTATCATAGAGCTGTCTATTCTAAGTAAATAATTTCAATAAATTAACACACATTATCAAAATATACCTTTACACTAAAACCGATGATCACCCGTCACCGGTCTACCATAATAATTAGAACTATGTTTTCTAAATCACTAAATAATAGTCCCTGTGTCGGCATGTAATTAGTATATTTATTTTCCGCAAATCGCCAGGAAAATTTGACATTCCTGTCAAAATTTCTTGAAGAAAAAGTCAGGACTTCCTTATTGTAAGGAAATGTCATTTCCTTACTGTAAGGAAATGATATTTCCGTACAATTGTTAGTGTTCTACATAAATGATAGAAAACACATTGCTTATAAGGAATTAACTTATATTTTGAAAACATCAAGTCATTGCTGAATACATTTTTAAGATCAATTTGTTATATTTACAGTAATTTGACAGTTAGTACAATTATTGAACATTGGAGGAACACTCTTAGAACTATGAGAAACATTTTGGACAACATGCAGGGTGGAAGTGTCATTTTGTTGAATATTTTGTACTGTGAAAATTTTATTTGCCACCTCAACCTTATTGTTGCCATGCCTCTTTAAACTAGTTATGTCGGCACCAGAGTCAACCAATATTGTTGCAGAAGACCGACGAAAGCAGTGACCAGTATATTCTGTCGGATTTACCAAGTTCAAATAAGTAGCAATTATTTTGGGCATTTTTCTAAATTGATGAATTCCTACCACTTGTCTACAACCCTTTCCGCTTTGATATTTAAAGAAAAATCGGTCACTGTTCATATTTTCTGGTCTTAACGAAACATACTTTCGATAAACATTCAAGTAGATCTGATTAATTACAAATGATCTTGGTTTGTTGGTTTTCGAATCAGGTATGCTAATTAAAAACTTAGATTCTAAGTCTTCTATATCGTGTACAGTCATTCGGACTTACTCATCCATTCTACAGGCCCCAGAAATACCAAATATTACAGCCACCTAAAAAATAAATAAAGCTATAATCTAAATAGAAATTAAAACCTTGTAAATTACCTTAATCATTAAATTTTCTTTATCTGGAGCTTCCTCGATAAATTTTTCAATTTCTCCCTTCGTTAAAATCTTAGATTTCTTTGCCCTATAACCTTGAGCTTGCCGTTTCAATAAAGAACGAAGTTTTGAGTATGTACATATATCTACATTGTGTTTAAGTGCAAGGCTTGACTTCAGCATTGAATAATTGGCCCATATTGTTGAAGATTTCATCTTTAAACAAAGGTACAAAGAATTCTAGAACAAAAAAACAAAGAACTCGTATTTTTACTCATGCGATAATCCATAAAACGTCTGTATGCATTTTCGTACTTTTCTCTTGATTTCTTTGGCAATAATTCTAATGAAGCAGTATTCACTGCCTCAACCAGCTCTGGAGGAGTCCCAGGAATGGAAATTTCATCATCACTTATCATTTTACTTTCGAGAACACCAGCAATTAAATTTATAAGCGTCAAGTTTGACAATTCAACCTCAATACGTTTCCATAGTAACCCAAGTAATTTTATTAGGAATTTCAAAGCACCATTTATTTGGGAATAAAATTATCGCGTTTTTTTTAAATTAATCAATATCTGTCGAATTTTAAACGATTTGCGGAAAAATAGTATGTTTACCTCGTAGGAAAAGCCACATTCCTGGACTCTGTGTTGCTAAGTCTCGGCTTGCGCCTCGACTTAGCAATCTTCACAGTCGTCCAGGAATGTTAAGCTTTTCCTACCCGGTAAACAATGTACTATTATTTTCAACTTTCGTAGATTGTTTTCTGTCACTTAATTCTACTTTGTTTATTAAATCAATTTTAAAGTCATATTTAATATTCACACATATAATATTGGCTGAAGAAGCATAGCAAATTATAGTAGGCGAAAACAGTCGTTGGTGGTAGAATAAATTAATTATGAGTAAGTCTTACTTATTATTTTTCCTTTTTACTTATTTTAAATATACTCATACAGGCAACATATTCAATATTATATTACAATAATTAGTCTTATATTTTTAAAAATATGTTTTAAATATAATCACTTATTAAATACATACGTTAAACCTTCTTTTCTGTTAATGTCGTTTATTACTTAAGCTATACTTATGGCAAAATATTAAATATCAAGTTCCTAATATGTAACTGCATCTTAATTCCTAGATGATTTAGTTCACATGCACATCTAGGAATTTGGTCGTTCAAGAACCTTTTGGTATCAAAAGGTTATTAAACTCATAAGGGGGCATAAAGCTTGAGTTAAAACACGCCATAGGCTTCTATTTTGTGCTTCACCTTCACCTCACCGTCGTCTCTTATCTTGTCCTTCTTTTTTTCCTTTTTCCTTTGAGATTCCACTCTAAATCAATCTTTGTAATAATGGAAATAATTTTTATGAGTATGCGACTAGTCCAACCCCACTTTCTAGACTTTATTTGATGTTCTACCCTTTTTTGTTCGGTAAAATGTAAGATCTTCGTTTCTGATGATGTTAGGCCAGAAAATACGAACAATTCGTCATAGGCAACTATCAATGAAGACCTGCAGTTTATCTGTAAAGTATTATACACACCTCTCAGATTATAAGGAGCAAAAGTTCAGCAGTTAGATGCTATTTAGTGCCGTTAAGTGTTTCTTAATTTAATATTTATTTGACATCACAATAATTCTGCCCAAATACGGACCAAATCAATTTATCATAATTTGATAATTATAAGTTATTGCACATTCACAACTTACACATCTACCTTTTTATATATTATCATAGAGCTGTCTGTTCGAAATAAATAATTTCAATAAATTAACACGCATTTAAAAAATATACTCTTGAATAAATATAAATAATTTTTAAATAATATAACGAACGCATCGCATTCATTTCAACAAACAACACTATACATACTTCCTAGTTTATTTGTTAATATCTCTTCCCTCAAGAACTTTCTCTCTATTTTTTAAGTAGTTAGGTACAATAAACCAGTCACGTCACCAGATTACCGTAATAGTTTAAACTATGTTTTATAAAACACATGAGGTTATATGAGGTTATGGGAGTCACACATACGATTGTCGAAGATATAAGAGTACAACAACTAAAGTGGTATGGACATGTGCAGAGAATGCCAGAACATCGTCTACCCAAACAGATTATAGATTGGTCACCACATGGAAAGAGAAAAAGAGGCCGACCCAAAAAGAGCTGGAGAGAAGGAATAGACAGAGAGATCCGAGAGAGAGGTTTAGACGAAGATCTTTGGGAAGATAGAGATGCATGGAGATTGGGCATCGGAAGACGTCGGAGGACGTTTTAAACCGATTGTATATATATATTTATAAAACACTAAATAATAATCCTTGTATCGGAATGTAAGTAGTATTTATTGGTTATATATTTCTTTATTTATACTTTACGATATTGTTTTTGGTGACTTAATTTTACTTTGTAAATTTAATCAATTTTAAAGCCATATTTAAGAATCACACACATATAATATTGGCGTAATTGCTGAATATTCTTTACCAGACAGTATCCTAATACAGGTTTTATAATTTTAACATTTACTTTACCATTTACCTTAAATCCCAAAGATGCACAGCAAATTATAGTATGCGAAACCGGTCGTTGCTGGTAGAATAAATTGATTGTAAGTAAGTCTTATTCTTATTTCTTTTTAACTATTTTAAATGGACTCATATTGGCAACATATTCAAGAGTATCTTGCAATAGTTAGTCTTATATTTCCAAAAATATGTTTTAAATTTAATCACTTATCAAATATATCGTGGGTATACTGCGAAAACCAGCTAAATGACAAATTTTAAAATATTGAGTTAAGTATACCAAAATTCTCAGGTTTTTCCGCTCTACCTACAGGTAAAACCCAATAAATGATACGACTTACCATTTAGCAGGGACGCAAGGAAGGAGCCTCCACGAGATCAATACTGCCACATCAACTGCAAAGTAAACACTATTGACGGCGTCCCGTGGAAACGTCTACTAGTAGACGGGTAATCCTTCCAACACCGGACCAAACCAAATCAGATAGCAAAGATCAAGCCACAACGGTTCTGCTTAAAGCCAACACTGACAGTAGCGAGCATAAATATCGAGGGCATCACTACAGCCAAACAAGACATCTTATCAGAATTCTGCAAGAACACGAAAAGTGTTCTCATAGTCTCATCTGTGGAAACAATAAATGTACACGGTATAGAAATAATAACCACTGAGATCAGAAAATGCACAATAACCTCGGTATACAAGCCCCCAAACCAGCCTTTATATTTTCACCACCAACTAATTTTTAACCACAAGCCAATCAGCTTGTACTGGCAGACTTTAACAGTCACAGTTTGCTCTGGGGCTATGTAGATTCGGATGCAAATGGAGACACTCTAGAAGCATGGGCCGAAACGAGTGGCCTCACGTTAATCCATGATCCTAAACTTCCACTATCTTTTCAGAGCAAAGTTTGTAAAAGGGACTATAACCCGGATATCTGTTTTTCAAGCAACAACCTCGAAGACCGATGTACCAAATATGGCCTTATATCAAAAACTCAGCATAGACCAATTAGTATAAATATCTTCCCAATTGTCAGACCACAAGCTATTCCATTCAGAAGGAGATTTAACTTCAAAAAGGCAAACTGGCAAAAGTATGCAGACATGCTAGATTCTGAACTACTACGCCTTGAACCAAAAGTAGAGAACTATGAAAAATTCGTAGAGGTACTCAAAAATGTGTCTAGAAAAACTATCAGTAGAGGATGTAGAAATCAATATGTTCCCGGGATGTCCAGCGAGTCCAAAGAACTAAGGAGAACATACGAAACCCTCTATTCCACTGACCCTTTTAGCCAAGAAACGTTTGACTGCGGAGCAGTACTATTCCAATAGCTCAAGCCAGACAGGAAAAGTGGATTGAGACCCTGGAAAAAATGGACATGATACATAGTAGCAAAATAGCATGGAACCGTGTAAAAAACTCAGCGGTGATCCAAAAGAACATAAACCTAAACCTTGCAAGGTTACCTCAAACCAAGTCGCTGCTCAACTACTTACGAGTGGAAGAACTATTAACCGATATAAGGACTCAAACACTAGGAAAATATTGGATTCGGAGACAAACCACCTAGGAACTCCTGTTACACTAAAAGAACTCCACGACGGTCTGAACAGGTTAAAAAACGGAAAAGCTGTAGGTGTGGATGATATATGCAGTGAACAAATAAAGCATTTAGGCCAAGGAGCAAAAAATTGGATCTTGCAATTTTATAACACGTGCTGCAAAACCTGTAAAATTGCAAAATCATGGAGGAAATCTAAAGTAATAGCCTTGTTAAAACCAGAAAAGGATCCAAAAAACCCCAGTAGCTACAGACCTATTTCCCTATTGTGTCACTTTTTTAAACTATACGAGAGACTGATATTCGCCAGAATAGAAAAAAATGTCGACAAGCACCTCATCCCACAACAAGGAGGATTCAGACCTGGCAAATCTTGCACCGGTCGAGTCCCCGCATTAACAGAACACATGAAAAGGACTTTGAAGAAAAACTTATAACAGGAGCATCTTTTGTAGATCTGACAGCAGCCTATGACACAGTAAGGCACCAAACATTGCTCCGCAAATTATACCACACTCTCAATGACCACCATCTGGGAAAGGTCGTATATTCCTTATTGCAAAATAGACGTTCTTTCGTTATGCTGGAGGGTAAAGTAAGTAGGTGGAGAGTTCAAAAAAACGGCCTCCCACAGGGAAGTCTTTTAGCACCAATGCTCTTCAATATATACACAAATGACCAACCTACTCCGACCGAAACCAAGCATTTCCTCTATGCTGACGGTCTTGCAATATGTGCTCAAGGAAATAGTTTTGAAGAAGTGGAGGAGAAACTCGAAACTGCCTTAAAAACAATGACAGCGTACTACCTGCAGAATTCTCCGGGACCCAATCTCTCTAAAACCCAAGTCCGCGCTTTTCACCTTCGCACAAAGGAAGCCAAGCGAAAACTCCAAATTGTGTGGAATAGTAATACATTAGAACACACAAACCAACCTGTATATCTTGGAGTAACTCTGGACCGGTCCCTCACCTACAGCAACACAGCACAGCACTGTGTTACTGAACTGCTGAACTGCTGCCACGTTTGGAGCAGATCTGCCCACACCAAACAAGTTGATACTGCGCTAAATGAGACATGCAGGATAGTAATCCACGAACGCCACTTTCAAATCTATATAGAGCAGTGCGTTTTGCAGAACCCTCAACACGCAGAGGCGCTGCAGAACACATAAAGAAAATTAAGCAGATCGCGAACGAGCAGCATGCCCTATACAAAGCTCGAACACAACGAAAGCGACTAAAATCTAGGAAAAGCCTCCTTGGAACAGTGCAGGATGAACCGTCTGAGTATTTTCCACTTCTCCCAGGTTCAATGGACCGGCCAGACCCTAGACTTTAAAACTTGCAAAACTTTGAATAGGACAAGAACCTGGGTCGCTACGGTAAAATCAAACATGGCAAAATGGGGAAAATAGACCAAGATGATGTGAACTGTGACTGTGGAGAAACACAGAATATGGAACATCTTCTTACATGCAGAAACTGTCCTCATCGATGTACCGTTGAAGATTTGTGGCTCGCCAACACCCGAAACCGGAACCGACGTAGCCCAATACTGGGCCGAAATTTTATGAATGACATGTCCGGACACGATAAAGTAAACTAAAGTACCATATAGCAGATAAGTTATGTAATAAACGAGTAAGTTACACCTAACCAACTTTTCATTTTCAAATAAAACAATATATCGCTACTTACTTCCACAAAATTAAAGTTCTGTTGAATGTAGAACAAATTAAGCTCATATATTTGCCTGTTAGTGCCATTTATTATTTAAGCTATACCTATGGCAAAATGTTAAATATCAATAAGTTCCTAATATGTAACTGCATCTTAATTCCTAGATGTTTTAGTTCAAATGCACATCTAGAGAACGCTAAAGGTCGATTACACAGTAGAAATCACATTTCATTAGACTTCCATAGTTTCATAGCCTCTTGAGAATAATTTCGTGCAAATTATTGTTAATTACCGTGCAATTGAGAATATCGTATTTGTTACGAGGTGAACATTAGTCCAGAATACCGATAGCATTGTTATGTCAATTAATTCCACTGTTGACTGCAAATCCACACATTTACCTAATTTAAATGTAAATTCTGGATAATGTGTTTTGAGTTAAGGGAAACCAATACTCCCAAATTAAACAATAAGGGACGATCGTAGTTTGTTTACAATGGGCTTATTCGATGTCTTTGTTTCTAGGACAACACTATTTCCAAATTACTTCTGTTATAAATGGTAGTTAAAAATATGTTTAATACTTCTAAAATTTATCTTTGCTCTACACGATTTAATTTTTTGTTTAAGATATATTTGTAAAAGTTAATTAAGTTAGTAGTATTAATCCTTTGTAAAACATAGTTACGACTATCAATTTGCAAATTCAATTATCAAATTATTATTTCTTGTACAGGCATGTAAGTAGTATTTTGTTTATTTACTAATTTTCAATTCAACAGATTATCTCATACTAATTTGTAGGTTTTCACTTTGTCTGCTTCATAAATTTTATTCATATTAATAATCACAGACATATAATATTGGCATAATTGCTGTAACTGTTATCTTTATAAGACAGCACCCTAATGTGGGTTTTTTTAATGTCAGCATTTAATTTACCTGGTACCGTTAGACCTAAAGATGCTTAGCAAATTGTAGTAAAAGAAACCGGTCATTTTGGTGGTAAAATTAAATTGATTGTTATTCTATTTTACTTCTTTTTACCTATTTGAAATGGACTCACAGAGGCAACACATTCATGATTTTTATAAAGGAAACACATTACAATCAACTGCTAATATATGTAAGCAATACGACTATACATTATGGCATTTAATTAGTACAGTTATTAATAACCATTTTTCAAAACTTTCGTCCACACTGGTAAAATTAGATTTTTAGAACGTGAAAACACTCGATACTGCATGGGGTGATTTCCCGCCCCACATAAATTTCCGCGAAATCCGACGAGAATATTTAATTTTCTATTTGCGGTATTTTGGGTTTTACTACTTCTTTGTGCTCTTAATACATCAACTACCAATGTCCTAAACCATCAAAGCGATTGATTAAACTTAATTACAGATATTAATAAAAACGTTAGATCTGGGGCGAGAATTCGCCCCACCCGGTATTAGGAAGGTTAATATTATTTACCGATTAAATAATTCGTAAAAAACACAGAATTCCGAGTAGAATTCCTTAAAAAGTTAAATTACATATTTTTCCTTAGGTCTTCTTTCGACGATGGTTAAATCAGAAGCGATCAAAAAGACAGTTTTTGTTGACACTATTGTAAGATCCACTGTGTACAAACTTATGAAAGACGGTCCAGTGTGACGATAAACAAAGGAAGGATTCTAGTGCCCATCGAGTAATACTGAATTTTCGTTTATCAGCTATACGGGAAACAATATATGAAGACTACAGGGAAAAATAGACATGTAATTTTTTTTTAATTTCAGATTTCTATTGTATTTTATAAAACACGAGAAGAAACACATTTTAGAGCTATCGCACAGGACAAAAAGTAGTCTTGTCATGAGTACTGCACTTCAAAGTTTCGGGGTACCGGGAAAAAACTAGCTTTGTACATACGTCCAGTCAAAGAACTAGATATGTCACAAGTTTCATGGTAGATAGCGTTGGATTATTTTAAAAATTATTATTAAACAATGCGTGTTTCAGTAATAGAAATTTTTTTTGTAAGAACAAACAGTTGTGAATATCGAATATCAATGTTTTTCTGAGTGAACAACTGTTCAACAAGACATTCATGCATTGATATAACATAACATAATAGAAATACTCGTTTTGTTTCTTGTAAAAATATAAACAGGCATGTAGAAAAAGTTCGCATTTCTTAAACGGTTATTTTATAAGACTGAATGGAATAAAAATATTCTCTATTTCAAGAAAAAAATTAAAATATTCACGTATGGTATGAAACGTACTGCTGTATTTTTGTACAGGAGTTTAACATATCTTTCGGGTATCCGCGCACCGATACTACTAGAAGACTGAGTCATTCTATTCACGAAGAAGGGAAGCAAGAAGAACCAGCGGAAAAGAACAAAAAAAATGGAAGCAATTTGTATTGATTTTGCAAAGAATGTACGAATCCCAAATATTGCGCTAACGACGTGTAGTATAAGCACCAGCTATCAATGTATACTTTTAATGTTCACAACTTGTCGTCTGGTTAATCAATTTTTTACTCTTACCACGAGGGAATTGCCAAAACACGTTCCAATGAGGTGGCATCATCGTTCATCGTTTTTATTACATTTAATTAATAACTTTTTGGATGATGAGGTTGAGGAGTTTAACATTTTTTGTGACTCAGCTGGAGGACAAAACAAAAATTTTACAATATTTAGATTCATACATTATATCGTGAATAACAATCCATGGGCTTCGTGAAATAAAAATTACGTATCTCGTCCATATACATTCATACTTAGAGTGTGACAAGAATGTTGGACTGTGTAATCTAAAAACGCCTTTTGAAGTACCAAAAGAGTTTAAAGACATGATCAGGGCGTCCCGCGTAAAGCCGTCTCCATTCGTCGTCGTGAAATTAACACGAAATATAATTTTGGACTGGAAATCATTTTTGGACAAAAAGTATGTTCCAAAATGCCCTTTTAAAACTCAGGTTCTGAAAGAGGTTAGCGCCAAATCAAAGCACAGTCGACTCATAAATCATTGATCTTCTTACAATGGACCATTTTTGTCAAGCATCTTGAAGAAACGAATGACCTCAAGAACTACAGAGTTGAAGAATGGAGAATTTGAATGACCATTACCAGCCAACTCAGGTATGTTGTTTCCGGACCCCTCGCAATTTCAAAAGCCAAGCATAGCGATTTAATGAGCTTTATGAGATTCTGTGGTCCTGCAGCTGTGGACTTTTTCCCCGTCTTACTTTATAATCACTCGTAACAGGTAAATTATTATTATTATAATATTTTTTTTCATTTCTTTATTTAAGTTCGGCGTCGATCTACTTCTGCGATTAAGACTAATCACCGACGACCGGAGAACGCTTCCACCAACAGAAAATTTTGATGAATGCCTTGGTGTTCCAACCAGAGGTAGGGATCTTTAACGAGCTGTGTTACAGTAAAACCTGTGTTAACGGGCACCTGTCAAAACCAGCCACTTTTAATAGCCTGCCCGCTTCAAAGTTCCCCAAACCAAAATTTGTAGACTTCAAAACCTGGAATTAGCGGCTACCTTTTTATATCGGCCAATGGTTCCGTCATTTTTAGTGACCATTATTGACAGGTTTTACTGTATTTATTATTACCTATCATTCACAATAGAAATACTAATCAAAATGAAACCAATTTCTGTTATTGAAAGCATTGACAATTTTCTGTTTCAGATGACCAAGCTAGTTTTTTCAATGGACAAATTGCGGTTGACAAGAATTTTCTGGATTTTTAAAGAATGTAACACATTTTTTAAATAAAAACAGTACAATGAAGTTCATCTGTTTTTATGGAACAATTTTGACCCAATTTGTATGTTCCAACGTAGGACACGTTATGGTTTTGAAAGTTAAATATCCGTTTTTCTCGGTTTTATGAAATTTTGACATATCTGATTTTTTCCCTGTAGTCTTTATATTATATGTATTCAGTGAATAACAGAACTTACCAACTTTAAAATAAACTTTTGAGTGAATTAAAAAACAAATAAATAATCTCCGAGTGTCATAAAACTACCTTTTGGAGGTTTTTAAAATCTAATGGTTTTATGTTTAAAAGAGTGAATAAACGGCAGGCAATTATGGAATCCAGCCGTTTGATAAAGTGAAGATTCGATTATTTGGAGAGTCTAAGGTCTTTTAGGAGTGAAGGGAAGAACTTGTATTATTTGAATAAAACTTGGTTCGATACCCACGATATAATTAAAAAACAACTTGTAGAACTATTAAAATTAGTTAAATGTGAAAAAAAATTATGTCATCGACAGGCTAGCTGAGAATTATTGTCATAAAGTATTAAGATTACCTCCTTACTATTGTGTACTGAATCTAATAGAATTGTTGTAGTCTCAATTAAAAAGTAATGTGAGGAAAAATATTAATTTTCCTAAATCATTTTCGACTGTTGTAGATTTAATTAAGACCGAATGTAATAACATTGCAGCAGATAATTGGAATAAATGTATTAAGCATGTCAAAAAACTAGAAGAAAAATACTTACAGTTTCAAAACACTATAGAGTCGTTATTGATTTAAATGATAGTGATGATAGTTATACCGATTTAAATAGAGTCGACAGTTAAGTTTAAAATAATTTTTTTTTATATTTTTTCACTATGTTAAATATATATTTTAATGGAAAAGTATTTTATTTTGAAAAAATGTATCAGTATATAAGTCCGACCCTGTCAACTATACATAAAAGAACTTTGATGGTACACAAGGCAAATATCGAACACAGTATTTAATCAAATCTTGCCCAAGTACTTTCGATCATTCTGTCTCCGGCTTCTATATAAAATGTAGCTTCTCCAATTTTTAAATTATAAAGTGTTTGTTTGTCTTTGTTTAGTGTATTTGTTATGTCCCAATTTACATTTATGACATCCTGTTACTGCTGGATAGGCCACAACTGACGAAATGCCCCTGAGGATGATCTTGTGATCGAAAGTACTTGGGCAAGATTTGATTAAATACTGTGTTCGATATTTGCATTGTGTAC
Source organism: Diabrotica balteata (assembly GCA_918026665.1). Classification (NCBI taxonomy): domain Eukaryota; kingdom Metazoa; phylum Arthropoda; class Insecta; order Coleoptera; family Chrysomelidae; genus Diabrotica; species Diabrotica balteata. The sequence goes on from OU898280.1 coordinate 55,295,164, forward strand.
CATCAAAGTTCATTTATTCGAACATTGAACCTTATATTTATACATAAAAGATTAAATCCAAAATATCTTGCAACGAACTATACTATACGTCTCACGTCGTTTGAATTGATGGGTCAGATGCTAGTATTAGGAAAGTTGTTTATTTTGTCAGAGGTCTTCTTCAGGACAATAAAGTAAATTTACCTTATGCTTTATATATAAAGCAAATAAATGTCTATTACCATCACTAGTGTCGTGTGGCATGTTGTCTGTCGCTATACGTTCATTAATAACGAAGATGATGGGTAGTGCCTTTTGATAGTCTCTTTGTTTGTTTTTTCTTACTGAATATATTCGTTATATCCCCCCCCATTAATTTTGTATGTCGCATGTCAGGTTTCGATTAGCTGTTTATTTTGAACTCAGCTAGAGCCTTCTTTAAGTCAATAAATTAAAATTATCTTATAGTAAATCTATTTCTATTCATAGTGCATTATCATATCTTGTATGTCGCTAGACGTTCATTAATAATGAAGATACTGTATTCTATTTTATGTGTGTTCTATTTTAATAGATTTTCTATATCTTTTCCTTGCATTTGTTATATCGCATGTTATTATCCTTCAGTTGTTTATTTTGTAGTCAGCCAGAGGTTTTCTTTAAGTCATTAAATTCAAATTTGGTGTAGCTGTTACTTAATCTTATTTATTATTACCAAATTTTATTTAATTGTTATTTATTTTCCTTCTGTTTACCTTGATTTAATTTTATTTAATTTAATTTAACTTTAATTTTATTTAAATTTATTAAATTTTATTTAATTTTATTAAATTTTATTAAATTTTATTAAATTTTATTTAATTTTAATAAATTTTATTAAATTTTAATAAATTTAATTTAATTAAATTTTATTTAATTTTATTTAATTTTGTTAAATTTTATTTAACTTTATTTAATCTTATTTAATTTTATTTAATTTTATTTAATTTTATTTAAATTTAATTAAATTTTATTTAATTTGATTGATTTTATTTAATTTTATGTAATTTTATTTAATTTTATTTAATTTTATTTAATTATATTTAATTTTATTTAATTTTATTTAATTTTATTTAATTTTATTTAATTTTAGTTAATTTTATTTTATTTTATTTTATTTTATTTAATTGTATTTAAATTTATTTAATTTTATTTAATTTTATTTAATTTATTTAACTTTATTTTATTTAATTTTATTTAATTTTATTAATTTAATTAAATTTAATTTTATTTAATTTTATTTAATTGTATTTAATTGTATTTAATTTTTTTTTCATTTTATTTCAATTTATTTAAATTTATTTAATTTTTGTTTTAATTTAATTTAATTTTATTTTGGTAAAACGTTGATGTTTGTTAAACATTTTATTTATATAGTAACTGCATGTTTTATATTTTATATTCGGTAGGCACAAGAATTGGTCGTGATATATGTTTCATACCCCTAGGGTAGAGTTCGGCAAGTAATTTTATGTGGGGTCCTGATACAAGAAGAAAATTTGAACAAGGTCCAGAAAAAAAACAAATGATACATTTAATGACAAGATGTTTATTATTTTGGTACATTTTTAATGATAAAACAAAAGACCTTAAATTATTGCGAAAGATTGCACCGACGGTCTTGAGCTAGTTGTTTGTGGTCTGATTCTCAAGTTGAACAACAAATTCGAAGTGTATCTTCGACGTTTCGTACATACAGATTGAACGAAATAAATTCGGAACATATGAAATATTATGTATTTCGGCTCAATTTTGCTGTAGGTGGTTGGCCAACAAAAGGTTATCAAAGAATTATATTATAAAAATCCAATACTTCAGCGGGCTGCTGGATTCTGAAATCATAAAAATTAGAAGCTACACATAAATCTACGATTTTATTATGCTGTCAAACCAGTTATCGCTTCCTTAGACAAGTCCTTCTTTGAGCGGTGTTGCCAACCTCATTCCTTCAGCTGTTTTTCAAATAAGGTGTTACCCATAAAATATTTACAAGAAAAAAAGAAAATAACTACAAACCATTAAGTTTATTTTTTTTATTAGTCTGTTGTAGTAGATTGGTAAATACAATGAAAAATATAGGCAAATATCCGATTTATTTAAAGATACAAAGAAGATATAACTCTCAAAAAGATCCGCAAATCGGATTATTACACGGCGATTGGCAACATTGTTACGCAAACAACATTGTTGCGAGAGAGATAGTTGAACGATATTTTATACAATTAATTACTATTAAACTGGGAATAAGCCACAATTAATTAATTAGTAATTAATTACAATTAATTAATTAGTAATTAATTTACAATGCCACAAGAAAATAGCTTCAGAACAATATTTTATACAATGTCTAAACCCAGGTATGGATTTATTTTAATATTTATTTTCCTTAGACAAGTCCTTCTTTGAGCGGTGTTGCCAACCTCATTCCTTTAGATGTTTTTCAAATAAGGTGTTACCCATAAAATATTTACAAGAAAAAAAGAAAATAACTACAAACCATTAAGTTTATTTTTTTTATTAGTCTGTTGTAGTAGATTGGTAAATACAATGAAAAATATAGGCGAATATCCGATTTATTTAAAGATACAAAGAAGATATAACTCTCAAAAAGATCCGCAAATCGGATTATTACACGGCGATTGGCAACATTGTTACGCAAACAACATTGTTGCGAGAGAGATAGTTGAACGATATTTTATACAATTAATTAATATTAAACTGGGAATAAGCCACAATTAATTAATTAGTAACTAATTACAATTAATTAATTAGTAATTAATTTACAATGCCACAAGAAAATAGCTTCAGAACAATATTTTATACAATGTCTAAACCCAGGTATGGATTTATTTTTGTCCAAGTTTTATATTGGTCCACTATTTCAAATGCAGTTTAAACAGACATATTAAATTGTATGATCCGTTTTAAATTCGTTCAATCTGTATTCAATACAGCTCTCATTCGTTGTAGTTCGTTGCTCCTAAAAGTCTACGTATGTATGCCGAAGGAATTTTTAATATATATTTGCCCTATTAGATTCCATCCCGTTGAGGGTGCCGAAGCTGTATTAAATATACATGTATTCAATATTCATATTCATAAATAGAAATGGACTTTCGCAGCTATAGTGGTCTTACTACAGTTCTCTCAAATTAATTTCAAACCCATACAAACTAAAACGTTAAAGAATGATAAATGTAATAAAACTAGAAAAAAGTGTGCAAGAAATTAGAACGAACAGAAAAATCAGAAGCCTTGTATAAAAAACAAACATTAGTTAGAAATAAATCGTTAGTAAAAACTTATTTTGAACTACTTTGCACTCGGAATAACAGAGGCTATTTGAAAATATTAACTTGTGTGTAGAATTGAACACTACTGTAACAAAAGAGAATATATTGGATAAACTGAATTTCACACACTCAATGACAGTGGCAAAACTGCGTGAAAATTTAAACAGATAGTGCAGGTGCTATGGACAGATCGTTACCTCGTTGTTGTATAATAAAACAAATTGGTTTAAGCAAACAAGCTTTGAATTTACTGTTTAAGCAAAAGAGTTTATCACTATAATTTTAAATACGTATTTAAAGAGAATATAGTTTGCACTTGACTACTATCGCCTTGTAACATTTATTGTTTTTTACTTTAACGTATATATTCAATAAAAATTTCACATTAATCAATATTATGACAATGCAGCGTATTCGACCTAACGAATAGATGCATATTTCTGCATATTTCAAATTCTTCATATTTGTTGTCAAAACTTAAAATCAAAATTTCATAATATAAGTACTGCAGATTAGGCAAAGTAATGGAAAGTCCATTGCGGCCATTTTTAATGAAATTGATAAACTTTATTAATCTCATGAGAATCATAAAAAATATCAAAATACAAAATTTGCAAACGAAAGCTGCACTTTTCACCTTTAAAAAACGCATCTTGATTTTTGTCGATTGAACACTTTGATCAAAAGATAAAAAAATTTTTACCGTCGAGTTTATACAGATTTAATTTAAAATTGATTTCGCCCATCTGACAGTCAAAATCGCTGGTTACTTCAAACGTTGTTTAAAACAGAACGGTTTATCTTACACAGAAAGTGCTAATAAACATATTTGTTCAAAATTATCTCAGCTACTTTTTATTCGAAATATTTTTTTTTCTATGGCGTACAGATTCGTGGTATATCGATTCTTTCTGTTTTTCCTCCTACAATAGGGTAAACTTTTTTTTGGTGTCCGAAAATAAAAATTCTCAGCAAAATTCAGCTTGTTCGTCTGATTCGTCTGATATAAACTCTTAATATTGCATCATTTGATACCTAACTTTGTAAACTGACTACATATTTTACTGTATCTCCATATTATATATTATAACATTAAAAGTTACGACAACGAAGCACCTTTCACAGAATCCTTTACGTTACCCTCATATTAAATTATGTTTCCTTTGTAGCTGACCGACACTTGCATTTTGCAGTTGGGAAGGAAACGATGCAACCTAGAGACAAACATTTCCTGGGAACACAAACAGGAAATTAAAAGCAATTCCAGAGTCAAGTGCTTATCTTAAGATTTATCTAGAACGTATACAGGAAGGGAAGAGAACATAATGTAGTGAATTTATGTATTAGAATTGGTCCTCCAATACTTCTTTTAGTTAAATATGAAGTTAATATGGATTTATTGTACTCTACAGGGTAATTTAATACAGCTTTATTTCATCAAAACGTAACGACAGCTGGTCGTAGTACTAGTATCACTAACAATTAATTTAATGTTCGATTAAAAGCAGAGATTCAATTTAATTTATTATTAACTACTAAGTTTAAGACCGTGTTTCTTAGATGACCCATATATCGGCCCTTGGTTGTTCAGACTATCTGCATCTGCATCTGAATCAACATTTCAAAATGTTGAAAAATCATCTTTTTTGCTGGATTGGAATTCTGTCTGATAAATTTGCAGGCTTTTGCAACATAGAAGGTATTTAAGACGAGCTTACAACAACGAAAGTATGAGAAATAAAATCATCTAGCAAATTATACACTGTGATACTTCCAGCATATTCCGGAGAAAATATTCTTCGTTCTCTTTATAAATAATTGTGCTTGTTCATTGGCAGATTCTTATTTCTATGAAAGGTTGCCGATTAATGACTTATCTTTTGCTATTTTGACGAAACAAGTCTTCTCCATTCTTCTTATATGGTTATTAGATTCTTTTTTCTATTTGGTATCTATTCGTTTATACACTATACGTTAAATTTTCTTCTAATATCTTCACTTGTCTTTCGATCCATAAGCGTACTTCCTGTATTTCTTCTCAGTATTCTCTTTTCTGACGTTTCCAGTAGCTTTTGTGTTATGGCTATGTCGGATCTTGTTTCTAAGGCATATGTCATTATTGGTCTTACTGGCTTTATAAATTCTTGACTTTATCTCAGTAGTAATGTGTCTATTTCGCCATACAGTATTATTAAGGCATCCTGCTAGTCTATACGCTTTTGTAGTTGATCTCTCACTTCTTTGTGGGTCTCTTTAGTTGGACAGTTAAATTCCAAGGTATTTTATATCCATTATTTTGTAACCTCGGAAATCTTTTTTGGATGGTGCTAGAAAGATAACCAATGGAGACACTGCGAACGGCAGCCAGATGGTTGGCGGAGAGCGAGTCGTGGGTTCGAAACTAGCTTTTGGAACCGGGATTGGATCCAACGGACGAAATAAGTAAAGATAGGATAAGAGATATTAGAAAAGATATAGAAATAAACAAAAAGATAGATGGGTAAAATTACCAAAGATAAGAGAAGATAGAAACAGGACGCCACTCAATTTTTTGGGGTTAAGGAGAAAATTAAGAAACCTTAGAAAAGAAAAGAGATAAGGAAAGATATCCTTCAGAGATCAGAGATCAAACCCAAGGAAAGATACCAACAGTTAATTATCAAATAAATTTGGTCAACACAATATATAAACAAATAATAAATATATTAGGTATTACACTTACTTACCTACGAAACTTAATCAGCCTGATCTTTCTACTGGTCAAAGGTATAGTAATAAATTAATATACTAAGCAAATATTTAGAGCTACTATTTTATCAGGGAACTTGTTAGGAGCCGACAAATAAAATACATGCATAAAACATTAACAATATAATATATTAAACACAAAATTATATGCTGCTAAATGCAACACAAGTAATAAAAATAAACAACTATAAAATGGTGTTATATATGTATAAAATTAAGCAATAATATAATAAAAAAATACCTTTACCAATATATATATAATACAATCATATACAAATATAGTTTGGTGTATCTCGAGATATTATAGGAAAGATAATGAGCAAAAAATATAGCAAATACAAAAGATAGCAAAAATTTGTTAACTCTAAATTTACAAAAAAAAAATAAACAGGTTACAGTGTTGAAAACATTAACTAGCCAAACCGCACTTGGCTAGGTGGGTTACTATCTCGCACTATTAATTAATGCTAAACTGAGATGTTCATAAATATTATTTATGGAAAGTTCTTGAATTGTTCTTTAAATTAAATATAAAAATCGGCAATCTACAGATACCATACCATATTAATCGAACAGATCATTTGCAGATAAAGATTATGGTAACTTACAAAATTCCTGATGACGACAGCTTAATTCACTGAATTGAATATATACTGTACTGGTTTTCAACACTGAATTAAATTAGGTACCATTAAAGGTAGTGTAGAACTATATATAACTTAATATAGTCTAAGACAAGAAAACTGAAATATAGAGTGTATATACACTTAGAAAATAATTCACAGAGACGATAATTTCAGGCAAGCGACCACACTCAACGAGAGGCCACCGAGAAGTCTCACGAGATAATCGACCTGTGCTCAAGAAAGCCCACCGAGAAGTCTCACGAGATAATCGACCTGTGCTCAACGAGAGCCCACCGAGAAGTAAGTTGGTTCCACTAAAAATTTCACCAACTATCCAAGAAAAAAGAAGAAGAAGGTATATCCCCCACTTAAAATCATCGGACAGTTGTGGGTAATTTTGAGGAAGTAAAAATTCCGAACGTTTTTAGTTACCGGTACCAACAATTATTGGACATGAGAAGCAGACAATACTTGGGATTAAGTTATTGTCAAAAGATACGGGCCTTCGCCGAAAATTATCAACTTATGTAAAAGAACCTGCATACCCAAAAGCAATAGATCTTTTCATACTGAGTATTAAGACGGAAAGGATTAACTATCTTCAGTAATTAGGGAAGTCCATTATAATTTAGTAGATCCAATATTATTTTCTTATCGTAAACATGGGAACTCCTGATCATCGGCGTATCGCACGGGGGTAAAAGAAATTAAAAATAATTAATATTTTAATGATAAAAAAAATGTTACAACTTGTTCAATACTGATGCCACCATTTTGTTTTGTACATCTAATTGGTTTTTTGCTGATTACCATTGTTTTAGTTTCCTGAGTTAAAGTTTTCATACTAAATTCTTTTGCTGTAATTTAAAACTGTGGACCAGTCTCTGCAGACTATCTGTATCTTGGGATATCAATATTACATTCTCACTTCCTTGTTCCTCATTCTCTATTGTCTTCCTTTGTTAATGGTTTTGATGATTTCATCCATAATTAAATTGAAGAGCGGAAGGCTCAATGAGTCTTCCTGTCTTATTCAGCTGCCTATTTCTATAGGTTCTGTAAGTTCTCCATCTATACTGACTTCCATTTTGTTAATATGGTGGATGTTTTCAATAGTTTTTTAGAAAAACTAATCTATTATACAGAAGATAAATTATATCTTTGAGTCTTGCTCTGTCAAGTACTTTCTCTAAGTCAATTACAAACAGAAATGCTGGTCTATCACACTTTAGTGTTTTGTCAGTAATTTGCTTTATGGCGAATATTGCATCTGCAGACAATCTTGTACTACGAAAACCCTGTTGTTCATCTGCTAAACTTATCCTCTGATGAATTAGTTCTTGTAAAATTTTAGTTGTAAGTTTTAGGGTAGTATTTAACAATATCTCTGTAGTCGTCTGACTGGTTTTTATCTCCTTTTTTAGATAGTAGAACTATTTCGTTCGTTCTCCATTCCTTCGGCATTTTATTGTATTTTATAATTTTATTTATTAATGTTGTTAATCGAAGAGTGGAACTTCCAAACGTTTTAAGTGCCATTTTTTTTTTAAATAAGATATTTCTATTAAATATGTTCTATGTGCCATCGCCAATAGCCCTAAAATGTTCCCAGTGCCAAACCTCTGTTAAGCATGGTGTGTTGCCTACCTAAAGAATAACAATGTTCTAAGCACGCTACCTATGATTTTTCCAAATGTTCTAGGTGCTCGTTTAAAGGACATCGAGTCACTGCCTTTTTTATTGTTGTTGTGGGGACTTTCATAATAGGAAATGTTTAGCGTGATTCTTAGAAAATGCCCAATAAAAAATGGAAAATAAAACAGATACCTAAGCATATGTGTGAACTCACGCAAAAAGATCTCGCTACGTTTGAAACTCAAATTACGTGAAGATTTTATGAAGATGAACCGTCACAATTTGCAGAACACTTTTTTGCTGCGACTTTTGTCTGCGACTGAAATAAAATGGAGGCGCCATGAGACCTATGATACCCCGACTAACAGTCTAGGCGATGTACAATTTGTTATTCTGTACCTAATAATACAGGTAGTTTTCCATGCGATGAAAGTCACTACGGTCGCGCTAAAAGTAAGAAAGTGTATTTTAGTAGTGATCTCAATATGAGTAGTTTTTACAGAAGTTTCATCAGCAAATAGTCAGGCAGAAAAATTGCTTATAAATTCTATCGAACAGTATTTTTGAAATTATTTTCACACGTTTCAGTTTGCCGTCTCAGGACGGGTACGTGCAGGATCTGCGATTTGCTTGCTTGTAAGATTTCAGGTTCCAGTGAATCTGGATTAGTAACTGCTAAACGAGAGCAATTACTTCATCACTGCAAGTATAAGAGAGCCCTTTAATGTATGAATAAGGAGTCGCATGATTCACGTTTTCCCAATTGTGAATTTTGTATGATATTTGTGGATCTTCAGCAAGTTTTACTGGTACCAAATTTAACACATAGTAATATGTACTATAGTAGACAACTAAGTTGTTATAATCTGGGCATCTATGTATCTCATGTAAATCAAGCTTTTATGTGTATGTGGGATGAAACAAAAGCTTGTCGTGAAAGCAATGAAGTTGTCTAGTGAATTCATATGACATTTTTGATAAAAAGAAACTGGTTCTATGGTCCGATAATTGTGCCGGACAAAATAAGAACCGCACTCTTATTTTTTTAATGATGTTTATGTGCAAATTGGACAGTTTGACGAGATTGTTCAAAAATTTCTATTAAGCGGTATAGCTTTTTATCGTATGATCGAGACTTTTTTTGATCGAGACGCGATTATTTAAAAAAGGAAAAGAGTCTCAAAGAGTTTTACCCCGATGGATTTACAGCCAGTGGTTGCTTCTGCTAAAGTTACAGGGGAACCATTCACTGTAGTTGACAGGAAACATTCGTATTTTTTAGATTTAAAAAGGGCCTGCGATTCCGTACTAAAAGTAAATTGTCCAATATTGAAGACTACTATGATAAAAGTTTCTAAAAAATATCCAGGTATTGTCCAGTATAAGTCCACATATAGTGACATAGACACTTGGAAATGTATGAATGTACTAAAAAAAGAAGCTAAACCTGACGATATTGGAAAAGCTTGTATATCATGCTGTTCTAAGCCACTTTTGTCAGAAGGCAAGAAAAAAGATTTGTCAGCCATATTGGATTTTTTGACAGAAAATGCTCAAGGCTATTTCCACAATAATCTAAAGTAAAACATTTTAATAACTTCGTATGTTAGTAATAATTCTTTGGTTAGTTAAGCGGTATGTTCTATGTTATAATACATTATCCGTTCAAATGGTTCTAAGAACCATGGTACATAGAACGTTCCTTAAATACAATTTTTTTAACATAAAAGGAGTTAATTTTTTCTTTTTAATTACACAGCTTATGAGCGAATACACCCTATGTAACAAATAAAATACATATTAATAAAGCTTTTAATTTAACATTTGACTTAGACAGTTTTTTTCCTTTCCTGATAAAAATATCGAAAGTCACTTAAAAGGTTTGGAATTTCTACTCTTCAATTATTATGTCATTGCTGCTCCACAATATTTCAGTAACTCGTTTGGTATCCCGTCTTTACCTGTTGCTTTTCTCTTCTTCAGTTTTTTAAGTACTTTCGGAACTTCCTGGACATTTATATTAAGTTCTTCATTTGTGGATATTTCTGCTGTTTCCGGTTTTAGCGTCGGTTGCTAAAACTCTGCATAGAGCTTCTTTAGGTAGTCAATCCATGTATCCTTTTCTATGTGTTTTGGTTCAATTATAAGCTTTACTTTCTTTACCTTCGATCTTTGACTTCTTATAAAGCGCCATATTTTCTTCTTCAGACTATAAAAATCATGTTCCATTTATTTCGAAAAGCAAAAACAAATAATGTTAGCATATTAAATTTTGAGACCATGAACTGAGTCTTTTGAGCCTTTGTTATCTTCATTTTTACTGATTCTACCTTTTTGTACCATACAGGTACAACCAACTTTTGTAATCTCGAATTTCCTGGCATGGCCTTGATATTTTCTAACAGACTATTTAAATGTGGTACTTGCTTTTGGAAACAAACTATAGTATCCGTCGGGAACATTATAGTCAATCAATAGTTTCAGTATCCGTATATAGTTTCAATATCAATTTTATTTGACCAAAATTACAATCACACACCAAAAACCAATTCTCGCGAATTGGAAAGTACTGGAAAACCTTATTGATTCTTTTCGTACCGAATAAAGATAAAAGGTATCTGAATAGTCATTGATTTAAAAAAAAATTCTGATATACCTGAACTAGTATATCAGATAGAAGCACATACTGCAAGTTACAGTACAATGATAGCTACCATCAGCGATTAGCGATACTTTAGACAATTAGCGATATTTTGGACAAATTGGGAAGATGTCAGTATTTTACGACCCTCGATTTAGCGAGCGGATTTCACCAAATCGAGATGGCTGAAGAAGACATTCCCAAAACAGCATTTAATGTTGAAAATGGACACTACGAATATTTAAGAATGCCATTTGGACTTAAGAACGCTCCGTCCACGTTCCAACGTATAATGGACAACGCATTGAAAGGACTTCAAGGAGAAATATGCCTCGTCTATATGGATGACGTAATAGTATATTCAACATCACTACAGGAACACATAGTAAATCTCACAAAAGTATTTCAACGATTAAGAGAAGCCCGACTAAAAATCCAAGTCGACGAATTCTTAAAAAAGCAAGTTAATTTCCTGGGACACGTAGTCACACAAGAAGGCATAAAACCGAATTAAGCAAAAATTGAAGCAATAGACAAATATCCAATACCGAAAACAGCAAAATAAATAAGAGTATTTCTTGGACTACTGGGATATTACAGAAAGTTTGAGACTTCCCAAAAGTCACAAAACCTCTAACAAGATGCTTGAAAAAGGACGGAAAATTCGAACATACACCCGAATTCGTAGAATGCTTTGAAACGTGCAGGAAATTATTAATGAATAAACCGTTATTGCAAAATCCAGATTTTTCCAAACCGGTTAACCTTACAACAGATGCCAGCAACTTCGCTATTGGTGCAGTACTTTCCCAAGGACCAGTTGGCAGTGATAAACCAATTGCCTTTGCTTTCAGAACACTAAATCAAACCGAACTGTGGGCAACTAAATATTTCCGACCCTACCTATTTGGAAGAAAATTTAAAATACTTTCAGATCACCGTCCTTTGCAATATCTATTTTCTCTAAAGGAACCCAACTCCAAACTAGTACGTTGGAGATTAAAATTAGAAGAATTTGACGACGAAGTAATTTACAAAAAAGGCAAAGTTAATACAAACGCGGACACACTGTCTAGAATCGAAATACACACAAAGGAAACTAAGGACATCGACTCACAAATTAAGGAAGTCTTTGATGATTTAGTAGACATGGAAGACGATGGATGGTCAACGACTAATAATCCAGATGCAGATCGAATAATTGACGAGATTGTAGAAGAAAAAGCAACAGACTTAATTCCAGAAAACATCCCAGAAGATACTGTTGAAAACGAAGATCAAAACATCCCAGACGACACTGTTGAATACGAAGATTAAAACATGGACGAAGACGAACATGAAACAATACATACAGCAGTAGAAAATCCAATTCTCGGTATACCTATTTCGGAAAAACCACTTAACTTCTATAATAACCAAATTATAGTCAAAATTGTCAACTACAATCCACGACCTCCAGCAATTATACAAACCTTTCCGAATAAAAGACGTTATCATATCCAGCTATCGAAAGATCAGTTAAAAGCTGATACCATAAAAATTTTTAAGAAACACCTCAACCCGAAAAAGAAATATGCAATTTTATTTGAGACAGAAGAAGAAATTTTTGCAGAGATATGCGAAATTATTAGGAAAACTTTTAAAAACAACGCATACGACTTAGCAAAATGTAATCTTTTATTGGAAGATGTTAACCTAGAAGAACAGCAAAAAGAAATTATAAAAAACTATCATGAAGTAAAAACGAACCATAGAGGAATAGCTTAAACAGAAAGTCAAATAAGATAGTAACGATATTACTGGCCTAATATGAAGAAGGACATAGAAGATATCATAAACTTTTGCGATATATGTCAAGAAAATAAATACGACAGACTTCCTCCCAAACCGAAATTTATGGTTACACCAACTCCCACTAAACCACTGGAAATAGTTCACATCGATTTATTCCAGGCTGATGGATAGAAATTTTTAACCATAATAGACGCATTTTCAAAGTATGGACAAGCCTACCCAATAAATGGAGGAAATGCAATCAATGTATTCAACGCCCTATTAATTTTTATAACACATTATGGACTCCCAACAATGATAGTAGCTGATAATGGTACTGAATTTAAAAATTGAGTAATACAAGAATTTGAAGACTCTCACAAAATCTCAATCCACTATACGACACCAGAGAATCCGCAATGAAACGGGATGATTGAGAGATTTCATTCTATATTAATCGAACATCTTCGAATCTTAAGGAACACCAAAGCAAAACTCTTGATAAAAGAACAAATGCTATACGCTATAATTGGGTACAATAATTCCATACATTCAGCAACAAAGTTAAGACCCATTGACATATTAAACAGACATATCGACGCAAAAGATCCCTTTGACGTTGACATACAAAAAGTAATACTGAACGATTATATCCAAAATCATAGAGAGATAACAAAGGAATTATACAAGGAAGTAAACCAGCATATACAAGAGAATAAAAATAAAGTCATAGAAAATAGAAACAAATCAAGACAAGACCCTATTACGTATAAACCCAGCAAAAAAAGCTATACACGAAAAACAGTTAACAGGAATATTTGCGATATTCCGCAAAACATATAAAAAGGAATAACAAAGTGCCTATAAAAACATCAAAAGCTACAGTTCACAAGAAAAACATAAAACACCAACCTAAGTCAAAATATAATTCTAAACCTTCTCCACAGGATCACCTTGACGATGGCAGAAGAAGTGAAGATCAAGGACCTGAAAGACAATCCAGGAATAATTCCCCTCAACCTGGGACGAGCAAAGATTCATACTAGTACACACAATTTTATACATTTTTCAGACTACTACTAATATAGGAAGAATTGGACATAATCGAAACCCAGTACGACGCAGTGACCACAGCAATTCAAAATAGACTTAGCCATCCGTATTTTAGCAGTTTACAAAATTTCGAACAAGCTCTTAGATACCAATTAAAATCAACTTAAGAAAAATTCTCAACAATTTACCCCTATGGCAGAACAAGAAGAGGGCTAATTAATGGACTAGGAAGCAATATTTATACTTCATTTTTCTGTCCTACATGATAATTTCTTTTCTTATTATCATTTATTTCCTATACCTACCGCAAATTCTACTACAATCATTCCTCCTGAGCTATATCTCATCAATCTTCCGCCCAGATGCGAATTTAAAAACCCAATCCAGAGTTACATAAATTCAAGGACAATTAACCCGAAATTATGGAACCATAGCCATAACCGTTTTTGGATGACTCCTTTATATATTTTTGTTACAATAATCTGCCTCTTAATATGTTACAGGTATAAAACAAATAACAAAAACCCAACTCTAGCCACGAAGCTCCAGAAAAGGCCAACCCAACAGTTCTGTTCGTCCCTCAGAAAACTTCTTCAGGGGATGGACTTTCAGTTACAGTACAATGACCGCTACCTTTCAGTAAATTCTACTACGTGGATTCCACACGGGACTACCGCTCGATCATACAAATTATAAAAACACCATGTAAAAATCAATATTTTCAGTCTGATTTGTAGTTTAGTCTGATTTATAATTTAGTCTGATTTAATTTATTATTGTTGCTACTAAAATCTTTGTAAGTCGAAAATAAAGGTTTTATTTGTGAAGTTCAGTTTTTAAAAAAGTGTTTTTCCCAAGAACATTCATAATTTGCATATAATCACATTAGTTTGGTTTTCGCAGAGCTGCTCAATGGCATTTATTTTCTATAAAATTTCTGTGCTCTTCTTTTATGAATTTAAAATTCTGTCTTAACCAAATTTTGCGTTTTCGGTCAGAGCACGATTAGATTGCTTCGCAACTGTTCGCACCTGCTACACACATCGATTTTTGGTCGACCAAACAAAAATGCAAGGTTCTCCTAAAAATCAACAATAATGATTCTGAACAATAAAAAATTCGATATACTGAAGAATTTTAAGTAAGTGTTCTACAGGTATTTTATTGCTTTTTGAACCTTTCGTACAACCCCTCATATCCTTGGCGTTTTAGATATTTTTTTCAAACTGCACAATCGGCAAATAGGTTCCATACGAATACCACGTAAACATGCGTAAATAATACCATATAAACATTGCAAACTTCATGTTATGCACCACGCACAAGTACGAAATACAAAAACGTATACGTATACGATCACCGTCTCACAACTGGTTTGCTATCAATTTGTATCAAGATAGGTGCCTTGTTAATTATTGATATCCAATTTGTTCATATACTTAATTACATATATTTAACTGATTTTGCTCACAGATGCGGATGAAGCATTTATTCTTGCACCTACGATCAACAGATACTGCACAAGCAACACAAAAAATGAAAACAATGAAAACAATAAACTAGCCTGCAGTTTTCACAGGTTACTCGTTTTAAAACAAAATTTTTAAGATTGTTAGTACATTGCACGTCTTCAACTCTAGCCCACATTTACCTACAATCTTTTAAATTTCTAATACTTTTACTTTTTTCAGTGCATCAACGTTTTCACATTCCATAACACTTTCCACCATGTTGTAAACAGAACGACATTATACGTCTAAATTGGCTCAAAGCACAACCCATTCATTTTGACTACACAAGTAAAGGACATACGTTGTTTTCGACTGACCGAAAAACATACCGACATGTCATAAATTATTTAAAACAGTAACTTGCGTTGTTTTCAATCATCATAGCGTCGAAAAGTCATTTTACCCCAAAAATGAATATGTTGTTTTCAAAATGACCGATTCATATATATATATATATATATATATATATATATATATATATATATATATATATATATATATATATATATATATATATATATATATATAGCAAAACTGGTAAGATTATCGACCGAAACGTAAAAACAATTTATTGTGTTGGAATATCGGGTATGCGGTCTGTTATTATTAAAAAAAACTCTTTTTTTCTTTTACTTCTCTATATTTCGCTGATTTTTTGTCAGCTTCATCAGGAGACAACTAAAAATTTGAATAAAAGTTATATAAAAATCAGATTAAATAAAAAGTGACTCACTTACAGATTTAGAGTGGAAAGTATTTAAACAAATTGTTGAACATAATTTGTTCAAAACAGTACTGACAGTTTTTGTTAAAAGTACCTAGGTCACTAGTAATTAAATGTAAAAATATAAAAACAGAGCAAACAAAAACAACGAAACAATTAAAACACAATAAAATTACACATTAAAAATATACAGGGTGATTTAAACTATAATTGTTAACAGAAAAATTATTTAGACATACTAAGAATATTACAGTAGATATTGCTCAACTGTCCCGTGTCTGCCTTGTAATTTACTGCATAGTTTTCTCTATTTATATGCCACATTTCCAAAAACAATCTTTTTTTGTAATTATTTTCTTGCTGTAAAACCCTGACATTTGAGTAATCAAATTGATGGCCAGTTTTTAAGTGATGGTTAACTGCCGCACATGTGTTCTTCCGTTTTGTGGAGTCACTTTTGTGTTGGGTGACCCTTTGTTTTAGCCATTGAGAAGTTTGGCCAACCTAACAGCTCTGGCAATCCAAACAAGGCACTTTGTAGATAACATTAGTTTTGTTTAAAGTTGGTATCTTGTCTTTTACTTTAGAAAACAGTTGTCGGTTTTCTAATAAATTATATTGGACAATTTTTATGTTGGTAAATTGTTTAAATAAACTAGTCACAGAAGGTGTTAACTGTTTTATTAACGGTAGTTTTTTATATTGTGTTGTTTGTACTGCTCCGATATCAGTGGGACTGTCAAAAATGTCAGAGTTAAATATCAATTTTTTAAGGATATGTTTTGGGTATACATTATTTTGAAAGATGTTTAAAAGCAAATTTAAGTTTTTGTTTATGAATTTATCGTCACTAATATGCCTTACCCTATTCTTCATTGCAATGACTGTATTAAACTTTTGGTGAGTAGGATGATTTGAAAAAAAGTTTAAATATCTTCCAGAGTGTGTTGGCTTTTGATACCAATCTATCAATATTTTGTTTTGTTCTGTTCTTATTATTTTGGTGTCCAGAAATGATATCGAACAATCATTTTCAATCTCTAAAGTAAATTGGATATGTTTATTAAAGTTATTGAAAATGTTTAAGGTATTTTGAATTTGTGAAGTAGGAACAGAACATATTAGATCGTCTACAAATTTTTTAATGAAGGGTAAAGAGAAAGGTAATTGTGGAATAATGACATCCAGCAAATGGTCCAAAATTATAGTTGCTATTATGGGGCTGAGTGGACTACCCATAGGTGCTCCAAATATTTGTCGATAGAACTTACCATTAAAGCTAAAATAGGTGTTTTCAAAAACATAGTTCAGAAGTGTTAAAAACTATCCTTGGAAATTGTTGTATAATTTTGGATGAGATTCCATTTTGACTGTAATATACTACTGACCAGATCTATTGGTATGTTAGTGAATAACGATATAACATCTAACGAAATTAAAACATAATATTTCGGTAAAATTAACTCTCTAACATCATTAACAAATGAAAATGTATCCTTTGCATTATAGTTGTTCACTTCGTCAAAAGCATCTTTAAAAATGTTAGCAAGAAATTTGGATAAGTCATAAGTTACTGAATTTATAGAGCTTACAATAGGTCTAAGTGGTATACCTTCTTTATGGATTTTTGGTAAGCAGTAAAGTTTTGGACAAGATGCATTGTGTATAGTCAGTTTTTTGGCAAATTCTTGATTTATTTCTAAGTTATTCCTCATAGTTTTAATAAGTTCATTATAAGAAAATTGTATCGTAATAGTTGGATAGATGTTATATCGTTATTCACTAACATACCAATAGATCTGGTCAGTAGTATAATACAGTCGAAATGGAATCTCATCCAAAATTATACAACAATTTCCAAGGATAGTTTTTTAACACTTCTGAACTATGTTTTTGAGAACACCTATTTTAGCTTTAATGATAAGTTCTATCGACAAATATTTGGAGCACCTATGGGTAGTCCACTCAGCCCCATAATAGCAACTATAATTTTGGACCATTTGCTGGATGTCATTATTCCACAATTACCTTTCTCTTTACCCTTTATTAAAAAATTTGTAGACGTTCTTATATGTTCTGTTCCTACTTCACAAATTCAAAATACCTTAAACATTTTCAATAACTTTAATAAACATATCCAATTTACTTTAGAGATTGAAAATGATTGTTCGATATCATTTCTGGATACCAAAATAATAAGAATAGAACAAAACAAAATATTGGTAGATTGGTATCAAAAGCCAGCACACTCTGGAAGATATTTAAACTTTTTTTCAAATCATCCTACTCACCAAAAGTTAGTTTAATACAGTCATTGCAATGAAGATTAGGGTAAGGCATATTAGTGACGATAAATTCATAAACAAAAACCTAAATTTGCTTTTAAACATCTTTCAAAATAATGGATACCCAAAACATATCCTTAAAAAATTGATATTTAACTATGACATTTTTGACGGTCCCACTGATATCGGAGCAGTAAAAAACAACACAATATAAAAAACTACCATTAATAAAACAGTTAACACCTTCTGTGACTAGTTTATTTAAATAATTTACCCACATAAAAATTGTCCAATATAATTTATTAGAAAACCGACAACTGTTTTCTAAAGTACAAGAGAAGATACCAACTTTAAACAAAACTAATGTTATCTACAAACTGCCTTGTTTGGATTACCAGAGCTGTTATGTTGGCCAAACTTCTCAATGGCTAAAACAAAGGGTCACCCAACACAAAAGTGACTGCACAAAATGGAAGAACACATGTGCGGCAGTTGACCATCACTTAAAACTGGCCATCAATTTGACTACTCAAATGTCAGGGTTTTACAGCAAGAAAATAATTACAAAAAAAGATTGTTTTTGGAAATGTGGCATATAAATAGAGAAAACTATGCAGTAAATTACAAGGCAGACACGGGACAGTTGAGCAATATCTACTGTAATATTCTTAGTATGTTTAAATAATTTTTCTGTTAAAAATTATATTTTAAATCACCCTGTATATTTTTAATGTGTAATTTTATTGTGTTTTAATTGTTTCGTTGTTTTTGTTTGCTCTGTTTTTATATTTTTACATTTATTTACTAGTGACCTAGGTACTTTTAACAAAAACTGTCAGTGCTGTTTTGAACAAATTATGTTCAACAATTTGTTTAAATACTTTCCACTCTAAATCTGTAAGTGAGTCACTTTTTATTTAAACTGATTTTTAGATAACTTTTATTCAAATTTTTAGTTGTCTCCTGATGAAGCTGACAAAAAATCAGCGAAATATAGAGAATTAAAAGAAAAACGAGTTTTTTTTAATAATAACAGACCGTATACCCGATATTCCAACACAATAAATTATATATATATATATATATATATATATATATATATATATATATATATATATATATTATATATATATATATATATATATATATATATATATATATAAACTCAAAGGCAAACAATTAGCGGTGCACGTCATAGATTTAATGACGTCATAACTCAATGGTACAAACTTGACGGCAAACAAATTCAACAAATTTTTCCTCATATATAAGTTTTTTCGCTACCGTTAAGTTTTGCAGGAAAGCGCTGTTGCCAAATAAAAAACATATATGTATTTACCACAGCAACTACCGGCTACATTGTTTCTCTTTGTCATTCAAGAGTGTGAAACAAAGATAACTATATGTACTGTAAGTGTCAAACCCATGTTGTCCTATAGAAGGTTATGTAAGATTTGTTTATAGTTGTGAAGTTGGTTAAAATATAAACCTATAAACTGTCTACAAAACAAATTCTGTTACTTTAGTTTCTCGATTTGATTTCGATTCAATTTTTTGGATATTTTAACTTAATTGTGTTAAAACAAAAATGCCGTCGCATTTGACCAGTCATTGCAAGCAATGAATTGCAAATTTAATTGAATATTTTGAAAGGGAGAAGAAAAACGGTGGTCTATTATTACCACAAGAAGCAATTATAGAGGTATGTAGGTCTTATTATTTAAATATATTTAGAAAATATTTTATTTAGAACAGATAATACAATTATGTATACTAAAAATACTGTTTTAGAGAGTTGCATCAGCGTTTAAGTTGAGTATTTCTACTGTCAGCAAAGTTTCTCAATCCGCAAAAGAGAATACACCTTTATGTTCTCCACCTAAGAAAAGACCGAGACCTGTAAAACCGATAACTAATTGCAATAATGCACCTCTAATTCGAAATGTAATTTACGAAATGTATGAAAAAAGTAAGTATATTTTAATATTTTATTGACACATATAGATTAACACATTATTATTGACAATATATAGATTAAATTTTCTTTTAGAGCAACATATAACTGTTAAAACTCTTCATGCAGTTTTACAAGAGAGAGATCTATTTGAAGGTAGTGAATCATCTTTACGGAGAGTACTGCATAAAATTGGATTTAAGTGGCAGAAAGACAATCCAAGCCGGGGCCTTCTAGAACTTCCCGATATTGTTTGTAAAAGAATTCAATACTTAAAGGCATACAAACAACTAAGAGAGGAAGATATTTATCAGTTTGTGTTTTTAGACGAAACTTTAATTTTCCAAAATGGCTGAATCAAGACATTCTTGGCAAGATAATGATAAAAAAAGTTTGAAAACAACCAAAGTTGATGGTAAAAGATATATCTATTATTCTTCATGCTGGTAATGTAAATGGATTTATTCATGATGCTGAATTAATATTCAGTTCAAAAGATGCGACTTCAGACTACCATGGTGAGAAGAACGAAGAAAATTTTTTACACTGGTTTCAAACCAAATTCAAGCCCAAGATTCAGCAGTGGCTTATGGAACAAAAACTACCATTCGATGAAAAACTTTTAAAAGCAGAAATGTTGAATATTGTAAATTTAAATAAACCGCCAAAAATTTATAAAGTTGATCAGTTGGCTGAACATATGGGTCATAGAGTTCTACGTCTTCCTCCATATCACTGTATGTTTAATCCCATTGAACATATTTGGGGAATATCAAAAAATTATTATAATCTACATAGGTAGGGACGTAACAACAAAAAATGACTGTTTGGCTATGTGGAAAGAAGCATTATTAACTATTACTCCTGAAATATGGTCAAACACTATTCAACATGTGGACAAAATCATTTATGACTCTTGGGAAAGAGAGGTACGTTTTGAAAGGGGTGACATTGCACCTGTGGTTATTAATTTTAATGAAGACGGCGAAAACAGTGACACTGATGAAGACTTTAATTTTGATCAGTAAAAATAAGTATTTTTATTTCCAATAATTTTATTAAAATATAAAAGTGAAAATCCCAGTGGTTGGCTCCCAAAATCTTGCACTTGATTCTTTGATGCTACTAGCTGTGTAATTTAGTTTAATCAATTTTAAATTGTGACCTGGTTTTTATTTTGTATTGTTTCTTTCTTTTGTTGGTTTTAAATATTGTCTTTGTTAGTTTTAAATTTCATGACATGTAATAAATTAGGGTTTAAAAATTTTATATTTTAGTATTATAATATTGCAATATTGCATTTAATTTGGGCAACTGCTCCTTGACAAATAAATAAATAAGTTATAAATGCAAAATCTTGGAAAACAGAAGATCTTGTTAATTATCTGACAGGGTAAATAAATATATGAAAAAATACCTTTAAGAATATTCTTTTCTAGATATTACTTTCAGAATGAAAGAAGAATCAAAAGTATTAGGCTCGCTGTATGGAGTTTGGAAATAAATATGATATAATAACTTAAAACATTTAGTAGAAACATTACTTGAAAAAACAGATAAGTAAAAAAATCTAAAAGGTTTTATTCACATTCTACTTGCCCATAGATATTCCTATAATAAATTTTGTTCAATGTGTAGAGTATATGCCATATATGTAATGCAAAATACATGTATTACCTACTGTAATATATATTCGTATTGTCATCATGTTGTTTGTAATATTTTGTAAATATACATATAAAACATAACTGTGAATTTCATTTCTAAGCATAGTTGTAAAACATATGTTTATGTAATATTAATCAAAAAAAGGGAGAAGAGGTCATAATGCAACATTTCATTTTGCTTCCATAGTTTCAATATTACTGTTTTTATGTTCACACATTGTCAACTTAAGAACACACCACAAACTAGGAGAAAAACTGCTTAAGAAATAAATGTCTAAAATATAATTTGAAAATAATATTTTCACATATTTAAGCTCCACAATAAAAAGATTATTTTAGATCCATAGAAATATCAGTGTATCATAAAATTTCAGGCCAATGTTTTTTAAATGCATTCATTTTTTTCGAATTCTGAAAAAACTAATAAATATTTTTCAAAAATTTGAAAATAGAACGAAAGATTATTAACGATGGCCGAAAGTCCCTTAGAATCAACAAAAAGTTTCTTTTGAATGAGATATTTGTAATTAAAAATCACACTAAATTTTATCTTTCTTTTTTTCACCACTGTAACTTTTTAAAATAAACATTATAGAAGTTTTCAGGGGATTTCGGCCCTCGGTAATAATGTAGTCCTTCATTCTGTGTTAAAATTTCTCAAAAATACTTATTAGTTTTCTCAGGATTCGAAAAAAATTAATGCATTTAAAAAGCATTGGCCCGAAATTTTGCGCCTCTATAATCTTAACCTAAAAATTTTTCTTATTCTTTTTTGATTCCAATATTATGACAGACGTCAGGTAGAATTTACGATTCTCACTTCATCTAATAATGACGTCATATAAACTCGTCACTAGTTCTAGCCAATGAAATGCTCGGTGTAATAGGAGTGATATGTCAAGAAAATCTGATTATTCCCTATCTATTTGTTCAAATTTAAAATATGGCAACAAGGGGAAAATTTTGTACAATTTTTATTGTTTGACTTTGACTATATATATATATATATATATATATATATATATATATATATATATATATATATATATATATATATATGTAGGTATAAATGTGAAAACAATATTACTGAAGAACTAAGAATAATTATTTGTCACGAATACTGGGAAATGGGCGACTATGATAAGCAAAAATTACACCTGAGTTCATTAGTGACCGATGTTCCAATAAAAAGAAGAAAAGAACAAGTAGAACAGTCAAGACGTAAAACTTCAAGGAATTTTTATTTAAAAAACTTCGAAGGCTTGTTTAAATTTTTTTTGTAAAACATTTAATATTTCCCATCGGGTAATTGAAACATGTATGAAAAATGTGGGTAATACTCACACCTATACTGGATTTGATAAAAGAAAAGGTAAAAGACCTCATAATGTTACAAAGGAACAAGATGTATTGCTTGTCAAGGAACACATTGATAGTTTTCCACGTGTGGAATCACACTATTGCCGGCGAGATTCTACGAAACAGTATTTGTCTTCAGATTTAAATTTATCCCAAATGTACAGATTATACATTGACTTCTGTGAAAATCGAAACGTGACCAAGGTTTCTAAATTTGTTTATCAGAAGATATTCCACAAATATGACCCAGCATTGGATTTTTTCATTCCGAAAAAGGATGAGTGTTTTAAGTCTAATACTTATAATACTGCTAAAGACAAGGAGCCATTAAAAGAGGAATTTGACAGTCACAAAAAGAGAGAAAAGGATGCAGTGCAGATGAAATCTGAAGATAAGGAAAGAGCCGCTAGAGAAAAAGGACAAACTTTTAGAGCCGCAACATTTGACTTACAAGCAATTTTGTCAGTGCCATTTGCGGGAGACAATCAAATATTTTATAAGTTAAAGCTATAAATGTATATAATTTTACAATTTTTGATGCGTCAGATGCAACATGTCATTGTTATGTATGGGACGAAACCCATGGAAAAAAAGACAGTACAGAAATAGGAACGTGTCTCCTTAATACTTGTATAGCTTATCGGAAACTGTGACGCATGTTTCTACATTCAGTGATACATGTGGAGGCCAGAACAGGAATAAGTATGTGTCAGCCGCATTGCTCTATGCAGTAAATACAATTAAACATTTGGAAAAATTTCGATTTAAAATTTATAGAGACAGGGCACTCCTATTTGGAAGCTGATTCGATGCACGCCACAATCGAAAAAGCAAGATAGCATAAAAAAATCTATTCTACAACAGAGTGGTCTGTGCTAATTTCAGCTGCAAGAGTAAAACCTAAACCATACTGTGTACATAATTTAAGTTTCAACGATTTTTATGATCTGCAGAAACTTGCTTACCTTCTGACTCCTAACAATACTTTAAATACAGATAAAGAAAAGGTTCAGTGGCTGAAAATTAAATGGATTCGTTTTGAGAAAAACAATCTTTTTTTAATTAAATATAAATACAATTTGTATGATGATACTATTTTAACCATAGATGTTGAACTGTCAAATAAACGTCAAATCGAAAGGCGCATTATTTTGAAGCTTTTCCAAAAAATATTAATTTTAAAGGTTTTTTCTTCAATTTGACGGTATCACTTGTAGTGGTAAAGACACATTAAACTAGTGGTCTGTAAGAAAGTGTATATTTCTGGTGTAGGTAGTTTAATCTTAAAAAAAACCGACATGAAAGAAATTACACCGAAGCCTCCAGATAGAGGGAAATTTTATGTAGAATTTGAAGAAGATAGGATGACGGAATTTGAGGAATTAAAAAAAAATGTCAACATTACAGTAAATGATAAGGTAACCAAAGAACAAAGCCAAACAACTAGCACTAACGAGGTAGGTAACCAATTTAATTTTAATAACGAGACAAGTTTGACACAATTTAATAAAATGGATAGATCAGGTAATCCAAATTTGAATAAAGTTATAAATTTAAGATTAAATAATGGATATAAATTAGGAGATAATGCCCCATATATAGTACATATAGAAAATAAAAACGGTAATATCGGCAAATTACACAGGAGAGGCACGGCCCGATTAATTTTACGTTCAGTACCTGAAATTGAAAATAACATCACACAAATTACGGTAGTTGGTAGGAATAAAATTAAAGTAGAACTTAATAATTTTACTAGTGCTAATAAATTAATTGAATCTGATAATTTAAAAAGCAAACAGTACGAGGCATATATTCCAACGTTTTTTACGCAAAGAAAAGGAGTTATAAAATCTGTAGATAAAGAGATAGATGAGGATGATTTGTTATCATTAATTCAACCTAGGTTTGGAATAAGGTTTGAAGTATTACATGTAAAAAGAATAATGCGAAATACTATCTACTACATACTATCTATGTAAAAACTGGAACTGTAATAGTAACGTTTAAAGGTCAGTCTATACCTACCAACGTAGTAATAGAAAAAATGATATACAAGGTTGAAAATTACACACCCAGAATGCTACAATGTTTAAAGTGCTTGAGATTTGGGCACATACGTGCTCAATGTAGGGGAAAAGATAGATGTGAAAGATGCGGTGAAGAACATAATAAATCGAATTGTTTCAATCCTAACAATATATTTTGTGTATTGTGCAAAGAAAACACAGCCCTACTGACAAGTGAGCAAATTGCACGGAAAGAGAAAAACAGGAATATATTAAAAAGATTATGAATACTGAAAATATAACATATTACGAAGCTGATAGATATAGATAGCAATAGAAAATATTATTCAACAGTAAGTAAAGAAAAAAAGAGTACTTCCAATAAATATACAATCTATAAACGAAAACGATCAAGTAGTATTAATTCTACTAACGTAGACAGAGAAATAATGGAAGCGCACAGAAAAATCTTGCAAACTCCAAAAATACAAAGTCAGCCTTGTTATAATTTTAACAACCCTATTTATCATAATAAAACACAGATACAAAACGATAATCACAGGAATATAGGAGAAATTATAGTAAACTTTATTTCAACAACTTTAAATCAGATCAATCACAATTTAGATGAAATAACGTTAGAATTACTGAAAAACAATATTTCACAATTATTATTAAATCGTGATGGCTAACATATCATTTCTTCAATGGAGTGCACGGCCAATTAAAACAAATAAGGGTTATTTAGAAAAATTTTTGTATGACAGTAAAATAGATATAGGACTAATATCAGAAACATGGTTAAAGAAAAGTAACTTTATTAACTTTACGGGTTATAATATCTTTAGGAATGATAGGGATGATGGATATGGTGGTGTGGCCATACTATTGAAAAAAACAATTAATTTTTATAATAAAATAAAATAATCAAATATTAATGTTAATAAAGCGGAATTTGTAAATACAAAATTCCAATGGAATATAAATAAAGCGGATTGGTCTCTTTTCTCTTCTATCACTGATAATTTCATGAAACGCGATAATAATTTAGATTACCAACAATGTTTAAATAAATTAAACGAATATTGTAAAATATGCATACCAGAGAAAAGAACAGGGACTAGTCCACGATTTAGGAAAACTTGGTGGAATGACAATTGTAAAAAGGTTATTCAAGCACAACAACTTGCTTTACGCAAGTTTAAGTTATAGTCCAATATACAAAATTATATAAATTATAATAAATGTGTAGCAGAAACCAAAAAAGTTATAATAAAGAGTAAGCGTAAGGCATGGAAAACTTTTTGTGGAACTTTAAACAAAAATACACCAATAAAAAATATGTGGAATAAAGTCACACGTTTACAAAACATCTTTAAACCACAAATAAATCCAGTGACCGAAGGAGAATGGATTGAGGACTTTTTGAGAAAATTATGTCCAGATAATATATTTTTAAAAATTAATGTAATGGAAAGTAAAAACTCTAATCATCCACTTTCAGTGCCATTTAGTTTATACAAATTAGAAATAAGTCTTAAGAACAAGAAAAACACTTCTCCGGGAATAGATAATATACATTTATGTTGGCAAATTTACATCAAAAAGGAAAAGAAACACTATTAAAAATTTTCAATCAAATCTGGCAATCAGAAGATATTCCAGATAGTTGGAGAGAGTACCGGGTGATTCTCATACTTAAAGCAAATCGAAATTCTGATTCGGCAGAATCTTATAGAGGTATTTCATTAAGCTTCTGTATAAAAAAAACACTGGAAAGAATGATAAAGCTTAGGCTCGAAAGATTGTTAGAAAAAAATAATAAACTATCACAAACACAATTTGGATTTCGTAAAAATCATTCTACCGTGGAAGCAGTGAGCCACTTGGTAACAGATATAAATTTAGCGTTTACGTCAAATTCTTCAGTAACAGCTCTTTTATTAGATGTTGAATCAGCATACGACAACGTTAATTTAAGTATCCTATACAACAAAATGACAGAAACAGGTCTTCCCGAATGTTTCTCTCAAAAAATAATAAAACTATATGACTGTAGAAAAATTTATATATCGGTAAATGGTAACACAATTGGTCCAAGGGTAGCGATGGATGGTTTACCTCAAGGAGGAATATTAAGCCCATTGTTATATTTAATTTATACTGCTGATCTAGTAAAAAATTTAAACTTCACAAGAATTTTACAATTTGCAGATGATATAGTCATTTATCAAGAACACATTAACATAGAAAATGCAGTCAAATCCATTGAAGAAGCAGTCAATCATATTAAAACATGGAGTGAATTACATGGACTAAATATCTCTGATTCGAAAACTAAATTATGTATTTTTACAAGAAAACGAAAAAAAATATCCAACTACATCTTAATAAACAATGTCTCCTATCCAGTGCAAAGTTATGTTAAATATTTGGGCATTACTCTTGATGGACACCTTCTCTGAAAAGAACATATAGGCAATATAGTTAAAAAAACAGAAAAGGAAATAAATCTTCGATTCCTGTCACACTTACGATGAGGAGCAGATCCAAATATTTCTTTCTTATTATTTAAAAATAACATAAGAGCTATAATCGACTATGGATCAATATTATACAGTGACGCATCACAGTGTCATTTAAACAAAATAAACAAAATCGTTAATAAATGCCTTAGATTGTGTATAGGACCCCTAAGAAGTACACCCATTAGTAACTTACAAGTCGAATGCTGTGAAATGCCAATGGATATAAGACGAAAAGAACTTGGCATCAGACTTTTAGTTAGATTGTACGAAAAAAAGTCAAGTTTAATATTCAAAATACACTCTAAAAGAAAACTCTAAATATAGTAGATTTATATTCAAAAATGACAATATATGATAAAAAACTATATAAATATGACATAAACCCAAATTACAGTATTGACTTTAATACTCTAGAACAAGTTCAGGTATACTTCTTAAGGGACTACAACAATTTACCTTTATACTTAAGAAAATTAATGTTTATATCTGACAGTTCTCAATTGTTCAAAGATTGTTATATACTATATACAGATGCATCCAAAAGTATCGAAGGTGTGGGATGTGCATACTGGGATGACAATAATAAAAACAGTAAAATGTTTAAACTCAATTCCATCATGAGTATATACACAGCTGAATTAATAGCGATAGTGGAAGCACTAAAATATTTATCTAATATAAATCATTCAAAGTTAATAATTTATAGTGACAGCAAAAGTGCTTTAAGTAAAATAACTGCCATAAATCCTAAATCAAAAGTAAATTACGTTGAATTATATATAATAAATAAAATTAAAGAACTTCAGCAACTAGGCAAAACTGTTAAATTGGCATGGGTTAAAAGCCATTGTGGAATAACTGGAAATAAGATAGATAAATTGGCAAAAAACGCTGTGATATAAGGAGTATGAACTAATTATCTTTGTACGTCTAGAGATATAGAATCAGACACGTTTAAAGAGCTTAAGAAGGAATGGAAAGAAAGGTATATTAATGAGAATATAAATACAGGAAAGCATTACAGAGCAATCAGAAACCATATTACGGATAAATCTTGGTTTGCTAAAATGGAGTCGACAAAGGATATGACAAGAACTATATGCAGAATGAGATTTAACCTCTGTCTTACACCATCGTATATCTAGCTGATAGCCCACAATGTACTTGTGGTCAGATTGGTAACCTACAACATAAAATTTTAGACTGTTCTCTTATTTCCAATGAGGTTAACCATATTTTTAATTCGCTGTATTCTTTGACCGATGTCCACCATCCCATTAATTCAAGTTATTTATTAACATTAGAAAACAATGAGTTTTTATATAGATTATTGTATAAACATGTTTTAGATATTACACTCAAATTGCAATTGTAAATATAGATTAAGTTTTGTAATTTGTTAGAAAAAAAAAAGAAAAAAAAAAGAAAAAAATAAAAATATTAAAAAAAATAAATACAAAAATAATAATAAAAAAAGGAAATAAAAAAAATAATATAAAAAAATTAAGAAACAAATAAAAAAATAAATAAAAAATAGAGAAAAAATGAGGAACTTGGACAGTCCACAGTAAAGTAGCTATCGATTTAAGTAGATAGCTGCAGAAGAGTTTACTGTGGAACTCTGAGGACCTCATCATTTATAAATAACTAACATATATAAATAACTAAAAAACAATTAATAGAAAAAAAAAACTATATATTAGAGATCAACACTGGTGATAGTAAGATTAGTATTAGTAGGAATTTAGTATAATATTATATAGGAAACAATGACTAATGAAAAAATGAGTACAAATTGTAAGATTGGCTAATGGATTTAGTGTCCGCAGTCATTTAAACACAAACAAACAACAACAACAACCATAGATGTTTCTGATATAATGAAACTAAGAGGAAGGTCACAAACTTGGGAGTCATTAGCACTAACGAAAAAAAATTTTCACAGATTGCCGGTATCCCAAACAAAAGAAGAAGGATCTCGTATCTCTTTTAAATTGTGGTATTATTCCACAAGATTACGCTCATTTTATTAACGACATTCCTGTTACTAATTAAACATTATTACCGGACGACAACGAATAGTTTTTTTTAATGTACAAATTTTGTTTTAATTCTTTTTTTAACACATTTTGTTATTTCATTTAAAGAAAAATGTTAAGATTAATTGTTTGTTGTTATTTGAATCAAAACCTGTGTTTTTTCATCTGTTCACCGTAACATAATTTGAATCGGTTTCCCAAGTAATGGTTATGCACAAAGGTGGTAAGTAACGTAGTATTTAACAAAAATATTACAAGTCATTTTTTTTTAAATGTAATTAATTAAACTTATATTTGATTGTCTTTTGACGTTATTGAAGATAATTTGTGATTTTCTTGGGAATTCGTGATTTAATAGAAAGGTAGAAACTTCAAACCGATTTTTCTCAAAACAGTAACTTTAGCACTTACAACATTTGTGTGCTACACCATCGATATATATATATATATATATATATACATATATATATATATATATATATATATATATATATATATATATACATATATATATATATATATATATATATATATATATATATTTAAAAAATATTCAATAGTTGAATAGCAGAGGTTGTATCGGTCAATAATAGGCAAATGAAAGTCGTCAACAACTTCATTGATTTAATTGAATACGTTTCGCTTTTTAGTTTTCAAAAGCATCATCAGTTCACTACAAATAAACATAAAACGATGTAAAATATAAGTAAATAACCAAAAGGGTTCATACTTACAAAAACAATTTGTAGGTTTTGTAAAAGATGTTAAAAACACTCTACGATAACTTAACATTAAAAACTTAAAAACTAAACGATAGAATCGAAACAAAAAACACACAGGAAAAAACTGAAACAGCACTATTGTTTATTTAATTTTTACCGATGGCTTCATCTCAATGTGGGTGTAAGCTCTTTCGAAGACCCAACACAATAATCTCTTGGAATGTTTTCTATCGGTTTTAGGCTGTCATATTTGCACATGTGGCATGTGTCGTCCATATGTTTCTTCGGAAAGCAGTGAGGTACAATTATTAAAAAAGTTAGTAAGCAGAACGGGGACAGCCCTATTTTTCAAAAAGGAATATTTTTTTTTTCTACAAAAAAAAAATTATTTTGAAAATAGGGAAAGAAGAAGGGGAATGAAGTTACTATCTTGTAAGTGTTTTTTTTTTTAATTATTATTTGTTGTGTATGATGAGAGAGTGATATATCTGGCTCAAGTTGTCGATGTCGGTTCTTTTATTTAGGGATGATGGATGTTTAAGAATTTGACACATTTCAAGGATAGAACGCTTGAAATGATTACACCCACATTGAGATGAAGCCATCGGTAAAAATTAAATAAACAATAGTGCTGTTTCAGTTTTTTCCTGTGTGTTTTTTGTTTCGATTCTATCGTTTAGTTTTAAGTTTTTAATGTTAAGTTATCGTAGAGTGTTTTTAACATCTTTTACAAAACCTACAAATTGTTTTTGTAAGTATGAACCCTTTTGGTTATTTACTTATATTTTACATCGTTTTATGTTTATTTGTAGTGAACTGATGATGCTTTTGAAAACTAAAAAGCGAAACGTATTCAATTAAATCAATGAAGTAGTTGACGACTTTCATTTGCCTATTATTGACCGATACAACCTCTGCTATTCAACTATTGAATATTTTTTAAA
This sequence comes from Diabrotica balteata, assembly GCA_918026665.1. Taxonomy (NCBI): domain Eukaryota; kingdom Metazoa; phylum Arthropoda; class Insecta; order Coleoptera; family Chrysomelidae; genus Diabrotica; species Diabrotica balteata. The sequence continues at coordinate 55,326,693 of OU898280.1, forward strand.
TTTAATCAACGGTCGTATTTTTTGCTATATATATATATATATATATATATATATATATATATATATATATATAAATATATATAATATATATATATATATATATATATATATATATATATATATATATATATATATATATAATATATTCTGTGGCTTGGTTCTAAAAGGGCCAATGTCAAAATTCTTCTAAATTGAGTTTGGCTCTGATTCTTACTGAGAAAGATGAATACTTTATTGTGTAGAAAGGTCGTAAGTCTATGGACTGTCATAAGCACTTTATGGAAATTCCACCAAGGCCAATGTAAATTACTAGAATGTTTCATTTTTTATAAAAACGGCCACAGTAGACATAGGCCTGGGGTTAAAGAGGATGTTTCATTGTACAACGGCCTAAGTCTACATCGGCCCTTCTAACGAAAAATATTTTCCTACTCTGTTGACACCGGCCAAGTAATCGAGTGAACAACGCGTGGTTCGCCCAAAATTCACTGTAGCTGAACTCATCAAGTTTACGTGTATTAAGTGTTTAAAACTATATCTGATCGATGTAAAAGGATTGTCCAACTCGGTAGAGAGCTGAATATTCAAGAAAAAGGTAAGTTTATTGATAAATTTCTTTAAGATAACATTTTTTGAGGTTATGTCTCCTAATCGGCATCGATCGATTTTGTAAAACTTGACCAGGAAATGTAGAGGAAGGAAAAAGCAAGATGAAGGCCGATTAACAAGAAAACGAAAAAGACAGCCAGAAAAGTGGGAAAAACATATAAGAAAGAGTCTTAAAGCTGCAGGAAAAGAGTATTATTCATCAAAAGGTAATCTTGTTCCTGCCAAGCACATAAGAGAATCTTGCAAATGTCCGCGAAAATGTAATGAAAAGTTTACTGAACAAGAAAGATTATCTATCTTTGAGAGTTTCTATGAACTCTCAGCTGAAGCGCAAAAAAAATGTATTGCAAATAATATCGAGGAGGTAATAAAGAAGGTTGAGCGGAGAAAATCAACAGAAGAGAGTAAAAGAAAGTACTCTAGAAGGTATTTTTTCACCAAAGGCCATAACAGCAGGATAGAAGTATGTAAAACAATGTATCTAAGCTCTCTCGATTAAACTGAAAAGAAGGTACGAGTACTTATTGAGAAAAAAAGGAATAGTGAGTCAGGAATATGTATGGCGGATCAACGAGGAAAGCATACGAACCACCCACTAATATCATCTGAAGATAAAGAACGAATAAAGGCCCACATCAATATGTTTTCGACATATCAGAGTCACTACTCACGCTCTCATACTAAAAAGCTTTATCTATCATCCGATCTTTCAATATCACAGATGTATCGCCTTTATGTACAAAACTGTATTGATGATAAAATTGAGCCCAGAAGTTCATCAATTTACAGAAAGATTTTTGTGGAGGAATTTAATTTATCTTTTCACAAGCCAAGCAACGATACTTGCGGTAAATGTGACAAATTTAGCCACCTCATTAAGACTGCTAGTGAAATAGAAAGATGTAAGGTAGAAGAGGAACAAAAGCAACATTTGCATGTAGCTAGCATGGCATATGAAGAAAAAAAGTGTGACAGGAACAGATGTAAGGATAACCCAGGTTTAGCTGTGGTTAGCTTTGACCTCCAAAAATGTCTCCCTACACCGTTACTAAAAATCAACTACTCCTTCTACAAAAGGAAACTATGGACGTTAAACTTAACTCTTTTTGAATCGAATGCTACAAGCAACTCAGATATTTGTTACTTATGTAATGAAACTCTTGCAAACCGTGGTGGTCAAGAAATTGCATCTTGTATATTTGCTTACTTGAAAAATCTTCCCCAGAGCATTAGAGAAATTATTTTTTATAGTGACTGTTGCCCAGGCCAAAACAAAAACATATATCTTGCTGTAATGTTCCTGCTTAGTATTGAACACTTCCGAAATGAAGGACGACATGTGACAATAACAAATAAGTTTTTGGTTCCAGGATACACCCATATGGAAGCTGATTCGATTCATGCAGCCATAGAAAAAACGAAGAGAGTAACTACTGCCAATATTGATATCCCTAGAGACTGGCCAACTTGATAAGATTGGTTCCAAGAAAGTCTCCTATTATTGTCAACGAAATGGAGCAGAACCAGTTTTTGAACTTCAAAGCAATGCTGACAAACTACTATCAACATAGAAAAGTCAATACCAATGGAGACCCAGTACCATGGAAAAAGATAAGTATGCTGCGTTACAGCTGTGAAAATCCAGGTATATTTTTTTACAAAACATCATACGAGGCGGAATCTGCCTTTATGACTTTTGACTTAGTTAGAAAATCTAGGCATCCATCACAATCGACATTGAGACCACTTTTCACGAAGCCGTTGGGAATTCCAGCGAACAAACTACAACATCTTAGAGACTTGGTGCCTTACATCGACCAAAGCAGCCGTCCATATTATGAACAGTTTATCAATTCTTTAACTCCATCATCAACTGGTATTGACACTTTAAGTAATGTTAGCTGTGATGAAGATGAAGTCTAAATATTATACTACTCCCAAAAGTAATGTACTATTTTTTAAATAAAACTCTGCGTTTTTATTCTAAATTTAATTGTATCTTAGATAATAGAATAAGGGCCAAAGTTAATGAAAAATACTTTTTTTCTGTTTAAAAAAGGGCCGATGTCTTTTTTATTCAAGAAAGAATCGAACAATGTTGAACATTTTAGTCAATCTGTAAAAATTATTTATTTCTTGATAATTTCACATAACGACCATTTCCAATAATGTGGAAATGGGTCTATAACTAAACTCAGAATTTTGTGTAAATCTTCCAACTTAAATATCTTGAAACCACTGTTTTTGACATTGGCCCTTTTAGAACCAAGCCATATATATATATATATATATATATATATATATATATATATATATATATATATATATATATATATATATATATATACATATATATATGTATGTATGTATGTATATACAAGGTGGTCCAGAATTATGTACATTAATTTCTAGAGCTCATAGTACGTCCAAAAATAAGGGTACTTCTTTATGTACACTTTTTTATAAAACTGAAAAATAAGGGAGATACAACCCTTTAAAGGGGTGAATTGAAATTCTAATTTTTTCGAATATCTTCCAAACGGTTTTGAATACGGAGTTCATATTTTGGGAGTGATTATAAGACATTAGGATAATTAATTTCATGTCACCAACTACCACATCCTATATTAATACAAGGTAGTTTTGGAGGGTAAGTGGGGGTTATTGCGTCACATGTTTTTTAATTTCTACATATTTTAAAAAAATATTTTAAAAATTGTTTCCTTAGACTTTTCTACGCAAAAAAGGTGCTCTTGTAATATTTCGATAGATATCACCGTTTTCGATTTATTTAAACTCGAAGGTATACATTTATTTTACTGTAATCGTTACATTTCTTAATATTCATCAAGTATGCTTTGGAATTGACACTTGTGTTAGCAATAATATTACAATTTAATGGAAAACTTAATTAATACTTAACATTTAATTAATGGCGAAAATAATATTTCACAACAACTGTTCAAAATGTCCTCCATTTTGTTGAATACATAATCTAATTCTTTTATTTAGCGAACGCATTAATCCATTTAATGTTACTGGATCGTTTTGTAAATCGGTAAATACTTGTTCAATTTTGTCTCTTAACTCATTTACTGTATTAATTGGAGTGTTATACACTTTTGATTTCAAATAACTCCATACTGTAAAGTCCATTGGATTAAGATCACAACTACGAGCAGGCCAATGAATCGGTGCATCCGCACCCCGGCCTATCCACCTATCAGGGAAATGTTCATGTAACCACCTTCTACAAATTCTTGTGTAATGTGGTGTAGCACCATCATGCATGAAAAACATGTTTCTTCGTATTTGTAATGGAATATCTTCCAAAATATCATGTAAAATATTGTCTAGAAAATTGTAATACATGTTACCATTTAAATTTCCGGGAAAGATGTGGTATCCTATGAAACTATTTCCTAAAGTAGCTGCCCAAACGTTTATCTTGAACGTGTGTTGGAAGTGAGTTTCCATTGTAGCCCTTGGATTTTCTTCAGCCCAGAAGTGCATATTTCTAGAATTGAACATACCTTGTCTTGTAAATGTGGCCTCGTCTGTAAACAGAATGTTGCTTAAAAAATGTTGTGCAGTTTGAACTTTATTTTGCAATACTTCACAAAAATCAACTCTAAGTGGCATATCGTCAGGTAACAATTCCTGCACCTGTCGATAGTGGTAAGGATGTAATTGCTCTTCATGCAAAACTCTTAAAACACTTTGATGGGAAATATTCGTTCTTAATCCTAACCTGCGTGTACTTATTGTGGGGTCATTTATTACAGCATCCAATATTTGCTGTTCAACGCGAACATTTCTTGCTTCTCTACGCGACGACCAACATCTGTATTCCTTCTTTGAAGACAACCGGTTTCTCTCAGTCGTCGTTTAGTACTTACAAAAGTCCTGGCATTGGGAATATTTCTGTTCGGATACTTTTCTCTGTAGCGTCTTACAGCGGCAGCAGCATTTCCCGAACATTCCCCTAATACTAAAAGTATGTCTGTCATCTCAGAATTTGAATAGTGTGCCATATTGCGAGCAAACAAATTTAAAAATATAGCAAAAGAAACGTGTTAAACAAATTTCACTGTCGAGTACAATAAAAGTGTAGATAAAATAATTTAATTGTTATTAAACGTCACTGACAATTCATAGACTACTTGAGATTTAAGTGTTGTTGCTAACACAAGTGTCAATTCCAAAGCATACTTGATGAATATTAAGAAATGTAACGATTACAATAAAATACATGTATACCTTCAAGTTTAAATAAATCGAAAACGGTGATATCCATCGAAATATTACAAGAGCACCTTTTTTGCGTAGAAAAGTCTAAGGAAACAATTTTTAAAATATTTTTTTAAAATATGTAAAAATTAAAAAACATGTGACGCAATAACCCCCACTTACCCTCCAAAACTACCCTGTATTAATATAGGATGTGGTAGGTGGTGACATGAAATTAATTATCCTAATGTCTTATAATCACTCCCAAAATATGAACTCCGTATTCAAAACCGTTTGGAAGATATTTGAAAAAATAAGAATTTCAATTCACCCATTTAAAGGGTTGTATCTCCCTTATTATTCAGTTTTATAAAAAAGTGTACATAAAGAAGTACCCTTATTTTTGGACGTACTATGAGCTCTAGAAATTAATGTACATAATTCTGGACCACCTTGTATATATATATATATATATATATATATATATATATAATATATATATATATATATATATATATATATATATATATATATATATATATATATATATATGTATATATAATATAATATAATCTTTACAATTCTGTTGCCATCTAACTTTTATGCAACTAGCGTTTTTGAAAATTACTTATTAAAAGTTTTACTGAAAAGTTAAATTGAGAATGTCACTGTAGGTATTTCTAAAATGTGTATTACTGTAAGCTTCAAGTAATGAGATTTTGTTCGTAAACTTATATAAACTTTATTCTTCATAAAAAAAAAATGAGAAACAACTAAACAAATTTAAAACACATTGAATATTTTTATATCGATAACTCTATATCTAACCACTCTAAAAATGGTGATAGTATAATGGTAAAAGGTAATGGTAGAAAAGTGGTAAATGTTTAAGCAATTATTCTATAATTCTTTAAAATATAGCAATAAATAACAGTTAGTTAGCATATTACATTAAGCAGCTAATTTGTATTGTATAATTGATTAGAGCAATCGAATTTAATAAATAATTAATAACAATTTCTTACCAATTATTGAATATATGGAATATGGCTCTGAACACGAAAGAAAACTAAAAATAATAATGGCAAATAAAAACAAGATTGGACAGGACACCATCTTCGTCAAAGGAAAAGATTTAGAGTAATTACCCAGATACTATTACTTGAGATGGGAGCTTAACGAAAAATGGGACCGCAGCCTTGAAATAAAACGATGCATTGAGATAGCCAGAAGCGTTTTCAATAAGATGAAAGTAGTATTCCTTTTCCATGGAAAATGTTATTGTCTCTTCTTTATCGTTTAAATGATTTAGGAATGTGTTCAACAACTCTTCAAGTCATATTGAGAGCACATCGTCTACATATCTCCAGCCTACTGTGGGTTTTAGTCTGTTCAGATTTAATATTCAAAACACAATTAACTTAAATCTTCCTCTTAAAACAAGTGAAAATATTGAGGAAGCAGTTCATCACCTTACATCAATCATTCAACAGGCAGCTTGGAGAGCAACTCCAGATCTAAATCGGAGTAATAACTGTGAACATATTCACATCATATAAAAATCTTAATCAACGAAAAGAGAAAACTAAGAAAACAGTGGCAAACTTCCAGATCTGCTGAGAACAAAACTGAACTGAATAGGGCTACTCGTTTGCTTAAAAGAGAATTACACAAATACAAAGATCAGGGCATAAATGAATTTCTTGAAAGTCTTACTGCGACGGATGACACAAACTACTCTATTTGGAAACTCTCTAGGAAACTTAAACATCAGATTAAGCATGTCGGTCCCATTAGAAATAAAGACGGTGATTGGGCCAAGGCCGATGAAGATAAAGTACAAGCATTCGCTAATCATCTCAGACAAGTTTTTCAACCACACTCCAGAACTATCTCAAAGGAAGAAGAAGAATTCATTCACAAGAACTTAGATGCACCCTACCAGATGTCACCTCCTAAAGAAAATATCAAAATTAACGAAATAAAAGAGTTAGTTAAACATCTCAATACTAAAAAAGCTCCAGGGTATGATTTAATATCGAAAAAAATCTGCAAAAATTTACCCGAAGAAGGATTTCGGTTACTTATGTACATATTTAACGCTATACTAAAGTTAGGCTATTTTCCGTTTCAATGGAAAATGGCACAAATTATTCTAATACCGAAACCAAATAAAGATCCACAAGAACTATCATCCTATCGTCCAATCAGTTTGCTTCCCATTATCTCTAAGATATTTGAGAGGATACTCCTTCAGAAAATGAATTCTATAATCGACAGACAAAAGTTAATACCTGATTATCAGTTTGGATTCAGGCAACAACATGGAACAATTGAGCAGGTACATTGAATTGAGTTGTCAAAGTAGCAAGAGATGCGATTGAAAAGAAAGAATACTGCACTGCAGCCTTTTTGGATGTCTCACAAGCATTTGATAAAGTATGGCATGAGGGGCTGCTATCTAAAATAAAAACTCACTTTCCTCATCCTCTGTATGCTCTTCTGAGATCCTATCTTTCCAATCGATATTTCCAGGTCAGATGCAATGAAGCAGTATCAAACATATCTCCAATTCTATCGGGAGTACCTCAGGGTAGTATATTGGGACCAACTTTATACTTACTCTATACGGCAGATATTCCCACAAGAGTAAACAGCACAATCGCTACCTATGCAGATGATACTGTGATAATGGTTTCTAGCTCGGTTCCTGTTACAGCCTGTCAAAATTTACAAATTCATTTAAATGAACTAGAGAAATGGTTAAAACTGTGGCGAATTATGGTAAATGGCAGCAAATCAGCACATATAACATTTATTTTACGCAAAGAGAGTGTACCATCTGTGTGCATAAACAATACCATAATACCCAAAAAAAGTGATGTTAAATACTTGGGAATACATTTTGACAGCCGACTAAATTGGGGAAAGCAGATCTGGACAAAGCGACTGCAACTAGGGTTAATATACAGGAAAATGTATTGGTTCATGAATAAAAAATCCAAACTAAGGCTACATAATAAATTATTACTGTATAAATGTGTTCTAAAGCCAGTTTGGACCTACGGTATACAGATATGGGGTACAGCATCTAATTCTCACTTACTGAAACTTCAACGTTGCCAATCTAAAGTTTTGAGACATATTACCAATGCACCGTGGTACGTGCCCAATTATGTGATACACCGAGATCTTCAAATCCAAAATATTAAAGACACCGTTGTCTCACTCAGTGGCACTTACAAAAATAGACTACTAAACCATCCAAATACACTTGCCCAAGACCTACTTAAGCGACCAAGGAGAGGAAGACTAAAACAACGTGATCCTCTAGACCTCTCTATACCTTTATATACATAAACATATATATCATTTTATAGCTACAACTGATACTACATATACCTACAACTTATAATTGTGTGTGTTGTTATAATTTTAACTATTACTATTTTTTTTTAATATGTTAGTAAAATGTCTTTGTAAATTGTTATTTATATTTCAAATATTTATATATATTAGAAATTTATCTTAAGGATTTCTGTCACTGGACAGCTCTCCCCTATGTTAATTACTTGATAAACATATTGATTATTGTTTTTTTTTATTTGTAGAAACAGATTTCAATAAATAAAGGATGTAAAAAAAATATTGAGAGCACATCGTCTACATATCTCCAGCCTACTGTGGGTTTTAAATTTTTTTCAGAAATATTTGTTTCGAAATATTACATAAATCTATTCATTAATAGTGAAGATAAAGCAGATCCCAATGTTAGACAAAAATTTGGTATATAGCATTCAATATTTATTTGAAAATAGGTACCTATTATCAGTATGTAGTATGTATGTAGTATGTATGTATGTCATCATCATCACAGTCGTTAACATCTTAGTAGATGTGTTGTGGTTCATAATTGGGCTTCAGTAGCTCGGACAGTTTGATTGATAATATTTCTTCACTGGTCGCGGTCATTAGTTATATGTATTGCCTCAGTACACTGTTTATTGAGAAGCTTTTTAGTAATGTCCGAACATCGCTGTGGAGATCTTCCGCGTTGGCGTTGAGTCTGAGGCCTTCCTTGGACCACCAACCGCTCCATTTTGTGATCACTTCGATGGATATGGCCAAAGAACTTTAAAATTCTAGAGTAAACGGTACTGGAGAGACGCTGATCCAGTTTAATTTCATCCAGAACCGAGATATTTGTACGGCGAGCCGTCCATGGAATTCAAAGCAGGCGTCTCCATGTCCACATTTCAAAGGCGTCTATACGTCGTCGATCTGATTCTTTGACTGTCCATGTCTCGCATGCATAGTAAAATATGGAAAAGACCAGAGTTGAAACGAGTCTCTTTTTGTTTGTCATAGTAATGTGACGATTACGCCAGACCCCGTTTAGTTCACTTATTGCTGCTCTTGCTAGTTGAATGCGTCTTCTAATTTCGGATTTACAACTGCCTGTGTTGTTAACTAGAGCTCCAAGATATATCATAGATGAGACTACCTCGCATTCCGCAATAGTTTGGGTTTCAGGAAACTGTTGTTGGCGATCAATAACCATGATTTTGGTTTTGTTGTAGTTAACCATGAGTCCAAATTTAGCACTTTCTACCTCGAGTTTTTTTAATAATTTAATAATTTCTTCTGGAGTAGAGGCTAGAAGTGTAGTGTCGTCTGCGAAACGCAAGTTAGATATCTTAACACCTCCTAGGTTTACTCCTCCCTCCCAACCATCCAAAACTCTGCGCATTATGAACTCCGAATAGATGTTAAATAATAAGGGAGATAAAACGCATTCTTGGCGTACTCCCTTCTCCAAAGTGCATTTGTCAGACAGGTATCCGTCCATTCGAATATATGTCAGGTTATCTTGATACAGTTTGCTAATAAGGTGAGTAAGTGTTTAGGTACACCCATTGTCGTCAATATGTTCCATAGTTTGTCCCATCTAACATTATCAAAGGCCTTTGTATAATCGACGAAACATATAAATATCGGGATCTGGTATTCTCTGGCTTTTTCTATGATGTTTCGTACATTAAGGATTTGTTCTCTAGTACCTCTGCCCTTTACAAATCCAGCCTGCTCAGGTGCTATTTGCCAACTTATGAAGTTTTCTAGACGCCGTTGCAGTATGTAGAGGATCACCTTACTGGCGTGTGATATTAGAGCTAATAGCCTGTGGTTGTTACAATTATTTGTTGAACCTTTCTTATGAAGAGGTATGATTATGGTCTTTCTCCAATCCTCAGGCCAGACGCCTGTGTGCCATATTTCATTGCACAATCGATGTAATATTTTCACTCCACATTCCGGAAGATGTTTCAAGACGTCTGCCGTAATGAGATCATATTATGCTGCTTTGTTTAACTTAAGTCTTTTTAAAGCGAATTCCACCTCGGAAAAAAGTATGTCAGGTTCAGACTCAAAACTAGTGTGGTGTGTCTCTGTTCAAGGAGAATGGAAAGTGGAGGTCTGGCAGTCAGGTACAAACGGGGCGTCCGCTGGCATCTGGTCCGTATTGGCGTATAAAGACTTACAATACTCCCTCCAAACATCAATAACCTTGTCCAAATCCGTCTGTACATTACCTTCATCATCTTTGATAGACCAAGATTTCTGCTTGAATTTACGTGTGAGTTGTCTGACTTTATCAAAGAGTTCTTTGGTGTTATTTGTGTCGGCGTGTAGTTGAATTTCTCTGCAGATTTTCTCTATATGCTTGTTTTTGTCTCGTCTACAAGCAGCCTGAATAGCTCTAGATAGCTGTCGGTACTGGGAATTCCTGAGAGGGTTCTCGATTCCAGCAATTTTTACGTTCTTCAACGAGGTCAAAAGTATCTGCAGACATCCACACTTTTTTTGGTCTGGTTGAGACGGCATTAGACTGTGCCTCGCAGTCAGTCAAGGTCTGTATCAAGGTATTTTTAAAAGATAACCAAATCTTTTCGGAATCATGAGTGACGATAGTTGGTAAAATATTTTCGAATCTTTCATTACATTGGATTTTAAATTGTTGTGTATCTTTTATTTTTGATATCCTCTTGTTTCGAATCCTAGCACATGCCTTGAATTTTTGCTTTAGCGTTGCAACAAGAAGTTGGTGGTCAGAGCCGCAGTCAGCGCTAGGTCGTGTTTTAAATTGGCTAATAGATGTTTTCCAGCGATGTTTAATCATTATGTAATCGATCTGATTTCGGTGTCGTCCGTTAGGTGAGATCCAAGTGTACAATCTTCTGGGGTGGTGCCTATACATAGAGTTCATTATTGTCAAGTCATTGTTAACGCAGAACTGGATTAGGCGGTCTCCCCTTGAATTGCGTTCACCTATTCCATATCTACCCACAATATTTCGTATATTTTCGTCAGCCATAGTAACACCGATTTTTGAGTTTAAATCACCCATGATGATAGCGATTTCTTTATTTGGGATATTTTGCAAATATAATTCCAGCTCGTTGAAAAAAGATTCAGTTGTATCATCATCAGCAGTTGAGGTAGGCGCATAGACCTGGATCAAATGTACAATAGAGGGAGATCCATTTAGTTTTAAGGAAATTATACGATCACTGATAGCTTGATATCCCAGTATATAAGGAGAAAGAGATTTTGAAACCCAGAAGCCAACACCATTGATACTTTTGTTAGTGTTGCCGGAAAAGCACATGAAATGTCCCAAATTAGTTATGTAGTGCCCCTCGTTGCGGAAGTGAAGTTCAGAGAGCCCGGCCACAGAGATATTGGTTCGTTCCAGTTCCTTCTCCAGAATAGCTTGTTTGCCCGGTTGTAAAAGACCACGGACATTCCATGTAGCTATGTTGTATGGTTTGCGGTTATTAAGTTTTTGTATGTATGTATGTAGTATAATGTAAATAACTCGATTATGGGTAATACATTTAATCTTGTACTAATTGTCTATGTATCATCATTCTCTAATTTGTTTCGGTTATTTTTAGAGACTTAATTTAATGATGCATTTGTAAAAAAGCTATTTATGTCAAAACCTATTAAAATATTATTTAAATTAAATTCAATAATAGTACTAGAAATAGGTAGCAGCAAGCAAGCAATTTAATTAAACCAAGCATGTGAGAAATGTTCACCCCCAAGAATTACGTTCGAGTGTAATAATTTATTGGAGAGAGGTGTATTAACTCGCAGTGTTTACTTATATATCGTAGAGTAAGGACGTATTCTGCTGAGTGCGATAGCAAAAAGTGACCACCGATAGAACAATTAAAATTTAATTAATAATTATTAAAATTCTAGTTATTAAAATAAACAGTATAGTGGCAGTGGCGTACCAAATTATGTTTTACAACGAACAATTCACACACACGGAACACAATCAGTATCTATTGTAATATCAGCAGAAATTGGAGGTAAGCAATAGGTTCACTATTAACAAGTATTTGGGAACATGTACCCGACTCCTTAACAATATTCTCCACTAAAATACACATCCGAACATGCACCAAACCACATATACTAGCAACCCGCAAATACTCCTATATCAAACATTTCACAAAATCAATTCGCTTTTCCACCACAACCACAACAATTTCCCCCACAACCCCAAATCATTTACTACAACCCAAGCAACCCATCTACTGTAGGGCAGACCTCAAACACAAAGCTAAAACTTGCAATTAGACATTCAGAAAACTCGGATATGGAGTCTAGCGAAGAAGACGATCAAGAAACCCAAAATAAAAACTTATAGCAAGTAGCAAAAAAACGTAAATTTTCAAACCTACTATACCAGAACTCTACCAAATGACACTGTCAAGATTACAACATATACAATATATACATACCGTAAACTGATAAGACGTTTACGAGAAGAAGAAATCATTCACCACACTTATAACACACCACACAAATAGAGGAAGAACGCCCCTATAGAGTGGTAATAAGACATATCCATCACTCTATACCCACAACAGATATAACAAAGGAACTAGAAAAAGCCGGCCATAAAGTATGAAATATAACTAATATTAAACACAAATAAACAAAGGAACTCTTATCTTTATTCTTGAACCCAACAGTAACAACAAAAACATATTCAACCTAGAATTCTTATGTCACACCAAAATAGCAATCGAGGCACCAAATAAGACAAACTCAATCATTCAATGCATGCTATGTCAAGCATATGGTCATAGTAAAACATGTTGCACTAAACCGCATTACTGCGTCAAATGTGGAGGACAACACAATACAAAAGATTGTAAAAAACCTAGAAGCACTCCATGTAAGTGTGCACTATACAAACAAGATCACCTTGCTAACTATAAGGGCTGTTTAGTCTACAGGGAACTAGTAGAAAACAGACATATGCAGAAAAGAGGAAACCAAAAGCCTCAAAGACCAACATTCAACAGTCCACATGTATGTACTAAAACAAATCAGCTAAATACTCTACAAAACCATCAAAGAACATATGTAAACATGACAGCACATCAAACCAATCACGATTTAGAACCTAAAACTAATATAGAACAACAACTATTAACATTTCTAAACGAGTTCAAAAAACATGTTTTTGCAACTCATGAGTCAAAACAGTATGATATTAAACTTACTAACATAAGTCATTAACCAAAGAAATTCTTAAACATACTTAGAGTTGCCACATGGAACGCTAACGGCCTGCTAAACCATAAGCAAGAAGTAATTACTTTTTTAAACTTAAATAAAATTGACGTTCTGATTATTTTAGAAACTCACTTTAGCGAACTAACTACGTTCAATATTCCGTTCTATACCACATACAGCATACCTCATCCTGATGGTACAGTTCATGGTGGCTCGGCGTTAATCATCCGCAGCTGCATATCACATCATGTATTGCCTAATTATGCAACAGAAAAAATACATGCAACAATCGTTCAAGTAAATGCAACGCCATTGCACTTTAACATATCTGCAATGTATAGCCCACCTCATCACACAATCTCCACAGATGAATACAAAGCCTTCTTCCAATTACTTGGCAGCAAATTCGTAGCCGGGGGAGACTGGAATGCGAAACACACACACTGAGGTCAATTGACACTGATTCTCAATAACAAAAGATCGTAATTTTCTAAAAGAAATTACCGACAACAACTATGATTGCTACACCAACGGAATCCCTGCGTACTGGCCGAGTGACTCAAGAAAACTTACAGATCTGCTGGACTTCTACATAAGCAAAGGAGTATCCAGAAATAACTATCTAATAGAATCCAGCTATGATCTCTCATCGGATCATACACCGGTTATTATGAACCTAAGTACCACAGTTATAAAGAGCCCACCACCTCCTCGACTCCTAACCAAACAGTCAACTATGACTTAAATGTTCCTTTCATCAGAGAAGAAATCCATCGAGCCACGGAGTCACAACATGAACGTACCATTTACCACGAAAATGAGCTAGTAAGGGAATTATACAACAATGGACCAGCCACAAGAAGACTACATAAAACCTGGCCCCAAGACCTTCTTCATAACTAAACCAAAATAGAATAAGGTGAGGCATCTTGATGTAGATTGTAAATAAACATAATTATAAAAAAAAGGTGTATTAACTCGAGTAAAAAAAAACAGGAGTCACTAATTGCTCCAGACCATCCCTTTTCCTCCTATAGCACTCTGATGCGCGATAGGGGCACAACTATTAGCCAAATGCTCTTAATGTTCTGCTAATAGAACCCAAACATGGTTTCCTAACCAAATTCAAAACTCAGGACAGCGCATTGTCGCTATATTCCTGTTATCTTAATGTGGCTTATCCGCGAACTAAAATTGCTTACTTGGGCCTCAAGTCTCCGCTCTGAGACAGGCTCAGTTCGGCGACTTATTGTTCAAGGGGTTGGGTCCTACGTGCCCAGGTTTTTGAGGTTTTTGTTAATTTTTTTTGTTTGCTTGCGCCTGTTTTTGTTAGTATTTTTTAATTTTTTTTTTTATGGCCGAAGCCGGTTTTTTGTGTATTTTTTTGTTTTTTTTTGTAGGTAGCCGTGAAACAAAAAATAAAAATTAGTGCAATATTTATTTTATAAGGTTGAAAAATATATAAAACTATGAAACAATATAATAATATAGAGCTTGTCCTCTTTAAGGCAACCGGGTCCACGTTGTATTTTGCGATTGTCCATGAGTGTTTTTGAGCTAGGTACGAACTGTCTTCATTGTGCATTGTTGTTGTTTTTTGAAGTGTTTTCTCTCTGGTGTTTTATTTTCTCTCTGGTGTAATTTTCTTTCTGGTATTATTGCTATTTGTTGTTTGGGTCTTTTGTACTTCCATCTGTGGATAGCGTTGTACCTCATGATCTCTCGCAGTATGTGACTGGGGTGGCTCTCGATCTTTGTCCTAGGTCCTTTGTCCTAAAAATAGGTCTAAGTGTTGTATTTAATTTATGAATTTTCGGTACTACATAAAAAATGAGTTCTCTTACTGTAATAAGTTGTAATTAATTTTTCTTTAGAATCTGTTAAGGAATCTTTAAATTTAAATACAATTTAATATTTTCAGTTTTGAAAAGTCTTCGTCGGATCCTTTGTTAATTTCTATCCATTAACATAGTGGTATTTGCCTTATTTGCTGGTATGATAATTAAGGAGTAATCATTTTTTAAATTTCTTACAGCTTTAATTTCCTCTTTGCTTATGTTTTGTTAAATTCTATTAGACTTTGCCAATTTAATTTTATATAGTGCTCTATATACTTAATTTTTCGTCGGTAGGTAAATATTAAGACATTTTCTTTACTGAGCAAATGTTTATATAAAGGAATGAGTAACAGCAAAGTTTCGACCTTTCAACCTTATTAAATTTTCTTTTGCCTTTAAATGTATATTTGATATATTGCCAACTGTTGCTAATATTTCATTATTTATATTTAGGTTATCTAAAGTAGATATACTGTTATGTTCTAAAATATAATTAAATTTACTTATATGTATATTTCATTGTTTAAATATCGTTGAATCATAAACTATACAGTTTCTAAAAACCTCTAAACTCTAACAGAAGGCTTAACATAATAGGGCTTAATTAAAGTGATATAATTATTAATTATTATTGGTTTTCATTATTTATTATCCCGATTTGGCCATATGGCTTACATTCCCTCTAAGAAAATTCAGTCATACCAGATACCTACGGTATGAAAAGGATTGAGCTCTGATGGAATTCTGTCCGTGTTATCGAGCCTTAGGTGACTTGGTATGCTGGAGTATCTCCCAAGAATTTTCGTACACAACTGGACCTTGAGATTAGTACAGCTTTCTGCATGGTCTTGTAGAGATGTTTCTTCAGACCTAGCTTTTTTATGTTTTCTAGGAAGTTCTTCGAAATGACTCCAGTAGTAGAGAGAATAATAGGTATTGTATTTTTCTACTTTCCATTCTCCACTATCTTCGTATTTGAATTTTTAGATCCCTGTACTTGGCGATTTTTTCGTTCTGTTTAACACGAAGATTGTTGTTGTTAGGTATCGCCACATCCCCTCTCTGGGGCTGTAATTTTCCCCTCGACGCTGGTGAGAGGGCCGAGTAATTGGTCTTGGTCCCTTAATTTGTGAGGGGAGCACGACCAGTGAAACCAAACACAGTCCCAGCGACCAGCGTCTGTGCACCGGGTGAGCGCCGGACACCACCGCTGGATGCTAAAAGGGCGTCGCAACTAAGACGAGCAGATGCGATGCTTTTTCGCCTTCAGCAACACAAGTACCTACCAACTCTCCCATAGCTACTCAATCACAATTTTCAATCTCGTCCACCCAAAAAAAAAAGAAAAAAAACACATTCTCCCAACACATTCCATATGAGTAGCAGACACGTTTACCCCACCTGTCATCTTTTCCATCACACGTCCTGTTACAATTCCCACGTAACAGAGAAGGCAGCAGTTATGTGGAAATTCCAAGCAGACTGCTCAAACAGACTGCCACTGCGTCCGAAGGCAACCGTGAAAAAAGTCTAGAGGAGTAAACTTCGATAAAAAATCCCCACTATCACGGTGGAAGGCATCGTGCCAAAGATATGAGAGATGGGAGGGCTAGAGCATCAAAAACAATCCCACCGGGATATCTGGCGACCTCTTGAAGTATCGAAGCCTTAGCGCGGTAAGGGCGCACTGCCGCGCCAAACGTATAGTACGTCCCGACTCGTGGGACCATTTATGAGTAAAATAAAAAATTTAAAACAGACGGGGATGAAGAATGACGACCATCGGCAAGACAATATGGACAATGCAAAGGAAATTGAAAAAAAGAGTAGGGAGGAACAGTCGCATGACGACTTGAAAACAGAATTAGAAGGAGAGATGATGAATAGTTTTGAGAGGGAACTTGTAAGAAGACATAAGCAACAAAAAAACTGAATAGATCGACTGTTGCAAAGCAGTCGACATTAGTAGAAGACGAAATTACAGAAGATAGTGAAAACGATGAGAAAGAGATAGGGGAAGAACAACAACAGGAGAAAGTTGAAAAAATTAAAGATATATGGCAGAATATTGAGGGGAGTGCGCTGGCCACTCTCCTGTTTGACGAAGAAGAGGAGGGGGAGACGAGAAACATAAATAAAAAAAAAGCCGAAAGCATGGAGAGGATAAATGATCTCAAGAGGGAAAGGCTGGAGGAGAGCATAAAGTTTCCAAATGAAACAAAACAAGAAAAAATAAACAGTAAATTAGAGGAATTAAGTACAAACATCGAAGAAATATTTAACAAATTTAGCGAACAGGGAAAAAAGCTGGAGGTGGACATAGATTTAAAAAAATTGATAAGGATTATAAAATCCACAAACAACAAAAGGGAGGATAATAGGATAACCGAAAAAACCAAACACGAATTAAAATGTGACCATTGTAAACTAAAAGAGGAGCAGGAGAAGCAGAAACAAGAACAAGAAAAAATCAAAAGGGCATTAAACATGGGAAAAGGGAAAAAACATTTATGAGTATATGCGACAGTAAATGGGAAGAAAAAGTATATGTAAAGACAAAGTGGGAACAAGCGGGGCTACTAAAAACAGTAGAAAAAAAGAACTGTATAATATTTACAAAAAAGGAAGCGAAAGATAAAGGTATGGAAAACATCATTAAAGATGTAGGGGAGGACCTAGCGGAGATGCTAGAAGAAATAGAAGAGGGAGAAATAAATTACCTAGAGAACACTAGAAGAAAAGCAAATAAAAGAACAATATGGTATACTTTCGTTTCCAGATTAGACAAAGAGCTGGGGGAAGATGCATACGACATGGCAGAAAAGGCTATAAAGGACATAAGGAAAGAAATGAACTAAATCCCAGAGGTCATGCGGGTTGTAGTCCTTATGACCTAAGTAAGGAATCCATAAGGAAAGCTCTCGAATATGTAGGGCATAGAGATAGTATATCCTGGGAAATTTTAGTAAGAGGGAAGGAACTCGGTGCAGAGAGGAGAGTGGAACAAGAGGAAGCTCTCCTTATAAAGATGGAAGGAAAGAAATATAACGAAGTTCTTAGCGAAATGAGAGAGAAAATCGTCATTGGAAAGATCGGGGTACAAGTGGAAAAGCTAAAAAGAACGAATGGGGGAGATCTACTTGTAAAATTAAATGGGAGAGGGGCTGCGGTGAAGTTGAGGGCCGAACTAGACAGCAAAATGAACGGGATGGATACGGCAATCCGAAGAAACGAGACTTTGCTCACGATTACGAGTCTGGACCCTGGGATGAGTGAAGAAAGTTAAAAAAAGCAATAAAAAGCTATACAGGCGTCGCGGAGGTAGAGATAGAAGTTAAGGCCCTAAGACCAAACAGATATGGGGAACAGGTGGCTACGATAGCCGTACGCCCCTCCAGAGCAGAAGAGCTGATGAGGTATAGCACAATAAAAATAGGATGGGTTGGGTGTCCAATAATGGAGAGAACACAACCCAATTAGATGCTATAAGTGCCTAAAGTTCGGGCACAATACATACGAATGCAAAGAACAGAAGGGCTTCGTGCTGCTATAATTGTTTAAAAACGGGGCATACGGTCGCAAACTGCACCAGCAAACCGTACTGCTCGGTGTGCAAAGAAGAAGGGCATAGGATAGACAGGATGGTTTGTCCGTCCTACCGAGCCCTTGTATACGGCAGGGGAAGAGAGAAGAACTCATAAAATATTCCAAAAAAATATAAAATAGACTTTTTGGAAAATGAAGGTGGGCCCATATACAGCCCACCTAGGTGTTATTTTATATCCACGAAGTTTATTTTATTTATTTTAATTATTCCAATGTTACCAAACTATTTTTATTTACTGAATGTGTTTATTCATACAAATTTTATCTATATACCGTATTTATCTATTTTATTTGTATTAATTAATTTATTTATTTTAGTTTTTATGGTTTTTAACGTTCTCAAAATACGTGAATCCGATGCAGAAATGACCTCTGGGAACTGAACTAAAGTGGCCCATCAACCTGGTATACGGATATTGAAGGTTAACGTGGGCAGAGCCCGCTGAGCGCACGATCTTGTCCACGTAAAAGCCTGCAAGCTAGAAACAGACCTGCTCATCGTCCTGGAACCAAACACAAAGATAACGTCATCCGGTGGTTGGGTACAGGATAACGGGAAAAAACGTGGCGGTGCTCTTTAGAAATAGGGGTTTGGGGGTGCGAAGTATTGTTAGGGAAGGAAATCATATCCTCATCAAATTGAGGGATTTCAGCCTCCTGGTATGCTACGTGTCTCCAAATATCCCTATAATAAGATACAAAGAAATTGTAGACGAAATAATGAGCGCCGCCATGAACGAAAAAGAATTGCCGATCGCCGGTGACATCAACGCGAAATCAAGGTTGTGGGGTTCCCCCATAAACGACGCAAAGGTGGAATTATAGAACGAATGGATAGCCCAGGCTAGTCTCCAAGGCATAGCTATTAAAAAATAATAAACGAATGGATAGCCTATGCTAGCCTCCAAGGCATAGCTATTAAACAATTACAAACCAACTTTCGTAAGGGAGGCCAGCCGAACACACATCGATATTACATTCGCGAGTGAAGGGCTATCCAGGAGAGTGCAAGAATGGGATGTCCTTGACGATCAGTTATTTACCTATCACCGGTATATAAAATATGAAATAAAGATGAAATGGGGCGGCCGATAGGACACACGGAAATTTATTTCAACAAAACCACGTACCTGTCGGAGGTCACAAAGATCAATGAAAAGGAGATTTCTGACCTTAGCCAACTAAGAAGAGCACTTAAAAGAGCAGTAAAGTTGGCCACCGTAAAGAAAAAAAAAATAATAAAAAAGCCCCCTATTGGTGAACGGATGAGATAGAAGGTCTACGGAAGAGATGCCTCAGAGCTCGAAGGAATTACACGAGAAGCCAGGGCAGCCTCGAGCTCAAATAAATATATAAAGATCTAAAGAAAACGTTAAACAAAAAAATAAAACAAGAGAAAAAAGAAAAGTGGCAGACCCTGATAAAAGCTTTGGACGAGGATATATTAGGCGATGCGTACAAAATAACCATGAAGACGCTGAAAATAATCGCCCCATATAGATTTGACGTAGACCAGCGGATGGAATTAGCCGAACTCCTCTTCCCTACCAAAGATCCTCAAAATGTTATAAAAATATTTCCAACAATGGTAGAGGAGTTCACGGAAGAGGAAATAAAAACCGCTGGTCAAGAGATAAAGATAGGGAAAGCTCCCGACCCTGACGGGCTGCCACCAGAGGCAATAAAAGTACTAGCAACGGAGAAGCCAGGATTGATCAGAAAAATATACAACGACCTACTGCAGAAGCAAGAGTTTCCCAGGGACTTAAAGAAAGCGAACTTGGTCCTACTGCTAAAGCCTGGGACACCCCCCGATTTAGTGGCCTCTTATCGGCCTCCTGGACTGCCTTGATAAGTTCTATGAAAGACTTATCAAGAAGCGACTGGAGCGCGTGTTGGAAGATGAGAGAATGCTATCAAACCAATAATACGGATTCCGAAAAGGCAGATCGACAGTCGATGCCGCAACCTGGATAAGGGACGCGGCCAAGACAAGCAAGAAAAGATGGGTGGTCCTTGTTCTGCTGGACATAAGAAATGCTTTTAATTCAGAAAACTGGGGCCTCATAGTAGACCGAATCGTCGAATTTGGGGCTCCAGAGTATGTGTTCAACATAGTAAAGGACTACTTATCGGAAAGATCCGTCTGTATATCCAAGAAGAAAAAGAAAGAAATGACCGCGGGAGTACCCCAGGGGTCAGTCCTGGGACCCTTACTTTGGAACATACTATATAACGGGGTACTAAAAATACATAAGAAGAGATTAGTGAGAGCGATAGCATACGCAGACGATCTAGCTTTACTGGTCGAAGACGATACGAATTGGGGAATAAAAGATAAGGTAAATAATGCGATAAGAACGACCGCGACGTGGATAGAAAAGAACGACCTAAAACTAGCAGTAGAAAAGTCAGAAGCAATAATCTTGAGGGGACCACGAAAAAGAAACGATATAATTTTCGCATATCAACACTCCGAAATAAGACCCCAAAGGACAGTTAGGTACTTAGGAATAACTTTCGATAACAGACTCACTTTCGGACAGCATGTGCAAGAAGCATGTCGGAAGGCGGAAGAAAGGACCTCAACACTGAACAAGTTAATGCCCAAGATCGGGGGACCCGGATCCCAAAAGGGGACAGTATTGCTTTAATCAATACTGTCCATAATACTGTATGGGGCCCCAGTGTGGCACGAGGTCCTTCGGATGAAAAAGTACAAAGACATGCTTAAGAGGGCTCAGAGGAAATCCCTGATCAGGGTGTGCAGTGCGTACAGGACTGTATCAACCAGCCACCACCTGTAAAGGATTGCTTTACAGGCGGTGGCCGGTTCTGTACCGGTGCATATCTTGGCCAGGGAGAGAGCCAGAATGTACCAAAGGTACAACGGAGCGATAGGTTCAGGGCCACAGGAAAGAGCTACAAGTCTAGATACATGGCAGAGGGAATGGGCAGCCGAAGTCGGGAAGGCTGACTGGAGGAGATCCCTGATCCCGGACGCAGTGAGGTGGTACGGGTGTCGACATCGGCGCGTCAACTATTACTTCACACAGTTCTTGACAGGGCATGGATCGTTTGGGAAATACACCTATAGTATAGGGAAAACCGAGAACGATCTATGTCCTGAGTGCGGGGTGGTGGATGACACGCACATATCACGTGGGGCACACCGAGCTGCAGCTGGGCCTGGGATCCCCCTAGACGAGCCTTGCGAGCTAATTGATAAAGCTATCGACAGCAAGCATGACTTCAATCTGATCATTGCTTTTGTCACACAGACAATAAAGCATAAAGAAGAAAAAGAGAGGCGACTGCAGACAGGATAACCGTATATTTATTTTTTAACGTGTCTTGTGTCGTAAAAGGCAGCCACTGGGGAGAGGACCCTATACACCCAAACCACACTGACTGTCAAATTTTAATTTATCCTATTTTATTTTTACATGGTTTTACTTATTTATTTATTTTACCATAGTTTTATATATTTATTTACTTTATCTTTGTTTTATCCTTGATTTGATTTTATTCATACGCTATGTTTTGCTGAACAATTTTACTTTAAATTTCACTTTCCTGTTAATGTTCTCTATCTTTTCTTTCTTCTTTCTTTGGCTTCTTTTCTATCTTTCATTTCATCCTTCCTCCTCTTTCTCTCTTTCTATTTCTTTTTTTCTTTCTTTATTACTCTAAACTATGTCGTGTTTCGTCTGTGTTAGGGGACAGTCAGCAGGGAAGGACCTTTTACATCCGACCTACACGGACTGCCCCATCTAAATGGTAGAATGAATGGGTAAATGAGTAGGTGTGTCTAGATGAAAGTAAGAAATGACTGGAGTTGACTGGACTGACATCTTGGGGTTGTTTCCATCTTGGGTTGGGAAGCGTTTCGACCGCCCTGTTTTCCGTCCTCGGTCGCTTCGCTGTGCGGGGCCTGCGTGTTAGGGGGAGCTATGAGTAAGGTCGACGGGTCAGACATGCTCGTTAAGAGCGGTTCCAGACCCGTCGACTAGAGGAAGAGGAGGTGAGTTTAGTCGGTAGGCGGTCTCGGCACGCGGTACAGTATGTCAAACTGAATCCGACACACCAGGGACACCTTCACTGATGGTTTTTAAAAGATTTTCACCTCCCAAAAAAAGGTATCGTCATATCAATTAGTGTTGTTTGTCTCTTTAGTTTATTAACTAGTAAGAGATCTGTGCCACTGTTCAGATAGCTTGTAGTTGTCATTTTGAAGTATACTCTCAGACACGTATTGATAATATGGGAGATGGTTTGTTTGGAGAAGTCCCAGTTTGATGGCTTGAACATTTCCACCCTCATCAAAAAAAAGTTTGATGGCTATCTCTTGATGAAGGATCTTTCCTACTGTCCTACTGAGTCGTACCGCTCCTTTTATTCAGTTACACCGAATGCCTGGAAGCCCCGGCAAGATGTTGGATGGTTTCTAGGGCTTGACATCCGTATCGGCATTTGTCTTTTTGGATCTGAGGGTCTTTGACGATATATTTAAGGTAACTTTTGGTTGGTATAATCTGATCCTGAATGGTAGGTAATAAACCTTCTGTTTCAAGTAACATCTTTCCTAATGTCAACTAATAGTTCGACGCTATATTATCGACATAGTCTTAACTGACTTCATCGCGATGTCGTCGGTGCAGAGGTTTATTTATCCAGATGCGCATTTTTTCATTCTTAGTAATGTGTTGTATCATCTACTGCACAAATCGCGCGATGTAGAGCAGATGTCTCAGCTTGCACCTGAAAATAAGAGATTTTTTTGCTAGTCGTTTACTTATATCCATAAGTCCTCGTTCTTCTAAATACCGCGGTAATGCCGTTATTTCTACTGCACTTCGAGGATAGTGTTGTTGGGCATTTGTGAGGTGTGTTCGTACTTTTCGCTGAAGATTTTCTATATTTGTTTTTGTCCACTTAACAATACCAAATAAGTAGTTAAGCTCGGAACATGCGTAGGTGTTTAGTAACTTAAACAAATTTTAGTTAAGTTCAGTTTAGCTGAAATGGGGATCACTAGACAGAATCACAGTGGGCTTAACGAATCTCCTTAAAATAGGCCCTGATTGATTTCAATATTTTCAGTTTCGATATTGTTTTCACCAGGTATTTGAAGGTGAATTTTTGTCTTCCAATCTGCCATTATATGTTTTAAAAAGGTTATCATTGACTTTATATATTTTTAATATATCTATAAGCCATTCATGAGGCACTGAATCAAACGCTTTCTTGTAGTCGATGGAACTAGTAAAAATATTCCTTTTTTTTGCTATATGTTTGGTTAGAAATGACAGAAATGAGTCAACGATAAGTGTTTCTTTGAAGCCCATGGAACCTTTAGCGCATCTTTTCTGTTAAGGCTCTATGATATTGTTTAAAGCACAGTGTTTTTTTTTTGTTTCCAATTTACACAGAGTTGGAAGACAAGTAATTAAGCGATACTTGGTTGGATCTTGGGTGTTATTTTTATGTTTTGGTATTATTTACGTTGTTTCCCGGGTTGGAAAAGATCATATTTCTTGCGGATTAGAAATAGTGTGAATAATTAAGGCTGACAAATATTTATAAATACTCCAGAACTTCTTAAGCCAGAAGTTCTAAACGCTGTCTGGTCTAAGAGATTTCCAGTTATTAACATAACTGGAAATATTTAAAACTTCTTTAGTATTGAATGGTCTGCAAGGAGCAGAAACGTAGTATTGGCAGTTGTGCGCCGTATCTTTAATACATCCAGCATTTGTATTAAGAGCAACTGGTGTAGAAAGTTGATTTCCCGAAATCTCATGGATTTATTTTTGGCTTGGGTTCGATTTATTGGCACTTTTTGCTGTAAAATTGAGTTTCCGATAGGACGCCTTCTCGGAATTTTAAAAAAGCGTATTGTCGCATTTTCGTTTGTTACTAATTTTGTATCTCTTTACTTGGCCTAAGTAAATTGAAAGTTTTTATTCTAATGTATCCAGGCACTGTTGTGCTGTGTTGATTTCTGGATTACATTGTGTGTCTTGCGGTGGTTGTTATTTCTTCATTTCTTCTGATTACTTTTCTACTTGTTGTTCTTCGAACATATTTCGTGATTTGACCAGTATCCCTACGTTATGATTCAATTTTCATTGGCAGCCATTTTCCCAAGGTGCAACTCTGTTATCTGTCCTTCCGATATTAGTACCACGTCGTGTTCTGATCTTATTGCCCATAATATTAGAAATTAATGTTGATGCACAGTAAATCAATGTGTGGGTATATTCCAAGGTACGGACTTCTATAACATAATTGGGCAGGATTTCAGTGTTCACAATTTGTAATAGCACACCTAGTTTCTTACAAACGTTTACTCTTGGTAGCGGTGGTCTGCTAAGTGGGTTTGTTCCTTTAAACTCTTGTACAAAGCGTATTATTTCGTTAACTAGGCAATCTCGCAACTTATTTTTGTCTAGCTGTGTATTATCAGGTTGAGTTTCTTGTATGACAGCCTCAAAAATTTGCTCTTTTATTTTATTAGGGGTTTGATTTCAAACTGCATTTTGATTATAAATCTCCCGTTCGACTTCGCTTTTGATAATATTGCGTCTAGTCTCTGAAATGAGATTGTTTCTAATAATTACCTGGTATTGATCTGCTACTCGTTTGTCACCTTATTATAAAACCACAAAATTTTTTATATATGGACATAATCCATTTCACGCGCAGCCTTGGTTGTCCTGCTTGAGTGCCGGCTGATGTTCCAGCGCAGCACCTTTAGCGAGTTGAGCTCTTGTTGTTGTTTGGCTCTCTTATGGCTATACTCCTTGTTGGGCTGTAGCTGGTTGTACGACAGGGACCCGTCTTCTCAAAATCCTGCCACTAATGTCCCGTATGCAGTCACGTCCAGCGCCGGCTCTATATGTGCTCTGACGATCCCCAGACAGCGACCCTAAACATAAATCAGTAATCACCATTTCAATAGGTTTGCATTTTACACCTAGTGCCAGATGTCAGTTTTTGGTTCACGGCAGGTAATTCTGCTACCCTTTGGGTAGTGGTGCTAAGAATATCCAGAGAGTATCCCCCATTCGCAGGGGGTCACGCCTGATAGAAGAACGACAAAAAACGCGCATATGATTATATATTTAATATTATTATTTCTGTACCAATGGCCATAGTTGTTGGGGTACTTTAGGAAAAAATCTTTAACGCTTACAATGTTGTTTAATAAAAAAAATTGATTTATAAAACTGCTTAATTCTGCTTAAATATGTGTTCGGATTTCATCCAAACTGGCAACAGCGCTCCCTCGTCCTACCCCTTGCTGCAATATTTTTCCGGACCAAAATTTGACTCTGCGAAAGATTCTACCGACTTCTTTCTCTTTTACGTTTAACTGCCAGAGAAGACATACGGCAGTTATGTTTAACTGCCGCATTTTGTAAATCATCCGATCACGTGTTAACAATTGTAAGTGATATTATTTCTTATATAAAGCAGAGAGCAAATAAATGGTAACTGTATTATCTATTGAATAAGCGTTAAAAAATCTACTGTCAAAACTTTGAAATGCTTTGATGAAAAATGTCTCATTTGCATTTATACTGGTTTGATTTTACAGCGACAATTACTTTTATTTTAAAATCCTGACGTTTTAAGGCTACTGGTATGTTTGCGCAAGTCAGACCCTGTTCAACATCTCATAAAAGTAATATTTTGTTAGATAAAATTTTTTACTCCCAAATGATTTAATTGCAGAATATTTATAAAAGTTTTCAAAAATTTAATTATCTCTATAAAGTTAAAAGTTTTTAGCAGGTTTTATGGTAATCTCACAGGCGACATTCTATACCCTAATGGCAGATGTTTTATCTTATATCCATAGTAAATGCCGGGAAACATGGGAAACACATTTAACTTGGCCACAGAAGTTAAATAAAATACCCACTTATCTGAAACTGACGTGTTAACAGAACACACATCAAAGGAGAGTGGAGTTTTTCGTAGAAATTCTTACAACATGAGCTTGTAAAAAATACTCATTTATCATTTTCTTTGCCTGAAACAATGACCTGTATCCGTTACATTTTACCGGCAGTATTCCAGGTTTGTCTCGTATAAAAAAGTATAAATCGATAAAGTGTGTGATTTATTATTATGATGAAATACGAAAAAGCAGTTAATTGCATGATTTTATGGAGTAGTTTCGTTGATTTGGTGAAATTAATTAGTGGCTCTAACAACGTACTTTTGAAAAATTTAATTAATCCGATAATATTTTTTTAAAACTTTAATCCCCAATTGTTTGAGCATTATATAAATTAATTAGTGCATATATTATTAACATTTAATTGGAAGTATAGATACAAAACATTCAGAATATGTAATGAATATACATCCGACTATATGCACAAGAGAATGATCAAGTATGCAAAAAACATGCATAAATTTCATTCTCATACTGCACTTCCAATTTTGTTTAGTTTTTTTTTATTTAGATAACTACAAGTTACAAGCAATAAACTTATTTTTATAGAATGTCAGTAAATATACAAAAATATAATAAGCTGTAGTTAACATTAAAATCACACATAATGCATGTATTAATTTTACTAAATGCAGTTGTTCTTCAAGTTCCGCTCCTCTAGGAGATTGGAAATTATTCTAATCCAGTGTAATCGATCACGAAAATTCAATATGAGGTTACCGCCTATTGATATCGAACATTCAAAAATCTTGCAACTTCAATTGCGACGTACTTGAACAGAAAATTTAGCAAGTGCATTTATTATAAGTTAAGCATCATTATAGTTTATAAGTCAAAATTTATAGATATAAAAACTCCTACTACAGTTTATTTTTATGAACGTGAGAGTAATTAGCATAATTTTAACTGGTATCTCCCACCACTCCATGGGCGTGCTCAAGATTAATTGAAAAATTACTTTGAATAATTGTAAAAAATAAATGAATTATTTCAGTGTTATAAAGTGTTATGTGTATGTAAACAAAAGTGACCTCTTTTATCACACACTATATTAGAACTGACTGGCCTACATTACAAAGGGTTTTAAAAAATTCACATTTTTTTTAATTTTTAAAAATTACAAAAGAGAAAAAACAATTTTAAAACCGTCTAAGGTATGTTAAATAGACGAATAAAAATATTAATATAAAACTTACAGCTACTTGTTACAAATCCAAATCAGATTCAGAAGATGAAATTTCAGAACCAAGATTTATAATAACTGGCTCGATCATTTTATCAGTAATATTGTCCAGCTTCCACATTTTTTCCTCTTCTTTAATAGTGTGATTTACTGCCTTTTCCCAGTTTTCAGGTTTTACATTATTTACGTGTAATGTCCTCTCGTAGGAGTCACTATCCGGGTAGCTTTTAGACAGTCAGAGACACAGTTCAAAGCAAAAATAAAACTTTATTGTCTTCCTTAAATTAAATTGACTGTTTAACATCATGAAAACTGTTTAACATCCTGCCTCCAAAAACAACTGTTTAACATCATGAATTTTAAAAGTGGTATTTTTTCTTGAAACTTCTTGAAACTTTCATACCAGTTCAATCGGGTTTAACTCACAATGATATGGTGGGGATCTAAGTACTGTCATTCCACGATTTTTGGCAATTTCATTAATTTCTGCTAGCTAACTGCTACTGCTAAGCGGACACAAAAGGGATTAGTCTTGCAGAAGATAGAATCGATGTCATAAATAACTACCCTAGGCCAACCAATTTAAAAACTTTGCGGGGATTTTTAGGAATGGTAAACTATTTCAAAAAACTGATACCAGACCTCAGTACAAAAGAAATACCGTTAATAGCATCACTTGAGCATATGAGCAAACTTTTATTCTCAGGACCGATGCTTCCATAAAAAAATTTGTAGGAGTGTTATCACAGATAC
The DNA here is from genome assembly GCA_918026665.1 of Diabrotica balteata. NCBI lineage: Eukaryota > Metazoa > Arthropoda > Insecta > Coleoptera > Chrysomelidae > Diabrotica > Diabrotica balteata. The sequence continues at coordinate 55,355,482 of OU898280.1, forward strand.
AAGACGATATAGAGGTGCCAATATGTTTTGTTTCCCGTGTAACCAAAACGTATGAGAGAAAATACAGCGTTACTGAATTAGAGTTTGCCAATGTGTTATTTTGTGTAAATAAATAACGTTTTTACCTACTTGGGGCAAGATTCACCATTGAAACAGACCATGCAGCGTTGGTACATATAATGAAAAATAGGTTGATAAAGAATAGAATTCATAAGGGCATTCTTTTACTTCAAGAATATGATTTTGAATTTAAATATATCAAAGGAACGGACAATATCTTGGCTGATGCGTTGACGAGAGATGAACAATTCCGCAAAGAGGATCACAAAACTCTTCACGTAGGCATGAACATAATGAGAGAAGAAGCAGGCTTATTTTCTTTGGCTAAAATCAGGGAAATTCAGGAGGAATTGGATGAAAGAGAAAAGCAAAGGGCTAAACAAGAAAATAACCTATATTTTAGGAGGGTCGATAGTAAAGAACTATATGTAATCACGGAGCAAATGGCAAAATAAGTTTTTTTAAAGTTACACTGTGACAACGGACATATTGGAAGTAGGAAGGTGTGGCTTATGTTCAGGGAGAACTACATTTGTCGACAGGACTATACAATAGCCAAAGAGGTGACTTGAAATTGTGTGACATGCCAAAAGTGTAAAAGTAGGAACTTTAAAAATGAAAACGTCACAAAAAACGTCGTAGCTCGGAAGAAACTGGATATTGTTGCTATTGATATGTTGAGCGCAAAGGAATAAACACAACGCAAAGGAATAAACACATACTAGTTATGGTGGATCTTTTCTCAAAATATGTTAAATTGTACGTATGCAGAACCACAAAAGGAATTGAAATACTTAGGAAGATAGACGATTTTATAGAAACAGTGGAAAGACCAGACAATATTTTATTGGACAATGCGACATACTTTAGGAATGAACGTTTTAAAAGGTAATTAAGAGAAAGAGGCATCGATACAAAATTTATAAGCATCCGTCAGCCACAGAGCAACCCATCGAAGCGTTTTATACAAGAAGTCACAAAATTTCTACGAATTGCCGCGGAAGAACATCATCGACATTGGGACAGAAAAGTGTTTGAGATCGAGACATATTTACGCCTTTATATATAATGAAAGGAACAATGCCTACAAGACCATAGGAAGACACCGCCCCCAGACAATTCGAAGAAGTGATCGAGGTGGTTCAAAGAAGATTGAGACGAAGTAGAGAGAAATATCTCCAAAGACAAGAGAGGACCCGAAGAAGAAGGCCGATCACATTCCAGAAAGGAGATAAAGTCTCAGTGAAGGCACTGAGGGTGTCGAATTTACAAAATGGTATTTGTGCTAAATCGATGCCGGTATTTGAAGGTCTATATAGGGTCAATACGGAAAATGGGGTATATAGTTATGAATTAGCGCACATAGAGCCAGGCAATATACGGGGTATTTTTAACATTTACGACATCTATCAGTATCATGAGTACATTTTAATAACATAGTGAAATAATTTGCTCCTGGAAAACTTTTGTCATTTTTAAAATTTAACAAAGAGTTTTCGACAGATCAAATGGCGGGGATTTGTTATGGATATGTAAAATCGAGAAAAATATTGGTTTGCTTAAAATATTTCAAAGTTCAAAAAATTAAAATACTGCACATAAGTCGAATAATAAACAACAAACATTTCGAAAAATTAAAGTCTTTTATCTTTGGATTACCTATATTGAACAAAACGTAAGATATGCATAAATTATTTTCTTTGTTAAAATATATTTGAGTGACGTGAATAAGCTTAAGTGACATCCTAGACAATGAAAGCGGGTTTTCCAAATAAATTTGTGCAGTAATTAGGACAATAGAATAGATTTTAGAAAGATATGTTTTTGTTAGTTCATAAGAATTGGTAGCAAAAGATTAGTTCGTAAATAAGTTTTAGGAAATTTTATAATTGTAGGTAAAAATTTGTTTGTGTTATCGAAATGAAGAAATGGGAGATGTATGACGCGTTTTGATTGGATGAGATTGAAAAAGGTGGGATGGTTGGTTTGAGAATAAGACTTTAGTTAGTTTTTGAAGAAAAAAAGATAGTCAGTTGGTTTCCAAGGGTACAAGGCGAACGGCCGTTGTTCTCGGGTAGTTTCCCAGAGGTTGGAAGCATTAGCAGTGAAAGTTTGGGAGTTTTCGTGTAGTTAGTGTATCTGACAGAAGCTGATCCAGTAAAAGATTGGAAGTCATATTTTTCTACTTATATTCCAAGAGTCACTGTTCAGGCCAACGAAAGATTCAGTTTATCGTAAAAAGAAGATATTCCAAGAGTCATTTTTCACTCAGACCAACGGGAGATTCAGTTTATCGAAAGGAGAAGAGGCTAGCATAACTTGAACGATTCGTGCATTTGAAGGAGATCATTAGAGACGATAAAGTTGCAACGATTTGTTGTAAGATTGCTGATTACCTAGGGAGCTGCTAAGAATAGATAGCATAGGCTACAAGGAACAAGGATCTGGACCACTCATCATCAGAGATAGATAGTTTTGTTTTTCTGTAGTTTTTCTTTTATTGATAACACAATTTTTACAATTACTTTAGAAAAGATATAAATATTTTGATTAGGAGATTTAGAATAATAATTGGGATTTTGAGATTCTAACTAATATTGTTTGTACCATTAATTTTAAAGGTTCACGTACGTAGAACAAAATTTTTAGAATCATTATATGAGATATTGTTTATTGAAAACATTTGAGTGTAAATTTTATTTCATTATTTTTATTTCAATATATAATGTTATATCGTATATGTTTTTAATTATTCCGGTATTCTTTGGACCTTACCTTTCACATATAAAGCATAGATATGGAAGCACGAATATAACCCTGAGATAAGAGAATTAAAAAGTGTGATAGAATCATAATCATATCATTTAAATAATTTTAATTAATTAATTAAATTAGCCAATTAATTGCTTGCGAAATGGCTTGGCGCCACTAAGACTTTGAAATAACACAATAATAAGAACATCTAATCGAAACTATTTTCAAATCAAGACTCAATAAATTTTATAACAATACAACTAACAACAAACCAACAGTATCAAAACCACTTATACAACTCTTCCATATATAAAAGGTTTAATCTGAACAACTAACCAATCTTTTAGCCCAAACACAACATAACAGTGGCCCACAAAGGCAACAATCTCCTTAAATAAATATTTCACAAAACTAAAAACACAAACTCCAAAACTTAAAAAATCACATGTTGTTTACGAGATACCATGTACAAACTGTGAAGGTGTCTATATCGGTCAAACCAGTCAACTGCTTCAATCCAGAATTCGTTCTCACAAATACGACAAAAACAACGTCACTGCGCTCACAAAACATGAAAGCGAGGAAGAAGCATAAATTTGATTTTGAAGACATCAGAATTTTAAAAACAGAAAAAAACAAAAAGAAGAGGGAGGTATACGAATCAATAGAAATAAAAAGAAACACCAACGCAATAAATGACAAACACTAATTATTAATATCCAATAACTATAAATTTATATAATATATATATATATATATATATATATATATAATTATTATGAAAACAGAAATACAATAAATTAACTTAGAAATATATACAAACAGATATGCAGTGTTGATTAGTAGATTTATTTAAATAGTGTTTAGAGACATAATTTGTAAGTTATATACTAGATAATATTATAAAAAAATAATTATATGAGGGTATTTTTAAGAATTTAGCATAAGAATTAAATTTAAGAAGTTTTTTTTATTTTATTTAATATTAGATATATTTTGAGTCAGCAGAGGCAACCAAACATACACTGTAGTGTCAAAGTCAAAAAAGTTATTTATTTTTGGAATGTTAATTTAGAATATAATTGTGGATGTAAAATAGTAAAAATATATTTAATATAAATGTTAAGTTACATATAATAGTGTAGTTTTGATCTGGAGAGCCTAAAGTCAAGTAAAGTATAGATAGAAAACTCTAGAAATGTCAATGGGACTATTTACATAACACATCACACGCAGAAAATCTTTCCAGATTGTTCATATAGAACAAATAGAAGGATTCGAAGATTATTTGTTGCTAGAATATTCTGGAAAGAATGAAAAAATATAAAAAGCCATGTAATTCGAGTCAGGAAGCAGTTTTAGTCAGTCAGTCAGTCAGTCAAGCAGTTTTAGTTTTAGTTGAGTTTAGTCAGTAAGAGTTTTAGTCAGTCAGTCAGTTTGAGTTAGCAGTTTAGTTCAGTTAAGTTCAGTTACCAGTTCATTTATCAGTTAGTAAAGTTATAATTCAAGAATTTAGTTACAAGAAGATTATTAATTGAGTTAAGATTATTAAGTCAGTTATTTATGAGGTTATGAAGAGATTCTTAGCTAGCAGAAGGCATTGATTAAGTTACAGGAATTGTTAAGTTAAATACAGTTGGAGATTCATTATTACTACAGTAATATAGTGACAGTTTAAAGTTAATTCATTGAAATAAGCAATCAATAATACAACCACAAGATCCAGTATATTACAAAGTACATTAAGTATATGGAAATTACAAGGAGTTAAATATATATTTATATGGTGAGTGGAGATAATTAATAAGGAACATATTAAAATAGTTGGATAACCAAGGCTTAGTAAGAAGATATCGAGTGGTGATAATAACTTTAATTTTGGAAAAACTTTAGGCGTTCAGTCAAAGAAGGTACCAAATTTTGTTAATAATTTAATAATTGTAAGAATTTCAAATTTTAGATAGATTGTTGTAAATTGATATTGCTTATATTAGATAGATAGGTTTGTTTCATAATATTTATAATAAAGATTTATAAAAGTACTTACAAACTAATTCTTTGAGAACCGCGATAAAAACCCTATACTTACATATATCATTCAAATTTACTCATTGCTCCTACAACAACAACACATCATAACAATATATATATATATATATATATATATATATATATATATATATATATATATAATATATATATATATATATTTATATATATATATATATATATATATATATATTTATATATATATATATATATATATATATATATATATATATATATATATATATATATAATATGTCGGTCAGATAGCTCAGCGAGCTGTGCGGCTGCCTCTCATTCGCTTCACTGTCGAATGGTTTAGTGGATGTGGGATCGAGCCCAAGCTCGGTGTACAGAAAACAAAAAGTCTAACGCAGCAGTTTAAAATTCTAGATGAATCTGCGGCTTAGACTAGGATATGCTGGGATCTGATCGGCCTATGGTGGAGCAGTACGGCAAGAGATAAGGGCTTGCGGCTCGGTGATACTCCTCCATAGATCCCTACCGGACAGGCGTAACGCCTAAAAAACCGGATATATATATATATATATATATATATATATATATATATATATATATATATATATATATATAATACAAAATATCTTACAAAATTAGTTTTTTAATAATTTTATTTGGTGAGTTAGCAAAAAAATTTTTTATTTCTAGTTCAACTTTGTAAGATATTTTGTATTTTTTAGAAGCTCTTGATAATAATGGTAATCACAATTGAAAGCTCGTGTAAAAAAAAGTCAACAAATAGCCCCTTTTATTGACTCCAACCCATCCAAAACAGTTTTATATTTTTTCCAAACGATTCACAAGTACTTCTTATATATACATATATATATATATATATATATATATATATATATATATATATATATATTATATATATATATATATATATATATACATATATATATTTATTATAATTAATATTGCTTTTATATAAAGTATATTCACAAATTTTGGTTTTTATGTACACATAGAGTGTATATTTTATGGTTTTGATATAAAACAAAAGTACTTAATTGCGTGATTTTATGGAGTATGATCGATAATGTGTAATTTTGTAATGGATTTAACCGACAATATACAAAGCATTTAAATTCAATAAATAATTATCTATTACGCAATAAAATTCGTGCAGATGTGGAACTTTTAAATGAAATTACGAAACTAATTAATTAACTTATATTTAAATCAGCATTATAAAGGATTTGTTTAACAAAATATGTTGAATTGGGCAAAATTTGTAAAATATTTCTTTTGTAGAATCTGTCAATTCTACTAATCAATCACATATTATTTGATATCTATCTATAGGGTATGTTAAAAGAAGCGAGACTGTCGAATATTTGACGAATTAAACATCGGAGCAAAAAACTGATAAACACGTGTTTAATATTTTTCAAAAATATATAGAATTGCACCAACACGCCCATAAACCTACACCATCTAAAGCGGGGAGAGGGGCAATTTTAAAATCTTAAATGGAGACCTCCAATTTTATTGCAGATTCTGTTTTTACAAAACATTCATAAAAACTGTATTTAGTACCCTAAAAATTATTTTGCTGACTTCTTATCTGTATATATTTTTCTGTAATTATGGCGCCATCTATCGCGAATCGAAAAAAATCAGATGAAACTTGTTTTATTTTTTCAGTTAGAATCCTAATTTGCAATAAAAAAGTGGTTCTTTATTTAAGCTTTTAAAGTTGTTTTTCACCTCACCCCCAGGGGGTGAGTGTGCGGGTTTTTATTTGATGCTATTTGATAGATATTTGAAAAATATTAAACACCCGTTTTTTTGGTTTTCCAAACGCAGGTTTTTTTCCAAAGCACGATTCAGGGTTGTACTATTTGTAGTTTCGTTTTTACAGACATGAATTAAATTAATGTTTTTTAACGTAATTGACCAAAAGTGCCCATTCGAAACAAGAAATGATAAGTATAGAAAATGATTTTAATTAAATAAATAGTATTTACAACAGATAATTTTATTTTATATTATTTTAATTATAGTAACAACGGTTTATTTGTTTTTCCATGAGAATACCATATGCCATGAATCATAGAAATCAGTAGAAAATATTGCTTATCTAAATCATGTATTTGCCGGCTATTGAAGATAAGCAATTAAACGGACCGCTTGGAATGCATATATCTAATTACTAACTGCAAATTAAAATAATACGGTGTGCGCATATAAGCGATTTTATGTCGTTCTCTGACTACATAATGATAATAAGGCTTTGTAGTTTTTTAGTAGTTATTCTGACTTTACACTTAAATGTTAATTGAAAATGGAAATTCAATAATTTGAGAAAAGGAAATATCTTGGACATCCGTGCAAAACAAAATGGTCTAAATGTATTTAATTATCATCCAAATTTAAGAAGTGGTGTAAGTGTTAGAAGTTTAACCGATAAAGTAAGTGCTATGACGGTAGTAAGTTTTAGTACTATATGTAAAATACGCAAGGAAGCTCCGAAACGAGGCCCATAAAGAAACAAGAAAGCGTAAAAAAAGTAGAGTAAACAGAAGAAAGTTCACTTACGATACAGTAGTTCATACGCGACTACGTGCCATCGTGCATAGTTTTTTCTTTAAAAGTTTACCGCCGACATTGAACAAAGTTTTTGCACTGGTTAAAAAAGACAAAGATTTAGCAAAAGATTTTTGTGGTCATGGACAACGCTTTGTACCATTCAAGGAGAGAAGAAGTGATTTGAAAGACATATTGCCTCACACAACACAGAGTTTAAGACCGCCACTATGGAACAATTAATAAGAAATTCATTTGGTGTAGTAACAATGGAAAACTGAAAAAACTGTTGTAAACTTGCTATAAAGGAAGAGCAATAATTTTGTGTTATTGATAGGTTGACGGACGGTATAGATCATGTGGTAATAAATGTGACGGTTGACAGTGAAAGTAATGAAAGTGACAGGGATGATAGAGAAGATGAGAATGATGTTAATATGCAGTGAGTAAATTATGTAATAGTGTGCAAATCGGCTTTCACAAAGTGCCAAATCCAAAAAATCTGTAAATAACAGTCCGGCAAAAGTGAAAATTAGTAAATAGTGCGAAAAATTTCATATAAATAATATAACATATATATATATATATATATATATATATATATATATATATATATATATATATATATAGCAAGAGATAAACCATTAATCGGTAGAAGTATTGACCGACCGCGCAAAACCTTCCATAAAGGTATCAATCCGCCAATGAACAAGCAGGATTGCTTATAAAGAGGAAGAAGAATGAGAAGATAAAATATAACTTTGATACGCCGAAATTTATTGGGGTACCCTGTATATTTCAAAATAATTTTAAAATGTAGCTTTTAACGACTTACAAACTAATAATTAAAATTGTTTTTAATTTTTTACTCTTTTACTATAATCTTTTGTTCCGTTAGTGGTGATTCACCTTGTATACAAGGAACAATTTTTTATATGTAATTGATGTTATTACTTACATGAAAATAAAATTAAAGCTGCAATTTTTTTTTTAGTTATATCTTATCTAAAGCGCTAATAAATATTTAATGTTAAACAATAGTAAAATTTTACTATTTTTTTTGTTTTTTTTTTATTTAAACAAATATACCCGCATCAAACACTAAGGGTTATTAGCAGGGGGACATACACAAACAGTAAGATACATATTGTTACATAAAAAAAATATTTTTCACAATCTCGTATATAGTTTTTTCATTTTAAGAAAACTTAATAAAGCCTGTAAATTTGACGTTAGTACACTTTTTAAATTGTCACTAAGGGCACACGCGATTCTTTCGTTCTGGTACACTGGACACTCAACAATTATATGGTTCACTGACAACTGAGTGTTGCACTTGGTACACATCGGAGCAGGCTCCTGGTTGAAGATATGCTTGTGGGTAAGGAAAGTATCTTTACTATTTTTATTAGACCTATTCGTAAAATAATTCTAATAATTATCTGTCAATTAAAGAAACAAGTATTTATAATACATTATTTTGTATATACCTATACATATTCTTTTATTAGTGAAATTATTTACTACAACTACACAGTGCTGAATACGGCTCTGATTAGATTGATTTATATATCGACAATTTAATAGCAAAACGGGCCTGAGAGTTTTGGCAACACTGATTTCCATAAGCCCAATGTTATTTTTTTAACTTGAAATAAAGTATAGTAAGACAATAAATCTTTTTTTTCCGATTATAAGGTCATCATCTATCACCAATGCGAAAAAATGTTTTTTATAAAAGTTACTTATTTTTGATGAAAAATTTAAATCTGTAATAAACAATGGGGGTCTCTATTTAAAATTTCAAAGTTGTCCCCTTTTTTGCTCAAGGGGTCACGTTTGGTATCATTCGATAGATTTTAAAAAAGACGTACACACCAAAGTATCTAGAACGGTGCCTGCATCTCCGACATCTGCGTCTTTAGTTGTAATATTTTAAGCCATAATTGAAAATAATATTAATATATAATATTTATTTAAATCTACACAGCGCTATTCTAAAAGATTAGAAATCATTATAGAAGTAAAATTCTCGATATTTGTGTTCTAATAAGGTTTTCAAGAACTAAATTAAATGTCAAATGTCATAGTTTTAACATAAATTCAATTTCGGTAGCTTAAAAATAAAAATGTACATAACATTTTGTTATTGTGTTGGTATAAATGAGTTTTTTGCCATTTCCAAGAAAAAAATTTATTTAGAGAAAAAAATTTTTTCTCTTAAATGCTTCTTTAAACCAAACCTACATGTTTTTAATGTCATCATTAACGTCACTGTCGTCTATAAAATTTTCTTTATTACTTGAATCATTACCTATTATCATATTTCGTGCTAAAGAAGTGATTCGACATCTTTTGGATTATCGAATTTAAAATATTTTTTCTGGTATCCCTATTGCCTATTTTTACAATCATGGTACTAAAGATACATGGTCCAATATACAATGATAACAATGTCGTTTAAAACAATAAAAGTAAAAAGTTACACGAAAGGTCGCGTGTATGTACCACATACGATAGAGATTATAACTACATACTTGAATACATTTACCCTTGGCGACAAAATTTGACAACGGATTAGTATTACTAAAATAGACAAATAGATAAAAGCACGAGTCATCACTCTCTCACATTTATAAATACAAGGGTGGAATTGTAGGTGACTGTATGTCACCTATACAGTACAATACAGTACAGATTACAAATATATTTAGTTATCTCTTTTACATAGAACTCTTAATTTTCACCATCTATCACCAACCTCTATTTTTTAATAGATATAATAGCTTGAGAGGTGTAGAAGCAAAACCAGCAATCTCCATATTTTCTCCAAATTAAATTATTGCTGCCATCTACATCTTTGTGTTCATCTGTACAAATTCACAAAATATTGTGTAGCAAAACCCTCAGTATCTTATACATATGTAGCGTCAAAATATAGGTTTATCAGCACTGGTAGATAATTATAAAAATATAATATAATATATGGGGTTTCTACCATGCGATTTAAAACTTAATAAATAAGGTTTTAGAGTTGTAAATCCATAGGGTAATTTTTGCTGGTTGGAACAGGGGGTAACGGTGATTTAAATCGTATTAAATGCTGAGAAATTAGAATGGCAGAATATAGGGAATAATGAGAACGTTTAACCTGGTACAATCTACTTGCAATATGAGAACACTTTAGATTAACAGTTCAAATGTTATTCAAAAACACTTACTCTCTTGGCGTATTAGATACAGGTCGTTTCCAATCTATGTTTCCAGTTCCAGTTCACTACACTGTATTGGTTTTAAAAGTCACAAAATGTCTGTTTATTACCGTAAACTGTTCCAGGCTTAGGATTGATAGCATGAAACTAGAGAAATTTACTTCGAGCGAGTAGGTATGTTTTTTAGAGAATAATTTAGTATATAGAAAATTTCGTGGTAATCGAGCGACCATGTGAGAGTGTATCTAATGTGTAAGACTCTCTCTTGGAATGTGTCTGAGAAGTCGAGTACCCGAACTCGTTGACTGATAGTGATAGCTTAGGCCTGTGTGACAGGACCGTAATAAAATAATTTTTAGTTATGGCTTATACAATAATATTGTACAATAGGGTTAGTAGCAAAAACAGCAATCTCTATCGGTCCGCGAATAGCAACACCGGCAATCTCCGTTTTAACTGATTACATAGTCTAGGTGGCAGGCGACATACTGTATCACTCATACATAACAGGCTACAATTTTCAGGATAGCTTCATAAGACCTCGACTCCCAAATATCTCTTGGGATACTTTCTGTACCGGGTGCTTTTTGACTCCAGCTTATCCAAAAGTGGTAATTTTGAAGTATATATCAAATTTATTAATAACGCATTGCTGTTTAATGAATCCAAAAGTCGAGTTTCGAAATATTCGAAAAAATCTTGTCCGACAAAAATTTTGGTTTCATAAGGGAGTCCATCAAACTAAACATACCAAAAAAACAATTTCAAAAATTTCAGTAACAATAAGCTGATTTTCTTTGTATTGTTCAAAAATAACGTGAAAAATACTATTTTTACATTGTCCGACAAATTTTTTTTTTTTTTTTTGTTTAATAAAACTCCAACAGGAATCTTATGACTATTGCTATCTGATCATTCACTATGATCAATAAGCAAGTTAGTTCTATATATAAATATTACAAGAAACTTATCTAAGGTTATATTCAGCAATATTCCTTAGGCTCTAATACATTATAGTACTACTAGCTAACGTGTACACTTTAGCCGCACTTTACTCTGCTTTTTCACTTTCACTCACTTATAGCACTAAATCAAACGGCTTCGTTCTCTTTAGTCTTCTTATCTGGTTGGCGTTGTCTAGGAGTTTGATGGCCTCGACGTTCACGTGGTTGGAGAGCCTCTGTTCATGACTCTCGGCAAACTTACTTATTGTCTGGATAACTGTATCCATCTGGAGGTCTCGATGAAGATCACAGTTTCTAAAGTACCATGGAGCGTTAACGATGTTCCTTAATACTTTATTCTGATATCGTTGTATATGTTGGATGTTGCTTTCTTTTGTACAGCCCCATAGCTGTATTCCGTATGTCCATATCGGTTTAAGGACTTGCTTATATAATAGCAATTTGTTGTAAATAGACAGAGTGGATTTTTTTCCCATCAACCAGTACATCTTTCTGAACTTAATTTCTAATTCCTTCTTTTTTTTCTTAACATGTGCTTTCCAACGTAGCTTGGAATCTAACGTCATACCCAAATATTTTGCCGTATTTGCATAAGGTATTTGGTTTCTATTTATATGTACTGGGATATGTTGTTCTCTTTTGTTAGTAAAATTGACATGAACAGATTTTGTTTCATTCAATTTGATACGCCATCGGCTGGTCCAGATGTTAATTTGTTCAACAGAGTTCTGTAACATGGTAGCTGCATCCTCGTGGTTTTGTCCGACTGCTAGTATGCATGTGTCGTCTGCAAATGTCGCAATTGTGTTAGGTTCTAATGATGGAATATCGCTGGTATAGAGCAGGTATAGCACTGGCCCCAGGACACTTCCTTGTGGAACTCCAGCTTTAACTTCTCTTAATTCTGAATATGCTTCCTCATATTTAACTCGAAAGTATCTGTCGGATATATATGATTCTAGTAGTTCAGAATATTGTTTTGGTAAGTAGCATCTTATTTTATGATATAGTCCATCATGCCACACCTTGTCAAAAGCCTGCGCTACATCGAGGAAAATTGCGGAACAAACTTTTCCTTCTTCTAGAGCTTTTTCTATGATATCTGTTATTCTATGCACCTGATCTATCGTTGAGTGGCTTGCTCTAAACCCAAACTGATAATTAGGAATTAAATTTTTTTCTTCTATAATCGGTTTTAGTCTCTTCAAGAGTAATTTTTCGTATAATTTAGAGATGACAGGTAACAGTGAAATAGGCCTATATGAAGAAGCTTCTTGTGGAGGTTTTCCTGGTTTTAGTGTCATTATAATTTCTGCCACCTTCCATATCTTTGGTACGTACCTCAACCTAAAGGAAGCGTTTATAAGATGTGTTAATTTTATAATAGCTTTCCTTGGAAGTTGCTTTAACACTTCCCCAGTAATTAGATCAAATCCAGGAGCTTTCTTTGGATTTATATTTTCTTTTATTTCCAAATATACTTCTTTTGGAGTTACAAGGCTAATCTCCATTTCGTCTTGATCAGGGAGCTCCCAGTTTATTCTTTCTTGTTCTTCATTTGGTTGAAAAGTATTTTCTAGGTGGTCAGCAAACCTGTTGGCCTTTTGTATATTGCTTCTTGCCCAGCTACCATTAGTATTTCTAATTGGTGGATACTGTAAGATTGGCCTTTTTAATCGTTTAGTAGCCTTCCACAAAGAGTAATCAGTAGCGCTATCATTTGATAGTTCACTTAGGTAAATGTTAACCGATTCGTTTTTAATTTTTTGTATTTCTCTTTTTAATTTTTGTGTGGCATTATTTAATCTAGTTTTATCAACTGGTGCTCTAGACTGATGCCACTTGCGTCTTAGTTTTCTTTTTTCGGTTATCATTTCTCTGATTTCTTTCGGGTAGTTATTTCCTTTTATTCTTTCGACACTGTTCGTGCTGTTGTTCCAAGCAGCTTGTTGTATATTTTTATTGAGTAATTCTACTTCTGCTTCTAGTTGATCAATGGTTCTTAATGGCACTGAGAGGTTAATCTTCTCTTCAAGGTCTATCTGGAAACTTTTCCAATCAGTATTTTTGTTAACAAGTCTAGGGGGGCTTTCTTTTTTGATAACAGTGTCACTGAGTGTGAGAATAATTGGAGAATGGTCCGAGGTCATATCCAATGACTCTTCTATCTCTATGTAATTTGTAGAAATATTTCTAACTACAAAGAAGTCGATAAGATCTGGAATTTTATTTGTGTCAGTAGGCCAGTATGTTGGTTTTCCCGTTGATACTGCGTCGCATTTTATGTATTTCATTGCTTCTAAAAGTTCTTTCCCTTTGGTTGTAGTCAGTCGTGACCCCCAATGCGTATGTTTTGCATTGAAGTCTCCTCCAAGGATAAATCTATGTCCTTGACTGGTCAGGAAATCTACGTATTGATTTTTCTTGATGGCATGTCTTGGCGGACTGTAAACTGCTGTGACGATTACCTCATAATTTTTACATTTAATTTTTACTGATGTGGCCTGAAATTCTTTTGTTCTGTACCCAATTTCCTGATAGTGCATAATATTTTCCTTGATTATTACTGCACTACCTCCTTTGGCTGCATTATCAGGGTGAGTAGTATGATAAGTTTTGTAACCCCTAAATCTAATATATGACTCATTCGTAAAATGGGTTTCAGAAATGAGGCATATGTCTATTTTTTCTATATCTAGTATCGCTTGTAGTTCTTGCTGATGTTTCGAGATCCCATTTGCATTCCATTCTAGTATTCGTAAATTACCCGCCATTACCAAGTCTTTTAGGTATAGCTCCTTTGGTGCTATATTCTATTCTGGTTATACGCTCGTCTAGGTTAGTTAATCTCTCTAATATTTTTTGTAGTGTTTGTTCTATTTTCAGATCTTTTTGACTACTATAGTTTTCTTCGTTACTTTTACCAGCTGCTACCATACTATAAGTTCTTGTTTTGTTTTCTTCTTGTTTTGGATTTTCTACAGGTTTTGGATGCATTTTTTGAGGTTGTCTGGGTAAGGTTTGTTTCTTGTTATATTTATCTTTTATTTTTTGTATTTCCTTTGCCACGATACATCCTCTATAGTTAGCCGGATGCCCTTCTCCACAGTGGACACATTTAGGTTTTGCGTCCTTGGGTTTCTCACATTTGGCTGTTAGGTGTTTTCCTGTGCAGCGGACACATCTCGGTTCTTTCGAACAGTAACCTTGTGTGTGTCCATATGCCTGACATCTCTTACATTGAGGTACCAATTTTGATTTTCTGAGTGGAAGTATTTGTACTTTTACGTTCATGATATCTGAGATCTCATAGATTCTATTGATATTTTCGTCATTTCTGAATACCAGCATAAACATATTTAGTGGTTGCTTTGTTTTGTATTTTAATTTTGGTATGACATCTATTATCTTAAATCCTTTATTACTTAAATCGTTCATGATCGAATCCTTACTGGCTGAATGATGTAACTTATTGACCATAACTTTAATGGGTCGGCTTTGCTTATTTTCATACGTATGCCATGGATAATTTACTTCAGTCAACTTTTTCGTTAATTTTCTGAAGTCTTCTTCACTATCGACATTAATTTTAGCGCTCTTGTCTCCAAGTACTTTTATCTGGAATTTAGCAGTATGTAGTCTGACTAATTCATGAAATTGGCTAAATTCGGCAATACTCTCCACAATTATTGGAGGTGGGATTTGTGTTTTTCTGGTTTTTTCTTCTCTTTGTTGGATATATGACTCTTTTTGTGGTGGGGTCAATGATGTATCCATTTTACGTTTTTTGAAGTTTTTGACACGTATCCACTCTGTCTCCTTAGCTAATTCCTCATCGTCAGTATGAAACTCCTCATTCTTAGGTTCTTTCTCTTTGGACAAGTTTTTCTCTAGATCTGCAAATTTTAATTGCAAGCTTTCATTTAATTTTTGTAAGGTATCTAACTGGAGTTGGAGCTGATTTATCCTATCCGTAGCGTAAATCTTTTCCATTTCCGTCTGTTTCCATGCCGTGTACAGCATCTGTTCATTCTGGGACCTTGCATAATTTTCCTGAAAGAGTGCACTATTTTGTTGTATTAACAGTACCTCGTTAGGTGTTTGCGGACCCGCATTTTGTTGGATCATTTTAACGAGAACCAACAATCCTGGCAGTCACTAGGTGCCCTTCATTATTTCTAACCAAGCGCCCGGACTATAAACAATTCAAAAGTAATTTGGATTATCTTACCAGTTTTTGTCACTTAACTATTTTCGACTTAATTATCAAATGATAATTAGCAAACACGGAAACACACAACCTTTATGATACGTGGTTAAATGAATACTGTCCGACAAAATGTACTCGCCGATTTTTCCGCCCGACAGTGAAAATCTTTTCCATGAGTCTGTGAAAATTTATTAATAACTGTCAGACAAAAAAAAATTTAATATGTGAAAGATTTACATAGTAAATAAAATATGTGTCCGATAAATATACTGTACCCAAATTGCAGTCCGACAAAATGGCAATTTTTTTTATTTATTTAATCTATATCAATTTCAGATATTACCCAAAGCCTAAATTTTATTATTAACCGTCGGACTAAGTACAAAGTTCATTTTTTACATAATTATTTAACGTTTAATACTATTGGCGAACAAATCAAATGGTGCGGGAGAGCCACATGAAAAAATCAGTTATTTTTCGCGTGAAAAAATGCAAAAATTTACATTTATTAAATTGCGTTATAAGGTATTTGATATTTTATATTATATTGTAAAAATAATTCCAATAGAAAAGTATTCCAATATAACAAACAATAATATTATTTTATTTATAAATATCCATAAATTATTTCAAAGTAAATTCCTTGTTTTTTGATCGATTTATTAAAAAGTAAAAGTATCATAAACAAATAATCTTGAAATAGTACAAAAGTGAAACATCAATCATATTGAAGATTACTCGCGAGGAGGAAATAAATCCTTTCACGTAGAGGCGACAGCTGATCGTAAATGTAAGAACGATAAATTTACACAAAGAAATACTTCGCAAAAGTTATACTACCGAATAAAAATTGGTAACACATTGTGTAAGTCTATATCCTAAGTACTAATATTGACACATATGTTATACTTTCCCCATAGAAGTAGTAGAATTTAAAATTTAATATATAGAGAAAGGAAGAAATAGGGAGATAATTATTAATTATAATTATGTATAAAATATGATTACAAAGTAAATAAAATGCCTTAATAAATTTCCATTAAAATTTATATTACATTTCGATCCAAGCTTTCTCTAATTAAGGTTAGAAAAATAAATGTTATACTTATTCACAATCAATTTATTAAAGCTTGGACGACCGGTTTCAAAAACTAAACTTTGCTGTTCATCGTCAAGTATTCGGAAAGGTTACCTAAAATGCTAAAAAGTACAAATTGCATCTATTTGGGTTCTATTAGGTATTATATAAACGGTACCAGTATTACGTATGCATGGTTCAAAGTATATAAATAGTACTTATATGCAGGTTCAAGAATTGTCATTACATATGTGTATATTAAACGTTCATTTATGATAAATTGTTGTATAATGGTTATCAGTTTCATTACAAATATCGAAAACTGGAGGATATTTCTTGAGGAGACAGTTAGAAAACTATTGTTGTTAATGTATTTTAGTTATACTGCAAAAACTAACCAAGTTAAATTTTGTCAGTTGTGAGACCAAGTCACTAAGACAAGGTGTTAGTTCTACCAGAAAAGTTGACCAAGTCCTTTAAATGCAAAAACAGCTGTCAAAAAAACTCGCCTATAACGACTAGGTACATAAGACAATTTTGGTTACATACAAAACTGACCAAGTGAACTTAGTCACCTTTGGCTATTAGATTAGTACTTTTCCATTTATTGTATGCTGTAAGTTTATTGTTCGGAACTGTCTTTGTCCAACATAGACACTTAATACAAGATAGACTGACTACTTCCATACAGTAGCGTATTTTAGTGCTCATTTATTTTTATAGGGCTACACGTTTAAGATAGGTTTAAGTAGGAATTTGATAATAAACATGTATTCAAACTGAAAGCTCTAGATTTTTGACTTTTACATTATATTTTAGGCACAGCAGCTGTAGAGTATTAATCTTCAGAAAGCTGCATTTACTGATAAACTTTCTACAAGTAATCTCCAAAAAGGTAACTATGAACAGTATAGTGAACATTAAGGCATTAGGTTTAGAAACCAGCGATGAATATATTCCTGACGAAGCGACAAAAAGTCAGATAACGAGCCGCTGACAAAGAAAAGATCGCGTTAGAGAAAATCAAAACCAGAAAAATGAAAAAGAAACGTAACTAAAGAGAAAAGAAGTTGGTGTATGCCACAGCAAAAACAAAATAAAACCAGCCATAAGTCCAGAAGTTGTGAATTGTAAAGTTGCAAGTTTAAGTGTAGTTAGAAAATAACTGAAGAGGACAGAATTTCTATTTTTTTAAATTATTAGAAACTCGATTACTTACGCCAAAAATAATTTATTTTATCATGTGATATAAGTTACTTGACAAAAGTTTACAGAATTCGTACTGGCACATGTACTAGAAATAATTTAACCGTAAATACCATTTTAAGGAAAAGACAGACAGTATTTAAGTATGCAATAAACTTTACTTAAAAACTCGGTGCAATAGTCATGGTCCAGTGCATCATGCTGTAAAAGATTAAAATAAAAATGGGTTATTTAATATGAAGGATAAAAGGGGAAGGCAGGCTTCTTACAATTAGACTCTATATAAACTTTGTAGTATTATTCCTAAAATATTATAATTCGTATTCGTGTAACATAGTTTCGCATTTTGTTTATATCAAATATGTTTAATAATTTGAATCGAGGACATTCATAAATATACTTTAATTAGAATTTGTAAGTCAGCACTATTACCAATCACGACATATGTTTGGCGTAGGTCGTGAACAAACTTGACACACTAAGAAGTAAACTGCTGATATAGTCAAGGCCTGCTTTAAAAGCGACGAGGGAGCCTCATATCAACATCACATAAGTACTAATTACGACTAGACTAAGTAATTTTAAGTAAAAGTGTACAGTAGTGTTTTAAATAAATCGTCACATAATTTAACAACCCGTTATTTATCATTTACGACGTTATTTACCATAACTTGTATATAAAAATAAACAACAGGTTGTAACCTCGGAGACCTTTTTTAAATGATGCTAGAAAGATCACCAATGGACACTCGGAATAGGTCCAACGGATGAAATAAGTAAAGATAGGACAGGATAAGATATATTAGAAAAGATACAGAAATAAACAAAAAGATGGATGGGTAAAATTACCAAAGATAAGATAAGATAGAAAAAGGGCGCCACTTAACTTTTTGGGGTCAAAGGGGAAAATTAAAAAACCCTAGAAAAAACAAGAGATAACAAAAGATATTTAGGTTCTGAGACCAAATCCAAGAAAAGATATAAACAGTTAATTATTAAATAAATTTGGTTAACACAGTATTTAAACAAATAGTCGAGTCGAGAAATAAAATTCATACATAAAACAAAACAATATATTCAACAACATGATTAAATTTGGATAAATCTGATGATTTTAAATCTGAATGTAAATACGTAAAAGAAATTGCAAATGGTGGTATACATACAGAAATAAACAGTATTATGAATAAGAAATACTGTTACAAATACAATATAATTTGCATATAATTTGCATATAATTTGCATATAATTTGCATATAATTTGCATGCACAGTTTAAATTATAAGCTAAGAAAGTCTGGTGCTATTTAAAAATATTCAACTAAAGTTGAATAAAGAAGTCTCTCTTAGCTGTTTATGGGCTTATCTCCGGGTACAGTATTTTAAAAATATTGAATAGCAAATAAAAAAAGTTAATTAAATTTTTTTTTTATTAACACATGCGCGGTGTTTGTATACTGCTATCTGGTCACAAATGACCAATTATCAGTTATTTTCTGACCTAACATAATAACAGCAAATACTTAAATCTAAGGGTTTACCCTATGGCTTACTCTTATTTTATCTATTAAATAATGCACTACAACTAGCATGCAATAACTTCACAGCACTATACTCTGCTTTTTACACTAAACTGTTACACATCTTACACTAGCTCAAATGGTTTTGTCCTTATGAGTCTTCTCTTTAGTTCAGTGTTGTCAAGAAGCTGGATTGCCTCGACATTCACATGACTATGCAGCCTCTGCTCGTGACTTGCTGCTGTTCTCTTGATTATTTCGATCACAGTTTCCATACCCAGGTCCTGGTGGAGGTTGCTGTTACGGATATACTAAGGAGCATCAACAATGTTTCTCAGTACTTTATTTTGAAATCTCTGGATAATAAGTAGATTACTAGCTTTGGTACAGCCCCAGAGTTGGCACCCATATACCCATACTGGCCTCAGTACTTGCTTGTAGATGGATAATTTATTATGAATTGACAATGTTGAATTTTTTCCAATCAGCCAATACAATTTCTTATATCTAATATCAAGCTCCCCTCTTTTCTTTTTGACATGGACTTTCCAGCGCAGCTTCGCGTCTAGGGTGATGCCCAAGTATTTTGCTGATGTTGTATAAGGAATTCGGGTATCATTTATTCTAACTGGGAAATTTTCTATTTTTTTATTTGTAAAGTTAATGTGTGCAGATTTAGTCTCATTTAATTTTATTCGCCATTTTCTGGTCCAGTTATGTATTTTATTTACTGATAGTTGCAATTTATCAGTCGCTTCTTCACTAGTGTCTCCTATCGCTAGTATGGCTGTATCATCCGCGAAGGTGGCAATATTTTGTAATGTCACACGTATACAATAGGTACAGGACCGGACCTAAGACACTTCCTTGTGGCACGCCAGCTTTGATCTCCCTTAAGTCGGTGTACACTTCTTCTTGTTTTACTCTGAAATATCTATTCGCAATGTATGATTCCAAGATTTCTGAATACTATTTAGGCATGAACGTTCTTAGTTTATAGTTTAAAACCGTCATGCCAGACTTTATCAAACGCCTGTGCTACATCCAAGAAGATTGTAGAGCAGACTTTATTTTCTTTTAATGTTTTTTCTATTATATTCGTTATTCTGTGTACTTAATCTATAGTGGAATGTTGATTTCTGAAACCAAATTGATGATTTGGTATAAGATTTTTTCTTTCTATTATTGGTTTTAATCTTTTTAATAGAAGTTTTTCAATAGTTTTGACATCACCGGAAGGAGGGATATTGGTCGATAGGATGTCACTTCATTAGGAGATTTACCTGGTTTGGCGATCATAATTACTTCGGCTACTTTCCAGAGTCTGGGAACATATCTCAATCTAAAAGCAGCATTTATTAGGTGTGTCAGCTTAACTATGGCTTTTCTTGGTAGATTTTTTAATAATTTTCCTGTTATGAGATCATATCCTGGAGCTTTGTTAGGATTTATATTCTCTTTTATCTCTGTTGATACTTCTCTAAGTGATGTCAATGTTATTCTTTCGTCAGTTTGGAATGGTTCTTCCCATCTCAGTTCTTCACAATCATTGTCGTTGGGTTTGAACGTGCTTTCTAAATGATCTGCAACTCTGATATCGATTTGAGTTATTTTGTCATCAATCTTGGTGAGCTGTTCCAATATCATTTTTAATGTAATATCAGTTTCTTTTTCTTGTTGCGATGATGCATGTCTCCTTGCATTCTTTGTTACATCGCTGTAATTAAATTTAAATTCTAAAGAATACAAAAAGGTTACAAAAATTATGTTGTTATAAAATTAAACGAACCAGCACTTGGTTAAGTTAATTATCTGTCTCGTACTGTTGTTATTGACTGTTCTTACTGAGAATTAAATGTTCGTAATAATTATTTATTAGAAGTTCTTGATAGTTGATTGAAAGTTCATATGAATATATTAAATGTTTCTTTTAATTCAATTGTTAAATCGGTAGTTAACCTTAACTACAGGTGAAGAAATGATTGAACATAGATTCGTTCTACAGGTGAAGAAATGATTGAACCCAGATCATTGAAGATAATATGATAACATACCATATTATTCGCCCAGATAATTGAAGATAATGGATAACGATAACTTACAGTAATTCTCGATGACTGCTATACCATTTCACTGACTTTATTATACTTTACTTGTGTCAAGCAGTATAGTTAATTTAAAATAAATTTAGGTACTTTATAACAATATTTAATCTAACAGGGTATTAGATTAGGAAATTCAAATATATAAGTGTATACACACCTAATGAAAAATTCACAGAGACGGTAAGAGACGGTAATATTTGCAAGCGTCTTTCCTCAAAGACGACCCTGTCAGAAGTGCTTACTCAAAGACAGCCCAGTTCCTCTAAAAATTTACCAAACTACCTCCAAAAAAGATGGGATACACCCCACTTAAAAATAAAAGGCCAGATTGTATCCATTTCTAAGAAGGTAAAAGGTTCTAACGACATCAAAAATAACGGTATCCTTCTAGCTAGAAACGTGAGGAGAGATAAAATCTTCTGGATTAGGTTTTTACAGAAAAATACCATAAACTACATTCCACGGCTTTGCCTGCCAACGCATCGAACAGAACCCACTCGTAACCGGGAAAAGAATAGCTAAGGAGTAACCCAACTAGCGTCTTTTAATAAGTCGATTCTTTCATACTAAGAACATCGAGATACAATGTTTTAATGATAAACAAAACCACCCACGTATATATTTGCACATACTGCCATGGGCGTCTCAGCAACAGGGGTAAAAGGATTAAAAATTGTTTAGTAATTTAATTATAAAAAAATGTAATTTAATGTTACAAAATTAAGAGCTTTCCGACTAGGGAATCACACTATGGTCGAAAAAGTTTAAAAAGATTATATTTGGATCCCAATTTGTCCATTAACAAAAGGTTTAAGCTTTATATGAAATAGTGCAAAAGTCTAGATGAAGCTCATGGTACTGAACTTAGTTATCATAGAATTTTTGTAAGACATGGTTTAATGTCAGTTTTCAGAAGAGACGAAGACGTCGAGGCAGAAAATTTAACAAAGTTCGGGTAGCTGAAGAAAAATATTTTTAAGTGCTTCGTTTCATATACAAAATATATTGCAAATACCATCCTCAGGTGTCCCACAAATGTAGTATTCTCTTAAATTTTGTATTTAAAGCTTTAAAATCTTTGAAGCGACACCTCCAAACAATGCACACAGTTATGCATGGAAAGATATTAGGATATATAATGGTCAACGTCGCAGCTCTGAAATTGGAACAGCAGTGATCAAGTGAATAAAATCTCTGTCAAGCGGCATCACAGAGATTAGTTTATATTCTGACACCTACAGCGGCCAAAACCGCCATCAGTTCATTGCCGTAATATTGTTGCATGTTGTAACATATATCCACATTGAGATTTGGCAGCAAAATTTTATGGAGAAATTATATTTGTACAGAAGGTAGACTCAATGCACAGTGCCATTAAGTGTGCCAAGAAAAATGTTGCCTTTTTTACCATAAACGATCTGTTGAATATCTTCAAGTTAGCATGTTCTACAAGACGCAATCAAAAAAGCAGTGACTACAGAGTTGAAGAATTACGGTAGTCAGTCTTTTTCAATCTTAAATCCTTAGCAGAGGAGTTCTTAAAAAAGAGAGTCAAAGATGAAAATGGAAACAAAGTATCGTGGTTAAATTAAAAGTAATGCGTTACGAGAACAGTAAACCTGGCTGTACAAATTTACCATAAATTTGTACATTGTAAAAATCTTAGATTTTCATAACAAAACTCCCCTTATATCTAAACTTGGACTAGTCCCAAAAACCAGTCCATTCTCGGTCCTGAACTGTTAGCAAGACCAACGAGTTTCTAAAAACCATATAGTCGCCAAGCAACCGTCAAAAGAAGGTCTGACAAGCAAGCGCTTGCGACCCGTCAAATTCATTTCTTCATTTATTCATTATTTCCTTATTTTCCAATTATCTAGTTTTTGTGGCCAGTATTGTTGGCAGTGAGTTCAAGGTAACAAGAGCTGTGTAACAAGTAATGCTGTGCCTTATTGTAAGTAGAAAACTTATATTTAATCTCAACTTTGCAATTGTTCCAAGTCGCGGTGTTGCCATATCGTGCCGCGAGTGCATAAACGATTTGTGATCCAACAATTTAGCAACGATTTTAATTTACATGTTATACAAGTTAAATATTTACTTTTATCCATAAACTATTAAATGCTATTTTCTGCAGTAATGTAGGCTATTTTTCTTCTTGGAATAAAGATATATTTTAAGGCTTTACATATTTAATATTTACACCTATCCCTTGTCAAGGGAACAACCTTTCAGGTGCTGAATTCTCCAGCTGGTCCTTCGAAGCTAAGGAGTATCTCAGAAGCTTTGTGCGATAAGAAAAATCTTTCTCCGAACCAGCAAAGTTCGCTAAGGCGAGCTCCTTATTCGTATACTGGCTGTATTCTTTATAGTAACAATAATAGTAATTCTAACTATAAGACTATTGTCTACTCTACTCTATAAGAGTATGTGGAAAGGGCAGATCAGCTGTAATTCCTAAGAATTTTTCAATGTTATACACAGAGCTTTTGTCCATACCTCAGAAAAAGATAAACGATGGTGTAGAAACAAAATTTTTTTCAGAGTTCCACAAGTGGTATAAACAGATTCCAGTACACAAGAAAAAAAAATGTTCTTATACCGGAACCAGCTTATTCTGAAAGCGACGATACAGAAGGTGATTAGATTGTATTTTTTTTATGTACTGGCCACATTTAATAAATGCCATTTCCTAATATGGTGCCAATTATATTGACCAAATCAAATTTGTAATTTTTTAAAATTATTTAAAGTCCATAATGTTTGAATATGGGGGTTAAAAACTAACGTTTTTAATAAATAGGATATCAAAGTTGCAGTCGTAAAAAGCTTATATTCGATTTTATAAAAAATTTATACGATCCATCAAAAAAAAAAACTTTCTGGACAACATGGAGTTTATAAAATTCCTTGTGCAGACTGTCCCCAATCACACAAAGGTCAAACAAGCCATATAATCCAAAATATGATTGATGAACATTACATTTCTGTTCTCAATTTCGATTCAATTTCAGCTTTAGGTCATTTCAGAGAAACAATATTTGAGTGAAAAGCAATTTCACGCCCACTCGGGGCTTTCATTTACTCATGGCCGTCAGTGGATCAACGGAACGCTCTGTCAATTCGACACGGCCAGAAATAGCTATAAGACCCACTGTCTTTTCACTATTTCAATGATCGTGTTTATCTGGCTAGGGAACGTTCCCTACGAGCCATTGGCATCAGTAAACAATCGCCGCTTCTTGTACTTATTATGGTTTGAACGACATCGTAGCCGCCACAGCTTTATATTCACTCAACCATTAAAGAGCTTTGGAGTTGGTAAAGTCTTCAACTTTGACGTCTTCGACGAAATCTTATTAAATCTTATTAATTAATAATAAAACTCAGAATCGTAGCAGTAAAGGCACTCGGCTAACAGATCTAGCGGGGCTAGTAGTGTAAGACAACTAGATCCCGATCGGAAGATGTGCTGATCTTTTAAACACTTCGTTTTTGCTAATTCGCAGCGATTTTCCGCCGGGAGGCCAATGACAACGCAGGTAATAACAAGATTTGTGATTGTTGTGATTGACCGGCCAAAGTAATAACCTGTGTCGTGATTGGTCATATATATATATATATATATATATATATATATATATATATATATATATATATATATATATATATATATATATAGACAGTAGAAGGTAACCGGGAACGACCCAATACTAAGGAAGCAATATAAAACGAGTGCTTCAACGTGAGTGTCTTTTATTAAAAGTCAAGCTTTCGCCACATAATTTTGGTCTTCATTAGAACTTGCTTTGGATATAAATTTGGATTTAATATGCCTTACCCCATTTTTCATTGAAATCACTGTATTAAACTTTTGATTAGTAGGATTATTTGAAAAAAAGTTTAAATATCTTCCAGAGTCTGTTGGCTTTTGATACCAATCTATCAATATTTTGTTTTGTTCAGTTTTTATTAATTTGGTGTCAAGAAATAATATCGAACAATCATTTTCAATCTCTAGAGTAAATTGGATAATATGTTTGTTAAGGGGAGATATGGGAAAGGAAAATCTTGAGGAAGATATATGGAGGAATAATAAGGGACGGTTTATGGATAAGAAGATCAAATGATGAGTTAAAGAAATTATATAATCAACCTAACATAATAGGAATCATAAAGGCACAGAGACTAAGATGGCGAGTCACCTAGAAAGGATGCCAAACACGAGGACTCCAGAAAGGGTACTAAACTACAATATAACTTCAAAAAAGAAAAAAGGAAGGCCAAAAAATAGATGGAATCAGGAGGTAGAAAGAAGAAAAAAATTGGACTAGACGGCCAGAAAAGAAAAATGAATAACAAGAAGGAATGGAGAAAAGTCACATATCGAGCCAGAGAAGATCTCAGTAAATAAAGGAAAGCGAAAATGAAGAAAGAACAAATTTTTTTAAGCCATGGGCCTCTAAGGCCTTTAGTGCTATTATATATAATATGTTTGTTAAGGTTATTAAAAATGTTCAAAGTATTTTGAATTTGTGAAGTAGGAAAAGAACATATAAGATCGTCAAACAAATTTTTTGATGAAGGGTGAAGTGAAAGGTAATTGTAGAATAATGATAGCCCGCAAATGGTCCGAGATGATGGTTGATATTATGGAGCTGAGTGGACTAGCCGTAGATGCTCCAAATATTTGTCGATAGGACTTATCATTAAAGCTAAAATAGGTGTTCTCAAAAACATAAATCAGAAGTTTTAAAAAAGTATCCTTAGAAATTGTTTATAATTGTTGTATAATTTTGAATGAGATTCCATTTTAAATATATAGTTGTTAGGGCTTTTATTCTTAGTTTGTTCTTCTTGTGATGCCTTTGTGTTTTTCTGTGTCTTTTTATTAATATTTAGTTATCTTTCACGAAAAAAGAATTTTATTTAGTAGCAAAGGAACTGTTTCACATTATAAAAAAGCATATTTTTATTCAATTTTATTGTTAGGTCCATGTTTTGGTACGAAAAAGAACGAGTTTCTCTAAATCTTTATTATTTGTATCTGTTAAAGGGTCACCCTAGTGGATATTATACTGTCTCCTAAGTATCTCGAGACTCTGGAGAGAGTGAATGTTTCCTTCAGCGTAGAAATCTGAAATTTACGACGTGAAAAGCGGGCTCTTGGAGAGACCGCTCGCTGTCGTAGCGCGCCAACAGAAATATAGTAGGCCATGCGTTAGGGTTATTGCCATCGAAGTCATAAATAAGTTGGAGGCCTCCAGGATTCAAGATGGATATTCTTCGACTGGGGCGGAGAAAGCGCTTCCTGTGCTAAGGAATCCAAATTCGCGAGAATAAACCTGGAAGTGGTAGAGTTCATTAAAAAAAGCACTTAGTTAAAGTTTCGACGTCAATATAACTTTTTCATTCAAGGACCAGTTTTACATTATGCAGAATTTTCTCTTTTTAGAGGCTAAATTAAAATATTATTGTTTTTAATAGCATGAGTTAATATAATTATTTCTTTCAAATTTATCATTAAATATATCATATGACAACAAATTAGTAAAATCACATTAATTTTATTCTTAAAACTCCAATTATTTTTATACGTCTAATTTTTAAATACTATTTAAAGACCTAGATGAAGCACAAGGCGGCTTTTCTTTTTATCTTAACTTTGCCAAGTTTTCGTTTTGTATATTTTTTGTCCAAATACTTGAGTGCATGTCTATTTTTATTATATATCTCTTATTTTCCAAAATATCTGTTTTTTGATCTTGTAAATTTTCAAAATTATCTAGTAAATACTCCTCTTGTTTTATGTTGTTATGACATGTGATTATAAGTAAAATTTACTACAAATAATTTGTGTAATATATATTCTATAAATCTTTGGTTCTCCACCAATGAATTTAGATACCTTTATAGTTGGTTACCTATCAATATTCATAACTTTTATCAACCTTTAGTCCACCTTCAATAATACCCAATTTACAAATTTTTCAACAAACTTTCAGTATAAAGACATAAAATTTTTACTTATTTAATTTCACATATTGCTGGCTACTGTCACATTTAGACACATAACTCTAGTTACATTGATTGCTTTGTTCAGACTTCCTTCCTCATATGTAATTTTAATCAGTTGCTATCAACAAGTCCTCACAGACACTACTTCTAAGTATTAACAACACTAGTGGAATCTTACGTTGCCATGTAACTAACTCCTTTTGTAACTGAAACATCATAATTTTTAATTATCAAAAATGTAACTCAAAGTTAATCAAACATTTTTAACATTTCAATTGAGCCCTATTTCTTTTCATATCTCTAATTGCTTTTTCTATTTCTTCTCCGGTTATGGGGGGTAATATTTCAGAGTTTACATTCATTATTTTCTTTTTCAGGTTTTGTTGTATTAGGTGGACTGTTTTTAGAGCTATAGAGGTCACTATAATATACCCCTGTTATCTTAGATATTTAGGTTCTGCTTTTTTCTATTACACCTTGTTTATTTTCCATCTCTACGATTTTATTTCTTCCTAGGTGGGGCTTGATAGATCTTAAGTTTCTGTTTTCTTCTATAATCTTCTCGATTCGTTCTTCTTGATGCCGTTTTAGATCTTGTTTTATATGTGATTTCTTCGTCTGTGTGTGTAGATATTGGCGCATAAATCTGAATTATTTTAAAAGTGACCTTTTCGCTGATATTTATGATTAATAAAGCGATACTTTCTGTTATTCCTACGTATTCCTCAATTTTACGAGCGTATTTTTTCGAAATCAAAAAACCAACTCCATCTAAACTTTCGTTTTCTCTACCTTTAAATTACAATATGTTTCCAGACTCTAGCGAGATGCAGTTTTCACCTTTTCTTTTTACCTCCGATAGTCCGATTATGTTGCATTGCAGGTGTGTAACTTCTTCCTCTAATTCATAGAGTTTCTCGTCTTTAGACGGCTTTAAACTTCGTTACAGCTGTCAAAAACGTGTATTTTGATGGTTTTCCTATAAATTATTGGATTGGAGCGGCATTTCAGCATTGTACAACCGGATCTCAACTCGAGCGCTCTTTCGTCAAGAATCACAGTGTAGCCCAATCATGTTCGCAATTTGTACGCGTACTACCTAAAATTATCTGTATATATAGCAGAAGAATAAGAACAAAGTCAATTTTATGCAAATACGTTTTGTAACAAAGTATTTTTGTAATAGTGATGTTAGCTATTTTGAATATTTATAAATTTTTTTCAATATATTACAATATATGTTACTTAACTGTCCAGTGTCAGTGTCCAAATAGCAGTGAGATTTATAACGAAAAAAGAATACAAGCGACTAGAATATGCACATGAAAGAAAAGAAAGGCTATGAAAAAACAAGTACAAGAAATCGCAAAGCATAACAACAGACACGAAAGCAGAAAATTTTATAAATGCATAAAAGAAAGTCATTCAGACCAAAACTAACGATATGCAAAGACAAGGACGGAGAACTACTAACAGAGAATCAAAAAATTATAATGAGATGGAAACAATATTTCGAAAAAAATCTAAATGCAGACAACAATAATGATCACAACGAGACAATATATTATACGGCGGAGCTGCACATCGAAAATCCGAGTTATGAAGAAGTACTTCAGATAATAAGTAAACTAAAAAATAATAAAGCACCAGGAACGAACGGATTTCGGAAAAATTATTAAAGCATGGAGGATCCGAACTCTGGGAAAGAATCCATTACCTAATAACATTATTATGGACAAAGGAGCAAATGCCAGAGGAATGGACAGTTGGCCTCATACAGCCAATATATAAAAAAGGAGATAAGAGGGAATGCCAGAATTATAGGCCAATTACATTGCTAAATGTAATATACAAAATTCTTCATGGTATAATCTACAATAGATTATTAGAATACTCCGAAAATATAATTGGTGATTATCAAAATGGATTCAGACCAAATAGAGCCACTACAGATAACATATTCATACTAAGAACGATACAAGAAAAAGCTTATTAATACGACATAGACCTATATAATATGTATATAGACTTTAAACAAGCTTTTGATAGTGTGAAAAGAGACAAAATGCTGGAAGACCTCTGTAATCTAGGTATACCTAAGAAATACATCAGCTTCATAAAAATGACGTTGCAGGGTTCAAAAGCCGCAGTCAGAGTAGATAAAGAACTGACTCCCCTGTTTAACATCAACATGGTAGTAAGACAGGGAGATGCCCTATCAACCATGCTATTCAACCTAGTTCTTGAGGCAGTCATCAGAAAAACCAATATAACCGGCAATATTAACACCAAATCAGTACAAATTACTGCATATTCAGACGATGTAGCCATCATAAGTAGGAATAAGCCACGACTAATGGAAGTGTAAAAACAAATTGATCCTGAAGCAAGAAAAAGAGGTCTCAAAATAAACGAAGCAAAAACAAAGTATATGACAGTCAAAAGAATAACTGACAATGAAAATAATATTACAATAGACAACTATACTATCGAACGAGTGGATGCCTCTACATATCTCGGCACAGAAATCAATCAGAAGAACTCCGTAAGTAGCGAAATTAGTGCACGTATTTCCAGCGGGAATTGTACATATTATGCTATTAAAAGATTGATGACATCGAAATTATTAGACAAAAGAACCAAAATGATTATATACAGAACACTGATTAGACCCGTAGTAACCTATGGATGTGAAACTTGGCTAATGACGAAAAAAGATGCAGCCCAACTCAGGACATTCGAGAGAAAAATACCAAGGAAAGTATATGGCCCGGTACAAGAGGAAGATGGCACATGGAGAATCAGGAGAAACGACGAGGTTATTGAGTTAAATGAAGGTAATGACATTATAATATTTGTGAAAAGTCAAAGACTGTCATGGCTGGGATATGTGCAGAGACAAAACGATACAAAAACAACAAAGAAAATGTTACAATGGAAGCCCATAGGAAGGCGAGAAAAAGGAAGGCCCAGAACGAGATGGTTGGACGACGTGGAAGACGACCTGAAAACAATGAACATAAGACAATGGAAAAGAAGGGCACAGGAGAGATCTGAATGGAAGGACATATCCAGATAGGCAAAGACCCATCCAGGGTTATGATACCAAAAGAAGAAGAAGAAGAAAAAGAACTGCCCAGTGTATGTTTTATAATTTAAAGTGTTTTTATTTTTGTTACTGTGATACATCTCAAATAATAATCTCCTTTTGTAGTTATCAGAATGTATTTAGTACCAGAATGTGAGCTTTGTTATAGTCTAGCATATCACCGGTGTTTTCATAGTGCTCAACTACTGCGCAAGTATTTTTTCCCAAACGGCAATCATTTTTATGTTGTGTGATGCGTTGTTTGGCCAATGTAGCTATTTTGACATTCTAGATACGGTATTTCATAAACAACATTACTTTTGTATAAAGTTGGTACTGGGTCTTTGATTTTTGAAAATAGTTGTTTGCTGTTCATGGTATTATATTTAGCTATACTAATATATTAGTAACATTTTTGAATATGGATATGATAGAATGAGTTCGGCCATTAATAAAGGGGAGTTTTTTTATATTTATGAATATTTATTTACATATAAACATATAGACATATTTATATATAAACGATAATTCAAAAGGTAATTTCGTTAATCACATTATCTAAGAGATGATAATGTGATTAACGCAAGAAGAATAGCTAAAAAAGATATTGTTACCACCACCAAGTCTCTGATCGCTTCACAAAAGTACAAAAAGAAGAATTTGATGACTGATGAAATATTATCAATGCTGGACAACCGCAGATCATCTAAAAACGAAGTTCAAACCAAACATCAGCTGGTTAACCGACAAATAGGAAAAGAGTGTCGCAAAGAACAGTGGCTGCTAGACAGATGTGCAGAAATGGAGGAATTTGAATAAAAACATAACCACTTTAACATACATAAACTCATTAAAGAAGTGACAGGTCATACAAAACTTTTCAGTTTTAACAGTATTGTAAAGGACAATAAATTACTACTGATCCCAAAGATCTACTCCAACATTAGAGAAACTACACACAGCAATTATACTCAGACAACACTAGAAGAAACTCTGAAAGTGATTACAATAGTGAACCCTCCCCCAAAATATTGAAGTCAGAAGTTGTAAGGGCAATCAAACAGAGCAAATGGTGAAAAGCACCAGGCCCAGACGACATATACATAGAGGTTCTAACACTGTTGGTTGAAGACAATTTAAGGATTCCTCAAACCGACGCGAAACTTCCGCAGCCGCAACCTACGCGGAATCGCGGCGAATCGTATGTCTCGGCGACTTACGATTCGCTGCGTGTGCACGTGTTCAGACAAGTTGGGGCAGAAACCGCAACAGTTGCGGCAGATCAGCTTTGTTTTCATGAAACGCTGCATGCACGGTTTTTCCGCTGCAGTTATAGTTTCGCGTGAATTAAAATGGCTGTTACAGAAAAACTTATTGAAATTGTGAAACCATATCCTATAATTTATGATTTAAGGGACGAAGATTATAAATGTATAAGAAAAAAGGGGATAATATAGGGGCATTTCTAGGAGAAAATGGTAAGTTTTCATTATATATTATATATTTATGTATATATTAATTTAAACATATCTTTACAACGTAAACATATTTAAAATATCATATCTAAATTACTTTAAACATAATATTTAAAATAATTACTATTAATTTATTATACTAATTATAATTATTATTATTAAATTATTATTTAATTACTTTAAACATTATAAAGTGAAATTGGTATAACTGAAATTTAAAAGCAGGTACCTTAAAAATTAGTTATTAAAAAATGTAACGAACTTTTCACGTGTTTCAAACGCTAAAGACATTGCACGTATTGGATCTCGACTTAGGTCTTGAAATGCATTTAAACATTGTTCTGGCGGTTCCAAATTCTCAAAATACACTTCATCACTTTTTTCTGTTCTTAAAAAGTTGTGTAATATACAAGCTGTTTTAACTATATAAATAGTAATTTCTACAGATAACTTAATTGGTCTGTAAAATATTCTCCATTTCTGCACCAAAATCCCAAATACATTTTCAACAACCCTTCTTGCTTTGCATAATCTTCTATTATAATTTTCTTTCCATTCGTGATTGTCGATATGGGCAAGGTCTCATCAAGTGTGGCTTTAACGCAAAGCCTCGTCTACGATTAACACATAAGGACAAGGAACATTTTGTCCAGAAAGAGGTGTATCATTTGGGATATTCATATGCCCCGTTTCGAACCTTCTTCCCATACTGAAAGCTTTAAAAATTCCCCTGTCGCTAGTCTTTCCATATTCACCAATATCTACACACATAAATTTGTAATCTGCGTCTACAATGGCCATAAGGACAATTAAAAACTTATGTAAGTAGCAAAAATATTTTAACCCAGTTTTTCTTGGACATTTTATTGTAATATGTTTACCATCCAAACTACCAATACAGTTCGGAAAATTTCACAACTCTTCAATTTTTTTTGCAGATTTTATCCACATTTGGGTAGATTGCTCTACATACTTCCTGAATAATCACACCTACAGTTGAAAAACCTACGTTGTAGCTATAAACAATCGTATAGTAACTACTGCCAGTTGCCAGAAACCTGAAAAAAATATTACTGTTATATTATGGCCGTTTTATAATATTATATTTGACAAAACCACATAAAATTTTAAATTGTAGTTTTGCACAACAATATTTTTGTTTTCATTTTAGTACAAGAACTTAAAAAGAAGTGGAAGAATTTAAGAGATAGTTATTCGAGACATATAAGGTCCTTAAAAAAGGACTACAGGTCAAAGCGCCAAGAAGTTGCATAAATGGCAATGGGCAAACCAAATGAAGTTTTTTCGACCTTTTTTATCATTTGCCAAAACCACGTCAAATATAGCAGATATGCCGCTAGATACAGAAAATAGTGACAGTGAATATATCAACGCTAATATTCAGACTTATGAAGTGTCGCAGTCACCAGTCTGTAGCAGAAATTTGCAGAATGATGAGTTAAAAGATATTCAAGACAGCGACGCTTCTATGAAAACGGGAAAAACTTCGTTGCCCCGTGAAGATTAAGAAAATAGACTCAATTCTAACAAACACAAGAACAGAATTGAGGAGGTCAATAGTTCTGATCCCACTGAGAAAGTATTAACTATCTAAAGGAAAAACGTTCTTCAGTCAATAAGAAATCTGATGCTATTGATTTGATTTTTTTAGGATATGCGACAACAATCAAAATATTTTCACCACGAATGCAAATAAATGCAAAATTAAAATTTGCCCAATTAATGGCAGAATTGGAGTTTCAACAAGAACAAGAAGCAGCTGGCTTTTGCACTTCCAATTCAAATACTAGTACTACAATGTTCTTGTCGGAGCAATACAGAGTTACCACCAATACTTTCCCCTATATGTGTCGATACTAACACTACTGAATGTGTCCCGTACCAAGTTATTGCTTCTGGAGCTACCGACTCTGAAGCTACTTACAATTCGTCAACGTTTTCTGACTTCAAGGCCACAGAAACAATTGACTTAAACCCCCAGAATGAGAGCGATGGTACCTCATCAAGTGCTGCTACTTTCTTTAATAATTTTTCACCCAATTTTTCAAGACATAAATAAAGTAGAAAAATATTAAAATTGAATAACGAACTATATTATAGTTATGTTATTGTTTTTCTTTTCTTAAAGTAATAGCCAGACGTTTCTCTAGAGTTATGGCTTCGCGGTAGTTGGTATCTTTTTTCCGTATGTCTTATTTGATAAAATTGATTAATTTGTTAAAACAGTTGGGAATCATTCTAATGTAAACATAAAATCTTTTCTCATCTGCACGCAATTGGTGCATTAAAGTATAGAACTCGCCATGACTTTTACGAAGTTCATTAATCTCATAAATCCATTTCCTTTTCTTTCTTGCTCTGCAATAAAAAATAGGAAGTATGAAAGTAGTAAGAATGCATAAATCTTCACGAACCAGAAACATCATCATTTATTTTGAGAAATCATATTTGACAACAGCAAAGATAAAACATTTACCCAATATACACGAAAAATACCTATTACTTACCTGTTTTTTTTTTCAGTTTCGGCAAGTGCCAATTGAAGAAGAACTTATTCCTTATACGGCGAAGTCATTATGTGTTTTTAAGCTACGAATAAACGACTAAAAATATAATTTGTTCACATTAGTAGGGCGAACAGTCGCGTCGGGTTTCGCGTCAATGTGGGAAAGCCTTGTCTGCTACAGCTCCGCCTGCGAATGTTTCGCAACGAACAATTCGCGTCGCAAAAGTTTTGCGTCGGTGTGGGGAATCCTTTAGACGCCTTGGTAGATAGGCTTAATGACATTTATCGGTCCGGTTAAATACCTCACGACTGGCTTTAATCAACCTTTATACCAATCCCAAAAAAGCCAAACGCTAATAGTTGCGACCAATTCCGAATGATCAGCTTATTGAGCCAGGTCCTAAAACTCTTCTTAAAGATAATTCACACAAGAATATACAACAGATGTAAAAGAGACATTAGCCCCACACAGTTCAGTTTCAGGCACAAGATAAGCACTTTATAGCTTAACTTTCCTACTTTAAAAATGCAGCGATCAGCAATAAGATGTTTTCCTATGCTTTATACATTACCAGAAAGCGTTAGATTGTGTTAATCATTCAGAATTAGTAAGATTGCTCCAGGAACGTTCGATAGATGAGAATGACCTTAAAATCATAAAGAACCTTTATATGAACCAAGTGGCATCTGTGAGAGTAGGACTGGAATCTACATCATATTTCTCAATTGAAAAAGGTGTACGACAAGGTTGTGTTCTGTCACCCCTTCTTTTTAATCTTTACTCTGAAACGATTTTCGATAAAGCCTTAAGTGATACCGAAGATGGAATTAAAATCAACGGACAGACTATTAGTAATCTTCGCTACGCTGATGATACAGTCATAATAGCTGATAGCCAAGAAGCGCTACAACGAGTAATAGATAAAATAAACACTGAAGGAGAACGACTGGGCTTGAAGATTAATGTAGACAAGACGAAGGTAATGGTGGTTAGTAGAACACAAAATATGCAATTAAATATGAGAGTAAACAACAAGAACATCCAAAAGGTCCCCAAGTTCAGATATCTCGGTAGTTGGATAACTGAAGATCTAGATCAAGACATAGAGATGAGTAGCAGGATTGAGCAAGCCAGAACAGCATTTACTAATATAAGAACCTTGCTAAACAACAGCAGCCTCAACTTAACGCTTCGATATCGCTTTGTAAAATGTTACATTTACTCCATATTGCTATATGGGGTAGAAACCTGGACCATAAAGGCCAATGTGATGAACCGATTGGAGGCCTTTGAAATGTATGTTTTTAGAAGACTACTTAAAATTTCCTGGATAGATCACACAACAAATGTCGAAGTATTAAATCGAATGGGCAGAGAACGAGAATTGCTGCCAATAATAAAAAGAAGAAAAACTGTTTATCTGGGTCATATATTTCAAAATTCCAAATACCATTTGTTAAAACTTATTATGTAAGGGATCATAGAAGGAAAAAGTGGCATCGGAAGCCAGAAATACTCATCGCTTAAAAACATAAGAGATTGGACAAACCTCGATGCCCATGCACTTTTTAAAACCACACAAGTCGAGAGGAATATGCCAGAATTGTCGCCAATATCCACTTATTGGATAAGGCACCATAAGAAGAAGAAGAGATGATCAGTTACAATAGTTACAAGGATTAGACTAATCAGGGTAGCCATCGATGTTCCAAAAATTTAAAAATAAAACTTACCATTTACTAGAAACTAAAGTAAGTGTTGTTAAAAATGAACCTAAGAATTTGCAGAAAATTGTCTTTTGATAATGTCGTGTAGTCTTTTATAAGGTTCCAATTTGATTCTATAATATCCGTGACCATATTTAGCGGAATATTTGTAAATAACGACACCACATCTAAAGAAATTAAAAAATAATCATTTGGTAACTGCATTCTCCTAACAGCTTTGACAAAGGTAAATGTGTCCTTAGAATTATTTTGATTTTCAAAGGCATCATTTATTGTATCAGCAAGGAATTTAGAAATGTTGTAGGTAATGGGTTTTAACGAAAATAGGCCTAAGAGGAATGTTAAATTCATGGATTTTAGTCAAACAATAAAGTTAAGGGAAACGTGAGTCATAAATTATCAACTTTTTTGCAACTTGTTCAGTAAATTGATATTGGTTTTTTATGGTTTTTATTAAGTCATTATAGTTTTTTTGTATCACTGACGTAGAATATTTAGGAAGTTTAGGTATAACGTTAAGGTTTTGTCGATATACTCCTGTTTGTTCATTCAACAACTTGTCAAGCGTTGACTTTCCACAAAAAGTGTCTGATTTTTTCTCTCTTGGTAAACAATTTAGTGATGAGTAAGAAGCAGACTCCCAGATTTTAAGTCAGATCTTTTTTAGCTTCGAGGGGTTGCGGTCAAAAGGCTTAGTAATTAAAACACTAAGATAATAATACGTATATTTTATTATTAAAATTCGAGCTTTTGAAACTGTTTAGTTTCTTTATCAAGACAATAAATGTTGAGATTGAAATAGTTTTCAAGCCATCTTAACATGAGAAACAATATATTACATAATTGTAAAATACGAAAATTCAAACATATAATACACCATAATTTTATTAATTATACACACACACACACACACATATATATATATATATATATATATATATATATACATATATATATATATATATATATATATATATATATATATACATATATATATATATATATATATAAATAATACATATATATATATATATATATATATATATATATATATATATATATATATATATATATATATATATATAGTACACTGGTAAGGTTGATTGGGTTAGCAGCTGAATAATGAAAGCCAAAGTGTGCTCTTTTCAACGATTTCGTTACATTTCATTAAATTTCTTTTCTTCAGACGAATGCTACAATATGTTACAAAATGGTGAAATTGTGTATTTTACATAAGATGTAGTGAACACTTACTTGTGTGAAGTTACAGGCAAAAGTGGTATTTGAAAGTTCCATGTTGAAAAACTTTTTTGAAAATTTTTTATAGCAAAAAAAGGAATAAGTTGTATGTGTTATATGGTGGCTTGAAAACTTAAACAATACAAGTGCATTTTTGTTTTTCTCCTCCAGTGTGCAAGTACAATACAAATATTAAAAAACGTTGAACATTTAAGAAACAAACAGTTAAAACACAACTACATATCACATGTCTAGTCAACTAATGCACAAGGAGGTGGAAATCTAGTATGTACCTCAAGGTTGATGTGACATGTCAGCTATCATTATAGGAGATGTCAGCCAGAGAACTAAAGCTGTGTTCAGTTTATGTGTAAAGTTACACTTAATTGAAAATTATGTTATGTTAATTTAAGACAATTAAATTATGTTATTAATAAATACATATAAAATTTATTTATTTCTTCGTGATTATTTCTTTTAAAGTTATTTTAATTATTGTTATTACTCTTAAAAATTTTATTTCCTGGAAAAATGCAACAATTGCAGTAATAATGATTAAGTTTCTACTTCAATTGGATGGTCAGAAGAGTTTTAATAGACAATATTATATTATTCAGAATATTACAATTCGTTGACTTGATTATTTTTTTTGTTTCCAACTGCAGCAGAAAGGAATAAATTTCACTAAGGTGTTGTATATCTGATTTTGTGTTGATTATATTATCTGTTGTTGCAATGTGGGTCATTTCTAAAAAGAGTTTTCTCTTATATGCTGTTTCTTTTTCGAGGATTTTGACATCTGAAAAATTCATCCTGTGGTTATGGGTGTGAACGTGGTTGGCTAGGGTGCATCTATTTGGGTAAAGTCTACAGTCACTTTTGTGAGTGGTAACACGGTCTTTAAGACGTCTAGAGGTTTGGCCGATGTACTTGCCATTACAGTCCATACAAGGGATGTTGTAAACCACATTAGATATTTGGTCATGAGGAGTACGATCTTTAATTTTTGAGAAAATAGAGTTTACTGTTAAAACTGTTTTATTGGCTATTTTGATGTTATTATATGATTTAAAGGTTCTAGTTAGTTTTGGTGTTAGTTCCCGTATGTAGGGCAGCACACAATATGTTGGAAGGGTTTGGCTGGTAACAGTATTCTGTGAACTAGTACTTGCTATGTTCGAATGTTCGGAGGTAGTTAGATTGATAGATGTTACTGATGTAGTATTATATAAAAGTGTTTTTAAAAGAAGAGGTAGATAGGAATTATCTATAAAGAGATCATAAAGTATTTTGAGATTCTTTTGATGGAATGATATATCTGAAATTTGTAGAACCCTATTTTTCATTTGTTTTACTAAGTTTAGTTTGGTGGAGTGTTTATGATAGGATATATGATTATATATATATATATATATATATATATATATATATAATATATATATATATATATACATATATATCTGTTCCATATATATACCTATCTACCCATAATTAAATACATTATTCGTCATAATTACGTTATATTTAACTTAAAATTTTAATTTCTAATTATAGAACTGTATATAAGAGAGAGAAAAAATGACTTACATATATTTTCACATGTGCCTTTGTCTATTTACTTATGTATTTATTCTTTGCCCATTCACTTCCACCTTCTATGCGCTGGGCCAGGGATTCGATGGATGTCCTGCAGTTCTACATAATACATAATTTTGATGATTTTTCGGATAGGTTGGTTGATGTGGTGTCGAACTTTCTCCTCTATTTAAATTACCAAAAATATCGTCATTTTTTGTGACAACTGGTGAATTAAAACAGCAGCCTAGTGAAGCTGGTGAAGCATCAATAAATTCAGTTGGTCTTAGTTAGGAAAGAATAATTACTTATCCTACTCAAAATGAAAATGACAACCCAGAAGTAGAATTGGACGTCGAGCAGATTAATTACGCTTAGATAGACTAATAAATAAAGAAATGCTATTGCGAGCTTTGCTGGTTTTTTGCCGATAGAACAGCACAGTCATATAATTCCGCATGGATTAACCCATTAGTTCCCAACGTTGAATAAACGCAACCTTTTTAATTGTATTTCTTTTATTATTGTATTGTATTAAACATAAAACTATATTTCCGAAATTATCAATTTATATTGATATATCTATCAGTAGAAAAAATAGTTTGTCGTAATTTAAAAATCTTTTTTGGTTTTTGTATACCTAATCGATTTCATTAATGTTGCTTTTACCGGATGTTGGGATTTCCTGTAATAGGCGCCGCTAAGTTGACAGACTAACGGATTTAGATAATAAAATTTAGATTTTGCATTTTTGTTTGTACAATAATTCTAATTTGATTGGATGAATGAAAATAATATGCAGTTTGGAGTACTTTCTCATTATCTATCCATATATGAGGAAATGATGCCATATTTTGGAAGACATATTTGTAAGATAAGGAAAACCAATTATATTTGGGTTGAAACTATGGTGTCTATGTACTTCAAATGGCTATTTATTTAAATCTGTACCTTATGGTGTAAAAACAAGTGCTTATGAAAACGAGGTTGGTCTAGGAGAAAAAGTTGTGCTGGATTTGTTGTCAGTGATTGAACGGAAATCTAATCATCACATATTTTTTGATAACTTTTATCTTATAAACTATTCGGTTTGCTAAAAAAAAATGATTTTACGCTACTGTTACGAATAGTACAATGGAAAGTGTAAAAAGAAAATTTGTATTTGAAAGAGAGGTTCTCAGAATAATATTTGGTCCTCAAAGAGATGAATTATGAGGGAATTGGAGAAGACAACGCAATGCTGAATTGGTGACACTGTATGGAACAGAGGACATAGTTAGAGATATTAAGGCAAACCGAATAAGATGGGCAAGTCACGTGGTACGATCAGAGAATGACAAAGTGTTAAAGACAGTGTTTTTGAAAGACCAGATGGTAGAAGATCATTAGGCCGACCGAGAAAAAGATGGAAGGATAATGTTGAAGCCGATTTATCGAGAATTAGGATACAACAATGGGAAATAGAAGCGCAAGATCGTAGAGGATGGAGGGCGATAGTGGATGCTTTATAACTCACCCCGAGTTGTATAGCCAGTGAAGAAGAAGAAGAAAGTGTAAAAAATATTAAAAAACAAGATCATGGTACTTATGATTTTTCTGACGATTCTGAAGCTACTGTATTGTTAGTTAAATGGAATGACAATTCTGTAGTGACAGTTGCAACAAATACTTATACCATTGAACTTCTCGTAGATGCAAAAGATATGACAGGAAAGAAAAGAAAATCTAACTAGTTCCTCAACCAAAATTAATAGCTGAGTATAATCAACATATGGGTGGTGTTGATTTGCATGATAACGGCATGTAAATGGTGGTGGCCCCTTTTTATAAATGTGATTGATAGTGTTATTGTTGCCTGGAACATATATAACGTGGCAAATACAACCAACATGTCACAATTAGATTTTAAGTTTCACATAGCAGTTACCCTTATGAAAATGGAAGTACCGCTCATCGAAGATACCATTCAAAAAGAGGGTATATCGGCTTCAAATGATCCAATTAACAATCCTACAAGATACAATTGTACACCACCATGCAGAAACAGTTTGTTAGCAGAAGTTATATTTGATAATATTGGTCACTTCATTGCAGAGGAAAAGAACGCAAGAAGAACATTCAGAGAGTGTAAATTACAACTATATACATGTATATATATATATAATATATATATATATATATATATATATATATATATATATATATTATATATATGAGAGTAAGAAAAAAGTAGTACTTGTGACTCGTTTGGAAAAAATATAAAACTGTTTTGGATGGGTTGGAGTCAATAAAGCGCTATTTGTTGACTATTTTTTACTCGAGCTTTTAATTGTGATTACAATTATTATCAAGAGCTTCTAAAAAATACACAATATCTTACAAAATTGAACTAGAAATAAATTTTTTTTTTGTTAACTCACCAAATAAAATAAGTTTTTTATATAAAACTGCTGCTAACATATTATTACAAAAAATATTATTTAAAAAATGTCCTATTCTAATAAATGTTTCTCTGAAATAAATTTTGATAAAATTTCTTAACAAAAACAATTGAATTTGTAAATATAAATAACTTAACACCATTTTTTGCTAAATCTCAAAACACTGTATCCAACAATCAAAACATATATTATCATTCACTACCTTTTATACCATCATTAACTCCTAAATAAATACAAACACTAAAGGCTATTGACAATATAAAAATAGCAACAAAGAATATCAAAACCATTTCATCTTTATATTCTAAAACTAAATATCCTATAGACAAATTAGATCAAACAAATGTAGTATACAGCATTGTTTGTACTCAGTGTGAAGCTGAGTATATTGGTGAGACTGGAAGAAATCTCTCAAATCGCATTATTTCTCACAAAAGTGATTGCAGAATTAAGAAACCATCTTGTGCTTTGGCAGAGCATGTAATAGACAAAGACCATATTATGGATTTTGATAATATTAAAATTTTATGTAGTGAAAGTAATAAATTTAAAAGAACTTTTTTGGAAATGGTTTGTATTAGCAAAAGTAATAATAATTTAAAAAAAAAGGTAAGAAATTCAAAATCTAAGCAAAATTTATAATTATATTATTTCTATGTAATTTATATATTATGCAATCAGTAAAATATCACATTTTGAATTTCCCATGTATTTGTTACATTTTTTCAGGCATCTATCAATGGTGAATAAATATTTTTCTTTTTTGTTACTAAACAAAAAAGAATTTTATAAACAAAATTTTATTTTTGACAATATGTCAAAAATAAAAATTTTTAAGTTGATATTTATGACATTGAGGCTAATTTGTAGCTATTCAATTTTTGTTTACAAATTCAATTGTTTTTGTTAAGAAACTTTATCAAAATTTATTTCAGAGAAACATTTATTAGAATAGGACATTTTTTTAATATTTTTTGTAATAATATGTTAGTAGCAGTTTCATATAAAAAACTAATTTTATTTGGTGAGTTAAAAAAAATTTTTTATTTCTAGGTCAACTTTGTAAGATGTTTTGTATTTTTTAGAAGCTCTTGATAATAATTGTAATCACAATTGAAAGCTCGAGCTATCAATTGTGAATAGCCCCTTTTATTGACTCCAACCCATCCAAAAGAGTTATATATATATATATATATATAATATATATATATATATATATATATATATATATATATATATATACCTCATCTAATTTACATACCGATGCTCATCATCGGAGTCATA
Organism: Diabrotica balteata; assembly: GCA_918026665.1. Lineage (NCBI taxonomy): Eukaryota > Metazoa > Arthropoda > Insecta > Coleoptera > Chrysomelidae > Diabrotica > Diabrotica balteata. The sequence goes on from OU898280.1 coordinate 55,398,565, forward strand.
GCCCGTGACGTCATGTGATACCAACACGAATATTTAGGCGGTAGGTGTGTTTTTTTTAGAACCACTTTGCCGGGTACACTGGCATTACAGCCACTAGACATATTTTATTATATACGCGTAAAAATAATATTTAACAATTTCTATTAATGTTAATTTAGAGAAATACACAGTAATGTGTGTCATTTAATTTGTATAAATGCATTATAAAGCGTTTTTATGAAGAACATTTTTGTTCGGAACACACTGTAACTGTAATCGAACGAAGGTGAAATTTTGGCATGAATTGGTAACACTTATTTGACAGTTGCGGTGTTGACACTTTTTGTACTTTATTATTTTGAATTTTAAAATGAATACCTATTGTCTTATATTTTTACCTATTTAATAAAATCTGTTCTTTTTAGAACAAAATTAGTGTGTTTTATTTCAAAATAAGTGTCACGTAAGCAATAATGTAAGCAATAATAATGTCACTTTTGCAAAAATTATGTGATCTATTTGATTTAAAATGGAATCGGGATTTTTTATACTTTGGCAACTATGTCAACTTCAATCTCTGACGTAGATAATGACGTGCATCGGTATATGAAGTATATATATATATATATATATATATATATATATATATATATATATTTATATATATATATATATATATATATATATATATATGTATATATATATATATATATAAATATATATATATATATATATATATACATATATATATATATATATATATATATATAATATATATATATATATATATATATATATATATATGTACGCGAAATGCAAAATACATCTACATTCAAATTGCTTTGAATCATTTCACAGTAAATAAAAATTAAATAAAAATTTTTTTGTTTTGTCAAATCCCATCGTTGCGTATACGCAACATTTTGTTAGTAAAAAACTAAGAACTTTTATTTTTTTAACTTGATAAATGAGTATTTAGATATCATTTTAGCAACAAAATGCAATAAAAAAATTTGTTTTTCTTTTACTCTCGGGAACTAATGGGTTTTAAAGGAGTCAAGGATTGGCAGGGTCTGTTAAAAAAAATTAAGGTTCATGACAAATCTTTAATTCAACTCAACGCCTCGGTTGTTTATATGACATGAACAAAAATAACAAATCTTTAGAGTATTGTACGAAGAGTGAATTTAGAAGAAAAAAATCTTTTTGGAGGAACATTTTAATTAGGATAGTAGATATAATTTTAAATTTAGCGCTTATGAATAAACCATTTAGAGAATATGGGGAAATAGTTAGTGATGCAAATAGTGCAAATTTTCTAGGAAAAGTTAATTTATTGGCTAAATATGACAATTTCTTAAGCGAATTAATACTAACACCGTAATTTTAAACAAGACATTTAAGTCCAACAATTCAAAATGAATTAACTTTATTAGGAAATTCAATTAAAGATTTTCTTATAATTAATATTCAAAAGAACTTACTTTTTTCTATATTATTAGATACAACACAGAATATTTCTAAAACAGACCAATTATCAGTCATAATTAGGTACGTTTATATTGAAAGAGATCCAATTATTGATGTTCCTAGTTATATAAAATTAATAAATTATTTTTAATTTTCTGTGATATGCATAGCCAAACTGGAAAAGATACTTCAAATTAATTTTTTTCTTTCTTAAAAGAACATAGTATATTAGTTGCAAAGTGTCGCGGACAGGGTTATAACGGTGCGGCAAATATAAGTGACCATTACTCCGGAGTGCAAAAGAAAATTAAAGCCGTCCAACCCCAAGCTTCACACATCCCTTGTACATTTCATAATTTAAATTTGGTGTTGCAGGACGCAAGCAGTAATATATTAGAAGTCCGCGCTTATGACGATACCATACAAAGTATTTATAAATTTTTCGGCAAAATTATTAAAAGATGGGATCATTTGCTAACAATGCAGAAAAATTTCCAACCAAAATCGCTTATTCTATAAACGTTATCGGTGACTAGGTGGTTATCCAGACTTTAAACTGTACTTGGTGTAAAGCAGAACTACATAACAATTTTAAAAACACTGTCTAAAATAATATTAACTACCACAGATCGTGAGGAGAGAATGACAGCAAATAATTTAAAAAGTAAAATGGAACAGTTTGAATTTGTCTTTCTAACTATTTTACAAAATAAAATTTTGGAATTTATAAATTTAGCGTTCATTCTAAAAGTTATGTCCAAAAATATGGATCACTCACGCGCAACAGTACTTTTACATAACTGTAAAGAATTTTTATCAAGTCTTGGGCAAAACTAAACTTAATTTTTACAAGAATTCAAAGATTTTGCTACTAATTGTGGCTTGCCCTGTACTTTTAAAATCAAAAGGTTTGGTAACGTTAAGAAGCATTTCGATGAATTATTACAAGATCAACGCATCTCAAACCCTGAAGAAAGATACAGAATAGTCGTGTTTTTAGGAGTTTTGGATGTAGTCATTCAACAAAATTCAAGCTAGGTTTTTAAGTATGTACAAAGTAAACGATGATTTCATAGTCTTAGATCCTTAGATCCTATAAGTGAATATCTTTTCAAACCGGATTCAGAATTTTTTCCCGAAGCCAGTAAATTAGTTGCTGCGTACCCATCAGATTTAAGTAATGAGTTTTTGGAGTAACTGCAATTTGTTAGAAAATCAATAAGGACATAGTTGGAATCGGCAAACTCTATTTATTATGCAGAAAAAAAAATTTGTAGATTTTCATTGCACTAGTGCTTGCATAGTTAGAGTCAATATGTTAGAGTCAACAGCAAACCATTTAATATATCAGTCTTGAATTTATACGCCCCCACAGAAACAAGCAATGCAGACGAAAAAGAAATCTTTTATGATAAGGTCGAAGAGGAGATAGAAACAATACCCAAAGAAGATGTCATATTTGTACTGGGAGACCTCAACGCCCAGATTGGAAAAGAGGACTTTTTACAGAAAATTACAGGAAAGCATACAATACACGAAAACACGAATGACAATGGGCAAAGACTATGTAACCTAGCATCAAGAACAAATTTGTTAATAAGTTCGACAAAATTTGAACACCCTAAAATACATAAGGTAACATGGAGGTCACCGGATCAGAAAACATATAGTCAAATTGATCACATAATGATTAATAAACGAAAACAATCGTCAATAAAAGATGTAAGAACGTTCAGAGGTGCGTGTGCAGATTCAGACCACTACATGGTCACAGCCATTATAAGAAAAAAAGTTAAAATTGAAACAAAACAAAAAAACCAACATAAAAAGTGGAATGTCAATAAATTGAGTAATGAAGAAGTAAGAAAAAAATATGAAGAGGCAGTAACAGTTCAAATAAAAGAGAAATATAAAGTAGAAGATATAAGCACAGAATGGGAGACGATCAAAAAATCAATAGAAGAAGGTGCAAATATGCAGATAGGTAAAAGTCAGGCTAAAACAAGAAACGAATGGTATAACCAAGAATGTAGAGAAATAACAGGAAAAAAAGTGCAATCCAGAAATAAATGGCTAAGAACAGATAAAGAGGAAGACAGAGAAGAATATGAAAAATTAAGAAGGAATGCTAAGAAAGTGATAAGGCAAAATAAAACAAGATGGGTAGACAAAAAAATGTAGGAAATAGAGCAGGAAAGAACAAACAGAAATACGAAAAGTTTTTACAAAAAGATTAAAGAGCAAAACAAAAAATACAAGGGCAAAACAAACGGAATAAACAATAGAGAGGGAATAGTGATAATAGAGGACCAAGAATACAAGCAAGTATAGAGAGATTACTACAGAGAGCTCTTGACGGAGGAAACAACAGAAGAAGAAATGCATGACGAGGAGGAAACAGTACACGAAGAAGAAGCAAATGAAGTAGACATCGAAATTTCAAAAGAACCAACATTAGAGGAATTGGATGAAGTAATACAGAGAAGCAAAAATGGAAAAGCCCCAGGTAAAGATGGAATTAATATGGAACTAATAAAATACGGGGGAAGGAGACTAAGAGAAAAAATACTGGCACTATTGAAAAATATATGGAGAGAAGAGGAAATGCCAGGTGACTGGGAGGTAGGACAGATCATAACAGTACATAAAAAGGGAGACCAACAAATCTGTGAAAATTATAGAGGAATAACATTACTAAATACAACATATAAAATATTGACATCAATAATAAAAAAGAGGTTATCAAAGATCACAAAGAAGAGAAAATTAATAGAAATGACAATGAGAACTACAAAAATAAGCATAAAGACACAAAGAGGAGAGACAGAAGAATTCAGTATAAATAAAGGGATGAAACAAGGAGATGCCTTATCAACAACGCTATTTAATCTAGCATTAGAATATGTACTGCGAAATATAAATAAAGGAAATCTCAGAACAAGAGGTGGTCAAATAATTGCATATGCAGATGATATTGCTATTATTGCAAAGAACAGAAAAATAATGAAAGAAATGCTTAAAGAAATAAGAGAGAAAGGGGAGGTAATGGGGCTAAGATTAAATCAAGAAAAGACAAAAATTTTAAGATTAGGGAAAAAACCAATGATGGAAAAAATCAAAATAGGAAGTTCCGAGTTTGAAGAAGTAGAATACTTCAAATACCTAGGAGTTACAATAAGTAAATCCGGAGAAAGGATATATATATATATATATATATATATATATATATATATATATATATATATATATATATATATATATCCGGTTTTTTAGGCGTTACGCCTGTGTAGAGATCTATGGAGAAGTATCACCAAGCCGCAAGCCCTTATCTCTTGCCGTACTGCTCCACCATAGGCCGATCAGATCCCAGCATATCCTAGTCTAAGCCGCAGATTCATCTAGAATTTTAAACTGCTGCGTTAGACTTTTTGTTTTCTGTACACCGAGCTTGGGCTCGATCCCACATCCACTAAACCATTCGACAGTGAAGCGAATGAGAGGCAGCCGCACAGCCCGCTGAGCTATCTGACCGACCGGAAATCCGAATCCGGAGAACGGAAATCCGAAATAAAAGAAAAAATATTAGCAGCGAATAAAGCTTATTTTGCAAACAAAAGATTACTTAAAAGCAAAACACTGACCAAAAAAAGCAAGATGAGCATTTATAACACCATAATTAAACCAATATTATTATATGCAGGGGAAACAATGACGATGGTTAAAAAAGATGAAGAAGACTTAAGAATTGCAGAGAGAAAGATTATGAGAACCATACTAGGACCAATCAGAACAGAGCAAAATGAATATAGAAGCAGAACAAATGCAGAAATTAAGGAAGAACTTAAGGAAGACATCGTAACTAAAATAAAGCAATGCAGAGTTAGGTGGTTAGGTCACATTTGGCGAGCAGGCGATGAGGCAGTGACATACGCAATGATAGAATGGAATCCAGGAGGAAGAAAGAGAAGGGGAAGACCGAGATCAAAGTGGCTGCAAGAAGTTGAAGAAAACCTCCAAAGGGCAGGAGTCAGTGAATGGAGAGGAAGAACTAGAGACAGGAAAAAATGAAGAGATATTGTCAAGAAGATAAGATAAACAAAAAAAAGACTGATCCACTTAAGAAATAGGATCTAGAAAGCATTTGCGGTTTAACCCCACGCTGGGGTGTATAGCCATTATATATATATATATATATATATATATATATATATATATATATATATACATATATATAATATATTATATAGTGCTTGCATACCAGAAGTGTGTCATGCGTACATTTTATTTTTAGCTTCACCCGTCACGACCTCTAGTTCAGAGAGATCTTTTACTAAACTTAAATTAATAAAATCATTTCTTCGTAGTACAATATCAGAAGCACGGTTATCTTCTCTAGCGCTTATAAGTATCGAAAATAAGGTTGCCCATCAGATAGATATTAATAAAATTGTAGATATATTCGCTGATAGTAGTGCACGAAGAAAGTTGTTTATCTCATAGATTAATATTATGTAATCATTTATTAACTTTTGTTCTATTTTATTCTATACCAATAAAGATGAAAAATGTTAGTTGTTATAAACAGTGTATCAATACACTAACACATAATTATAAGTTTTTGTTACACAAGTCGCATTTAGTAATTTTTTAAAGGGGGCCCTATTTATAATTTTGCGGGGGGTGATTAAATGTTTCTCATATAAAAATTTCTAGTAAAACTTCTTCATTTTCAACTAATAAAATGTGTCGGAGTATGCCCTGGAAATTTAAATAAACACTTTTAATTATGTCAATAAATTATTTAATTATACGATCTTGAAAGAAAACATTGGTTAAAATAAAAAAACAGTGTGATGTTTTAATCCAAAATACAAAAATGTGAGTTCCATTTTACAAATTCGTTCCTATTTTAAATTATACAACCGAATATCTTTTCGCTTGACAATATAAGTCGAAAATATTGAACATACCGCCACTGAGTTTATTGTTGGCATCTAGTACATCTGTTTGCTTATTTTACGAAAATGTACAATAAAGAAAGTGAAGTACACCCTTATATTATTGATTTAAACTTATGTTAGTCTAGGACTGACTGAAATAAAACTGAATATGAATAAATGTTAATAATTCCATAGTCAAAAATTCAACAACTGGTTCTAATTAGGTGAAATTGATCACTCTAAAATTATTCATTCAAAATTATGACAGTAAATTGTGAAATTCACTACATATTTTATCCTAATATGATTTTACAAGATCTATATTAAATATGTCTAAATAAAAAAATGTGTGATTAAGATTTTGACTAAAATATGATAAAAACAGGATGAACAGTTTCGCACCCTGAATGGGGTGAAATTTATTACTCCTTTGTAAATAAAAATAACATAATAAATAATACCTGCCGATTATTTCACCTTACGTTATAAATATTTTTCAAAAAATGTAACAATTCTGAAAAATGTATAAGTACATTGATCATTGCAATTTAAACAACAATTTGCTTTTCTACAGATTTATTTTATTCATACAAAAAACAAAAATATGCTAATACGCCTTAAATTAGGTTTCAGAAACAAAAGTTATCAATGATATTAAAAAAAAATGAGAACCAACGAGCCATATTCATTTATATTCACTGATATTTTCCAAAAACTGTAATCGTATGAAACATGTCATGAAAACTAAACTTTTATATGCTTAAACCAAAGAATGATAAAGTTGAGCTAGTACTGCAATGTAGAACACAAAAATCATAATTTTAGACATATTTGAATACATGTATATTAAGTTTAAAATAATATTTTACATCTCCATTATATTAACCGGTTTTTTAAACATACCAGCTGTTTTTGTTGAATTAAGGAAATCAGGATCAGAAACCAGAAATCAAAATCAGAAAATGGCAATAATATCACTCACTTCAACCGAAAATTTATCATGTTTGATCAGTTTGGAGGCCTTCTTTACTTCATCCGTAGATTTGTATCCTACAACGTCTAGGTTCTTCTTATTGGTATTTTTAACTTTAGCAACATAGCCATATTATTGCTTTTTTCTTATTTCTCCCAATACCTTTACTAACAGAAAAACTCCTTAGATGTCACCCTTGTTATAGGCAAAATATTTCCCCTGTCATTATTGCCAGACTCATCCAAGTTAGACCTTTTACTTTCTATTTCGTTATCATTTCGCGACTCTTCTTCACTGTTGCTTTCAGTTTCATCAGGTTGCTGAGTTACAACACTTTTTCCTGGTTGGACATTTAGTTAAATTCGCTTAATATTTCGCCTAGATGAAGCACCTGAATATCTTTTCTTCTTTAGATAATGTACCAAAAGGTTGACGATTTGACCCTGTATTTCTTCATTTTCTCTAAGTAACTTATTTAAAACTTTCTCCGGGAGGCTGCAAAGGAGGAAACAATAATTCGTTATATAGCGCTGTTTTTGTTTTTTTTTGTCCACATGCTGAAGGGTAGTGTTTACCAAGTTAGAAAAATCTTTCCTATCTATTGTATTTAATGTCAGAGGACAGTTTTTTCAATTACTAAGAGTTTTCTTTCAAGCTATTTGAAAGGGAAGACAAAAACCTACATCAAAAGGTTGGGTCAAATGTATTGAGTTTTTAACTAAACATATAAGTCCAAATGGTTTGGTCGCATAAAGATGTCACCTTGTCGATCAAATGTGAGGAAATGTGAGGAATGATGATTATTTGCCCTTCAAGACGTTTTACACGTGGTAAGGTCAAAGTAAACCAATCCGTAAATGAGTGTGAATCTATCCATCCATGATGGGTGCGATTGTACTAGAACCTACAGAGCTGCATCTGTCAGTAGAGCAAGGTGATTCTTTTTGACCATTTTTAGTCCATTGTAAATACATGTGTTCTGCTTTTTAAATTATATGTGGTAGTAACAGCAATCCTGAAGCCAAAGCATACATCATTATAATCGTTGCTGCTTTAGTATCATTAAAAATATGTCCGGAGTATTTAATGCCACGTTGAAATATCATTTTCTTATTTTCGGGGTTATCTTGTACATTGGTATCGTCCTATTGAAAATATTATTAGGTGGAATATTTTTCAATTATTTACGCAGATTCTTGTAGTAGGCAACTAAAGTTCCTTTTAAAATATTAGCTCTAGATATTGGTCGCCACTTTTGGGTAATTTCTCCATTATGCCATCTTGAATTCATCAATGAATATACCCACTCAGTTCCAGGTAAATTGACCCTGGGAATCCAAAACAGTTTTGGCCAAATATTTTATATCTCGGAAGTCAAGAGCAAATCTCCACTCGCAGCATATTGCAGCATGCTGTATAATGGTTTTTCTTGAATGAGTGGTGAGTGAAGAATAATAAGGTGTAAAACATACACACCATTCTCTTGGTAACCTTGGTCAAAATATTAAAATGTTGGTGTTGAAATAGTAGCTTAAATGTTTCTATGTAGTAGTATTCATGTATAACAATGCGAAAAAGTTTTATTTAGTGAAAGAATGAATAAAAACTACTACAAAGCTCTATAAAAACTCGTCATATTGCACGTAAAAAAACGTAACTTATAACAGTAAAGTGTAGATATAAAATTAAAAAATTGACTAAACACACTTGCACAGAGCTGTTGTTATAACAAAGGTAACATTAAAAAGATTTTGTACTTCACTTTAGGGCGCATTTCAAATTAAAGGATTCTAACTCGAAAACGAATGTCAAATTGCCGGCATTTACAATCACTGTATATTAAATAATTGTTTGACGGTCGTACTCCTTTATATACTACACTATATTTCGCCTAGATGAAGCACCTGAATATCTTTTCTCCTTTAGATAATGTACCAAAAGGTTGACGATTTGGCCCTGTATTTCTTCATTTTCTCTAAATAACTCATTTAAAACTTTCTCCTTGGAGGCTGCAAAGGAGGAAACAATAATTCGTTTTATAGCGCTGTTTTTGTTTTGTTTTGTCCACATGCTGAAGGGTAGTGTTTACCAAGTTTGAAAAATCTTTCTTATCTATTGTAGTTAATGTCAGAGGACAGTTTTTTCAATCACCAAGAGTTTTCTTTCAAGCTATTGACCCAACCGATCAAGTGGTTGGGTCAAATCTGTTGAGTTTTTGGCTAAACATATAAGTCCACATTGTTTTGTTCGCATAAAGATGTCACCTTATCGATCAAATGTGAGGAAATTTCAGAAATTATGATTTTTTGCCCTTTAAGACGTTTTGCACGTGGTAAAAAATTCAAAGTAAACCTATCCGTAAATGAGTGTGAATCTATCCATCCATGATGGGTGCGATTATACTAGAACCAACAGAGCTGCATCTGTCAGTACAGCAAGGTGATTCTTTTTGACCATTTTTAGTTCATTGTAACTACATTTGTTCTGCTTTTTAAAATATATATGGTAGTAACAGCAATCCTAAAGCTAAAGCACGCATCACTATAATCGTTGCTGCTTTAGTATCATTAAAAATCCGTCCGGAGTATTTGATGCCGCGTTGAAATATTATTTTCTTATTTTCGGGGATATCTTGTACATTGGTATCGTCCTAATTGAATATATTATTAGGTGGAATATTTTTTAATTATTTACGCAGATTCTTGTAGTAGACAACTAAAGTTCTTTTTAAAATATTAGCTCTAGATATTCGTCGCCACTTTTTGGGTAATTTATCCATTATGCCATCTTAGTAATGAATATACCCACTCAGTTCCAGGTACATTGTTTTTAAAAAGAGGCACTTGTCGACCCTGGGAATCCAAAACTGTTTTGGCCAAATATTTTATATCTCGCAAGTCAAGAGCAAATCTCCACTCGTAGCATATTGCAGCATGCTGTATAATGGTTTTTTCTTGAATGAATTGTGAGTGAAGAATAATAAGGTGTGAAACATATACAACATTCTCTTGATAACCTTGGACAAAATATTGAAATGTTGGTGTTGAAATAGTAGCTTAAATGTTTCTATGTAGTAGTATTCATGTATAACAATGCGAAAAAGTTTTATTTAGTGAAAGAATGAATAAAAACTACTACAAAGCTCTATAAAAACTCGTCATATTGCACGTAAAAAAACGTAACTTATAACAGTAAAATGTAGATATAAAATTAAAAAATTGACTATACACACTGGCACAGAGCTGTTGTTATAACAAAGGTAACATTAAAAAAGATTTTGTACTTCACTTTAGGGCGCATTTCACATTAAAGGATTCTAACCCGAAAACGAATGTCAAATTGCCGGCATTTACAATCACTGTATATTGAATTATTGTTTGACGGTCGTATTCCTTTATATATATAATATATATATATATATATATATATATATATATATTTATATATATATATATATATATATATTTATATATATATATATATATATATATATATATATATTTATATATATATATATATATATATATATATAGATATATATATATATATATATATATATATATATATAATATATATATATATATATATATATATATATATATATATATATAAGGAGTTCCTACATCTGTCGCTGTCTCCCTCCTCTCAACCATTTTCTCCATTCTTCTTGATCCTCCCATTCTTCGTCTTCCAATCCTCTTCTTTCCATGGCCTCATCTATCTCATCTCTGAAAAATCTTGATCTGCCTCTTTTGCGTTTTCCTATGGGGCTCCACTCTATTATTTTTGCTATCCATCGGTTTGGGTGTGTTTGCCTGACATGTCCGTAGGTACCACGATTATCTTTTTTCTTCAATGTAATTTAAGGTATATTTCTTTATCTCCATTCTTCTTTTGATTTCATCGTTAGTTATTTTGTCCATTCTGGAAACTCTGCAGCTTCTTCTCCAGTAGTTCATTTCTGTGGCGTTTATTTTGTTTCTGCTGCTTTTGTTTAAGACCCAATTTTCTGCTCCATATGTTAGAATGCTGCGAATCATCGTATTATAAATTCGTTTTTTGTTATTTTTTGTTAAATGTCTGTCCCATAGGATTGGATTCAGTTGTCTTATAGAGTTTCTGGTTTAACCCACTCGATCTTTAATTTCTTCTACCGTAGTACCTTTATTTCAAGCCTTTTATCCACTTCCAGGTTTCTTGTTGGTTCTTGTGTTGTGTTCAGATATTCTGTTTTGTTAATGTTTATTTTCAAACCATTTATGTTATATTCTTCTTTTAGTTTTCAAACCATATAACTTAGATCTTCCTCGTCTTGTGCTATTATGACCTGATCGTCGGCGAAACTGAGGGTATACAGATTGTCGTTCCTTATGGGTACTCCCATTCTCTCGCATTTCCTTTTCCATGGATTCAGGGCATATTGAAGAAATATTTTAAAGAGTATAGGTGAAGTCGAGCAGCCCTATAGGAGACCTTTTATGGTTTTAAATGGTTTTCCAAACTTATTACCTACCTTGACTGTAACATTGTTTATATGTGTACATGGACTTCACTACATGGATCAGCTTATCTTCTTCTCCTATTTGTTGCAGTCGTTTTCTGGGCACAGAGTCGTATGCCTTTTTTAGGTCAATAAAGGCTAGATGGACTGGTCTGTTCTTTCCATCTTCTTCTCTATTAGCTGTTGTATAGTGCAGATGTGGTCAACACATGATTTCCCAGCTGTAAAACCTGCCTGGTCGTCCTTTATTTTATTTTGAATTTGTTTTTCTATTTTTTCCTTTATCATTTTTCCATTCTTCCTATAGATGGTTAAATGCTTAAGCCTCTGTAATTTTCACATTTTCTTCTATCCCCTTTCTTGAAAATAGAGATAACATGGGCTGTCGACCATTCTTCAGGTTGTTGTTTGGTGTCCAAGGCTCTCAGAAACATGGTATGTATCATACGGAACAATTTTTCAGAGCCGTATTTAATTAGCTCGGGTGCTATCCCTCTGGGGCATGCAAACTTATCATTTTTTTCAGTTGTTTAATGTTCTTTTTTACTTCTTCCAATGATAAATTTAGTTGTTTTTTTTGTATTTGTTATTTGTTGTTCTTTTTTAATGAATTTTGTTGGCTTTTCTGTCAGGAGTTCTTGGTAATATTCATTCCATTGGTTTTCGCTTATGAAAGTAAAATGTGTGTTTTCCTGTATGTTTTCTTTCAGACTCTTTATCACTTTCCAGTTGCCATGTTGATTCCCAGTTATCATTTTTATCTTTTATTATTAATATTTTTACCTCTTTGGTCTTCTCTCTGTATCTTTCTAGGTCCACCTGTTCTTTTGAGCTTAACCATTTATGATATAACTGTTTCTTCTGCTTAATACATTCTTTCGTGCTTTCTGATAAAAATTGTTGATATGTATTTGTTCTTCTCTATTCGCGACCTAAGGCTTCCGCTGCTGCTTCCTTTATGCTTAATTTTATATGTTCATATGTTTCGTCTATGTTCCCAAAACTAAACTCGTCCAGTTTTTGGTCTAACTTTCGTCTGTACAAGTCTTTCACGGATTCTTCCCTTAGCAAGTGTAGTCTGTACTTCATTTCGGCCTGCATATGAGTATCATTTACCACTGTTCTTTTTGATTGATTTGTGGTTTTCCAAGGGAATCGCATGTTTGCTATTAGTAATTTGTTATCAGAACCACATAGAGCTACCCTTTTAACTCTGACATCTGTAACTTTGATCGATGTTTTAATTTTCATTATAAAGTAGTCAATTATAGCTCGGAGGTTTCTTGTTTCTTGGGTCCAGGTAAACTTGTGGATATCCTTGTGGCGGTAGAATCCGTTCGTAATTTTCAGTCTGTTTATTTCACATATTTTGATTATTTTTTCTTCATTTTATTTGTCGCTTCTTCTCCATATGTTCCTACTGTTTGACTTTTTTGTTGTTTTCCGTTGTTTGTCTCTTAAGTTTATTAAGTAGTATGAGATCTGGTCTATTATGTGCCACTGTTTGGGCTATAAACCCCGTGCTGTCCCAGTATAGTTTGTAGTTGTCATTTTCAAGTATATTTCTAGGAACGGATCGATAATGTAGGAGATGGTTTGTTTGGAAAAGTCCCAATTTAACAACTATCTCTTAATGAAGGATCTTTCCTACTGAGCACGACTCTCCTTATATTGCAGCAAATGGCAGCCCCCGCTAAGATGTTGGATGGTTGCTTTAAGCTTAACATCCACATCGGCAGATGTCATTTTAGACCTGAGGGTCTTTGACGATATATTTAAGGTAATTTTTGGGTGATATAACCTGATCCTGAATGGCGAGTAACGAATTTTCTGTTTTAGGGAACATCAGTCCTGACATCAGCCAATAGTTCGACGCTATATTGTCGACATGGTCTTGACGGACCTCATTGGGATGTAGCCCTTGCAGAGGTTTACCAAACCAGGTGCACAATTTTTCGTCCTTAGTAAGAAGGTTTAAGCGCATTTCTGTTTTACTCAGTTTAGCATATGCAAATATCCTAATGTTGGAGCTTTCACAATATAATTGGGTAGGACTTCAGTATTCCTAATTTGTAACAGTGCACCTTATTTCTTACAAGAGTTTATTTTTGGTAGCGGTGGTCTGCTAAGTTAGTTTGTTGTAAACTCTTGTACTGCATGTGACATTTTTCCTACCAGGCTAAAGAGTAACTCGTTGTTGTCTTGCTGCGTATTAACATGTTGAGTTTCTTCTATGAGAGACTCAGGAATCTGCTCATAAGGGATTTTATTATGGACTTGATCCACAACTAGCTCTTGGTTATGAATCTCTCGTCCGACTTTGCTTCTGATGGTATCGCGTCTAGTCTCTGGGATAAGATTATTTCTTATAATTACCCGGTATTGATCTGCTATTCTCTATTTAGATATTTGAATCTCTTGGTACTCCCTGAAAAATTCGGCATACAGGTGTTGTCAATAGCCGATCGTTTCTCGGCCGAGGTTCGTCACCTTGTAATAGAAACAAAAAATGTTTTCATTTATAGATACAGTCTATTTCATGCGTTGCCTCGGTCGTCCAGCTTGAGTGAGTAGCGGCTGATGTTCCAACGCAGCACCTTAAGCGAGTGGAACTCTTGTTGATATTTGGCTCTCTTGTGGTTGTTTTTGTTGGGCTTTAGCTGATTGCATGACAGGGGCCCGCTTTCTTAACACTCTGCCTTTGATTGGTAATTGATTATTATAAGTTTAACTATTATTAATCAAATAATATCTCTGCCATCAAACATGTTTTGTTTAATAATTTTTATAGCTTATTTATAGTAAAATAATAGAAATGTTTATCAAGATCAAGATAATTATATGTCAAATGAAATGAAAATAGTTTTGGGCATTCTGGAGTATTAGAAAATATTAAATCTAATTCATTTGCCAAAGTAGGTCGTTGTCTTTTTTTATAAAAATTTACTATGATAAATTTGAAAAAGAGTGGGAAATATTCAAATATAAACGTATTTGGTGTCAACAGCCTCAACAAGTTTTCTCAAATACTTCTTGCTCTTTCGATGTCTCTTACATAGATAGAAAACATATAACAACTCTTATTAAAATGCGTACGGTTCACTGTTTAGTTCCAACTCACCTATTTCAAATAGGGATAGTAGAACGTCACTACTTTGAATGTAGTCAATTAGCAGACTTGCAGCATGCGATTCTTGCATTACTTGTGAATACTGGAAAATTTTGATTTATATATTAAACTGACCAAAGGTAGGTACCCAACACCTATATCTCTTACAACCCCTTTTTATAACCCGCAGTTGGTTGTTATTAAACTCTTAATAAATTTTTTAAATATAGACAAGATAAAATTATATTAAAAGGGAAATATTAAAAATATCTAGTTAAATTAACAACACAATTTTTTGTCTAGATAAACTTTCTTTTGTTACCTGGGTTCTTCACTATACCTATTCGAGGCAACATTCCAGGATTGTATAATGCTTGATGTTTCAACTAACCGAGAATAGCCTTTACATTTGTTGCGCTTGTCCCATACTATCTGTAGACGAATAAAAGATATTTCCTTTTTTTCCGCGACGATAAGCTGATCAAATATAAGCTGGTCAGGCACCAGGTGTTCACCAAGTAGGTGGATACTAACAAAATAAAGAAGAAGAAGAAAAAAGGTGAAATGAGAATAGTTGCTTTTTGGGTGCGAGAGGTCCCGAGTTTAAATTCCGGTTAAGCTCAATAATCTATTTTATTATTGGGATATTTTAATAGTAACATTAAAAATAATTAAACGGATTTAATTTTTTTTGTCTAACATTCCAATATATTAACAATCTGTAATATAACTACAACAAGTAAATTGTCTGACAATATTATCGGGAGTCTTTCGTTTGATTGGTAGTGTCATTAAGTTTTGGTCTAGATTATTGGGGTGGTCAGTATGTCTCTCATCATATTGTTCGCAAAGTTTGGTAGCTCCTTCGTTGACCGTTATCATTTTGAGGTCTCGTGTGATCGTCTTGTTTGGAACGTACCATGAAGCATTAGTTATTATTCAAAAGACTTTCGTTCGTAATCTTTCAAGAATATCAAGTCTGGACCTAGCTGCTTTTTCTCGTAGCTGAATTCCGTAGCTTTCCGTAGATTTTAAAATAACTTTATTATGTTAAAATTTTGTTGTCGATTGACAGTTTTGACTTCCGGCCTATATACCCATATATTTCGGTGAGTTTAATGCCCAGCTATTTTCGCTCGATAAAGTGTGTTTTCTTCATGTGAGCCTTTGGTTCAAATGCATTCCTAAATATTTTACGTCGTCTGTCATTGTTTCAGTAACTAATATCAAATCTGAATTACCAGCTTATCGTGTTCAATTAGAAAGTGTACCCAGTTATACCTCTCTCAGAAACTTTAAAAACAGGATATGGCCATAAGCCGGTCTAAAGCAGGTTTTCCAAAGTCAGCTGAAAGTCCTATATCAAAAGCATAACGGAAGCCTGCAGGAATATGAAACTGATATTAAAAAAAATGTTGAATTTGGCGTACCCTTAGGCACGTAGAGATTTTCTGGAACAAATTGGTATACAGACATCCATGAAGGATGTTAAAATGCAAAAGGCTTTTTTTTACAGCATCACCAAATACTTAATAGCCCAGGAGTACGAAATGGCGAAAAGTATTTCCAGATCTCGCTAAAAATTAAAAGATATAATATTTTGAGAAAATGGAAAAGGCACTACAATAAATAAACAACAATTTATATTATAAACAACTTACAGTTAAATTTACCATGAAATCAGTAAGCAGCTAGTTCACAGGATAACCTACCTACTTAACTTTTGGACGTGAGCTGCGAACTCTAGTTGTAGTAGAGTTGTAGAATCTGAAATTTATATCTAAAATATCCTTATACCTGAAACTCATGGTTAAAACATGACATGAATCGAGGATAAAGCAAGGCAACGCCCAAGATAGGCAAACGAAATATGCTAATTGACGTTTGAAGCGACCCAGACTATTCAAAGAAGGAGATGTATTATGGGCCAAAACAACCACTCCCAGTAACAGGTTGAAAGGTCAGACAGCTAAATTCTATCCGATTAAGATGGAGCCTATAGAATCAAGCGAGTGGTATCGCCTGTGTGTTACGAGTTTTGTGGAGTGGAGTGTACCCCTACTGCTCTTGGTGTGTTCCACTTACCCACTTTTACATATGCTAACCTTAATAATGTTAAAGCTTGCACACGAGTGGTACCAAGACGAAGACGAGGACGCTCCAGGAAGAAACCTGCTTTTTCTGCTTGCCCATCCTCTAATGAGTTTAATGCCGTAGGAGGGGGGGGGGTACTGTAACAAAATAAATACGGTATTAGTCAAGTTAGTTTTTAAAAGAGAGTTATGTTATAACTCTCAATAAAGAAATACATATTCATCTATCTTTATAGATTTCCTGTTAAAAATTTTAAAATCCCTGAAAAAGGGTAAGTTGTTATACGAATATAAAACGTATATAATGTATATGCAGATAACGACATTGTTCTGTTGACCATAGTTAATAAGATTTATTATTGCAATCCCATCTCTAGAGTATATTTATTATAATTCTCCAAAACTAATTTTTTGGTTATTTTTTAGCCTTAATAGCAATACAAATAAATCAGTAAGTGAATAAGTAATATGCTTTATTGCCACTGAAAATTGTACAAATTTTATGTAAATAGCTTATTACAATAAGACAAGAAAGAAAAATAAAAATCGTTTGTACTTTTAAATAAAAAAAAAACAATAAAATTCTTCCAAATTTAAACATAAAAATACTACCTAATTAAGAACCAAAAAACTTTGTAAAATGTACCTAACAAAAAATTAAAATTAGGAAAGCAGATTAATAAATTAAGGGTTAAAAGTACTTTTGCCCTTAATTCGATGAGGTTTGTGGCCCATTTAAACTGATGCCTATAAATGTTTTCTTTGAGAAAATCCCAAAAACAGGAATCGTTAGGCGCTAATGCTCGGATTACACGAGGCCAGTTTTTCAAGCTAGGATAGCAAGCTAGATATCGCGGTATCCTAGCCTGAGTTACTGTCCTAGCTTGGCGCATGCTAGAACGGTTTACATGTGGCTAGAGAATTTTCTTCCAGAAGCTAGTACTATTGCGAGATCAATAGAACCACAGTTACCACAATAACCACAGTTATTTAATTAACAGAAGCTTAATTGGAAAAACGTGTTTAGACAAGCCCAAGTTGATCGCAAATTTTTTATCTTCATTTTAATTAATTAAACTTTTAATTAATCTCGGTGCTTAATTTTGGCATATTAGTTTTAGAAGCACATGGCTATCTCTTTGAAAAAATAAAACAGTTCGACACTACGCACTTGCCGTTCGAAAACACTAATACCCGTATTTATAGCCAGTACCATTGATTATAAACCACTACCTAGATAGCTCACTCTAAGGTAAAAACGAATTCAGTGTTAAACTCCGCCCACTTACACCTCTTTGCCCCTCACGCCTCAGTACTACCTGACTGTATGGTGGCGACATTCATTGAAATATTTGCCAAGATTGAAAAATAAATTTAAGTTCCATGCTCCGCCAATTATCTAGTGTAATAGAGGACTATATATAAGGATGGGACTCAGCATTTTCACAAATAATTTTAAAGTGCTTGTAATCTATATTATGAAATTCTGATTCTACTTAAAAAAAAAACGCTAAAAATTGATTAATAAAAACAGTAAAGGTTTTCTAAAAATTATTTATTTATCAACACAATACAAAAAAATAACACAATATAAAATACATAATAAAACTAGCAGTGATAAATTACATCTCATGTAAATTACTTTTTTGTAACTTTTGAAACAAATTAATTTCCAGAATTGATGCAAACTAAAATATTTCAAGCTAAATATACAGAATTTATTAATTTATTTCCAGATTTAGTCAATTCTCTTATGGTAAAATATTGCAAAACCTCATAATTTTAAAGAATCGCTTGGATTGACATAAAATTTGGCTTACGCCTAACTAAGATGTGTCAAAGAAAAATAGATTATGCTTTTGCCCTATGGATTAGTATCACCCCTTATAGGGAGTGAAAAAAGATATGTTCAAGATAAGTTCTAAGCAACTTTGGTTCTATAGAGTTTTTTTTACTAAGTCAATACTTTTCGAGTTATTGAAAAATAGGTTCTTATTCGTCAAATTTCATGTTGAATATTTCAACGTGAAATAATAAAAAACTAAAGCACTTTTCGACGAAAACTCATTACAACTTTTTTTAAAGTGTTTAAAAAAGGTTTATTTTTGCGTAAACAGTAAGAAAGTTATAATCAAAATATTCAGAAAAGCAAAACCTACATTTTTTTACTCTTTGTGATTTTTGATAATAATTTTAAGTAGTTTTGAAAAAAAGCATTTTTTTCAAAATTAAAAGAAAAAAAATTGTTAAAAAATAAGCCCTTTGAACAAATGAAGTTACAGATCATTATAATAATACAATAAAAACAATGACCAAGGTATTTATTAGAGAAATCAGGACACGCATTGAAACTGCAAGACAAGCATTTATAACAATGAAAAAAATGTTTGTTAATTAAAATTATTAATGTTAATGCATTGCATGCACAAAAATATTGTTGCTTAGCAAAAAAATTCTTCTAATAATTTATTTAATCTGACCCATTTATATTGGCAATTCAGACATATATTATACATTTTAAAGTAGAAGTCTTTAAAATGGTATTGCGAATATTTATGAGTTGCGTTCCTGGGACTATATTTATATTCTAGCGCGAGAATTTTACTGCCACCATTGCATGTGGTTGTCTATTTAAAGGTTGTCTTATTACATGCTATGATTTTTTTGTGACGGATAGTCTTGAGTTAGGGCTGATTTCATGTAATCGACTTAACTATCTTTCAACAAAGTCGTCCCAGGAACGCAACTTATAAATATTGGCAATATCATTGCCAATATTTCTTTATCTACTTTAAAATGTATAATATTTGTATAATTTTTGTTTAATTCATTAATAATTTTTGTATTTTGACGACACCCGATTTGGGCGTCGAAACGTTAATAAAATCATTTTTTAGTAAAATTGTGGCTTATTTCACATCAAAACTAGTTAATTGCAATAATGTCACAAGAAAATCGAGATCTTCCTCTAAAGCTGAGAATAAGCGCCTTAAGATGCCACGTGTTCTCGACTTTGATCATGGAATGGAAAGCTATACACTAAAAGTAGACAATATACAGAAGTTGGAAGCATTTGAGAAATGATGCTATAGAGGAATTTTAAAAATACCTGAATCTAACGAGTTTCACATGCAAAAGTGTTAGGGTTACAATGTTACAAAAGGATTGCAAGGTGATAAAAAACATCAACACAAGAAAGCTGGAATATTTAGGTCATATTACCGAAGGTAGAAATAGCAATATAGAAGTCAATCGAGGTTTTAAAAGCAAGTAGTGGTGAGTACCAGATGCTACAGATTTTGAATTTGACAAAATACCGCAAATTACCAACGTTAAAAATGAATAATATAAGTACATATCTTGATAAAATGACAGGGAATTTCCAATACACACATAGTTGAGGGCCATCTGCCTAGGAACAATAGGTAAAAGCTGATAAACGGACAGGATTAGAAAGTTTAAAACATCACTAATTAGATTATATTTTAAAACAAAGTAAATAGTATATTTGAATGTTAATTCTTTTCAAACTAAGATTGTAAAATTAAAATTTTCGGAAAAAAAGAATATTTACCTATTATTTCTTGTTCTCAAGAAGTACTTTCAATATTGACAATATCGAAACATTTTATTATTTATAATCTTATAGTAAATATATCCAGCAACACATGTAACAGCACAAGTTTTTAAATTTATGCTAGATTTGATGGAATTTGCCGCGCTTAAAATTTTGTTGTCATTATTTTCCTTTTGCTTGTCTAAAGATTTTTCTACATGAACTGTTTGGGTTTCAATAGACTCGTCAGATATTTCGACGCTAGTTACTTCGGGGATTAAATCTAAATTATCAGTTTGTGCTATTTCACAATTTCCATTGTCTAAAGCAATTTTTAGTTTAATGTTTGTGTTATGCTTAATGGCAATTCTTCAGTGACTAACACTAGGTGTTGCATTGTAACCAACCCTATTGCGCACAATAGAGAAAAAATTTTCTAGAGAATCTTAGTTCAGAAAAGATGTTAAAAGATATGATACATTATATTTTTGAAGTTCCTCCCACAAACATAAAACTGACAAAATTGTCCACTGAAAGCCGTGTAGACAGTGAATATTATTTCTCTCTTGCTGATTTTCAAAAACATTTTTTTTTTAAATATTTGTTTTTATTAGTTTTTATTAGTTTTTATTAAAATAAATATTTATTTATTTAAATGAAAACTAAAACTGCTTTTAAGTTTTTAGTTGACTTGCTTAAAGTTCACATTGGCTTTCTGTTTGGATTACTATCACTACAATATTTGCTGTTAAGACCATCAAAAATATTATTTATAATTTTCAAAAATTCGGCAGTATGAGGAGCCGTTTTAGTGTGTAACTGCCTTACAGCTATTGCTGTTGATATTGCTGAGGCAATGGTTTTATATAAAATATATTTTAATAGTTTTATTCTCATTGACCATTTGCATTACGCAAATATAAAAATATTTCTAAGGTTGAATAGTCACCTAAATCAGTTGCTAACTGTGTACATTTTAGAGGAAGAGCATTTTTCCTTAATAACTTTCTTTGGCCACTTTGGTAAATATGTTCCACTGCAAAATGATGCTGACAAATTACCCTCTGTTTTAGGTCACTGATATCCACAATATTCCCGCAGTTTTTTTGCCAAATTTTTGTGCGCTCTACGTCTTTCAGGGGAAATTTAAAGAAAGATATATTATTATTTGTTTCATCGTTTCTTTCAAAACATCCCGCGTAAACACATTTATGCGTTACACAGGCCATTTTATCTAAAATGTGAGTCCTTTTTTTTTATAAAATTTCGCTATAACTTGTCACAACACTAGACACAGATAATACACTTATAGGGTAAGTTCGGCTCTGACAACACTCCTATCTCTTCGCAAGTCAGAGAGAGAATGAGAATCTCGATACGGTTTTTGAGTAGCGCCATCTAGTTTTTGATACGTCTCAAGCTCGTACTTGAGCACGTGCTCCGCCAAGTCGAGTTTACGTCAAGGTCATGCTCAAGTCTTTGTTGTGTTCTATAAACGATGCTTCGGGTATTCTCGTACAAGATTGATCTCAAGCACGAAAATTAAGGATCTCAAGTACATCTGATTGATGACATCGAATAAAAAGAAGATTGTGTCAATCATTATTATTGTCACTAAACTTTATTTAAATATTTTTAGCGTCAAATTTAGCTTTGTTAAAGAAGAGGCATCTTGTGTATAAAAAAAATTAATGAATTATTTTAAGGTATTTAATATATTATAAAAAATATGTATTCAAGGGAATAAATTTCGAGTACAAAATTTTTTGATGATCGGAAATTGTACTACATATGTAGTGTATTGAACAAAAGGAAAGGTGTTCTTAATCCAACTGGCAAAAGAAAATAAAACTGTAGAGAATAAAATGACAAACGTTGCTTCCTTAATAAAAAAAGGAGGGTTGGGAGTATATTACAAGCATATATAACTGCCAGCCTGAGGTAGATATATTAAGGACTTCAGAATAGCTACGAAAATTGTACAACAAGTTGAAACAGAGGTAAAATACACAAGGAATTTAATTTTTTTAATAAATATCCTTTATAAAAGGTATATAATTTAAAAAAACCCAATCGAGCTATATCACAAAACGTTTTCGGAATCTATATTCCATCAATGTCTATAATACATAATGTATATAACCACTTAAATAAAATGAACGTGAAATTTAAATTTTGACCAAGGTTAATGCAAAATGTGGTTAATACTTACTAGGTATACATGTATGTAGCCACATAATATGTGGGTAAAAACCGGTTAAAAATTGTTTGCCTAAAATTTAGTTTACATTATGTGTTATTAATTATTATGATGTTAAAGTTACCAGTGGATTTGGTAACATGGCGATGTATGACTCCACGTGAAGTTGCTAGTTCTGAGACAGGTGTGTGTACGAGCACTTGATAAAAGTAACTGATTGAAATGACAATTTTGACAAGTTAGGACAAGAGCCCGAACAAAGCAGTCAGTGTAACTTTATGTGTCTACTTAAGACAGAAGCCAACGCTATTTAAAAATTGTAAAAAAAATTAATTCGTCAGATCTCTCCTATACTATTCAGTTCTTATTTTACTCACCCACACAACTCCCTCAGGGTTTGGTTTCGGATCTCTGAAGACCTCAGCCTTCTGTAGTCTTTCCTCGTCCTATACAACCAGAAGGAACACTGCTATACAGATCAACCGCCAGTAGCGGTTAGGTCTACGTTGGCCTATTTTGAAGAAATTATGACGAAATATTTTTTGAGCATGGCACAGTTTGTACAAATAATTATTATATGCGAAAAACTTAAACAGTTCCAAACACCAATGCACCAGAATAAAAAAAATTGTATGAATTAATTTTATTATGGTGTGTATTCTATTATATCCACGCATTCACATGTAATGGCGGACAGAAATGCGATTAGCTTTAGTTCCTGACAAGATTTCTAGGGATCGTTTTAAAGTTCTTCCTATGACTTTTCAAGTTGTGGAAAGTGATGAAGCCCCTACAGAATTCACTCTTAAAAGTACAATCTGTACTTGATCAAGTAAAGAATGATTGCAACAGATTAGTGCAAAAGGTTAAAAACTTTTGTCATCACTACTTACGATGGTTTGATGATTGACTTGGAAGTTTACCAAGGCTAAAACAAACTGTGGAGACAGATCTCTAGGTGTGGGAGCTGCTGTCTTTCTTCATCTATCTAAGTCTATTCCACGTGGGAGTAGCGAATATTTCGACCGGTTATTTTCATCTATACCTTTACTAGTCAAATTAATAGAAATTGAACTTCATGGGACTGGCATAATTATGATGAATCGAATTTCTAATAGACAAAATATTAATTTTAAGCAAGATAGCAAAATGAAACGTGGTGAATCTCAACAGTTCATTAGCAATGATATTGTTGTTGTAAAATGGATGGACAACAAATCGTTCCTAGTAGCATCTAATTGCACTTCTGGAGATGATTTTTGTCAAATCAAGGGATGGGATAAAAGTTAATCAGCATTTACAGACGTTAAATATCCAAAAGTAATCGCGAAATACAATGAGAATATAGGAGCTTTAGATATTCTTGATCATTCCATAGAATTCTACCGGGCCTTCATCAAAACAAAAAAAATGGGCTCTAAAAGCCATCCTTAAGCCAAAAATAAAAAAATTAAATTGTTGGAATTTCGAACGCAGGAGGCAGATGGTCTAGTCAATGCCCCAGAATGTAAAAGAAGAACTGATATTGATGAACAAGATGAGAACCTGAGTCCGAATACGTCTAAGTTCCGTCGACCGAATCCATTTTCTGTGGCCAAAAGGTATGATGGGTATGACTATCTTCCATTATTTGTTGAAATAGACAGTCCAAGATCGTGCGGAATGAGATATTGCAAAAGTAGATCTAAGATACTATGTACCAAATGTGAAGTTTACCATTGTTTGTCTAGAAAACAAAACTGTTCTGGCAGGATATCATGAAAAGTGAATATGTTTCAAAATATTGTGTTTTTATTATTTTTTAAGAAAAATAATTATTTTTTTGTTATAATTTGATTTACCTCTAATATCTAAAGTGATCTAAAGTGATTACTTAAAAGTTCCTACTACTATAAATATTAATTAAAAATATGTTTTCTATGAAAAATATTTGTTTTGTACCATTTTACATTAAAAACCTGATGAAATAAAAGATTTTTTTTAATGTTTATTTAGAGTACCTTATTTAATAAATAAAGATGTTCAGAAGTCAAAAATCTTAATTTCAAGGGATAAGGAAAGGTTTTATCAAAAGGAATAAACACTTATTTAAAAGAAGGGACAGTTTAAACTCAGTAAAGATATACTTAATTCATTTAAGTATAGTATAACCCTCATTATTTTAAATTAAAATATAAAAAAATATATTTTAACAAATAAAATAAAAAAAGAATATATTTAACATAATATAAGTATTCAATAATGTATTCTCATTATCATGAAAAACATTGTTGAATAAAATGTTTCCTAAAATTTAAACCTTTGTCCACATCATTAACATTTTTATTTGCTGACACATAAGTATTTTCTTATATATATATATATATATATATATATATAATATATATATATATATATATATATATATATATATATATATATATATATATTGAAATGATTTCAATAGGTCAAAGAGGATATAACTTAAAGGGATTTTTATATGAGTTTGTTGTTCATGAATTTCATGAAGCCATCACAATGTGGGGTCGACTCTGAAATAAAAGGGAGAAAAAGATTAGTAAATTGCTAAATAAATTAATTTTGACTTACCTGGTATAGTGTTAATAATTTCTGAATAGTATAGTTGCCTAGTGTATAGGTGAATCGTCTAAACCTTAAAAGGAATAAAAAAGAAGAATTCTTAAAAAATTATTTAAACATAGAAATTTCAAAAATAAACGTCAGAAAAATAAACTGTCAAAAGTCTGTGGGAACTAAATTAATAGGGGTTTTGTTAAATAAATTACAATGATGTGGAGATGAAAAGAATAAATTATATTAGTATTGTTAAGTTTTATATCTGAATTTTTTTTTTATAAATTCCCAAATTAGATGTGATTAAAGTGCTTATGAGAAATTAATGTGGTTTGACAAATATGTCAAAACAGGACAGTTTTATGGTTGAATAAAATAGAAGACGGAATGAAAAAAGAAAGTGGGTTGCTGTTAGCAACGAATAATTTTGGTAGTTGGTGCTAGCTATGGCGGTTAACAAGGAAGAATAGGTTGTTGGAGGCGACGAAAATTTTGGAGGAAGAGCCCTAAAAAGGTGGAATAGTCCGGGAGTGCTTTAAAATCGTTTAATTATAATTTAGTTTTTCCACATTTTCAAATAGAGATATCCAGAATTTGTTCCAGAGAGTAAGAGAAATTTTGACTTATAAATTATAATTGGAGTGCAGAAATGTCATTTAGATTGAAAAAGTAAAAATTCATGAATTAACTAATTGCGATAGGCCTTAAAAATTGAAATATTAATGATCATTAAAATAAAAATATAATAGTACGTACCTTTAACTTCCGAAGAGAGGATAGATATTCCAGTTTCACCGATTATTTTGCGAGTAGTTAGTTTTCTTTAAAAAAAAAAAAAAATCAGAACTGTTTGAAAGTGAAGTTGGATAATAATTTTGGGGATCATTTGAAATTTTGATTATATTTTAATGCTAGTTAGTTTTCTTTAAAAAAAAAAAAAAAATCAGAACTGTTTGAAAGTGAAGTTGGATAATAATTTTGGGGATCATTTGAAATTTTGATTATATTTTAATGCTAGTTATAAGTCAGCGGCATAAAGTGTTCAGTTTTCTTTTCTTTATATTTCATTTAAACACTTTATAAAGTTGCAATAGTCATTTAGATTTAAGGTAATTGTAGAGAGTTTCCACATTTTGTAATCAAATTCTATTTTCACGACACATTAAGGTTTACACGATTCCTATTTTTGTAAATTTTTAAAGGCAACCCAAGTTGCAGACTAATTTTATTGTTTATATTAAATTTGTTCAATATTAATAAATAACGTGCTTCATTTGGGTTAATTTATCAAAAATATAAAGTAAATTTTGGTTTAATTTCTTTTTGAACTCTACCAGGAGACTACAGAGTTGACGTCACACAGTGACAGATTGCTTAGAACAAATAATTGAGCTAGCCGAGGTATAGTATATTAACAACGAACTACATACTTTTAAAATTCACTTCAATTCAATTAAAATTATATTTATTAACAATAAAACATAAAAATAATAAAAACAAAACAATTACAATTGGCGCCCAACGTGGAGCCTCTGGGAAAACAGAAATAAGGGTGTTTTTTTAAGCAGATTTATTAATAATACACAGATTAAAATAAAAACAAATTGGTGTGATTAGAGTTGTAGAGATTCTGGGGTAGTTAAAGTTAAATTTGAGAATAAATAGAGATTAGCATAAAATGGCAGACCGAATGACTTTAAGAAATGGAAAAGAAATCGTACCGAAAGAGAGTGAAGGAGAACAGGTGTTAGAACAGGAACAGGGTATACAGGTAGATGAAGAAAGCAGAGGAGGATCAGGAGAATTTGTAGTACAATATTTAGAGCAAGGCAGACAAGAAGCAGGACAAGGTGATAGAGAGGGAAGTCTAACAGATAGTTTGAGAGAGGAGTTGGATGAGACAGTGAGAGATAGACGTGATGAAAGTGTGGATGAATGTAGAGTGCAGGAGGAGAGACGTAGGGAAGGAGATGTTGGAGAGTCAGGGATGACACAGATGGATATGAGGCAAATAATGCGGATGTTACAACAGATGGATCATAATATTAGGGGAGATATGCACAAAATGGATAGTAATATTAACAATATTAGGGGGATATGAACAAAATGGAAAATAATATTAAAGGAGAACTTAGGGAAGAGTTAATTAAAATGAGGGAAGAAATCAAAGAAGAAGTGAAGATAGTCAGGGAAGAGATGCTACAAATTACCCAAGGATTAGAAGAGAAAGTAGAACAGGTCAGAGGAGAAAGTGAGAATTTTAAGAGGAATGTACAGGAGGAGATATCCAGAGAAAAGGCTATAATTAGAGCGGAAATAGGACAGGAAATTGGGAGCAGATTTGTAGAGTTGGGAACAGCCATTAAAGAGAATTTACCAATGGAAATAAACAAAGAAGTTAATAAGCAGAATAAAGAGATTGTTAGGGAGGTAGAAAGTGTTAAAAGGCAAACTCAGGATTATGAGGAAAAAATTACCATTATAAAAAATAATATAAAGAAGGGATTGCAGAATTTGGAACTGGAAATGGGTATGCATGCAAATCAGGCGGAAAAGGGAGATAGAGTATTACAGGGACAAGTTGAGGAATTGAGAGAGAAATTTAAAAATGCAAGTGAGGAGATTCAGCGTTTGGAATCAAATCTAGGACAAACAAGAGTAGTGAGTACTGTGGTGCCGAGTTATAATGATGGGGGAATAAAGTTTGATGGAAACCTGAATCACTTACATCCTAGAATATTTGTAGATATCATCAAAAATAAGGTAAAGAATGTAAGGGATCCAATAGAAATGAAATTGAATATTCGAAACATGTTAGTGGGCATGCCATTATTATGGTTTTGCAATAATGAAAATTCCATAAATAATGTGCAGGAATTTGAGGCCAAGTTTATTAACTATTTTTGGGGAGAAAACCAACAGGCTAGTTTCAGGGAGCGGTTGTATTTTGGGAAATTCAATTATGAAAAAAGTACCAACTACAATCTGTACGCAATGCAGTTATTCCAGACAGCACAATATTTAGAACCGGCTATGCGAGAAGAGGAGATTGTCCTATACATTGCCAGGCAATATAACCATAACATGGCAGAAACAATAGCTCTCCACAATATAAAGACGATGGAAAGTTTGACAGGATATCTTCAGAGGATTGAGAGGAGTGTAGGGACGCAGAATCGAAATGGACAAGAGCAAGTGACATATAGGAATAACACAGCAAATAGACAGGGATATGTGAATCGAGGGAATAATTATAGGGAAAGAGAATTTGAGAGACAAAATAGAAGCAGGGATTTTACAAATAGGGGAGAGAATTTGAATAATGTCAGGAGAGATATCGGACGATATAACTGGGAACGTAGACAAGGGAATCCAAACAATGATAGAGAGAATAACTGGAGACAAGGGAATGACAGAGGCAATAATTGGAGACAGAACCAGGGAAATTATCCACAGGAGACGAGAAATAGGGAAGTTTACAGAGAAGGGAATCCAAGATATAATAGGGGGGAAAATGAGGAGAGAAGACAGGTGAATGTAGTTAGAACAGAGGAGAATAGGGGGGAAGCAAGTGTTGATGTAGAAGGGAGAAATTTTGTTTAGACCGCTCCTATGTGCATAATATTGTCTACTTATCAAAGTATGAACATCCAAGGGAGTTTATTAGAGATACTGGGGAATTAAATAAAAATAATAACACTAATACTTTAAAGCTTATTGAAGGGTACATACAAGATTCAGTATACAAGTTATTATTATAGATACAGGTTCAGAAGTAACTCTAATCAACAAAAACATTGTAAATAATTTAAATAATGCAATATTATGACACGAATTTGGTATTATAAGATATAAGTTTTGTAAATAGAAGGATAATTAATAAATAAGCATATCTTGAGATAAATTTGATAATTAAATAATTTATTAGGAACAAATGTACAGAATAATGATAAATTTATATAAACAAAAAAGGTTGATTTATTTTCAAGTAGATTTATAGGAGTTACAAGTATAAATAAATAAGCAAAGTACTATGGACAAATCGATATTTTGTAGAAATTGGGAAATAGGGAATATTATAATGATAAATAGTATATGCGAAAATAAGATGAAAAATAGAATTATATGAAATATTGAAATATGAAATATAGAGAGTTGTATGTAGAGATGATGAAATGAATATTATATGGGGATATAAAAAGAATAAATAATAATGCGGCAATGAATAAAGATACTGAAATAGTATATGCGGAAATAAATAAATAAATAAAAACATAAAATAAAGAGGGGAACAATTATAAGAATTTCTACGAAATTAGTACGAGAAATAAATAGTACAGGAAAAGAAGTAATGAAATTGGGAAAGTACTTGGAAATTTGATTCTGAAGTTGATATAATTAGTGAAAGATTTGTAGATTTTGTTTGGAGAAGTCTGTATTTTTCATAGAGTAAATTATTAAAAAAAAAAATATTCAAGAGATATGCTTATTAATAAAAGTCAGTTTATTGTTATGTTAATATTAATAAAATGTTTAAGTTTATCGGTAAGAATTTAGATTTAGTAAGTGCTGATAGTTAGCACTGAACAAAATCCAAATTGGGGGGAAGTTGAAATGATTTCAATAGGTCAAAGAGGATATAACTTAAAGGGATTTTTATATGAGTTTGTTGTTCATGAATTTCATGAAGCCATCACAATGTGGGGTCGACTCTGAAATAAAAGGGAGAAAAAGATTAGTAAATTGCTAAATAAATTAATTTTGACTTACCTGGTATAGTGTTAATAATTTCTGAATAGTATAGTTGCCTAGTGTATAGGTGAATCGTCTAAACCTTAAAAGGAATAAAAAAGAAGAATTCTTAAAAAATTATTTAAACATAGAAATTTCAAAAATAAACGTCAGAAAAATAAACTGTCAAAAGTCTGTGGGAACTAAATTAATAGGGGTTTTGTTAAATAAATTACAATGATGTGGAGATGAAAAGAATAAATTATATTAGTATTGTTAAGTTTTATATCTGAATTTTTTTTTTATAAATTCCCAAATTAGATGTGATTAAAGTGCTTATGAGAAATTAATGTGGTTTGACAAATATGTCAAAACAGGACAGTTTTATGGTTGAATAAAATAGAAGACGGAATGAAAAAAGAAAGTGGGTTGCTGTTAGCAACGAATAATTTTGGTAGTTGGTGCTAGCTATGGCGGTTAACAAGGAAGAATAGGTTGTTGGAGGCGACGAAAATTTTGGAGGAAGAGCCCTAAAAAGGTGGAATAGTCCGGGAGTGCTTTAAAATCGTTTAATTATAATTTAGTTTTTCCACATTTTCAAATAGAGATATCCAGAATTTGTTCCAGAGAGTAAGAGAAATTTTGACTTATAAATTATAATTGGAGTGCAGAAATGTCATTTAGATTGAAAAAGTAAAAATTCATGAATTAACTAATTGCGATAGGCCTTAAAAATTGAAATATTAATGATCATTAAAATAAAAATATAATAGTACGTACCTTTAACTTCCGAAGAGAGGATAGATATTCCAGTTTCACCGATTATTTTGCGAGTAGTTAGTTTTCTTTAAAAAAAAAAAAAATCAGAACTGTTTGAAAGTGAAGTTGGATAATAATTTTGGGGATCATTTGAAATTTTGATTATATTTTAATGCTAGTTAGTTTTCTTTAAAAAAAAAAAAAATCAGAACTGTTTGAAAGTGAAGTTGGATAATAATTTTGGGGATCATTTGAAATTTTGATTATATTTTAATGCTAGTTATAAGTCAGCGGCATAAAGTGTTCAGTTTTCTTTTCTTTATATTTCATTTAAACACTTTATAAAGTTGCAATAGTCATTTAGATTTAAGGTAATTGTAGAGAGTTTCCACATTTTGTAATCAAATTCTATTTTCACGACACATTAAGGTTTACACGATTCCTATTTTTGTAAATTTTTAAAGGCAACCCAAGTTGCAGACTAATTTTATTGTTTATATTAAATTTGTTCAATATTAATAAATAACGTGCTTCATTTGGGTTAATTTATCAAAAATATAAAGTAAATTTTGGTTTAATTTCTTTTTGAACTCTACCAGGAGACTACAGAGTTGACGTCACACAGTGACAGATTGCTTAGAACAAATAATTGAGCTAGCCGAGGTATAGTATATTAACAACGAACTACATACTTTTAAAATTCACTTCAATTCAATTAAAATTATATTTATTAACAATAAAACATAAAAATAATAAAAACAAAACTATTACAATATATATATATATGGTATATATGGTAGCGGGTAGGTACCCCTCTATGATCCCGATAGAGGGTAGACTTACTTCAGGGAGGTAA
Organism: Diabrotica balteata; assembly: GCA_918026665.1. NCBI lineage: Eukaryota > Metazoa > Arthropoda > Insecta > Coleoptera > Chrysomelidae > Diabrotica > Diabrotica balteata. Next base: position 55,430,306 of record OU898280.1, read on the forward strand.
GGACTTATATCCCCCGCACCTATTTCACCGAAGGATTGCCGGTATAAGCAATCCCCCACTTACTGGCCAACGGCTTCGGGCGGATGAGCTGGTAAGTGACAGGGCACTCTTTTGTCCGAGGGTTGGGAAACCGGCCCTAAAGGCGAAGGAACCTCAGTAGAGGTCAACGGCATAAGGATGTAGAAGGCCGAGGACATCCACTGCATTAAAGATTCCATTGAATAGTCCTAGTATAGAATCATATATGGTAATGCTCAAAACTAAATAGGATTCCGGAGTAAGTTCCCCAATCAAATCTCCGGGGGGTGGGGGAGGGACAGTTATCAGTACATATGAAAAAGAAAAATTTACAGCAAAACCACAATTTTTAAAAATTTGCACATGGAATGTGAAAACTATGGCAAGGAGTGGAAAAATAGACAATGCCATTCAGGAAATGGAAAGAATGACCCTTGACATAATGGGAATGAGTGAAATGAGATGGCCCGGAACAGGAAGCATTGACAAAAAAGATCACAAAACAGAATATTCTACTCAGGGTCACTAGATGGAAAACTAGAGCATGGAGTTGGTGTGATAATAACGAGAAAAATTAGTAGATGTATTTTAAATTTTGTCCCAGTGTCCAATAGAGTAATGCTATTGCAAATAAGAGCCAATCTAGTGAATGTAAACATAATACAAATATACGCTCCCACTTCAGATAAAGACGACGAGGAAGTAGAGACTCTCTACCAAAGCATAGAGGATATATTAGAACGAATACCTTAACATGAAGTCAGCATTATAATGGGGGATTTCAATGCAAAACTTGGGGCCGAACGAAAAACGTCTCTAATTGGACCTTTTGGGTTAGGACAAAGAAACGAAAGAGGTGACAGACTAGAAATATTCGTAGAAGATAACAAGCTAGTGGTTCTGAACACATTTTATAAACTACCGCCGAGGAGATTGTATACATGAAAGGCACCAGCAGATAAACCCCATAACGTAATTAGAAACCAGATAGATTATATATTGGTAAATAGAAGATTCAGAAACAGTTTTAAATCTGTCAACACATATCCAGGAGCGGACATTGAATCTGACCACATACCTTTAGTGGGAGTCATGGATGTGAGACTGAAGACAATAAAGAAAAAATTTAGATCTAACTACGACATCACAGCCCTGCAATATCCGGAAGTTAAAAAGCAAGTGGCGGAATATATTAACAACCAAGGTAAACAACTAAAAGAAGAAAATAACATCCAACGAGAAATCAATAAATTCCAAGAAATAATTAAGACAACTAAACAAGATCTGCTAAAACCAAACAAAGAAACAAAGAAGAAATCTTGGATGACTCCAGAAATCCTTCACTTAATGGAACGCAGAAGGTTAATAAAAAGAAATAAAGATAAGTATAAAAAAATTCAGGCTTACATCAGAAGAAAAATAAGAGAAGCTAAAGAAAAAGAAGCTGTAGAGAAATGTACAGAAATAGAAAGACTACAAGCCAAGCATGACAATTTTAATGTACACAAAAAGATCAAAGAAATAACGGGTACTTTTAAAAAGCGAACACAAATCAAACTCATAGACACCAATGGAAAATTTATCATTGACACCCAAGAGATGAAACACAAATGAAGAATATATTTGGTGACACTTTTTCAAGATCAAAGCACGGATTATAGGCCTCTATTTTCAGAGAGGAGGACGGGCCCGGACATAGTTTAATCCGAGGTAAAAGAAGCAATAAAACGGATGAAAAGCAGGAAAGCTGTAGGGCCTAATAATATCGAAGCTGAATTTTTAAAACTCTTGGAGGAAGAAGGAATAATTTGGATCACGGCTGTCTTCAATAAAATATACAATACAGGAATCATCCCTGATAAATGGCTAGAATCAGAATTCATAGCGATACCTAAAAAACAGGGGGCTAAAAAGTGCAAAGAATATCGAACAATCAGCCTAATGAGCCATATGTTGAAACTGTTTCTTAGAGTCATCCATGGAAGAATTTATAAAAAGTGCAAGGAACAAATATCGGACAGACAGTTCGGCTTCATTAACGCAGTGGGTACCAGAGAGGCACTTTTCGGAGTACAGGTACTGATTCAAAGATGCAGGGACGATAACTGCGACGTTTACGCGTGATTGATCGACTATGAGAAGGCATTTGACAGAGTTCAACATCAAAAGATGATAAACATTTTAAAAGAGGCAGACCTGGATGACCTACTGAAATCAGACCGCATACATGAAAATTAACGGAGAAGAAACAGATCACATAAAAATACTACGTGAAGTAAGACAGGGATCTATCCTATTACCGTTGATATTTAATATGTACTCAGAGAAAATTGTTAACGAGGCTCTTTACGGAATAGATGAAGGCATCCTTCTAAATGGTGAAAGAGTAAACAATGTTAGATATGCCGACGACAACATGGTGATAGCAGATAGTTTAGAGGGACTTCAGAGGCTAATGGACAGAATAAACGAGTACAGTCAACAGTACGGACTAAACATTAATACCCACAAAACGAAACAAATGATTATCACCAAGAAGAATATAAACGGGGCTCATTTATACATTAATGAGACGCAGATAGAGCAAGTAAAACAGTATTGTTACCTGGGAACTATTATTAACGAACAGTGGAGCAATTTACAGGAAATAAAGTGCCGCATAGGAAATACAAGAACGGTCTTCAATAAAATGTGCGCCATCTTCAAAAGTCACAACATATCTCTTGATACAAAACTGAGACATTTGAGATGCTATGTTTTCTCTGTGTTGTTGTACGGGGCGGAGGCATGGACGTTTACAGACACCACTATTAAAAAACTTGAAGCAGTTGAGATGTGGCTTTATAGAAGAATGCTGAGAATATCATGGACATCAAGGATCACGAACAAGAAAGTTCTAGGAAAAATGAAGAAGGAACCAGGGATTGTGTTTACGATCAAACGCATAAAATTGCATTATCTGGGACACGTTATGAGAAATCAGCACCATTACTCCCTGCTACAGTCTATATTGCAAGGTAAAGTCGAAGGTAAGCGAGGACCTGGTAGAAGGAGAATATCATGGCTGCGGAATTTAAGAACATGGTTTAAGAAAACCTCAACGGAGCTGTTTCGAGCCGCAGCGAGCAAGGTTATGATTGCCAAGATGATTTCCAACATCCGAAACGGATAGGAATCAGAAGAAGAAGAAGAAGTATTTTTTAGAAAATATTGTCACTATCAATATTTTCCTGTAAACATATATTGTACAGTAGAGTACGCACTTATTATTGCAAGAGATGCATTTAATTTGGTTTGTAGACCTCACTGAAGACAGGGGAACCATATTTTCCAGGTTTCAAATAGCATTTTGACAACATTTTGTAACATGTGCACTATTATATCTTCTTTTATTATTGCTTAGAACGATATATCTATCAAATAATCTATTTTTTGTTTAGCACTGCCACCTATTAATAATCCTGGAATTTGACCTCTTTCGATTCTAATTCTTAATGAACTTTGATCAAATATTAAGCTGTCATGACTTGATGCTGGATGTTGAACAACAATATCCATTATCTCAAAAACCAAAAAAATATATATTTGAAGCAAATTGGAAAAAATTTCATAAACATAAACAAACAAAATTTTTGCGTACTCAAGCTCAATTTCGTGCTTTAGATCGGTTTATAGAACACAAATATGATTCAAGGTCGACCTCAAACATCGACCGATACTTGAGTATCGGCTATAAATATGGGCCTAATTTTCCCGGTCAGACGAGGGTGGTAAACATTTTTCTTTCTACTTTCTACTTCTACTTTCTTTTTCACTATTTTACTAGCCTACACGTGAAGCTAGTTCTGTATACATGAAGCGAATAATACTAGCTTGCTAGTTTAAAAGTGCTAGTTTGCTATCTTTTTCTTCTTTATGTGCCATCTTCTACCGAAGGTTGGCGAGCATCAAACGATAGGTTTCTCTGTTTTGTGCCGCATGTATTATGTTCGCAGCTTCTGATATTTAAAACCATTCTTTTAAGTTTCTCAGCCATGATTTCTTCTTTCTACCCAAACCACTTCTATCTTCAATCTTGCCTTCCACGATAAGCTGTAGCAGACTGTACTTATCATTATGGAACACATGACCGAGATATTACGCTTTCCTCCTTTTAACAGTTGTTAAAAATTCCACTTCTTTACCCATTTGTCTTAATACCTCTGTGCTGGTCATTTTGTCTGTCCAAGGTATTCTTAGTATGCGTGGATACAGCCACATTTCTAGAGCCGCTAACTTCTTTATAGTTGCTGCTGTTAACGTTCACCCTTCTACTCCATAAAGTAGCGTAGAGAGTATGTAGCATTTTGTGGCGCGCCATCGAAGGTAAACGCTTAGGTTGCGGTTGCTTAAAAGCTTTCTCATTTTGATGAATTTGAATCTTGCTATTTCAATTCGAATCTTAATATCTACGTCTGGGTCCCACTTATAATTTACTGTTTATCCCAGATATTTAAATCGGTGTACTCTTTCAATACAATCGGCTTTGATATTGAGGTCGATATGTTGAATGTTCTTTTTACTGATCATCATAAATTTAGTTTTCTTTCTATTGATCTTCAGTACAAATCGGTTGCTAGTCGTACTTACTCTATTTAGCATTATCTGTAAATCTTCGATGTAATCGGCGAGTATAACAGTACCGTCTGCATATCGAAAATTACTTATTGGTACGTAATTAGTCTTGATGCCCTCGTTGTACTCTTACAGTGTCTCTAGAAATATGTGTTCCGTGTAGAGGTTAAAAAGCAGTGGCGAAAGAATACAGCCCTGTCTTACCCCTTTCGAAATAATTACGTTTTCGCTCGCCATGTGTCAAATTTTTAAGTGGGCTATTTGATTCCAATACAATTTTTTTTATAATCTGGATATCCTTAGTGTCAAGACCTGAAAGATGTAATAGTTCTATGAGTTTATCATGTTTGATAGTATTAAATGCTTTCTCATAGTCGATAAAACAGGCGTAATCATTTTTCTGTTAATCCAGGCTTTTTTAAATCAAAACCTGTATTACAAAGAGGGGCTCTCGAGTTCCAAAATCGCATTTAAAACCGAACTGTGTTTTACTTATACTGTGTTCTAATTTTGCTCGTATTCTGGAATGGATAATACGTGAGAATATTTTAAGGGCGTGACTCATTAAACTTATAAGGCGATATTTACTGCACGTCTTAGAATTGGATTTCTTGGGGAGGGGCACAAATGTAGATTTCAACCAATCCGATGGAATTTGACCAGTATCGTATATCTTATTAAACAGTTTCAATACTACATTCATGTTGTTCTGGTTAAAAACTTTTGAATCCTTTACATCCTTTTACATCCTCTTACTTTTCCATCTTTCATTTGATCTATAGCTTTTATCACCTTACTTTTTAATATTTTTGGTCCATTCGGATCAAGAGTGTTCGTAGAAATATGACGATAATCCGTAAACAAATCTTTTATGTAATTTGCCCAAGTCTGTAACTGTTCTTCTTTATCTACAATAAGTTTGTTGTTCTCGTCTATTAACCTATAAAACTGTTTTTTCTTGTAAGTATAAGTAAACTCCTTTATTTTTTTATGCATGCTAAAACTATCGTGTCGTCGTTCTAGCTATGCTATCTCTTGACATTTTTCTTGTAACCATTTCTCTTTGTATTATTTTATCTTTCTGCTGACAGTTCTATCCAGTTCTTTATATTGTTCGGTCTTATTCTTATTTTCTATTTTTCTGCCCATTAGTTGTAATATTTCATCTGTTATCAATTAGTTTTTCTTCTTCCGCTCGTAGTCACAAATTATTTCTTTCGCACCGTTGCATATAGCGTAGCTTAAGTTGATCCAGTATCTTTCAATATCATCAGTATTAGTTGTTAAAGCAACAATACCAATAATGCTATTTGCAAGCTTGACTTTTTGTTTGCTATCCAAGCTTGAAAAACTAGCCTTGTGTAATCCAGGCTCAAGTCACAGGATCTAGCGGGCCATTTAATTGTACCACGTTTACTTATCAGTAGATCAGGAAACGTTTGATTGAGGAAGTCAATAGTTGCTCTGGAGTTGTCAGCCGAATACCCATCCTGTTGGAAATAAACCTCCTGAAAATTAACGGGAAGGCGTCGAACTGCCAAAATAATATGATTCTGTAAAAGTTGTAAATATTTGGGCCCGTTACGTTTTAAATCGATAAAGAATGAACAGACCATATGGTCGCTTAACATCCCAGTCCACACATTTAACTTTTGCAAATGCTGCGTTGGCACTGCAACACTAAGGTGCTTATTTTTTTCGAGAATAATACCTTGCAACGGATGGATTGTGTTTTTTATGTAATGAAAATGAAGATTCGTTAGAAAATAAAATATTTTTAAAAAGTGTACATTTTTATTCTGGTTATGTAACATAAATTCACAAAACCTAAAGTTATTTTCCGGAAACGGTTCTTGTGTTGGTTGTATCTTAAAACAGTAATATCTATTCCTTTTGGGAACTCGCTGGACAGTTCGAGCATTAACGCTAACTTCCTTAGCAATTTGTACACTATTCGGGTTTCACAAGCTTCTACAAAAGCACAAATATCAATATCCCTGTTTTGACGCTCGTTATCAATACGTCTAACACTTGGTTCATTACCTTTATGACACTTGTTACAACTGTTTACATATTCCGTTTGAAAATGTTTAATGGTATTTTTAACTGTTGTAACACTTGGTGGGTGTCTATTTTCGAAGGCAACAATAAATAAATAAATTACTTCGCGTATCGAACGACCCTGAAAGTACCATGTTACAAGTTGCACTTTTTCTTGGACGGTATACAACGAATTAGGCATTTTGTTAGTTATTTGTTTATTTTTTCAGAACTTCGTTTGAAATTTTTAATGTCAATGTGACAATTACGACAATTCGTACCTACTGTGAAATTAATATGCAGGTGGAAACGTGTATCATGTCACAGCGATTGCCATTGTGTTGTATGGTCAATAAAACAATGTCGTCGTCTATATATATATATATATATATATATATATATATATATATATATATATATATATATATATATATATATATATATATATCTATATATATATATATATGTATATATATATGTATGTATATATATATATATATATATATATATATATATATATATATATGTTATATACTAAAAGGCTAAGCCGTTTTCTTGTGCGCAATACCTCCTAAACTGTGATAGATAGAAATTTAAAAAAATCGAACCAGTTTAAAAATGGCGACCATAAAATGAATTTTTCCTATAGTAAAGTATAGGAATTTTACAGGTTTCATTCTATAAAATTTACAGTCCTAATTTTAAATGAATTTTTAAAATATGACCGCGTCTACTTTTTTCTTATACTTACTGATTGAATTCAGAATTATGAAACCGGAAGTATTTACTTCCCCACTTCCGGATTTAGTTTTGAAAATTATGGTTTCTTTCACGGTCTTCCCGAGCATATGGACGGTGCCGCGAGTTCTCAAACCGAGTTCTGTTTCTTAAACTGGCATTACGAGTTCTGGCATTTTACAATCTAGAATATGGAAAACAAAAGTTACTTCCGGTTTTACTTCCGTTTTTTATTTAAGAGGGGCGGAGTCTAACAATCATAGTGTTTCCGTTTCCTAATGTAAATCTTCCTGAAAATTCTAAAAAACTACTGTATCGATTTTCAGTTTAAAAAAATTGGCGTCGATACAGTTTATTTTTAGGATTTTTGGAACAGTTACACCAGTCGACGGAAACGATGGGTCGTTATCTCCACACCTCTTAAATATCAGCAAAACTTACATCAAAACTCGATGTCGACTTGTTCCGCTATAGTGTATTTTTATGTATGAGAGAGTAATAAAACAATAAATTATGTATGCAAATCCCTAAACTGTTGATACGGGTGACTCAATGAAAAACAGATATTTGTCAACAAGTTTACAGAAGTATATAGGAAAACAATTTTAAATTGAGTATGACCACCAGGTATAAAGGTTGAAGCAGAATAGAATACAATAGTTGTGAGGGTTACTAATCCCTAAATAAGGTTGCCAGTGTCGGAGTGATGGAGGTTAACAGGTGCCAATGAATTTGCAAGAAATGTAAGATGTTTATTTTATTGGTTATATATAATCAGTAAAAGTTTAATAAGTTCCTACCTATTTGCAAAATAAAGTTTAATTCTTTAGATAAAATAAAACGTTTTATTTTATCTGAAATGAGTGCATTCCACGAAGTAAGGGTTTCAACAATCAAACATTTAATTCTTTAATTTCAGGAATCTACGACAGTAATTGACTAGATAATTACCTTCTAAACTTATTCCACAGAAAATGTGATAGTGGGTTTTTCCATTTTGTAGGAAGGTCCAAGTGGCGTATTCAAAATTCTTAACAGTTCACTAAAAGTAGGTACTTGAGTTGCAAGGTACAGTTTATTGTGTATACTAGTGTTATGGAAAATTTGGAAGTGCCGTGTAAACGCCGAAAAATTGGTCCTTTAACAGTTAATGAAAAAACATTAATATTTAATTGTTTTAAATCATTTACAGACAAACGTTTATGTGAAAGTGTTGATGAGACCGTTGAGTTAGTTAGCAGTACACTTGGTGTTGGGAAATCTACGATTTACAGAGTTATTAAAGAAGAGAAATGTGGTAGTTTTCAAATGCCACGTAATGCTCCAGGGAAACCAAAATTTCAAATAGAATATCATTTTAAAGAAGGACTTCGACGGAAAGTGCATGAATTCTTCTTTAGACAAGAATTTCCAACATTGGATAAAGTTCTTGTCTCATTTCGAAATGATTAGGATTACCCAGAAATGAGTCGAAGTACGTTATGGAAACTTTTAAAAGAAATAGGCTTCCGCTGGAAAAAGAATCCCAGAAAGTCTATTTTATTAGAAAGAAGCGATATTGTCATATGGAGAAGACATTTTCTAAGAACCATAAAGGAAATGAGAAACCAAAAAAGAAAAATATTTTATCTTGATGAAACATGAATCAACGAGGGTCATACATCAAATAAATTTTGGCAGGATGAAACTGTTACAAGTCAAAGGCACGCTTTTGTAAATAACTTATCTACTGGTTTAAACCCACCATCAGAAAAGGGACGCAGGCTGATAATAGTACACATTGGCAGTTCAGACGGTTTTGTTAAAGGTGGTTTATTAACTTTTGAATCAACTCGTACCGGTGACTACCATGAAGACATGAACGCTGATGTCTTTCAAGAATGGTTCGAACAAATGATAGATCTTCTTCCTAAGAACTGTGTAATAGTAATGGATAATGCAAGTTATCACTCCAGACTTATAGAAGGACTGCCCACAACCAAGTGGTTAAAAAAATACTTGCAGAATTGGCCGAGTTCAAAAAATATTACGTACCATCCCGGATCTATAAGAAAGGAACTTTATTCGTTGTGTGCCCTTCATAAAGAAAAATTTTAAAAATACGAAATTGATGAAATTACCAAAAATCGTGGAATGACAGTACTTAGATCCCCACCATATCATTGTGAATTAAACCCGATTGAACTGGTATGGGCACAGATAAAGAGTGAAGTTTCAAGAAAAAATACCACTTTTAAAATTCATGATGTTAAACAGTTGTTTTTGGAGGCCGTAAATAATGTAAAACCTGAAAACTGGGAAAAGGCAGTAAATCACACTATTAAAGAAGAGGAAAAAATGTGGAAGCTGGACAATATTACTGATAAAATGATCGAGCGAGTTATTATAAATCTTGGTTCTGAAAGTTCATCTTCTGAATCTGATTTGGATTTGTAACAAGTAGCTGTAAGTTTTATATTAATATTTTTATTCATCTATTTAACATACCTTAGACTCTTTTTCTCTTTTGTAATTTTTAAAAATTAAAACAAATGTGAATTTTTTAAAACACTTTTTAATGTAGGCCAGTCAGTTCTAATATAGTGTGTGATAAAAGAGGTCACTTTTGTTTACATACATATAACACTTTATAACACTGAAATAATTCATTTATTTTTTACAATTATTCAAAGTAATTTTTCAATTAATCTTGAGCACGCCCATGGAGTGGTCGGAGATACCAGTTAAAATTATGCTTATTACTCTCTCGTTCATAAAAATAAACTATAGTATATATTAAATTATAAACATTAATTTATACAAAATTGTTCCGGTATTATATTATATTAGCAGAATAATTTGCTATTATTTGAAACATTAATTTGGTGTTAATTGGCTTTCATTTAGGTGCACAAATTCATTATATTAGATTGATTACAGTTTTGTTAACTAAAAAGTAATTATGTATGAATTGATTGGAGCAAATTCGTGTTGAATATGTTTGATGGATGTGGATGAAGCTTCCATTAGGGATATGTCAACATAAGCAAAAAGAAACATTTTTTTATTTTGAATAATTATTTAATTTTCTTTATAAACTAATAGGGCATAAACAACTTACAAATAAGGGAAACCCAAATTGCCAAGAGAATAACAAAAAGCAAATAAATTTTTAAAATGTGGTGGTAGTTAGCTTTTACAAAAAGTAATAGGTAGTAGCATAATACCGGAGGAAATATAGCAATCATGTTAATGTTCTTGAACAAAGGATATACGAAAGACTCTAATAATTTTTAAAGCGTATATTTATTCTACACAACACTCCAATTAACAACAAGAATAATAGCAGCAAAAATAAATGAGCAGATTACCTAACTAGAAGAACAAGGAGTATTTTGGACAGGGAGATCTTGTATTGAAGCAGTTTCATAATACGCAAACTTGCGAAAAATTTATGATGTACAGTAAACCAATATATTTTTGTTTGATCGTATTACAGATAGCTTTAAATAAAGGATAATTATTGAAATTTTAACTAAACCAGCAACCAAAAAGTTATTTTAATATATTGTGGAATGTTAACTCTTAGCAGTATATTTTATATTGTAATTATAATAATTTATAAACAAAATGTATTTATTTGTAGGTGACAACCTGCTGGCTCCCTTTTCTTTGCTAGAAGTTTAACGTGATGCCTTGGTCATTTTTATGACAAAAAACTCTCTTTGATTTAATTTGGAACAACGCTGCCAAACAATGCTACCTAAAGTTAAATATAAAACTTTCAATATAAAATCATATTAAAAAAAGCAACATTGAAAGTATTCTGTTAGTTTACTAAACTTTTTTAAACTTGTGTTATTTAAACATTTTACATAAAAACTTACGTATTTCTGTTTTTTTTTTTATAAAAAACTTCTATTTTTGTGGTTCGTGAGTTAAACTTTTGCACAAATTCCATCTTTTTTGAGCTGCATATCTTTGTAAGATAAACTGATGATGTATATGGATGCATATACGAAACGCCTTTTTTTTAATAAAGAATAAAGTAGAACGTATTATTTTTATTTTCCAAATATATATATATATATATATATATATATATATATATATATATATATATACACTCACCGGCAAAATTAACGGAACACCTTAAAATTGGGACATGTTAGATGTCTCGAATTTCCTAAACCTGTTTTCCGATTTTAGTGATTTTTTTAGTATGTTATTAATATATTATTTAAGAATATCGATGTAATAATATTGTTGCTAGACAGGTCAATGTCATTTTATACCGGGTGTAACAATCCTACTGTGTTTTTTCCTTAAAGTTTGGAACACCCTGTGGAATATTCTAGCATATATAAAATATTGAAATTAAAACTTGATTATAGCCTCAGATTTTCTTAACATTTTCTGTTTTGATTCATTTGCTTATGTTTGATAATAAAAAAGTTAGGTACGTTAACAACTAGCCATGTTTTTCATCAATAAATCCTCATTTTCTGCTTAGTTTAATAAACAAGCCTAAAGTAGGCTATGAGAAGTTAACAATTTAATACACACACCGGCAAATTTAAAGGAATCTGTTATTAATGCAGTATTCTTTTATATTTGTATTTTATAGACTATATCTACATAGCTTTGAAAGCTCCTTGTGACAAGAAAGTCTTAAATGTCAAATTAATTTGTTTATTTGTATTGTGTTTTACATTTTACAGTCATTCTATCTGTTCATAACAAGTACAAACTTGTATTTAATTAAGCGCATAGTAAGAAAGAGACTTAAAAAAGCCGGTCTCAAGTCATATGTGCCAATAAAAGCTCCCAGACTCCAGAGACACCATCGTTTAGCACGACTACAATTTGGTCGAGTACATCAAAATTGGAATGATAACCACTGGAGTCAAATTCTCTTTACGGACGAGAGCCGTTTCTGTGTAAATTACATCGACGGTAAACAAAGATTGTATCAACGCCAAGGAGAACGAAATGCCCCTTTCAATTTTACTACGACCGTACCTTTTGGTGGAGGTTCAATTATGGTGTGGGGCGGTATATGTTTGGGAGCAATAACAGAGTTAGTGGTGATTGATGATGGAGCATTAACAGCAAATAAGTATATCAGAGATATTCTCCAAGACCATGTGGTACCTTTTTCACCATATATTGGCGAAAATTTTATTTTAATGCAGGATAATGCGAGCCCACACGTCGCAGACTGTGTAAGATATTTCTTATTACAAGTGGGTATAACAACGATGAATTGGCCAGCTTGTTCCTTAGACCTAAACCCGATAGAGGATATGTGGGACATGCTAGGCAGAAAACTTAGGGCACGGGTTCCTGCTATTCAAAACAGAGAGGAAGTCACAATTGCTTTGATTTAGGAATGGGAGAGACTGCCCAACAACTGATCGATAGCGGTATCAGAAGTATGAGAAGACGAATAACTGTAGTTGTAAGGGCTTGTAGGGGAAACACACGCTATTAAAGACAAAAAAATGCATAAAAAACCAATTTAAGTTCAAACTGTACAATAAAGTTAATGCGTTTAAAATCCGTATTTTCTTGAGTCTGACATCTTTGTGTTTTATTTCTTCTTAAACAGGTTTTATATTGTACTACCATTGTAATATAAATTCAAAATACTTCACCAACATTCGTATTATGATATTATCTAAACAGTATATAGACTAGAGAGAAAATACTCAGATTTTATGGTTGTTCCTTTAAATATGCTGGTGAAACTAAGAAGAAAATGAGCATTTATTGATGAAAAACATGGCTAGTTGTTAACGTACCTAACTTTTTTATTATCCAACACAAGCAAATAAATCAAAAAAGAAAATGTTAAGAAAGCCTGAGACTATAATTGAGCTTTAATTTCAATATTTTATATATGCTAGAATATTCCACAGGGTGTTTCGAACTTTAAGGAAAAAACACAGTATGATTGTTACACCCGGTATAAAATGACATTGACCTGTCTAGCAACAATATTATTTTATTAATATTCTTAAATAATATACCTATAACATACTAAAAAAATCACTAAAATCGGACAACAAATTTAGGAAATTCGAGTCATCTAACATGTCCCATTTTTAAGGTGTTTCGTTAATTTTATCGGTGAGTGTATATATATATATATATATATATATATAATATATATATATATATATATATATATATTTATATACATTATTAACATCATAAATCATTATACATTTATTAAAATTACCATGCAAGAGAACTAGAAAGATCGTAAAATGCACTTCCAACTATATAATATATTATATATATATATATATATATATATATATATATATATATATATATATATATATATATAAATATAACACTGTTTTTGATGGGTTGGAGTCAATAAAAGGGGCTATTTGTTGACTATTTTTTACTCGAGCTTTCAATTGTGATTACAATTTTTATCAAGAGCTTCTAAAAAATACAAAATATCTTACAAAGTTGAACTAGAAATAAAAAATTTTTTGTTAACTCACCAAATAAAATTAGTTTTTTATATAAAACTACTGCTTAACATATTAAATACATATTATATATATATATATATAATATATATATATATATATATATATATATATATATATATAATATATTATATAGTTGGAAGTGCATATTACGATCTTTCTACTTTCTACGAACTAGAAAGATCGTAAAATGCACTTCCAACTATATAATATATATTGCTAAGTTTGTTAATTTGTAAACTGTATCTAGTTTTAATTAATTGTTTATACAACATGACCTCAGAATGTCCAAGCTTTTTTTACACATTTAAGATCATTGACTGCTATATGTCTTTTTGAGATAACACACTTGTAATAACTTTATATGTAATAACAATTCTATGGATGTTTGGTTTTTCATACTGTTCTTTTTAGACGAACTGATGATGCTTTCTGATTAAATAGATAAAGTAGCCACCTTCTTTGACTACCCACTTCACCTTTTAACCGAAAAACCCACCACTCTTTGAGTGATCCTTATTATATATATATATATATATATATATATATATATATTATATATATATATATATATATATATATATATATATATATATATACATATATATATATATATATATATATATATATATATATATATGACTTACCAAAACGTAAAACGTGACACAGACATTAACTAACTGACATATGTATAAAAGTTGATATCTGATATCTCATTGTTTACAGTCATTAGTATATAGTTATTTTTATATGGGCGTATCGTTGATGTTTTCGAAAAATGTAAGATGGAGATACGTTATGACTTTAAGAGCTTTTTATGATGTTATATTATTATTGATATTTATGATGTTATATGATTATTCTCAATAGAAAAATAAAAAACTATCTAGAAGTTTAAAAAAAGGCGTCAATAGAAAGAATCTAACCGCTTTTCTTGTGATGATTTTCGCGAACATTGAAATATCTACAAAATAGATGAATCTAACCTCTTTTCTTTTGAGAATATTCGTGAACATTGAAATATGTTCACGAATACACACGCTGTCATTTCGAGCGTAGGAAGAGATTAGAAGAGAAAAAAGATTATTAGAAAGAAGACTAAGTATTAAGAAGTCAAACTGTAACAATTCATTTTTGGAAAAAGTCAAGTTTTTGTTAAATTTTCATAGAAAAGAAACCCAGCAATAATAAAGTATAGCAAGTAATATATAAATAAAGCAAGTAATATATAAATTATTAATAGTAGAAAGTTAATCAAGTAAACAAGAAAGAATATTTCACCCATTTATAAATGTTAATAAGAAGAAAAATATTTTGAAATGGTGGAAGCTGCTAATTGAAACATTGTTGTCTATTTTGGGCAAGCGATTTCATAAAAAGAAGGATAACCAGAGGCTAATAACGGAGACATTGGGTGGCGATTAAAACCTTTATTTTGGAAAACAATTTCATTTAGTCATTCAGTGACAGAAAGGTACCAAATTTTGTTAGTATAATTTAATTATTGTAATAAGTATTTCATTTTAAAGATAGATTGTTTTAAATTTATATTTAAATATTATCTAAATTAGATATACATGTGTGTTTTCTAAAAATTATAATAAAGATAATTTTAAAAGTGCTTACAAACTTTTTCTTTGAGAACCGCGACAAAAACCCTATATATGTTGACCAAATTATTTTTATAAAAACCAAATGCATAGGAATAGGTAGTGGTTTTTCTAAGCTATGATAAAGAGGTCGATATCGATATGAGAGTAATAGTCAGTTTTTAATAAACAGTTATGTTAAAGGCGCAGGTACAGGAATTTTTTGAATACAAAATAGAAATCTGGTGTATACAAACTTTTGAATGTAAGGAGAAAGCTTTTAGTAAAAGAAGTGCATAAAAAATAATCTTGATATTTAGTTATATCGTTATATCGAGACTTGTAAACAAAACGAAAGGAATTATTTATGAAATTGGAAATACCAAATGATATAAGGTCATGACAACAACGAGTTTGTTTACTGAGAAACTATTGAATGTGATTGGTTGGAATTTAAAGTGTGGAGTATATGATGCTGTAATCTGATTGGTAGAAGCTAAGGGTAGAGGAAAACAAGGCCAAGCCGATTTTGCGATGCTGGAGCAGATGGAGACTGTGTTCTGGGGTTCTAAAGAAGTTGGTCGTTTTGGGTGCTCCATAGCCTGCAGTAAAAGTAAGCAGAGTTGCTTGTAAATAAAAAATGGTGTATAATGTTTGATGTGTCTGTGGAACAAGCCATAGGAGTGGCAGGAGTTCAAAGCGAAATTTACATCCTATAGTAAGAAAAATAGGTGTAGCATGTAATAGTGCTAATCTGTGAAATAAACATCCTTTCGATTAATAAGAAAATGCGATCCTGTGGGATATGTGTTTATCCAGGAGGTGTTTTGAAGAAGTTGTAGCGGCGTTAGTGTGTGTCAGATACATTCACCAGCTGATAAGAACAGGGGTGTGTAAAGCATCCAAGAATAGGAGCAGTATATGGTCAGAGCACAGTGGGAAGAGAAAAGGAGCCACTAGAAAGATTATGTAAATAAAAGGTCAGTCTAATATACAATAAAAAAAGAACTTTCAACCACACTCGCAATGATCATAACTAATTTTATTCTTAACTAATTTATTATTAAAAAAAATTAATTAAGAGATCCTCTTTTTGATAAGAGATAATTTGTGTATGAACGTTAAGGAAATTTTAAGTTTAATTACACGTATTAAAACATAATTTTTATATTTGGTTTAATTATAAATTTATTTAATCTAATAAATTGAAAGTGATTGTTAAAAATTGTTTAATAATTTATTATCACAAATTTATTTATTTTTATTTATTTTTCCATTGTTTTTCTTTTCGTTAAAGGCAATAGTATAGATATTACTTTGAAGCCAAGTAGAAAAATTAACGATAAAAATAACCCTGAGATTAAAAATTAATTAACTGTATTTCAAAATTAAACTACACGATTGACAAGGTCTCACAAAAAAGTATTGGGCGCCCAGACCAGGTAAAGGTCTCCCATAAAGTACTTAATATCATCAGAGATTTCGATGACTTTAATTATAGTCCTAGAGGCAAACCTTCAGCATAGTAAGGCAGCTTCAATATAACTCACTATTACTATGGGAAGGTTCGATGTAGCTTGGAGACAGACTTACAGAACAAATGAACTACAATTGACCAACTAATCTAGGGTAGTATTTTTCTTTTAGTTCATCTCCTATCGGATATCATCAAGGTTATTCGAACTTTGTTTACAGCTGTTCTGAACAATTCATTTACAAGGCAACCAAACCACTCTCTTAGATTTTTCATCCAGAAAATTATTCTACGACCCGGATTCCTTCGTTAAGTAAATCATGACGTACCCTATCAAAAGCCTTTTCAATATGTGTGAAACAAGCGTTTATTTCTTGATTGACGTCCAACCATAGCTAGATGAGAACATTTAGAGCAAACAGAACGTCCCTAGTGCATAGATCTTTTCTCAATCTCAACTGTGTCTCGCTAATATCAAGTCCCAACTTTCTGTAAACATGGTTATGATTGATTTTTAGAAATACCTTAAGCAAATGATTCCTTAATGAAAATGGTCGATGAACGAAACATTCTTTTGCATTAGCTGTTTTGGTATTGGACTGAATGTGTATAACAGCCATTCTTGGAAATAATACCAGTATTGTATATGTCGTTAAATATATGTACTATTATAATAGAGTTACCATTCAAAAGCGTTAATAGTTCTATTGGAATTTGGTCAGCCTCTGTTACTATTTAATTTTTAGCATTTTTTAGCATTTTATATTTCTTCTTTCAATATATCAGCACTAGTTTTACTCTTTACTTGTAAAAGTTGTTTATATTATCAGAAAATAATTCATTTATATATTAAGTCCTCTGCAGATTATTTTTTTAGTCCGTTATTATCTTTCCATCTCTGTCCCTAATATTTCAATGTCGTTTTTCTTTCGAATCCCTGCTATCGCGTTTCCTTTTTTGTACCTATTAAATCTATCGTATTTTTTATTAAAGTTTTCCATTTTTTCACATTGGTTTTTAATCCATAACTGACAGATAGGCTCAATAGTACACTGATTAAAGGGGTGAGCATTTAATACAATTTATTATGCTGCTTGATTTAGACATACTAATCGTAGAAAATAAGTCAACACTCGTAACTTCATAACGAAATAATGCAATTGGTATAATAGTGGTTACGACTTACGTTACCTAGATAAACAAAACAAAGCTTGAGATATTTTTTATTTTTTTTATTTATTTAACAACTTGCAAACACGCCATCATTTAATGTTAATTGTAGCTCAAGTTAACGCTAGAAATCTATCCGCAGTTTAACTTTGCGTTACTAGATGTCAGTGTATTCCATTTGTTACAGTGTTACCATGTGTTACATTGCCCAATTTGGAGCGAACGAATAGTATAGTTCCGAAACCGAGATTTCAGTAAGTAGTTTTATTAGTTTACTAATAAGACTTTCCGGCAATTTAAATAATTATTGATATAGTTAAGGAAATAAGTTATAACATAAAAAATATTGCAGGCAACCTTTCTCATTAACAAAAAATTTACATGAGACTGAATCAGACTGTTACCAAATGGCCACACAAAGTTATAAGTATATATATTATATAATATATATATATACATATATAAATATATATATATATATATATATATATATATATATATATATATATATATATATATATATATATATAACACTGTTTTTGATGGGTTGGAGTCAATAAAAGGGGCTATTTGTTGACTATTTTTTACTCGAGCTTTCAATTGTGATTACAATTTTTATCAAGAGCTTCTAAAAAATACAAAATGTCTTACAAAGTTGAACTAGAAATAAAAAATTTTTTGTTAACTCACCAAATAAAATTAGTTTTTTATATAAAACTACTGCTTACATAATGAACACAAAAAATATTAATAAAAAAAAATTTCTTATTCTAATAAATGTTTCTCTGAAAAATTTAGATGAAGTTTCTTAAGAAAAAAATTGAATTTATAAACAAAAAGAGAATTTATAAACAAAAATTTATAAACAAAATTATTTTGTTTATAAATTCAATTTTTTTCTTAAGAAACTTCATCTAAATTTTTCAGAGAAACATTTATTAGAATAAGAAATTTTTTTTTATTAATATTTTTTGTGTTCATTATGTAAGCAGTAGTTTTATATAAAAAACTAATTTTATTTGGTGAGTTAACAAAAAATTTTTTATTTCTAGTTCAACTTTGTAAGACATTTTGTATTTTTTAGAAGCTCTTGATAAAAATTGTAATCACAATTGAAAGCTCGAGTAAAAAATAGTCAACAAATAGCCCCTTTTATTGACTCCAACCCATCCAACCCATCAAAAACAGTGTTATATTTTTTCCAAACGAGTCATAAGTACTTCTTTTTTCTTACTCTTATATATATAAATATATATATATATATATATATATATATATATATATATATATATATATATATATATATAAGTATAAGGATAATGGTAGACTTGTGGATAACCTGTCCCGAAGACAATGGTATTGGTCTATGCTTACATGGTTAATTGATGCTTCGGTGCAAAATGTGTGGATACTTTATAAGTGTTCAGGAAGACCGACAACTAATTCGAGTTGTTGACGTGAAATCGCGACTACTTACCTTACGAAATTAAAAAACCATCCTATTAGACCTGGTAGACCAACAATAAGTAGAAATAGTTTATCTCTTAACAGAATATCTGACAACATTAGGTACGATGGTGTTAACCATCTCATTATATCTGTTCCTAATAAAAAACGAAGGCGGTGCGCAGGAGAAGGGTGCTGCTTAGTAGGACGTACGGAGTGTGAGAAATGCGACATTGGCTCCATTGAATGCTTTGCCATATTTCATAAAGAGTAAATCTTATAATATTTTTATAGTATTTTGACCTAGTGTTACAGCATATAGTCACAGTTTGTAATGTCATGTGTTCGATAAACAAATAAAATTTAATAAGTTTTTCTGCTTATTTGTATTTTTCCTAAACTAAACTTAGTTTTACAAAAAAGATTTTACAAAAAAGATTTGAGAAGAATTAATTTAAAAAAAAATAATTCAGGCTTTGGGTTAATATTGTTCTGTGAAAACGAGTCGAACCTTTGGCGAGGTTGGATATATTTACATAATTACCAGTCTCATAGCATTTAGTTTTTGCGCTTTTATTTATATCCACTTAATAATTAAGGTGTTGTGTTATTATAAAGAAAAATACCCAATAAGTTCACATAGAACTTATTGGAAAAAATCTGTAAGTAATTTTAATTTAACTAGATATTTCAAAACAGGTTCATAATGTTTATATTACCTGATGTCATTAAAGACGAAAATTGATGATGTTAATAGTCCAGGGGCGTCAAGGCACACGTTATTGACATTATATAAAACTTCTTCATATTGTGATACAAGATATTTTATTTTTTCATCACGAATTTCAAATCACCTTATTTGTATTTACCTAGCTAGTGAAGAATTAGTAGAAACTGTCATGAATGCTGACAACGAAAGAATAACTATCAATCAACAAATAGTTTATGCTCGACTCTTAATTACACCAAATGAAAGATTACTTATTTTTAATGTTTGCCCTAGTATTCCTCACACTTTGATAGAATATGAACTTAAAAAAAAGGTCTCAATTTATTATTTCTAAAATATATTTTTTTACGAATAGGTACAACAACCCAAAATATAGACATATATACTGAGCTTTCGAAGACATACATGTATCTCTTCTTTAGAAGCTACATTATTCCTCCCTCAATTGTCATAAACGACGATCAAATATCTTATCGTAATTTCTTATTTTTAAAAAAGCAGATGTGTTACTATTGTAAACAAGCTGACCATTTTGTAGGCGTCCTGCACAAATCCAAATCAAAACTTAACAACAGTGCCAACTACTACTATAACTACAGTAGTTAATACTCTTCCACATGACGTCCCGATCACATCAGCATTTTCAGCGAATTCCTTTTTCTAACAATCCTTGACTATACCATCTTTAATAACTATATCGATATTAACTGCATCCCAAATATTACCTTTAATATCATTACCAAGTTCTCAAACTACATGCACATATACAACTATATCAATTACCCAGTTACCAACAGCACTTAATGTTTCACAACCTCATACATCAATCCCAAACACTTCCTTAACACTTGGATGCCCTATCAAAAGCATATCAATAGATACCACTGATACACTTGAAATAACTGATACACCAAGTCGAGAAGTAAATACAGCTAAGCGCAGCCCAGAGTCTATCTAAAACTTATATAGAAGACACACTACTACTACTACTACTACTCCGTGGCGTTACAACCCTTCGTGGGTTTTAGCCGACTCGACAACATGCCTCCACTGTTTTCTGTCTTGAGCAACCTCCATCCAATTCTCCACGCCCATAGTGCTTAGGTCTCCTGCTATATTATCTCGCCACCGGAGACGAGGGCGTCCGCGTGGTCTCCTTCCAGTTGGGACTTCCTCCCACACCAGTCTTATTGTTCGTTCGTCAGAATGTCTTCTGAGGTGTCCTGCCCATTGGAGTCTTCTGGACTTTATTTCTTTTATGATGTTGGCGTCTGGGTAAAGTTCTTCAAGCTCTTTATTAGTTCTTATCCTATATTGTCCTGATGCTTCCTCAAGCAGCGGACCAAAGATCTTCCTTAGGATTTTTCTTTCCCAAACACGTAGTCTCTCTTCATTTGCCTTTGTTATCGTCCACGTTCCACTTCCATACATCACAACGGGTCGTATGATTGTTTTATAGACCTGTATCTTCGTACCTCGTGTTAGTTGTTTTGATTTTATAAGGTTTTGGAGGGCAAAAATACATCTGTTGCTGGCCTGAATCCTGTTGTTTATTTCTTGTCATCCGTTATTGTCTTCAGTTATTGTTGTTCCAAGATAATTGAATTCTCTAACGCGCTCAAAGTTAAAGTCATCGATGGTAATGTTTTGACCGATTCTGTCTCTGCTTTGGTTATTGCGGCTCATATACATATATTCCGTCTTGTTTTCGTTGGTTTGGAGCCCCATATTCTCTGCTTCCTTCTCAAACCTTACGAAAGTCTCCTTCATCCTTAATCGTTAATCGCGTGTTTCCTATTAGATCTATATCGTCTGCAAATGCCAGAAGTAAGTTTGGTCCTTCTCGATGAAATACTGTATTCGGTTTTTCGGTTCTTGCACTTCTGATTATGTGCTTCAGAGCTAAGTTGAAGAGTTGTGGTGAAAGTGCATCTCCCTGTTTTAGTCCATTGTTTATTTCAAATGTCTCCGAGTATTGTTGTCCAACTCTCACCTTACATCGAAAGCCAAGTTCCTGCATCGCTGTCCTCAGTCTGTCCTACATACTCTATCAAATGCTTGTTTAAAATCTATGAACATCTGATGAAGCTCCCGATCAAACTCTCAGCATTTTTCCATTATCTGTTTTATTGTGAATATCTGGTCAATTGTAGAGCGGCCCGGTCTAAATCCACATTAATAATCTCCAACGATTTCTTCTGTGTATGTTTTGGTTCTTTCTAGCAGGATGTTTGCAAGAATTTTGTAGGTGGTGTTTAGGAGTGTTATTCCCCTGTTATAGAAGTCACACTAGGCTTACTTAATTTGTTTTAAGAAATCTATATCGACATTGTATATATATATATATATATATATATATATATATATATATATATATTATATATATATATATATATATATATATAAAATCGCGATGTACTAAAATAATAAACCCAATTATTTGACAACCAAAACCTCAGCTCAATAGCGACTCGTCCATACAACCATTTGAATGGGTATTATACCCGTTTAGAAATTTTCCGTTTTCCTTCTATAATTTGTCTACAAGAAACTCATTTTAAAAATACCAAAATTTATAATTTGAGAAATTATACAAGCGTATCTGAAATTATTATGAGATATTCTTATCTACTTGTTATCCTTTTGACCCCCCTATTAATATTTTTGATTTTTTAATATTTACTCTCAGGTTTGTTTTTTGATTATTTTTATTAACAATGGGTGCTACTTTCTATTCTCTTTATATCTAAATTAGCTATATCTTCCTTTTTTTACTATTCTTGTATGCTTGATTTAATTGCGTGAATCTGTTTTAAAGTTTTTCAAAATGAAAGTTTTATATTTTTTGTGTTTTTATTTCGCTTAAATAAATCAATCGTGTGCCAATTTATGTGTAAGCTACATATCTTTTCCCATTAACATAAATCATCTATTTAATTATTTGTGTAACAAAATTGCAACATAACAAAATAAAAAAATTAAAGAATAAGTGATGTTAAATGAAACAATCACAGGCAGGTTTTCACTGCGAAACCCGGACTATAGTGGGAGCATCAATTCAGAACGGCTTCAGTAATATTACCAAATAAATCTGGTCGCAAAGATATAACTGAAATAAGTGGTATAGGGGTATCTGATATAAAGCTCTTTGTTCTTTGTTTTGAATGAATGTTAAACGAACAGATTTAGAAAGGCTTTGGACCACAGTAAATCTTCTTATTCTAATGTTATTCGCGATTATCGTTTTTGAATAATATAAAATAAATGTGTCTTTTAATTAAAATATAATATAAGCTGCGAATGTTATTAATTATGAAGATTTAAAAACACAAATACCAGCATGTTTTAAACAGTAGTTTACATTTTTTATTGATTAGCTGTTTTACGTTAAAGTATGTTAATAAAAATATACCAGGGTATCCAGAAAATAAGAATATAACTACATGGTGATTAGATTATGCCCAGTTATCATCACTATAATTCTAGCTTTACAACGTTGTGTTCTGAGTTCGTTTTTGGCAGTGGTCAGGTAAAGTTCTTATCAGTGCGTGAACGAGTCTTCATTAAGTGTTTGTTTATTTGTTTTTGATTGTTATGATCGGGGATTCGGACGGAAGATATGAACCTCCTGATAGGGGAAAAAGTATAATTATAGATGAAGTGACTATGGAATTTAGCGGAAATGGAAAAAGCGACGAAACAGGTGGTATTGAAAAAATAATAAAACAAAAAAATAAATATAGTTCAACGGACCAAGGTCCATATTATGTATTTGTGCAAAGTAAAGAAGGAAACATAGGTAAGTTTCATAAAATTTCTACTGCAAGATTAATTTTAAACGCAGAACCGGAGATCAGGGATAACATTTTAAATATTTCTGTAACTGGTAGAAATAAAGTTAAAGTCGAATTAAATTCATTCAATAGTGTCAACAAGTTAGTCGAGTCTAAATTATTTCAGGAAAAAAATTACGAGGCTTATATACCCACTTTCTTTACATACAAAAAAGGTGTAATAAAAAGTATTGACAAGGATATCAAAGACGATGATTTATTAAACATAATTAAACCTAAATATGGAAATAATTTTAAAGTTTATGAAGTAAGGAGAATAAAACGAAAGGTAAATGGTGAGTTACTCCCGACAATGGCAGTTATTGTTACTTTTAAGGGGCAAATGATACCTAAACAGGTAGTAATAGAAAAAATTATTTACGATGTTGACATATATGTTCCACGAGTAATTCATTGCAGACAGTGCATGAGGTACGGCCACGTTAATGCACAATGTAGAGGTAAAGTTCGATGTGGAAAATGTGGCAATGAACATGACAAACAAATTCATGTAATTCGCAATTGACATCATGTATATTATGCAAAGGAAATCATGAAGCAATGGATAGGAAAAATTGTGAAGAATTTTATCGTCAAAAACAAATTAAAACATATATGGCCACAGAAAATTTATCCTATAGTGAGGCTAATAAAAAATATGATCATAGTTACGCAACGGTGACAAAGAATGTAAATAAAAGCACTCATTACTCAGTACCAGTTAAACGCAGACGAAATTTAGAAAGTTATCCTAATTATCCCCGTTCAGGATATTCCGACGAGCATAAGGAGATTCTTTCATCTCCATCTACTAGTAGTCAACCGGTATATCAAAATTATAGAAATATCCCTAACTATTCCCAATCAACAATGAGCTCAAATTTAAATAAAAACTGTAAAATAAACTCTGTTTGTGATATGATTATAAGCACTTTTAAAAATGTATTAAAGAATAACTCAATAAATTTAGACAATATAAAAATGTTTGACGATTTTAAAAATAATTTAAGTCGTATTCTCGCAGATAATGAATAAGTTCAAAATTGTACAGTGGAACGCTAGGTCCATTGTACACAATAAAGGTCATTTTGAGAAATTTATTTTTGAAAATAATATGGATATAGCTATAATTAGTGAAACGTGGTTAAAAGAAGAAAATAATATTAATTTCAGTGGTTATAATATATTTCGGAGAGATAGAGATGATGGTTATGGAGGATTAGCTATTTTAACTAAAAAACACATTCAGTTCACAGGTCATCCAAATCATCATAAATTCAATCAGGTTATGAGTATGTCAATAACAGTCAAATTAAAATCAAATAAAGTTCTTAATATATATTCAGTGTATGCAAAACCAAATTTAAACGTATCAAAGAGTGAATGGAAAAAGTTTTTTAATAGTTTAAGTACACCATTTTTGGTGGCAGGAGACTTTAATTGTCACCATAATGCATGGGGTTGCGATCAGAATGATAGGGCTGGACTTAGTCTATTAGCAGCAATAGAAGACTGTGAGTTACGTTTTTTAAATAATGGGGCCGAAACTATAGTACCTAGATTATACAATAGAAATAAATCAGCTGTGGACATAACTATATGTTCCAGTGACATATCTTCCTGTTTTGATTGGAACGTAAAAATGTAGCTCTAGGTTCTGATCACTTTCCAATAATAATTGAAAGCGATGTTGATAGTACAACAATAGTTAATGAGAGAACCCGATGGAACGTGAACACAGCAGATTGGTCGTTATTTTCTTCGATTCTTGAAACTATTGACACCAAAGATATAAATACTGATGAAAATATTAATAACATATATAATACATTTAACAATATAATTAATGATGCTTGTGAATTATCAATACCTAAGAAAAAAATGACGATCAATAGTAAGTTTAATAAAAAATGGTGGAATCCAGAATGTGCACAAGCTATAAAGTTTCAGCAAGAAACTTTTTTAGAATTTAAACGAAATAGTACATATTATGACAATTACATAAAATATCAGAAAGCAGAGGCAATTAAGAAAAAAACAATATTAAAAAGTAAAAAAGCTTCTTGGCGAGAATTTTGTAATCAATTAAATAAAAATACTCCGGTCCAAGAAATTTGGAAAGAAATTAAAAAAATCAAAAATACTTTAATATACAAAAATAATTGGACTGAAGAATTTTTAAATAAGTTAGCTCCGCCCTGGGTTTCACCAAATTTAAATGTAAACCATCCTAAAAGTGAATAATAATAATTCAAACTATTTGTTAAATGAATTTACTCTAAAAGAACTAGAATATAGTTTAAAGTGTCATAAAAATACTGCTCCTGGCTTAGACAATGTCCATTATATTATGCTGTATTACTTACCAAGGTGTCAGAAAATAAAATTGTTAAATATAATTAATTTAATATGGATGAAAGCTGAATTTCCGGATTCATGGAAGGATTATGTAATTATACCGATTTTAAAACCAAATAAAGATATAGACTCAGCGGATTCATATAGAGGAATTTCGTTAGGATCGTGTATTTTAAAAACATTCGAACGGATGGTAAAGAGAAGACTTGAATTATGGTTAGAGAAAAATAACAAAATTAGTGACACACAATATGGGTTTCGTAAACTAAGATCGATATCAGAAAATATAGCTAACCTTATCCTAGACATTAATATATCCTTTTCTGAACGTAAATCCCTGGTGTCTCTATTCATAGATGTAGAAGGTGCATAATAATATGATAATATCAAATTAAATATCCTCTATCAACAAATGGAGAAGATAGGAATACCCAGTGACTTTGGTAAAAGAATAATAAAATTGTATTCAAATAGGAATCTACAACTTCAAATCAATAATGAACTATTGGATCCAAGAATTTCTAATGTTGGGTTACCGCAAGGAAGCATCCTTAGTCCTTTACTATATCTCATTTATACCTCAGACTTACACAAAAAAATTAATACAAGAGGAAATGTTGTACAGTTTGCTGATGATGTGTGTATATATGTACCTAAAGTTGAAATCGATCAAGGTATCAATATAATGAGTGAAATGTTTTCGACAATAGAAGAGTATTATTTTAATATAGGTCTCAGCATCTCTACAAAGTAAACCCAAGCATGTATATTCTCCAAAAAACATAGATTACCACAATCCATAGTATTCAATAACGTTAATTTTGAGGTTCAATCATCCATTAACTATTTGGGTATGGTAATAGATAGGAAGTTATTGTGGAACGAACACATAGACCGCTTAATAACAAAAACAGAAAAAGGATTAAATGCAATAAGATCAGTGTGTCATACAAGTTGGGGAGCTGATCCAAATATTACGCTTACGTTTTATAAAGCTTATATTCGTTCAATAATAGATTATGGGTCAATTTTTTATAGTCAAGCAGCGAAGACTCATCTGAAGAAATTAGATAGGCTAGTAAATAAAGTCTTAAGAATAAGTATAGGTGCACTTAAGAGTACACCCATTTCAAATTTAAACGTAGAATGCAATGAACCCCCACTAAATTTCAGAAGAGATTACTTAACGGAGAAGTTTTTATTAAAAATGTATGCAAAGAAAAGTCCGGTAGTCCAAAAATGCTTCGAGCTCAGTATTTACGATCTAGTCAAGGAATATTGGCAAAAAAAGCCTACAATTCCTTTTATTGAATCGTACAAATACGTAAGGATACAACTTAGTAAGGACATTTCGACTTCAAGAGAATTACCCTGTTTTAAAATAGAATTAGAACACTTGGACAGCATAAAAGTAGGATATCTTAGAGACTACTCAGAATTCCCACAATATATCCGGAATAGCATGTTCCAAGCTGATATAAAGTCTATATTCCCTAATTACTCATATATTTTTTCGGATGCATCTAAATCAGTTTTAAAGGTTACATCTTCCTTTTACGATCCAGATCGAAAATTTAGTACAGTAGTAGATCTAAATATTAAAACCTCGATATATACCGCTGAACTAATAGCAATATTAGAAGCACTTAAATACATTAGTAATTTCTTAAGAACAAAATCTAATTACGTTATATTCTCCGATAGTAAATGGTTAATACAAAAAATTGAAAACATGTCTAAATATAACAATATTGGATTTAATTATGTGTTATCTGAAATTATAAACCTGGTGGGTACAATGAAATTAAGAGGATCTAATGTAATGTTTTGTTGGATAAAAGCTCATTGTGGAATATTAAATAATGAAATAGTAGACAAAATTGCTAAATATAATGAACCATCTAAAAAATCAGAATATAAATGTGTAATTGAGGATCTAAATTCTCATCTAAGGAAAAAAATGTTAAATTCATGGCAAACAATGTACAATTTATCCAACAAAGGATTATATTATAAAGATATAAAACCAAAAATAGAGTCCTCCACGTGGTTCACAAACTCAAATTTTAATAAAGATATGATTAGAATACTATGTAGAATAAGATTTAACCATGCTCTATCTCCGTTACATAAGTTCAGAATTAATTTAGCTGAAACTCCATTTTGCGAATGTGGCGAAGAAGGCTCAATTGAGCATTTAGTTTTAAATTGCTCATTAAATACACGATGTATAAACCAATTTATAATAAAAATATACGAGTATATCAATAAGGAAAAAATTCTTATTAAAAGACCCTTTAATTAATCAGATTTAATAAAAACCAATAACTTGCATATTTATGAAATAATTTTTCGCCACGTACGTGAAATGAAATTGAATTTCTAAATGTATTATTGTAACAGTGTATATATTTCAAATATAAAAAGTTAGTTATATAAGTCCTTTGTTTTAACCCAGTTGTTAACCTTTCTATCCGTGGTCTAATTTTGTGTTGTGCAAATCGCCTTGATAGACCCCTAGGCGTATGTAATAAATCAGCAAAACCATATATTTTCCTTTTCCTTCCAGTAAAAAAAAAGAAATAATAAAAAAAAATGAAAAAATAAAAAAAAAATAAAAAAAATAAAATAAAAATAAAATAAAAAAAAATAAAAAAAAATATAATGAAAAAAAAAATTAATGTAGGTACGTACTTATATGTAAGTCAATAGAAGTTAAGATTTTATTATTACGGGTTCTCTCTTTAACAATTGTTTAAAAAATTAATTAATAACTGAAAACATAATGGGCTAATGGACTATGTCTCTAGTCATAAAATAAAACTACACACACATACACACAACGTTGTGTGGGTCCTAGCCTCCTTAAGTATTACTATCCAGTGATCCCTATCCATCCATGTTATCAAGAAATCTTGTCCTGGTTCTTCCCCTTCTTCTCCGACTAAACGCTTAATTCAAGGAGCGTTTTTATAACTGGGGGATTTTATTTTATCCACATTACTTGCCCACCTCAGACGTCCTATCTTGATGAATTTTACGATATCTGGTTTCTGGTACATTCCATAAAGCTCGAAGTTGTATCGTCTTCTCCACACCCTATTGTCATTTCGAAACATCCTACCATGTTTTTATTATTATTGATAGAGTGCAGATCTCTAAAATATATGTTAAAACTGGGAGTATTATGGTTGTGTAGAGTTTACCTTTGTATTTTTCGATATAATAGATAGTAAGCCACTTCAACACACTTTGAGCTTCGACCCCATTTTTTAGTGGAGGCGCCATTACAGGTTAATGTTAATGTTAAAAACTGAATATATGTGGATATTTTTAGCTGTGAGCAAAACTGTAGACCTAAAATTAGGTACTAATCATACCTGCAACGCTATCTTTTTTCTTTTGGTGCCATATTAGGTCCTCCTAACGTTGGCTATTACATTGGCGAGTATTTTATAATAAATAAATATATAAAAACTTGTTAATCTACCAAACCATTTAATTTGAAAAATGGGGTTGGTGTTTACGCATACCCTGGAAAAAGATTACGGTGTTGTTGCCTTTCATTATTGTGTGCAAACCCTTCTGTTTTCAGCTCATGTATAAAGTACCTACAAAAACAATCTTAACAAAATAAATAAAACGCATAAGTCAGAAGAATATTATTATTTTATTTTTACAAATTATTACTTTGTCATATAAATTTACTATTTTACTTGGGACTAAGCCACAAGATTAGCTTATTCGCAACTAGAATAGCTAATTGATATGACAAATTAAATTATTATTAAGTATGGGGTTAAAAAACAATAAAAATAAAGAAACCATTGATTAGTCATTTATTTTTCTTTATTGCCATAAGTTTGCTTACAAACTTTTTTAATTCTACAGCGATCGGTACACACATTTCTACTGCATATTTCACAAATTTGTTTTGTTTCCTACCCTTTTTTGTTTGGCACATATAATATTATTTCCTTGGTTAAAAATCGGGGTTTTTCTAGTTTTGCTTTTCATTGTATGGTTCAGCTTCCTGTGAGCATTTTTCAATACACTGTTTTGTTTCCCATTGTTGTCCCCTTGATTTTCTTCTCAAAATTTGAGGCAACACCAGTTCTTTTGATATCGTTGTGAGAAACAATCTTCGCTTTTTATTTTAATTTTCGTTTTATTTTGGATGTAAATTTATCCAAGTAATAAATGAGGCTACCCAAGCCACGTCTAAAATATTCATAAAAAATGCAAAAGGCCAACGGTTAGTTTGTCTTTTGCACACATATTTATCAACCATTTCGTCTAGTCTATCGACACTACATTTTCTACTATTTTAATAAAGTATCACATAAATATATACATAAAGTATATGGTTTTTTGTCTACATCATCTGCACAGTAAGCATTTTGATGCATGGTAGACAGGACTGGGACACTTTTTTGTTTTTTTGGAACGTAAGAAACAAGAGATGCTTTTGGAGTAAATCCAAGAATTGACGATTTCTCTAAACGGTAGAAATTCTCGAGAAACAAATATCTTATTTTTTTACTGTGCCCATAAAAGTTAATGAATTTGCCAGTAATTTATGTGCAAGGGCAAGAGCAAGATCGTTGGGCAATGCTCAACTAGTTGCTTTGCAATTTGAGATGCAAGACCTTAGGCTACTGTATTTCAATTTTTTTTTGTATACGGTATTCCACCTAAAGGGTAATATGTTTCCGAGTCACACGCCCACCATATTTTCATGCCATACTTATCTGGCTTTGAAGGCATATACTGCTTGAAATGACACCTTCCTCTATACAGAACAAGTTGTTCTTAAACCGTTATGGTTTTTCCTGTTAAATAGTACTTCTGAAAGTTTTATTTGACTTGATTGCACACATCGCGTATTGGTGCTAGTTTATCGTTCTTTCTTCGTTCAGACCTCGTCTCCTTGTCGTCCAATCGAACAAATTTTAGCAAATTTTTAAATCGTTTTAACCCCATGGTAACTTTAAATATAGTAGGTCCATAAAACTTACTATAAAGTATATCTACATTGCGGATGTTGGCACTCAGGTACCCTGCAATTAGTAGTAGTCCAATAAAAGCATATAGCTTTGTAGAGTCGCAATATTTTGAGACCTCTATTCCCAGGACTTTTACAGCTTCTTTATTTCTACACTTCGTTCACAATTTTTGTGTCCACAAACAAACAAAAGAAATCAACAAGATCATCTACACTATGATCAGGGACTAACATTACTTTGTGCACTTTGCTTTTTATTACGTCACAGGATCGCATACGCCCTGTCGGTTATGGTCATCGAGCAATAAGACAAAAGAGGGAATCTAATCCTTATGAAAAGGAGACCAAAAAAGTGGCCTCTGATGGCGGACATATCCGGAAATGCGAATGCGCCAAATTTAAATTTTCCGACACTTATCATCAGTAGCTATATAATATTTTTCAGAATGTGTCTTAGACGAGAAAGTTTTAATTAATTATTAATGATAAGAGTCTAAAATGCGACACAATTGTTAAAAAACTTCAATATAAATAGGATTTCATGTGACATTTGAGACAAACAATAACATAACCCAACTAAATTTGATGTCAAACAAGGAGAGAGACTCTCTTTCCTTGTTTAAAGTGGCCTCTTAAGATGGCACTTCCTGTCTAACAATATTTTTGCCCCCACTATCTTTACATTCCCTCTTTTGTCTTTTTGCTCGATGGTTATGGTAGACTCTTCCAGTTAGTTCCATCATTAGTTTAAAAAATTACACACTCTGAAATCTGGGAACTTGTAGCTACGCATTCTTCTTCATTATCAATCAATACTACTTGCTGATCATCCTCTTCACTTGCTTTCGAAAAATGATCTTCAAGTTCAGAGTCACTTTCAAAGCCACCTACTTTAGGAGTTTCTTCATTATCGGAATCCCAGAAATGATTATCAATCTCTTGCAGTTCTGCAGCTGATAATGGTTTTTGGGTAATTTTATTTGCAATATCTACTTTTATAGTAATTTCATATAATTTTAGGAGCCTAGTTGTCGACACTAACATCGATCTCAAACGACTAATAGCAGATGCATTATTTATTTTAAAATCTGTATAGGTAACTATCTAACAATATTATTACATTTCAACAATGATTATCAGTTATTAAAATTCGTTTAGCATAGATATAACACCTATTCTAAGCCTCTGTTTATTATTCTCATCAAAGCCATGTTTGAATTGTTTGTTATACGTTTAGACTTTATTATTGGATTTCTGAAATCATAAGTCGTTTAGATAATCCACAAAAACAGTGACTGACTGCCTAATTAACTTCTGTAACAAAGATTTAGACTTTAGTTATAAATGGACCACCAGTTAGAAGAAGGGAATAAACGCCAAAATATGGCGAAACGACTTTTTAACAAAAAGATTATACCTTTTAAGGCAAGACCCATCTGTCCGCGCTAAGTAGGGAATAAACACCGTATAAGTTACGGGAGGTAAATTTAGTGTTCCAACACTAAATGTGCGACAGTTAAGAAGGGAATAAATAAAGGGAATTATTTCTTTCTTCAAACTTACGGTTTAATCTGTTTGTCACGTGTTTTTTGGCGGCCTAAGGCGACATGCTGTAACTGTCGGTGATGAAAATACAATTCAGTTGCTGTTGACAACTACGTAAGTCTCATTCTTGTTTTGTTTGTTGATATTTTAAACAGAAAAATGTCTAGTAGTAGTGATAGTAATAACAGTGAGGATAGTAACATTTTTTGCGATTTGGCGACTTCACGGAAGAGAAAACGTAGTGTACGAAATAAACATTTATACAAACACGAGGTACAACAATTACATCGTTTACACGGTGAAAACTATACTAGTTCAACTACAGGGCGTATTGTACCGGCAAAATCAAATACTGTTAGTGAGTGTACATGTAAAAAACGGTGCACACAGAAGTTTAGTTTAGAAGAAAAACAAACGATTTTACAAAGTGTGTACAGTGGACGTCCAAAAAATGAACAGGATACTTTTCTTATGAGCCTCATAAACTGCTCGAAAGTTATTCGAAGACGATCCAAAAATTAAAATCCCAAAAGGCGTGACAATACTTTTCATTATTTTATCCAAATAAATTCTGCAAGAGTTGAGGTATGTAGGCAAGCTTTTTCAATCTTGTATGCTATAAAAAATAAAGCAATTTTTCGACTGACTTCTGTTATTGCTGAAAGAAAATTACCGGTGGATCACCGTGGTATTAATTTAAATCGTGGCAACAATTTAGATAACAATGTAGTTCTTGCGATCGATCATCACATTCGATCATTTCCGTTAAAAGAATCACATTACATCACCAGATTAATTCAATATTTGGATCCTAACCTCAATGTGAAGATAATGCATGAACTCTTTTACAAAAAGTATTCCGAACATGCCAATATCGTTAAATACGATTTTCTTAGAAAATACTA
Organism: Diabrotica balteata; assembly: GCA_918026665.1. Lineage (NCBI taxonomy): Eukaryota > Metazoa > Arthropoda > Insecta > Coleoptera > Chrysomelidae > Diabrotica > Diabrotica balteata. The sequence goes on from OU898280.1 coordinate 55,464,259, forward strand.
TAATGATAACCATAACTACAGATTTGAAAGACCACAGGTTGACGTTTGTTCAACTTGTGAAGAACTTGAGGCTAAAATAAGAAGTCAAACGCTGAATAAAAACCCCAAGCGTGTAGCAGTTGCAGAAAAGATGGTACATCTGATACGAGCTAAAAAGTTTTACCTGAAGCAGCAAGAAGTGTTGAGACTATGTCAAGAAAAGGAAAATGTCGGAGCTATTGTTTTCAGCTACATGCAAAACCTTCCGCTTCCAAAAATACCAGTACAGGAAATGTTCTGTCTCAGAAAACTATGGCTTTACGTGTTTTGTGTCCACGATTTGAAAACAAATTGTGCAGATTTTTACACGTATCATGAAGGAGAAGCTAAAAGACGACCTGGTGATGTATGTAGCCTAATTTGGAAGACAATTCAGAATATGGATCCTGCTATAAACGAACTTCACGTGTTTAGTGACGCTTGCGGAGGACAGAATAGAAACAATACCCTGATACGGTTTATGCTCATGTTGGTTTCGACTGGACGGTTCGATAAAGTGAATCAGTACTTTCCTGTGCGTGGACATTCGTTTTTATAGTGCGATTGGAATTTCGGAACAACAAAAAGACTTATCAGGAGAAAAGATAGGATTTACGTACCAGAGGAATACAACATAATGATCTCTACTGCCAAAACAAGAGGATTTCCGGTAACAACAATCGCCTCAGACGACATATTCGACTTTAAAAACACTAGGAAAAATTATTACAAAAAAACGTGTAAGTCGGTGGACAAAACGTCTACATTTATGATATCCAAATATAGATATTTAGAGTATTCTTCTTCCCATAAAGGCTACGTAACAGTTTTAGAACAAATAGATGGTTTTCTGAAACAGAGGTTTCTACTTTAAAAAAATGGGATGATCCCTTCATTGCCTACTACCAGAGCATACAGGGCAAAAATACCAATAAATGAGAAAAAGATGGAAGACGTTCGGAAAATAATTCCATATATTCCAGAAGATAAAAAAGAATTTTATGAAAACATTCTTACATGGCCAACTACTGCATCACATAATATCATTGAGGAAGAAGGGTAGTCTAGGGAAATGTTTATTTTTTGTGTATTTGTTTGTTTTTTATAAATTACTTTAAATAAAATAATCTTTTTCGTACAATTTTGTGTCTTTATTCATGTCAAAAAAATATAAGTTGTAAAAAGGAATAAATCCAAGATTTTCTTTATCGTCTTTCTAGATAACGAAAATCACTGGATGGTTTTTCTCCAATCCAAATTAACTTATATAAACTGTACTTTATAGTAGATGTCATTAGTCAACAAGAAAAAATTAGATAGAACGAATAAACAGTTTTTATTGATTTCCCGAAAATCTACTTTTTGGATTCATTCCCTTCTTCTAACTGGTGGTTCGACGGTTTAACCGGTGGTGGTTAACTGTGGTTAACGGTTATATTAACTGTGGTTAACGGTGGTTAACTGGTTTGTATTTATAAATAGGGTTCGACATCCCGTGTTGCCCCGTTAGCCCTTTACGTGACAAAATTCTTGCGACGCAATAATTTCAAAAATGATAATGAATATTTTGAATAGCTCCTGACTATGTTGAAGGAAATATACTACTAAACAAATTAAGAAATGCATAAAATTCAATAAATTTTTTTTTATGAGTTTATGAAATAATTGGCGTTTCGGGCTCATTGAACCCATCTTGCCCGAATAAGGATTAATAACATTCCACAACACCAACTATAGAACTTTTGAAATAGAATGGAAAAGAAACCCTCTCTGAATAAAAACTGGCTCTTCGAAAAAGGGGAAAAAGTTTTATCAAAAAGAGTATGTTAAATATAACGTGCACAAAACTAATACATAATAATAATTTAATTGTAATGTACAGGGTATCCCAAATTGGTATGTTTTGCAGAGTATACCGAAAACTAAAGGAGATAGAAAAAACTACTTAAAATGTCATGACTTTTTTTCGATAAAGTAACGATTGCTCAACAAAATCATAAATAGCTCCCCACATTATCCAAATACAACACGATTATTGAAAATGTTCTAAAAGACACGGTTATGTATCTTCTTTATTAAAAAACTTTATTGAAACATTTGATAGATATATTATGAAGGAGTTCAGTGGTTTACAGAAATGTTTTTAGTCGGTATTACTAAAAAAATCGTTTTCTTCTTGTGCGCTGTTCGATTGTCGTGCGTTTTCTATCAAATTCGCTACACTCATATTGTTGAAGACAGCTCGAAAAAGGAATGCAGATAATCTGTTATACCATTTCCTCGACATTTCGTCGTCTCAAAGCAACAGTAGGATATCTAAAAAAAATGACTTGTGATATGTGATAGTCATGTCAAATGATTCGAAATAAACCCTTCTGTTGAGTGTAACACTGGGATAAATAAAAAGTGATATACTTTTTTCATAATATTACATATCCTTGTGTAGCTTAATTTCTTTTAACCCAAATTTTATAATGCAACACTAAGACAACATACATATCATACCATTATATTTTGTCTTTTGCCCATTTTGGTCATCTATATTCATGTAACACTAAGTTATCTTACGCACATATCCTACTGTTGCCATTTACCTATTGCTGAGTTGCGATTATGTATGACAGAAATTTACGGATATCGTTAAAAAACAGATTATTTTTGAGGACAACAGTAGGACAACTAATATTTTTTCCAATAATTTTTCACTTTTTTATTAATTAATCATCATCATCATCATCAGTTGCTCGACAACCCTTTCTGGGTCCTGGCTTGTTCTAGGATTTTCCGCCATTCTGTTCTGTTCTTTGCTTTGTTTTTCCAGTTGGTAATCTTAAGTGTTTTCAGATCTTGTTCCACTTGTTCCATGTATCTAAGTTTGGGTCTTCCCTTTGACCTTCTCCCTACTGGTGTTTGCCTCATTATATGTTTTGGCGTTTTAGTCTCCAACATCCATTCAACATGGACCATCCAGCGCAGAAGTTCGATCTTTATGGATGTTACGATCTCGGGTTCATTGTATGCTGTGTATAGTTCAAAGTTATCTCGTCTGCGCCATATGTCATTTTTCTTTACTCCTTTATATAGGTGTCTAAGGATTTTTCGTTCAAATGTACCTAATAGGTTCTCATCGCTTTTCGACAGTGTCCACGTCTCTGATCCACTTACAAGGACCGGTTTTATCAGGGGGTTGTATATTTTGCATTTGGTTTTTCTTGTGATGTTAGATCTTAGATGTTTAATTTGTCCATTATATGTTTTATTAGCGATATGTATTTTTGTCGTTAAAAAACAGATTATTTTTGAGGGCAACAGTAGGACAACTAACATTTTTTCCAATTATTTTTCACTTTTTTATTAATTAATATAAATTGTTATTTGACACATCGTCGCCTTAAAGTGTTAACCTGCTAAGTCCACATTTTAGGCAAAATGAGTTTTTACCATCTTCATAATAATATCAATTTAGTCTATCGATTAGTTAAACAGTCATGTCATATTTTTATGTACAACCTAAAAAATTGTATGATGTGAATACCAGCTAACTCCGATTGCTCTGATTTTCCCGTGTAAACACAGCTAAGTCCATGACAGCCATGCATTTGCATAGTAAAACTTGATGTGACAAGTACACGCTTTGCAACTGTGTTAGTTTTTCCTACTGTTTATAATTATTAGAGCGATCTATTAAAGGTAAGTGTAGATGTGTATTAAATTATTCATTATTGTTAAGTTTAGTTGTAAAATGTTTTAATAGTTTTATAATAAATCTTGTTCATTTCAAACCAGCATTTAGCAGCTTTTCATTGATTAAAAAAAAAAAAAAAACATAAAGAGTGAAACTAAGTAACCATTTTAGGAAAATTTTTAATTATTTTTTATTTATATTTATAAAGGCATCGAAGCCGAAAAAAAGAAAATGATACGAAAAGGGAACAAACTTTAGAATATTTTCTACCGGCTAAAGAAGAAAGTTTTAGAGTGTGCAGAACCATGTTTCTTAATACTGTCGTAATTGGTTGCTGGGCAATTCTTAGCTGGAAAAATTTTTATAGAGTACATGCTCCAAGTATGCTATGCAAGTCAACTAATAGAGTACTACCTTTCAAAAATCGCCGTAAATGCTTGCTGCAACTTTTAGATTCTTTGCCAGTTATGAAGTCACATTATTGCAGGTCAATATCTCAAAAAAATATATGTTTTGGCTAAATGGCAGTCTCGGCAAAGTGTTTAAGAATTGTATGTTAATTTGGTGCAAATGAGATAGAAAGAACTTTGTACTTTTCCGCCATAAAAAAGATAAATGTGAAAGTGTGTTAGTTATAGGGTTGGATACCTTTCGGAAGAAGAATTTAAAAATCACATACAGAGGAAAGTAAAAGCAAGAGAAGAATATGAAAAAGATAAAAATGAGAAACAAAATGTTTTTACAGCAGTTTTGCAAGCCGTGTTGATGGCACCAAACTCAAAAGTCTTTACATTATACTATAAAATTAAGCTCCAAATACACAATCTCTGTGAATCTTACAAGTGAATTATGATGCATATTTTTTTATATGGAATGAATGTGAAGGAAGAAACAAAATTGTATCCAGTGTCCCTCATTCTGTAGGAGGGATTGATGAAAAAAGCACCATTATAATGTATTCGGATGATTGTTTGTACCAAAATAGAAACGCTGTTATCGCCAATGTTGTGTTGAATCTAGCAATTATTCATAATGTAATAATAGAGCAAAAATATCTTGAACCTGGTCATACACAGATGGAAGTTGATTCGGTTCATGCAACCTTCGAACAAAAACTAAAAGATAAAGTAATTAACCTACCAGCGAATTACATACCTATCTGTCTAAAAGCAAGACAAAAGCCTGCTCCCTAGCAAGTCAAATATTTTACACATGATTTTTTCAAAAATCTTAATTCAATTCAGCGCTATAAAACAATTAGATCAGGAAGAGGTAAAAATGATTTAAAAGTTACAGAAATTCGTGCTTTGAGGTATACACCCGAAGGTAAAATTTATTATAAAGCCAGCTTTGTTGATCAATGGAAACCAATTCCTTAAGGTAAGAACAAAATTAATTCACATTCTTGGGAACAATTTAAGCGACTAGAAAGACTAGGAAGACGTAAAACCGCCAAAAAATGTGAAGATCTTCAGGCAATCAAAAAGACATTGTCGGTAGACTACTACAAATTGTATGAAGATCTTCCCTATAAATAGCGTTATTATTGTTTTTATTCTTTTTGTACTTAGAATAATAAAGTTTCGTTGGGTATAGAATACGTGTGTTTGATTGCAATAAACTGCCAAGTCCATTATTAGCCTAATTTGAAAAACTGACCAGCTATGTCCCAAAAAATACTAAAAACTAATGTCGTCAGTAAATTTTTTTATAATTTCAATGATACAATAATTATTGTACTAATTTTAAGCAGTATTTTATTACTTTCCATTCATTTTTATAAAAAGTAATGTTGCAAAGTCGTTTTTTGCCTCTCCTGTAAAATTGGGTAAAATGGATGTAGCAGGTTAACACTTTAAGGCAACGACATGTAAACTTAGGTACCCAAACAAAATTCCACTTAAAATTTTCAAATGCGTTTTTCTCGAAACTACATTATTTTATATATCGTACTGTTGCTTTGAGGCGGCAATTTATTTTGGACCTTGTTGTCTTATTTCACCTATCTTGCCTGGTTTCCGACTATTAGTTCCGACTACTTCCATACGCGGGCGTATACGCGCTACCTGAGAGTTGCACGAGTACACTTCCAATCGACGACCGGCCTTACTGTTGTTGAAGAAAATAAACGATAAGATATCAATTTTACGATAGAGGCTATCTTATCGGCATCTGATCAAAGAAACAATAAGAAAACTTAGATAATTTTTTGTAACTACTTGTGAAAACTAAAAAAATAGAAATTTTATAAATAGTCAGTGACTATAATTTGTTTGTACAGAAAGATCCAAAATGATTAGGAAGAAAACTAATCCGATATGGAACGACCCAACTAATTTAAATGAATACCAAGGCAATATCAATAAAATCCTACGACAAAATGAATGCATAAATAATGTAAATACCCTTAATTATGCTATTCGAAAGGCTTAAGTAAAATGCTGCTCTAAAAGAGGGCAAGACGAAAAAATAACCATTAAAACAAAGCAACTAATAAAAACTAGAAGAGAAATTAAACGACACGAAAGCATTGACGAAGAAAAACTACGAAAAATAAATAAAGAATTATAAAAAGCTATTAAAAAATATTTATGGAAATTTAAGAATAAAAAGGTCCCCCGAACAGAAGAAAATAAAAGCCCGAAAATCCTGAGAAGATGACTAAACAATGGAAAATGTGAAATACATAAACAAAGAACAAAGAAGTAAGTTCCTATATCAAATAGAGAAGAACTTTTGCACATAGTTGAAGTCTTCTATCAAGAACTATACACAAGTCAAAGGGAAGACTAAACTAATTTGGAAGCGGCCGGATCACGCAAAATCATCAACTACGGTTTAGAGCTTATGCCAGAGATCACACTAAGCTAAGTCCAAGACGCAATGAAAAAGATGAAAAACAACAGAAAGAAATAGTCGTAATAGAAGCTCTAAAGATGAGCGGACGTGCCCTTCCCAAACAAATAAAAAAATTTTCAAACAGATTATTGCATACTGGAAACATGGAATAATGTTACAGTTTTACTAGCCAAGAAAGGAGGCAGAGCGCACCTAGAAAACTGTACGCCAATCAGCTTATTAAATCACATCTATAAAATGTTTACCCGAATAACTACGACAAGACTAGAAAAAAAGTTGGATTTCTACCAGCCCTGAGAACAAGCTGGCTTTCGCTTAATATTCAAAACAAGCGATTATCTACAAACAGTATAAACCTTAAAAGAAAAATCGATAGAATACAACAGATCACTGGTGCTTATCTTCGTAGACTTTCGCAAAGTTTTCTACACCTTAGAATTAGACAGCATTATAACTGCTCTGAACAATAGTAGAATACACTACCGTCTTACATAGTTAGTACAAACATTGTACCAAAATGCCACAATGCGTGCAAAACTACATGATACCACCAGAGAAATTCACGTAAAGCAAGGTGTGAGACAGGGCGACATTCTCTCACTTAAATTATTTATATCGGTCCTCGAATACTCCTTTAAAATGCTAAAGTGGGAAAAATTTGATATCAATGTTACATCCCTCACATCCAGATTTTTGTTTTTGAGTATTTCTATAAGTCGGTCATGTTTTACTTTTTAACAATGCCTTGTTGTAGTCTATAAAGCATACATAAAGATCTCGAATAACATCCAAACATCTTTGGATCAGCACGTTAAAGGAAAATAGTGCCTCTCTTGGGCCCATTCCATTTCGAAATACAAACTGGGAATCACTAATATCCATCTCAAGCTTAGCATGTCTATCTATCTAATTAGCCTTCTTCGGTCCATCTTTGGACATAGGCCTCCCCAATCCTTTTCCATTCTTCTCTGTCTGTCGCAACAGTCATCCATCTAGAGCCCACGTGCTTCTTGATATCATCTGCCCATCTCATTTGGGGCCTTCCTCTGCTTCGTTTATATTCCCACGGTCTCCAACTTATAAGAATTTTGTTCCATCGGTCTTCTTTTTGTCTTATATTGTGTCCGGCAAATCTCCATTTCAATTTTGCAACTTCTTGTCTAACATCCCTCACTTTTGTTTTCTCTCTTATCCACTCGTTTCTCTTCTTATCCATTAGTCTTATGTGCAACATTTGTCTTTCCATTGCTCTTTGGGTTTTTATGATTTTGTCCATGTTTGCTTTTGTAAATGTCCACGTTTGGGAGCCATACGTAAGAACAGGGAGTACGAATTGATTATATACTTTGGTCTTAAGATGCTGTGGATATCTTTTGTTTTTAAGAATGTAGCTTAGTTTGCCAAATGCCGCCCATGCCAGTCTAACTCGTCTCTTGATTTTTGCTGTTTGGTTCTCTTTGTTAAGTTTTATAGTTTGACCAAGATATATATAATCCTTAACTTGTTCTATTTCATCTTTATATATCTGTATTTGTTATAGTTTTGGTCTTGCTGTAATTCATATTAAGGCCTATCTTTCCAGCTTCTACGTCCAGTTCTTTCATCATTTCAAATAATTCATCTTTTTTATCGGTTATCAATACGATGTCATCAGCGTACCTTAGATGGTTCAAGCGTTGTCCACAAATTTTTATACCTTTTTTTTCCCATTCTAATCTTTTAAAAGTATCTTCAAGAGCCTGATTGAAAAGTTTCGGTGATATTGTATCACCGTGTCTCACGCCTCTACTTATTTGTAATGATTTTGTTCCTTCATATACTTTAATTTTTGTTTTGGCTTCCTTATATATATTGGTTATTAGTTCCGTATATCTGTGGTCAATTCGGCTGTTAATCAAAGAACTTTTCACTGCCCAATGTTCGAAACTGTCGAAAGCCTTTTCGAAATCTATGAACGCCATATATAGAGGAATGTGGTATTCATTTGCTCGTTCTATAAGTATTTTCATACTTAGTAAATGGTCACTTGTGCTGAATCCCTTTCCAAAACCAGCTTGTTCTTTCGACTGGTATCCATCGAATTTTGTCGTCAATCTATTGGTTAAAATTTTTGTTAGGAGTTTATACATTACATTGAGGAGTGTTATAGGACGGTAGTTTTTTATATCTGCTTTATCCCCTTTCTTGTGTAGGATAATGGTTACTGATTCCTTCCAGTTGTTTGCGATTCTTTTTTCTTTTAATATCCCATTAAAAAGGGAATGTAGAGTATTAATTACCACTTTTCCACCATATTTTAGCATCTCTGTAGTTACTCCATCTTTTCCAGGCGATTTGTTGTTTTTCATTTCTTTCAATGCCTTCTTTATTTCTAATTTGCTTATTTCGGGCTGCAGCTCTGAGTTGACATTTTTTATTTTGACCTTAAGTTGGTTTTTAATTTCTTCTGGTGGTTCCTTTTTTGTTTTATATAATTCTGAGTAGAAATGGTGGATTATTTTATGATGTCATCTTTAACGTTTGTTTCTATTCCATTTACATCTTTTATTTTGTTAATTTCAAACTTACCTAATTTCGGCCTTAAGCATTTCATATTTTTGTTGTTTTGTATTACTTCTTCTATTTTTATTTCTTGTTCTTTTCTCTTACTTTCTTTTATCATTCTGCTTATTGTTTTATTAATTTCTACATATTCTATAGATTTCCTTTTGCCTTCTTCGTTCAGCTTCCTTCTTTTATCCATAAGCTTCTTTGTTTCTGTTGATATATAGTTGTTCTTTTTTAGATTCTTCTTTGCTATTTCTTTTCCTGATGTAATCATTGTTGCTGTAAGTATGTTGTCTATTTCGTCTATATCTTTATCGTCACTGTCTTATCTTTGGGTAAGTTGTTCTTTTAATAGGTCTTTGTATATCTCTTTATATTGACCTAGTTTGTTTCTATCTACTAGATTCCAGTTTCTACTTATTTTTCTTTTCATCTCATAGTTACCGTCAATACTAATTTTTGCTCTGACCATCCTGTGATCGCTACCTGTTGTGAATCTGTTAAGAACTGTTACATCTTTAATGATATATCGTTCCGTGGACAGTATGTAGTCGATCTCATTTTTTGTGGATCCATTAGGGCTGATCCATGTCCACTTTCGTTGGGGCTTCTTTTTGTAGAAGGAGTTCATTGCGTATAGATGCTTTTCTTCTAGGTAGTTCATCAAAGTATCACCTCTATCATTTCTCTGGCCATACCCGAAATCTCCTATTTTAGTTTCTTCTTTGTTTAGTTTTTTACCCAGTTTGGCATTGAAATCTCCAATTACTAGTGTAAGATGATTTTTATGTTCTTCCATAGCCTTTGATATATCTTCATAAAATAGTTCGATATTTTCTTTATCATAAGCTGTCGTGGGGGCATATACCTGGATAATTTTAATTGATGTTCTTCTTATTTTAAGTATGACATAGGCGACACGATCTGATATACCTTTAATAATTTGGACGTGCTTACTTATAGCTTTATTTAGTATAAATCCTACTCCAAATTTACTATTCATTTCATTTCCTTTATAATATAGTAGATTACCAGATTTTAGCTGTATTCGGTTTTCTTCTTTTCTTCGAGTTTCTGATAGGCCTATGATATCCCATTTTATGTTTGTTAATTCTTCTTCCAGTTCATGTACTTTTTCATCTGTGGACATTGATCTAATGTTGTATGTCCCTATTGACAGGTTGACAGGTTTTTTTGATTTATGTTGTGCTCGTCTTAGTAGGTTTTTGTTTTTATCAATCAAAAGCGAATTATTGCCTCCCCCAGATACCGTGAGGCAGACCTTTGAGGTGTGGGATTCAGAAAATTTCTTACCCACCTGGGGACCATTTCCTTTTGTTTTATTATTCGCCATGATAAAAATGGGGGGGGGGTAATGGCAGTTAAAACACCACGCTTGCCAGGCGGGTTGGTGAGTGAGTTATCAGCCGCCCATTCTGGGTCAGACTTTGTGTCCAAAGCTTAGTATGTATTCTATTATAAATGATTTTTAGCAGAGTTTTTAAGGTATGTAATATTAGACTGATCGTTCGATAATCACTACATTCTTTGGCATTTACTTTCTTTGGTAGACAAATAAATGTTGATGTTAGCATTTCACGTGGAATGATTCCTGTGAATAGATTTTGTTTAGTAGTTGGACTAAAAGATCTATGTTTTTTTCATTGACCAGTTTTAGTAATTCACTTGGTAATTCATCTGGATTAGCAGCTTTATTATTTTTCATGAACTTTACTGCATGCATAACTTCTGACTTTGTTATTTCGGGTCCCTCGTCTTTACTATGATTTTCTCCATATATATATATATATATATATATATATATATATATATATATATATATATATATATATATATATTAATGTGATATCAAGAATTTTAATTTTAAAAGTTTACAAAAATTATATATAGAAAATTATTAAAATTTTTGATTTATGATTTATATCACACCCTTTCAATTTTGTGATCTCAGTTTTTATTCGTGATTCAATATCTATACTTTACAGCTGATGGGTTAGGTCCAAAGAATAACGGAATAAAAACAACATAAAATAACAGCGATACGTAGAATCAAAGTAGGAAAAGTTTACTTACAAATTTGTACCAGATCAGCTACCGTCGGACACACTTACTTTACCAACTCACAGCTTATTCTTTATCACTTACTACCCCTGGAGACCACCTCGAAAATCAACATTCACTTTAAGACACTGGAACTAACTAACTATCTCATCTCATCTATCCATACAACCTTTCATTATACACACCCATCTCACCACTTTCCAAATTCTCGGATAATCAGAAATTTGCATACCACTCCCCACATAAAATCAGAAATACCCATTTACTTATTAACTATTTTTATTGTCCTGTTTATGACGCAATCCCGGATTACGGAACACTTTATGGCTTATAGGAACAAACCATTGGTAACTTCTATTCATTGTACCCGCACTATCCACTTGTTACATTTATACAAAAGATTATTTATTACTAAGATTACCTTTGGTTAATTCCAGTCAGTTCGGAGTATTTTTACTCTCTATAGTCTCTGAAATATTGATTTCATCGTACATTTAATATTTTTACTCTTCAATTTTGAATACCATAACAATATATATATATATATATATATATATATATATATATATATATATATATATATATATATATATATATATATGTATATATATGTATATATGTATATATTTGTATATATAGATATATATATATATACATATATATATATATATATATATATATATATATATACATATATATATATATATATATATATATATATATATATATATAAATAAATATATATATACAAACAACACAGTTAATTAGGGTTGCAGTCAGAATATTGGACGGGATGTTAAAAAAACACTCTTTTGACTTTTAGTCGAGCTTTCGGAATGGTTTTATTCCTTTTTCAAGAAACTGTAAAAGACAATTATGTAAATATTTAAAAAATATCACAATTCTTCAGTGTAACTTACTAGTCGTTGAGATTATTTTTGTAAGCATTGACACTCAACATTTATACCACACATTAAAATATACAATTATGGACATAATACATCATAAAATTTTTAAAATTTGTTGTAAAAATAGTAAAACTTGATTGATGGCATGTTTTACTGGTGTATATTAACTCATACAGAGAATGGAAAGAAAAAAAACAGTGTAATTATGTAATTAGGTGTAATTGGTGTTGTCTTTCTTTACAAGAAGTTGTTGAGAGAAGAATGTTGAGTGTCAATGCTTACAAAAATAATCTCAACGACTAGTAAGTTACACTGAAGAATTGTGATGTTTTTTAAATATTTACATAATTGTCTTTTACAGTGTCTTGAAAAAGGAATAAAACCATTCCGAAAGCTCGACAAAAAGTCAAAAGAGTGTTTTCTTAACATCCCGGCCAATATTCTGACTGCAACCCTAATAAACTGTGTTGTTTGTTTATATCGACAGTCACTAATATCCAGTATTTCTTATATATATATATATATATATATATATATATATATATATATGTATATATATATATATATATGTATATATATATATATATATATGTATATATATATATATATATATATATATATATATATGTATATATATATATATATATATATATATATATATATATATATATATATATATATATAACGACAACGACAGCGAAGAGAATATAGTAAAGACTCAAAAAATATTCAGAATGAAATTAAAAATGAGGACGTAGAAATCAGTCCGCCACAAGTACCTTATTTGGTTGGAAGGTATGAAAAAAGTAAGTGGATAAAACACCCCACTCCCACATCACAAACAAGTGCAGTAAACTTGATAACTCATATAATAGGAGAAAGAATTTTCTAATACATTTCTCGTATAACAATGTGCCAAATTCATGTACCTTGAACATTTAACTTGTGTATGTGCAGGATATTATTTTGATAATATGGTTTAAAGCAGTAGCTAACTCATATTTTTTATATTTTTTGTATATATACAATGTTTTGTGTATGTTTAGAAAAATAAATATATTATAATAATAATTAATAATGCTTGCTCATAAAAATGATCACATGGTCACACTCAAGTCCGTCGCCACTATGATGAACAGAAAGCGAGCGTCAGTCACAGAAAAACAAAGAAACTTCGTGAAGGAAATCAAATTACGGAATTAAAATATACATATAAACCTTCCTAATAAACATCACAATCGTTGGGATAGCAAACTAAATTAATATTATTATTTAATTTAGACAATAAATGCTAATACTCATAATATTATTCTTTAATAAATTTGTGTGGTCATTTGATTCCCACTTGATGAATTAAATAAAGTATTAGGTATATATTTCACACTGGCTGTGTTACAAAAGCTATAAAGGTTTCTCCCCGGAAAAAATATTTTTACTTAAGCAAGTATTTTTAGGGGGAAATCCCAGTCGGCTCACTCAAGACACCCTTCCAAGGAAATCTCCTAAGCGATTGTGCATGAATATTTCTCTGGAGTGTTATTACACTGGAGATATAGCTACGGATATAATATGCAGTTAAGCCTACGTGAGTTTTCATCTGCACAAATATTCTCATATTTCGTCTCGATTTGGGAAAACTCTTTAATGAAATGGCCTGGCCTGTTTGCTGAATCGAGAGGGAAATTTGTAGCTAGAGCATACATTCCGTTTGTATTGTAAATATCAAGAAATATATAAACCAAATATTACTATTTAGGACAAGTTTGAGGTTGCTATACTCTAAATTTCTTTATTAAATTTTGAAAAATCAATAAACAATTCTCTACGATTACTATTTGTATATATTGTATATATTTATAAAAGAAAAAAATTTGTATTTTTGTAAATATTTTTTTATTAAAATTTTGTAAAGTAGAATTGTGGTTTGAAATTTGTCGTATCAAACTAATGTGTGTTTGTACTTCGGATTGAAATGCTAGTTTTCATGGTATATCGGCATTAGTAAATTTATCTAGCAATTTTGCAAGCAACTTGTATCGTATAAGACAGCTACGTTTTCCTAAACTAACCTACCAACACAAAATAGTAAGGTTGCAATGGGCTAGAGAAATGGTGCATCATGGTCCTAACTGGAATAACGTGATGTTATTTGATAAGTCAAAAATTGTCTTGGTATCTGATTCCGTGAAGAACACTGGTCCCAGGGCCCCAGGATGACAAGCCCGACTAGAAACAGCCCAACCGCGTGTCCCATTTGAAGGTGGCAGTATTATGGTTTGGGGTGGTATTATAAGTGGTACACGGACGTCACTGATGGTTCTTGAGAGAAAAGTCACTGGTGCTGTGTATATCGAGGAAGTTTTAAATCCTGTCACACGTCTATTTCGAGGTGATGAATTGGTGTTTATGCATGACAACGTAACTCCTCATCGAATAGCAGCAGTATTTGCTGTCGAATTTGCATCGAATAGCAGTAACATTTTCTGGAAGAAGAAGGAATATCTACATTACAGTAGCCCTCGAATTCCTCCGACATGAACGTTATTGAACATGCTTGGGACATTCTTAAAACATGCATCAAGAAGCGAAACAATCTTCCTATTACACTTCGGGAACTAAAAGATGCTGCTCGTAAATAATGGGAGAGAATTCCGCAAGCCCAGCTGGACCAGTTAATCGGCAGCATGCCAAATCGTCTACAGGCATGCATACAGGCCAATGGAGGAAATACTAATTATTAGTTTAAAAAAAAAATTTTTTTCTATACTAATTTATTTTTAAATGTAAGTTGTACATTGTAAGTTTTTCACACCAAGAGAATAAATAATTTTTTTGCATATCGTTTATCTGGCTTTGAGAGTTATTTAGTATTGTTGAGAATTGAAACAAAATGATGTTTAACTATTCGGAAGAGTTTATATATAAAAATCAATAAAAAGATAAAATACTCCAATATTCCAATCTTTTGGACACATGTATATATATATATATATATATATATATATATATATATATATATATATAATATATATATATATATATATATATATATATATATATATATATATATATATATATATATATATGTATATATAGCAAAGAGTGCGACCTTTAATTAAATTTAAAATATATCCAACAGCTTAATTGCAGAGGTTTGATCGGTCAATTATTGGCAAATGAAAGACGTCAAGTACTTTATTGGTTTAATGGAATATGTTCCGCTTTTTTTATTAATTAAAAGCATCATCAATTCTGTAAAAAAAGTAATAATGTGAGAATATACAGCCTACAAAACAATTTGTAGGTTGTTTGTGATGTTCTGAAAATTCTACGATAACTTAACATTAAAAATTAACAAACTAAACGAAAAAAGAACACAAGAAAAACTGAATGACAACACTGATGTTCATTAATTTAATTTTTAGGAAATTTTTCTTTTGACTGATGGCTCCATTGAGATGTATTGTTTCCAAAGGTCAAACGATACTAGATACTTTCGGTTATTTTGCTGTCCGATATTGAGTGTCATAGTTCCACATGTAGCTTGCTTTCGCACATATGTTTATTAGTAATGCAGTGAGATACGATTACCGACGAAATTTGTAAAAAAAACAAGAATCAAGTTTTTAAAGAAGGATTTTAAATTTTTTTGTATTTTATTCGATGGAGAATGGACCAATTAAGACTATTAGTTGAAAAGAATAAGGGATATGAAAGTTCTTATTTGTTCTGTATCGTCGATTTCTGGCCAATGTAGCAGGAGTTGCACTTTGCACAGGGTATATGATATACGACATTAGTTTGTTACAAAGGGGCCAATGGAGTTTTAGTTATTCCTAAAGTTCTGTTGTTTTTCAGGCTAATTTGATAAGTAAGAATTTGAAAAGTTTAGTAAGCTTGTTCATAATTTGTAGAAATAACGGAGCATATATTGTAGTTTGTTTAGGGGTTAACGGGGAATTATTCATCTGTATTTTATTAGCAATGGACGCCAATGTTAGCCAGTTGGGTGTTTCAGTTGTATGACTCTTAAGAGGAACCCAGGTAAAATAGCTAGTATATATATATATATATATATATATATATATATATATATATATATATATATATATATATATATATATTTCTGGTCAATATATATATATATATATATATATATATATATATATATATATATATATAAAACCTAGAGCTAAGATTAATATTATTACTAAAATTAATATCAAACTCACCAGTCTTCCGGGTTGAACCGCGTCGTTGTCCATGTTGCCAAGCTTTCGGCATCCTCTCTGATGCCTTCCTCAGGGCTTCCGAGGTCTCAGTCTCCCGAGCCCCCAGACACTACTACACTGTTCACTATTCACGGCACTGTCACTACTACGGCTGGGAACATGAGACGGTTCATTTATACCGTCGAAGATGGCGTGGCCTAGGTGGGGGTTGGGGTGGGGGTTGGCGCGAGAATTGGTGCTGGGGTTGGCGCGAACATTTTCGACTGTGGAATTTTGGTTCGAGGATGGAGGGGGCGATATTTTCTTTATGAGAGGTCTCCATGTAGAAGGTAACCGTATGGCGTCATCTCTTTTATTAAGACAATTTGGCCTTTTTTCTATTTCTATGGCTTCTCGGATGATTCTTGGTTTATAGAAGCGGATGGGGGCTATGGTTCTGGAGTTTTCAAAATCGATTTTATGACCTGTATGAAGATGGTGTTGACCAAGAGCTGAAATTGAATCGGAATTGCGAACAGAAATGGAATGTTCATAAATCCTGTTTTGGATTCTACGGTTTGTTTGGCCTATATAGGATCGGGGACAGTCTGCACAAGGTATTTCATAAACTCCGTGTTGTTCATTTGGAATATTGTCTTTGATAGATCGGACAAGAGATGAAAGTTTTTGTTGGGGGGTAAATATTGTTTTTATTCCTCTTGGTTTCAGAATTCTTTCGATTTTGTCAGTGACACCTTTGATATAAGGAAGAAAAGCTTTCGTATGATAAGGCTCTGAGTCTTTGAGTTGAGAATGAGTGGGAGATTGATGTCTGTGAATGCTCCTATTGATGTGATTTTCGCGGTAACCGTTTTGGATTAGGGCTTGTTTTAAACAAGAGAGCTCAGCGGGTCTACTTGCATCATCGGAAAGGCGTATTGATCTGGAGACAAGGGTATTAATGACTGAATTAATTTGTGAAGGTGGATGGTGAGAGTTGGCATGCAAGTAACGATTGGTATGTGTGGGTTTTCGATAAAGAGAGTAATGGAAACCTTGGGATTGGTTTTTCTTGATGAAAACATCGAGAAACGGTAGGGATGAATCAGTTTCCATCTCCATCGTGAACTGGATACTGGGATGTATACCATTCAGATGAGTTTGAAAAGATACTAAAGCATCCCTGCCATGGGGCCAAATGACGAATGTATCGTCAACATATCGTAGCCAACATGTGGGTTTGAGCATTGATGTGGATAGTGCTCGGGTCTCGAAAAAGATATTGGCAATTACTGGAGATAGAGGGGAGCCCATTGGGGCACCATTTATTTGTCTGTAGAATTTGTTTTGAAAGATGAAATAGGTATTGGACATACAATGTTTAATGAGAGATAAGTGATCTTGTTGAATATTGTATTTAGTTTTAAGAATGTTTAAAGTTTCATCTATTGGAATGTTTGTGAAGAGTGAGACAATATCGAAACTTACTAGAATGTCTGACGGTGATATAGGGTATTGTTTAAGAAGTTCGATGAAATGAAAAGAGTTTTTGACGAAGGATGAAGCATTTTCGGCGAAAATGCTTCATCCTTCGTCAAAAACTCTTTTCATTTCATCGAACTTCTTAAACAATACCCTATATCACCGTCAGACATTCTAGTAAGTTTCGATATTGTCTCACTCTTCACAAACATTCCAATAGATGAAACTTTAAACATTCTTAAAACTAAATACAATATTCAACAAGATCACTTATCTCTCATTAAACATTGTATGTCCAATACCTATTTCATCTTTCAAAACAAATTCTACAGACAAATAAATGGTGCCCCAATGGGCTCCCCTCTATCTCCAGTAATTGCCAATATCTTTATGGAAGACTTCGAGACCCGAGCACTATCCACATCAATGCTCAAACCCACATGTTGGCTACGATATGTTGACGATACATTCGTCATTTGGCCCCATGGCAGGGATGCTTTAGTATCTTTTCAAACTCATCTGAATGGTATACATCCCAGTATCCAGTTCACGATGGAGATGGAAACTGATTCATCCCTACCGTTTCTCGATGTTTTCATCAAGAAAAACCAATCCCAAGGTTTCCATTACTCTCTTTATCGAAAACCCACACATACCAATCGTTACTTGCATGCCAACTCTCACCATCCACCTTCACAAATTAATTCAGTCATTAATACCCTTGTCTCCAGATCAATACGCCTTTCCGATGATGCAAGTAGACCCGCTGAGCTCTCTTGTTTAAAACAAGCCCTAATCCAAAACGGTTACCGCGAAAATCACATCAATAGGAGCATTCACAGACATCAATCTCCCACTCATTCTCAACTCAAAGACTCAGAGCCTTATCATACGAAAGCTTTTCTTCCTTATATCAAAGGTGTCACTGACAAAATCGAAAGAATTCTGAAACCAAGAGGAATAAAAACAATATTTACCCCCCAACAAAAACTTTCATCTCTTGTCCGATCTATCAAAGACAATATTCCAAATGAACAACACGGAGTTTATGAAATACCTTGTGCAGACTGTCCCCGATCCTATATAGGCCAAACAAACCGTAGAATCCAAAACAGGATTTATGAACATTCCATTTCTGTTCGCAATTCCGATTCAATTTCAGCTCTTGGTCAACACCATCTTCATACAGGTCATAAAATCGATTTTGAAAACTCCAGAACCATAGCCCCCATCCGCTTCTATAAACCAAGAATCATCCGAGAAGCCATAGAAATAGAAAAAAGGCCAAATTGTCTTAATAAAAGAGATGACGCCATACGGTTACCTTCTACATGGAGACCTCTCATAAAGAAAATATCGCCCCCTCCATCCTCGAACCAAAATTCCACAGTCGAAAATGTTCGCGCCAACCCCAGCACCAATTCTCGCGCCAACCCCCACCCCAACCCCCACCTAGGCCACGCCATCTTCGACGGTATAAATGAACCGTCTCATGTTCCCAGCCGTAGTAGTGACAGTGCCGTGAATAGTGAACAGTGTAGTAGTGTCTGGGGGCTCGGGAGACTGAGACCTCGGAAGCCCTGAGGAAGGCATCAGAGAGGATGCCGAAAGCTTGGCAACATGGACAACGACGCGGTTCAACCCGGAAGACTGGTGAGTTTGATATTAATTTTAGTAATAATATTAATCTTAGCTCTAGGTTTTATTGTACTAACCGCGGAAATCTTTCCGAACATATATATATATATATAAATATATATATCTATATATGTATATATATATATATATATATATATATATATATATATATATATATATATATATATATAAATCAAAAAACGAAAATGCCAAATATATGGCCCTTGGAGCACAATTTACTTGAACTTTTTGCGTTTAACTCAGTATCAATACACATCTGGCCACCCCACTTCGAGCCAGAAGTGTTGAGTGTCTTTTGAAAACCAGTTATCAAACGCCATTTTTCGTTGACAAAACAAAACTTTGTATGCGCTTTAATATGTCATTGTACTTTCTAGTTCTTTAAAGAGACATTGAAAATCAACTTGAGACGACCTATTTAGGGATTGAAACCATGACCTTGTTTTTAATCACCGTGTTCATTCAACAACAAAAGATGTATCACATTTATTGTTGAATGAACATAAATTTTTAATGTTGTCACATAATCATCAGAAAACTCGAACACTAAAGGAGCTTATAAGTTTAATTAGTACTATTCAAAGAACAATAACATCAGAACGACAACAGAGTATATCGACCCCTGCATAGAAAAACGTTGTAACTAACATTTTTGGCGATTTTAAATTACAGTGTTCTTCTTGGATAATTTCTTACCCTCTATCTGCCAACATGGTCGGTGTGGCTGTAACTACATTAATAAAAAATATTCCGAATGGAATAATACCGTAGATATAAAAAAATTTAATTATTTGTAGAATAACAGAGTAACTACAGATACGACGTTGAACCAAATCAAATTTTCGTCGAAAAATACTGTATCGTATTGTTTTTACAATTTTATTCGCCGCATTGGCTGCTAAGTTCCGATAATTATGCAGGTAGATATTACACGTCGTGTGCCAATATTTTGCGGCATTATTGTGAGAATAGTAGGGGAAATAGACAAGACAGATCTTGATTCTTTCCCGGTCCCGGTGTTTAGTTTGCAGTTGAATAGTACACAGTGCAGGTGTTATTTTTTTTTTAAATCATGAGCAGACATCAACGTATTTCTCAACTGATACAGTTGGTGTTGCAACAAACAAGTTAGTATTTTATAATTTTCTAAAAATGAATAACGATAACAAGGTTAATTTTTAGAAAATATTGTACAAGAACACAATGATACTACAGACGTGGAACTTGGACAAGCAAGTTGTTCTTCATTTGTAAATACAGATAAAGAATTTGTTCGTATATAAAGTGGTTTAAGTTAGGTCTACATTAAATATTCTTTTTATTGTTCTGATCTTATTTTTATGAGATAAACTAATAACTTTTAAAAAACATTAGAGAAACAAAATGAAATATTTGATGATTTTGAGCAAAGTGAAATTAAAGAATCTTTTTCTCCCGACGTTTCGGAGTATATTCCTTCATCATCTGGTAAATTTATTGTTTTGTTGGTGATAAGTTTGTTAATTATTTTAATTATTTACACAATCATCAGAAAGTTCTACCCTACATCAGAATCATTCCTGTTTGGGTGTTTACCTCCGACGGAACAATAATAAATGGACATCGCTATTTATAGCCAGTTCAATTTTAAACACATATTAGGGCAAGTCGTAAGTATTGGCTTAAAAAGTATAGGATGGGGATGAAAACGTAGAGCTAATAGAATGGAATGGAAAGACGTAATGCGTAAACAAAAAAAAAAACAAAGCAGAACAATTTATATTTAAAAAGGGTAAAGTTGTAAAACAACGACAACTTAAAGGTGGTTTTATAGACATGTTATAGATGTATCGGAAAGTGCCAAGAAAAACTGAATATTACAACAAGACAACAAGTTTTTAAAGAGTTTTCGAAAATGGGATATCACAACCTTTAGACCCAATATATTACTAGTATGGTTACTAGACACACAAGAAATCGTTTTAAATACTACCACTGAATCTCGAAGAAAGTGAACATTTCAGTATAAATTGCCTATAAATGATAGCCACATTGTGGTATGTAAAAAAATATTTCTTGATACATTTGATATAACCGATAGTTGGGTAATGACAATGTCTAAAAAGATGTCAGAGAGTGAAGTTGATATAATTGTTGAAGATATGCGTGGAAAACACACCAGTCGGCCACAACGAGTGGCAGAAGAAAAAAAAGAGACTATTCGAAAACACATATTGTCTATTCCATCAGTAGAATCTCATTATCTTAGAAAAAATACAACAAAATTATATTTTGAAGAGAAACTAAATATTTCTACACTTTTTGATTTGTACACGGAGTGTATGCAGAAAGAACATCCTATCTCGTCTACTGCAACATTAAGACAATACCGTGAGATATTCAACAGTGAATTTAACATCGAGTTTTTTAAACCAAAACAAAAGACCAGTGTGTCTTCTATCATGTTTACCGAAATGCACGTGAAGATGAAAAAGCAGATATGGATCTGAAGTATAATAACCATATTGCTAATAAGACTGTTGTAAGACAACTTAAGAAAAGGGATAAAGTGATCGCTAAAAATTCAATGGAAATTATAGTTGCTTGTTACGACTTGCAGAAAGTTCTTACCACACCTCAGTCTGGACTGTCAATGTTTTACTATAACGAAAATTGTGCCTTTATAATTTTATAAAATTTGAAATAGGACGCAATCAAGGATTTTGTTATATGTGGGATAAAACCAGAGGAAGGAAGGGAGCTAACTAACCAAGTAGCAGTTTTATAATTTTATTGCAACTAAATTTTTAAAATGATATAAAAAATTTATATTTTATAGTGATAATTGCGGAGAAGAAACTAGAAACAGAATAATATTTGCGATGTATTCTTTTGCAGTTGAAAAATTTTCTATAAACATAACGCACAATTATTTTGAGGTAGGTCATTCCCAAAATGAGAGAGATTCCATGCACGCCTTAATAGAGCGACGTAAAAAAACTAAACAGTATTCCCGAACAATGTATAAGCTTAGTAAGAAAAAACAACAGGTAAACCGTATTTGGTAACTGAACTGCACGAAGACAATATATTTGATTTTAAAAAACTTATGACAACATTTCCAAATTCGGTATATAAGAAAATAAAAAAATGGTCTGTAACATGATGAAACACATAAATATTTTTGAAATATGATTCAATTCAATATGATTTCATATCCGATAAAAAAATTAACTTAAACTTGCTATAGAAACCTATCTCCAGGAAACAAAAAAGGTTAGCAAACTTCTAGTAAAGGTCTTTCTAAGAATCTACATCTAGCATATTCATCTTATCTAGGGATAACAACAGCAAGATATGTCGAACCTAGTGCATTGCTGTCACTTACCACGTATATTTTAAAAATCTCCCAGTTGATTGCAAAAACATTAATCAAGACAGTGATATTAAAGACTAGACATAAAATAAATATGTTCATTTTAAATTTAATTCGAATTTACATTTAGTTTGTAATAAAATTTGCATTTTAAAAACTATCTACTGTTATTATTCCTTAACCTACAATGAGCAATAATTTGAAATTCATATTATCTTTACCGATGAGAACATCGTAAGTGTAGTTACAAGATTATTCGATGAAACTTTATATTTATGTCTAAAACTGCAACTGCCACAGTTTAAAAACCTATTCTCTAATAAAAAAAGTAGACCTTATTCTAAAAGAGGAGTTCAACATTTATATAACTACTTACTTCTTACACTGAAAAAATGTCACATACCTATAAAAAAAGAAATCAAAGAAATTGGTATCTTTTTTTGTCATTTCTAAGAATATCATAAATGCTGGTTACAACGTTATTCTTTGCAGGGGTCGATATGAAGGGCACGCATGGAGTGTATATTACTGTTATACATTTTACTTCATGCTTAAATGCTTTTTTATCAAAACTGCTTGCCATATTGATGTCAAATATCTACTTATCTATTTCTATCTATCTATACTGCTTACGGTCATTATAATTTTCTTGTTAACGCTCTCATTAGGTATATTAGGAAAATTGGAAAACTCCATGAACATTTACTAAACCTTTACTGATTTCTAACTGTCATAAATAAAATATAAACTTGTTTCAGCTTTAAGAAGAATTTCACAGTATTTCAAATTCAAAAAAACTTTTCACAAATCTCTTTTATCGCCTGGATACCTTTCAGAACAAAGCATAAGAGTTTAAATAGTCCGATACAGAGCTGGCTTCGAAGGAAAGCAATCAAACTTAACGCCAGAAACAGATACAACAAATTAAATAATAAATGTAAGTTAAAAGTTTGTAAATTAATTAAAGCAGCGTTTTCCAATCTTTTACCAATTGCGACCCCATTTTCCATAATTATTTTCAACGCGTCCCTTCTCGTACAATAACAATATACAGTGTGGAAACCACTTATGGAATAAAATTGTTTGTGTCCTTATTTTAGAAAAGAATAAAAAACGTTGAGATACCTTAACTTTTAAATTTAAATGCACGCTTTTTAGACATAAATTTGAATGTACAGGATGATCAATGAAAGTCTGGCATAGTGCATCATCTGTATTTTAAATGAAACACCCTGTATATTTTCATGTTTTTAAAAGCTCCTTAACAACCTGATTTCAAAGAACTATATCATGTACGGTCTATTATGAATAATCTTCTTCTTCCTATGCCGTCCCCATTACCGGAGGTTGGCGACCACATCTTTAAAAGCTTCTCTGTCTTTTGCAACGTGGATTATGAATAATACAAGGTGAAATTTTGAAATTAGATATTTTCTTCAAGATAATTAATTCATAGAATACCCGAGGTAATTGATTGGATTACATTACAATAAATGCTCAACATGTTCTCCACCTTGTTGTTGGCAATAACACAGTCTCCTATAAAACTCGTTCCGAACTTTGTTTAAAGTTTGAGGTGAAATATTCCGCACTTCTGTAGTTATCCTTACTTTTTGAGGTCTTCAATGATAGTTGATTGTGTTGCATATACTTTGTTCTTGAGATAACTCCACAAAAAAATCCAAAGGCGTAAGATTTGGCGACCTAGCTCGCTGCTCACTAGTACCCTTCATCAAATCCACCTATTGAAGAAGATTTCATTCAAGTAATTTCTCACCATTAAAGCATAATGAGGTAGGGTCGGATCTATTGGATTGGGATATAAGTTAGCCAACTAAGGAAGAACATTGTCTCTTAGCATGCTTAAATATTTTTCCGCTGTCAAATTATCATCTATAAATATAGGACCAATAATACGATCTGCTATAATACCTGCCCAAACATTCAACTTTTGAAGATACTGAGTGTGTGTCTCACGCATCCAATGATGATTCTCCGCTGACCAATATCTACAGTTTTGTCAGTTTACCTCTCCGTTCAATCTAAATTTTGATTCATCAGAAAAAAGAATTGTGTCAAGAGCTATTTCATTTGTTAATTGTATCCATCATTCTTTTGCAGAAATCCATTCTACGATCCGGATCGTCTTCTGTTAGCTCCTGCACAAATGTCAATTTATATGAATGAGGTTTTCATCATTCAGGCACCTTAGGACAGTTGTGTGACTCACATTATTTTGACCTGCAATTTGACGGAACTTGACGTTGAATTATCTGCGACACTTAACAAAATATCCACTTTTACTTCATCTTCAATGAAGTTCGATTTTATTTTTAATGATTTGACATATCCAAGTTCTCTGAATTGTGCATAAATTTTAGACACAATACCTTGTGAAATATTAGGCAATTGAGGATACCTCTGATTAAATATGTAAGTTTATTACTTCGACTGGACATTTACAATTCTCCCCGTAACCGATCATCATTAAAATCTCAATTTGGTGGGCCTTAGTTAAATATTTCATTTTTATTTCTGCAAGAAATTAGTTTTTAATTAAGAATTTATTTTAATGTAAAATGTCAACAGCATGTCAACTGATTGATAACAATCCGCATTATTTACCGATTTAGTTTAATTAGCAGACTATCCAGACAGTTTTTACCTATTTACGACAAAAAATGTTAACACGGTTACTAAACAGAAATTTTCCCCAATATACAGTGTAAAATGTTTGAAATTTATAACATTTGTTTAAATTAATACCTTATAATTTAATACTTCAGTATGGTTGTTCTATTTTTGGTAAGATTTGATCGTTCACTAAAAATTTAATAAAAGTGCGACAACATTGTCGCATATGTCGTTTTCATTGGCTATTTATGTAGTTTGAAAATCACTTATTGCATTTTAAATAAATTATATACAGGGTGTAATATTTAATACGAATTCCTAAATTAATTTTTCCAAAGCCAGTCCTGGAATTTTTTAGTTCAGCTATTACCAGTCGAATGCTTGATAGTAGTGTACTGTATAACGCAAAAATTAAAAAAATCAAATGGATTATTTTATTCATTAATTATTATCATCAATTATCATTATTATCAAATTAATAAAGATTATCAAATTATCAGATCAAAGGATTATCAAATTAATAAAGAAAAGGAGTTGACATTTTTTAGTGGCCACATGATGTGCTCCCTGGGGGACTCTACATATGGTAGAAGTATGTAAAGTTCCTCATGACCCTATATACAATAAAATAAAGAGTAAGTATTATATAATTATTATACATATAAAAAAAAAGAGGTTAATCTTTGTAAATGGGTATATTTATTTAAAAAAACCCTTAAAAGGGCCATATCAATAAAACAAACGTTTTCGGACCACACAGTCCATCATCAGGTTTTAAAATCGAAAAATGCTAGGTCTCAATGCCTGAGCCACCAAAATACTAGGGTAAAAACCCTTTAAATTCCATTTAGTTATGAAATGTTGTACATTTTGTTGTAAAATAACTGTGATGTTCAGTATTAAATTAGACTATAGGTAACACATGGCTCAATCTGGTTCCAGAGCCGGTGAGAGGGTACCTCTGCACTCGGAGAACAGCGTGGAACTCCGCTCGTTCAGCAGCGCTGTTCTCCGAGTGCAGAGGTACCCTCTCACCGGCTCTGGAACCAGATTGAGCCATGTGTTACCTATAGTCTAATTTAATACTGAACATCACAGTTATTTCACAACAAAATGTACAACATTTCATAACTAAATGTAATTTAAAGGGTTTTTACCCTAGTATTTTGGTGGCTCAGGCATTGTGACCTAGCATTTTTCGATTTTAAAACCTGATGATGGACTGTGTGGTCCGAAAACGTTTGTTTTATTGATGTGGCCCTTTTAAGGGTTTTTTAAATAAATATACCCATTTACAAAGATTAACCTCTTTTTGTTATACGTGGTATACAGCCAGGTACAGGAATTTTTCCTTGTGGATTTTATTATACATATGTTTCCATTAACAGTAAGCGTATTTTCTAAAAAAATGCATATTTTATAAATATATAAATATGCACTAAATAGCATAAATGCATATTTTTGGGTAAATTATTGCATATTTAGGCGAATATTTTTCACATTTTGTTTGCATATTTGCATGTCTATAAAAAATGTATTAACATTAAAATATACACAATCTAACTACAACAACCGGTATACTGAAAAAAAAAAATAACAAATTTTAAATGCAGAAAGTACAGGTAAAATAATTTTATATGATGTGAAAGGCCTACACTGTTTACTTCTTAAATTTATGCTGTCAGTGAATTTTCAGTGCTTCTAATAAACTACCCAAGTAGTCTTGAAATTGAACATCTTTTTGTATCGTTTACAGAATCCGTTTTATCCTAATTTACGTTGAAAGAAACTTCAAAGCCGAGAATCCATCCACTTCAAGGGAATTTATAAGATCTTGCTATAAACCTTTTTTCAAATGTACTTTACTCTTTGTGTTTATAGCCTTATCTACAAAAAATAATTTCCTAAAAATGAAAAATGTTTTCTTTTTCATTTCAATCAATTTTTCAATCAATTTTAAAATATGTACAGTACAACAAGCGAGAAGTGGCTGGTCATCTGCGTGTAAATAGAAAAAGAGAGTTTTAAGATAGGGAAAGGTAGGTTTATAATCAAGCTTATGTATAACGCGATGTTGTCGTGTTAAAAATTTTGGTGTGATGTGAATATTTCGATAGCAAGATTCAGACTAAGAAATGTTTTGTTGCTTTAAATTACAGTAATGGCAGCTATGCACGCAGTTACTTCCGCTTGGCGGCGCTAGTGTAGTTGGTGGTCATGGTTGTTTAAGGGGGTATGTTCACGCCGCAGTTAAAATGAGTGGCATTCAAATAAACTAACGTTTAACAATTCTTTGACTAGATGGCAGCACGTGCATCATATTCTAATATTTTAATTTTCCCGAGATTTACGTTTATGAACAGCGACATAGTTGCCAGCTTGACCAACTGGGAGTTATAATATATTTATATACGATCGGTACTGTTCGCTCTCAATTGGGCAATCAGTCTTGTTCAATGTAAATTGATATGAGCTATTAGTCTGCTATTAGTAGAAATTTCAGAAATTCTTATTTTCGGATTGGATCATTCCATATATTTTTTTAATTTTGTTGTGTTGTTATTTATTTACCTTTCAGGTCGCTGTTTTGATTTTAAGTGTTGTTTTTTTAGTTTTATAAAACTAAATGTTTTAGTGTTTTTTTGTTTAAATTTTGTTTAAATTTGAGTGTTGTTTTATTTTAAATAGTGTATACTAGTTTAGTTTCCTAATATTAAAGAAAATAGATAGGTAAGTACCTTTTGCTATAACTCGTGTGTATGAAGTTCATTTGACGATGTTAGCCAAGGGCACCCACAACATTTTTGTTTTATGTCAACGTGTTGCTAATATTTAAGTATTAGTTAAATAACGCGATTTTGTTTTATGCTTTTGGTATATTAAAGGTTATCTATTGAATATTTTTCAGGTGTGAACAAAATGCCCAGATTAAAGTCCTTTAATAAAAGATGTACCAAGCGTAGTCGCGCATTGAAGGGAATTTCAATAGTAGGTTGTGGTTCTACAAGTGACAAAGAGAAGTAAGTATCTATATTTATATTTTATGTACATTGTTTTAAAAATGGTCATCATGTGAAAAAGTATTGGCAGTATCATGTAAATTTTGTCTTTTGTTATAAATACTCTGCATAAAAAGAATGCAAATTCAGGAACTCATTTAAGATCAATTTAGTGTAAATAACCTTAACCAAAATGCTCAAGTTATTTATGTGCCATTCTGTAAACAGAAACGTAAAATTGTATTAAGTTTACATGGACTGACAAGATATAAGACAGCAATATTTCTGTTTTTGTTTTTTAGCAAAGAAGCAGTGCAATCAACCTCATCCGATTTACATGAGTTCAGCTTTATTTCTTCAGAAGAATATGAAAGGTAAAGAATATGAAAGTACAATACATGGTGTCTTTTTAATTACCAACAAACATGTTTTAATTTTAGCATTAACAATCATCCCCTGGAAATTAAAAAAGAACCAGTAAAACAAACATATCTTAATGGACACCGAATTGTTGACTTACATTATGTACTACAGTGGGCTTTAAACTTACAGTTTGCTCATTCGAAAGTTTGTACGATGGGAAATCTACAGATAATTGATGAAAAACATAAAGGTTTAGTTTCAACAGTGGTACTACTATGCAACATGTGTGGCTATAAGACTGAAAAGTCAACAGAAAACCCTTGTGAGCAGTCAACTATTAATTATGGAGCTGTTTGGGGCACATTATCAACAGGTGGTACATATGCACAGTTAACAGGACTGTTAGGTTTGTGAAAATACAGTAATAAAGTACAAATTTAATTTCATTGATTTTTTTAAAGGTGCATTAGATATTCCTTCCATGTCTTATCGATTGTTCCATAATATTGAAATTGAACTTGGGGATAAGTGGATAGAAGGATTATGGAAGTCCATGGAAGAAGCTGGTATAAAGGAAAGAGAATTGGCTATAGCAGAAGGGCAACTAGATTCTGATGGCATACCATGGACTACTGTGTATTGTGACGGAGGTTGGAGTCACAGATCTTATGGACATAGCTATAATGCATCATCTGGCGTTGTATGTATATTCATAGACTATTATGTTACAAATCTAAATTTCTTACATTTTAGGCAGTTATTATTGGAAAATTTACTAAAAAATTATTATATGTGGGAGTTAGAAATAAGTATTGTTCATTGTGTGCCCGTTATGAATCTAAAAACGAGCCTGTACCTCTTCACATTTGTTATAAAAACTGGCAAGGCTCATCTACAGCAATGGAGACATCTATAATAGTTGAAGGATTTAAACAAAGCCAAATTCTTCATGGACTTAAATATTTGCAGTTTATAGCAGATGGAGACTCTAGTGTATATGCTAAAATTCGTGAAGAGGTTGCCTATGGACAATATGTAACAAAAATAGAATGCCGCAACCATGCAATTAAAAATTATGGAAAAGCTTTATATAAAATTAAAGCGGATACTACAGTCACTAAAGAAGCTAGAGCACTTCTGACTAACAATAAAATTAAAGAACTGCAGAATTGCTGTACCAAAATAATTAATACGGCTGCTTATGCTGATGTGGAAAATTTAAAAGCAAATTTGGAAAAAAGTATAGACCACGTCTTTGGCAACCATGCTGTTTGTAGCGATCAGTATTGTACAAAACAGCAACAATCAGATGCAGATTTGATGAAATCAGTCAAAAATACTGGCTTATACTTTCATATAAATGGTACGTTAAAACAGGCACTTCAATTAGTTTGTCTTTATACATATTTATCAGTTGCACTTTTTTTATATAACTACATTTGCAGGTTCTTTGCAGAGACTTATTTCTAAAGGTCACCGCTTAATCGATAAAGAAACAAATAATCGTGCTGAAATGTACATGTCCATTTTGTGTAAATTCAATGCGGGCAAGAGGCTAAACCTCTCTGGAAGGGGTAGTTTCAGGTGTCGCTCAGCAATGTCAGGCCTGCGTTACAACGAGGGTATAGAATGGCAGGAAAAAGAGTGGAGATGTATATTAAAGAGGTCACCAGGAAAGTATTTTAAACAAAATATACAGGAAAAGCAACGGGCTGTGGAATTAAAATCTAAGCGAAAACTGGATTTTGTTTCACCTTACCGAAAAAAAAGAAGTAGACAGAGTAAAACGAATACTGAATATGGTCCTCACGCTTTACAGCCTTCATTAACCGAAGATGAATATCAATCGGAATATTCTAGGATCCTAAAAACCATACAAGTAAATTTCAAATTTTTATTTTTTTAATGAAAATAAATCTAATCATTATTTTAGGTGCAACCAGAAGAGATCCCGGTGATCGAAAGGCAAACCGTCGGTCAGTGGAATAACGCGTTCTACAGGCATGTTAAAAGAAATAGGTTAACGGCTTCTTACTTTGGATCAATTTGCAAAAGAAGGCCTAATACAAGCTGTAGAAATTTATTAAAATCAATGATTGCACCCTCTTGGGATAATGAATATACCCTTTATGGGAAAGATAAGGAAGATGTCGCAAGACAAAGATTTATGGAATTGAATCCTGAGAAGAGAGTACAGAAGTGTGGAATATTTATTGATAATATTTACAATCATCTTGCTGCTACTCCAGATGGTAATATACACTTTTAATTTCATTACACATAACACGTTTTCCATAATTTCTATTTTGAAACAAATTACATTAGTTACTATTTCAGGAATTGTAGACGACAATAGTTTGTTAGAAGTTAAATGCCTTCTGAAGGTGCATAAAAGTGGCAAGTCCCTGTTGGAAGCAGTAGAGACGCTAAAAAACATGCCATTGGAGAATATAAATGGAAGATTACAGTTAAAAAAGAACCATTATTACATGTATCAGGTACATACTTAAAATTTTTTGCATATTTTTAGAAAATATAATATTTATTTTTTTAGATTCAAGGCCAGCTTAATATTGCCCGAAAACAGTATTGCTACTTTGTAGTATACGTTAATGATACAGAGCCTCTGTTTGTTGAAAAAATTGAGCGAGATGAAGAACTTTGGGCTCGAATGATAGAAAAGCTCAATAGTTTTTTTTATAACTGTTTTTTACCTAAAATGGTCGACAAAAACAAAAAATGTCTTAATAAAAATCATTAAATTTCTATTTGAAAAACTCCTCCTGCGAAGAATCCTACCAATAATTGAAGAAACGAAAATAATTCCAGATCATCAATTTGGACTTAGAAAAACGCATTCGACAATTGACCAGGTGCATAGAATAACTGCTACAATTGAAAGATCATTAGAGAAAAGAAAAGTCTGTCACAACACCGACCACCGCCTGTGAGTGTTTTGTGCAGTGCAAGTGCTACGCGAGTGTAGTGTGTGGTAAATTTGACAATATGGACATATCCATTTTTAATTTATCTTTATGCATTTTTTTTCGTTCTATATTTTGAATTGTAAAAATTGTTTTGAAGTTTTTTAATGAAATCAGCTTTTTTTATCAGCCTCAGAGTCTCCAAAGCAGGGGGGATGTCATCAGGTGCCACCAATCACGCACCTCGATGTGCATCGCCCTTCCTTTTGGAATTTATAATTAAATTTTATTGGTTAAGAAACGAAAAGGTTTCATATAAAAGTTAATTTGTCTTTAAATATGGGACATTTTCGGATCTCTAGTCAGTACAGTTTTACCCTTAGCGGGTAGCCCTAGAGCTCCTCACTTGAAGGACTCTGCAATTTTCTAAGACCCTGAAGCTGAGTTTTTTTCTTCTTAGAAAAAGTGTGTTTTATTTCTACGATAGTAAATAAACCTACCGGCATTGTCTTTTTCAAGACAATTTAACAAATAGTTAAAAACAAATTGATAATTGGTCTTACTGACCAGATTTTAATGTAAGTACACTTCTGTGTCTTTAGTAAAAAAAAATTAAATTTCTGATATGCTGTTTTGTTTTAACATTTCCAAGTATTGAAAATAGATGTAGAACACTAAAAAATGTATTTATTGTTACGTGTGGAACGTCCTGCAGTTACTTTCCGTAAACCTCATAATCCATTAACCCAGCAGCGGTCGATCAGTTCCCTGCATAGATAATTTTACATTTTTCTCGGCAACAAGGCTATTGAATTTATATTTATTTTTAGTCGGTAAACCAAAACTTTCCGTCACTAAACCAATTGTTTCTTTGTTTTGAAATTCCCTCTGTAAAAAGCTCATTAGCTCGATCAATCTTGTTTCTAAAGTTATAACTTCTGCAGTTTCCCTGATATTTTCCATGGACATGGAAACAAGATGTAATAGTCGAATCATATGTTCTGGCAAACGTGACTCAATAAGAGGATACAATATCACTGCAAATTTGTCAGCAAGTTTTGTCTAAGGTCTCAAGTAAAAGAACCTAGGCTACAAACTCTAAATAATTTTTTAACTCGATTGGAGGTAATTTAAATTTGCGCTTACCTTTTACACTTGATGACTCAAAGAACCTTGCACTGTATTTATCAGTTGCCTCTATCTCACTATTCGTCGGAAGCTTCTTCGAATATACTTTTAAGTATCGCACTTTTCACTTCACAAAGCTCATAGTAGTTTACTTGTAAGACTTACAAGTAAAGCTAACAAACTGTCCAAAACATTAGCAATTTTTGTAAATGCACTATCCGAAGTACCGCTCTGCGTTTTCTATCTGATTTCATTTTCCGACGGTAACTTTCGCCGACCCTCACGGCAAGAACAAAACTATCCGCCGGAAAAAAGTTTGCACTAAAATAGGCGAAAATAACTAACTTCCCGTATATAAGTCCTGTCATATCCCGCAGTTGTCTTTCGCGAAATAATACAAAATTAAATTTTAAGTACAAAAAAATTTACTTTTGTATTAAATTACACAAGTGTGGATTTATAATACAGCTTGCTCTGGTTGTAAAAATATATGTATGCAATGCAATTCTAATACATATTATTAATATGATACTCATCATTCCATTCTCAGACGGAAAGGTCGTAAAATTTAATTATCTTACACCAGCACTTAGCGGATGTGCTGATTAGGGATTTTTAGTAAACATAATATTAATTACTTGACATTTTTTTTGCTAATACATATACACAAAACGTTCATTCATTTGGAAATATTTACGACAATTCGGAATTCTTTATCTACCCAAAAATATTTATTCCAAACTGATAAAAGAAATTTGCAATTGTTTGAAAATCTAAAATACGTTTACTTTTTTTCATATCGAAGAAGGTTTTTACTTAGAAAATTTCAGATTTTCATCTGATTTCTAATTATGACTCAAGTAAATTTCAATAATCTTTTTCATTTAAGGAAATAATTAATCGACAAAATTTAATCAATGATTACATTATATTGTTTTGTCTATAAAAATTAAATTTGCCAAAACGTGAATGAAACTGGAATTACTGGTATACTTGTATTTTTAAAACACCGTGACGTTATGCAATCATGATTGATAATTGACAGTCAAACGAAGCCAAAATATTAACTGGTTTGAGCCGCTTCGCCAAACCCAACCACGTGATTCGTATTACCATGGTTACTGCACAACAAATAGACAATTGGCATAACCACAAAACTAGGTTTCAATGTTTTGCAGATTTTTCTCAAATGCGGCAAACGCGCATTTGTACATCACTGCTGCCCTCTACTAAATGACACGTGAACTTATTTTCACATCTATTAAGTAATAGCGGAACTAATTTCTCACTAGCAAAATGCCAACTTATAACGGTGACATCAACAAAATCCCTAGTTTGCAGTTTTTAATTATAATTTTATCTTTAGGTACAGTTAATTTAAAAATTACGGCAGTATGGATAACGAACATTCGCTTAAAATAAAGGTTTTTGGATAGTTAATCATTTAAAGTAGTTATTTTGTACCTAAGTTCAAAAATTATTACACAATACCAATTTTTAGGCACGTTACCACGTAAGTTATGACATGGATTCATTTAGGTACAGTTATAAAAAAATTACTGCTTTCTTTGGAAATTTTAACTAGATATCATTAAAATAGAAAGGTTACAGTTTACGTACATAGTCATAAGTTGAAGATTGGTTTTGAAATAGTGACGATAACTGTACCTAAAAAGTATACAAATTTTAACATTGTGAAATACCACCTTAAACATAGATGGACAAAGCAATAAGATACCTTTAACACACAATGTTTTGAAGCTTCGATAGAATGTGATGCTTCCGCAATGAGCATAAGCGTGCTTGAATTTTTACTCGCGGGTAATTATTCAGATTTTAAAAATTGGAAGTAGTAATATTGTATAAAAACACGTTCAAAGAATTTAAAAAAACGAAAATTTAACTATTAACAAATCACGTCTTTATAGAAAAATTAAAATACAATTTTATTTGCTTTAAAATTAATACAATAAAATATAGTTGAATTCAAGTTGATTTTTAATAGGTATCAAAATAATGCTACAATAAAAAATCTTTGTTTTCTCCCAAATTTGCTACCAAAATAGTTCGATCGTCAATATTATTTGGAAACCACCATAGAAAAATAAATGAGTTTTATTCATTTCACTAATTAATTTGCATCCATGAGAAATATTAAATTAAAAAGATACTAAACAGATCTTTTTTAATCAGATGATGTCTACTTACAATTTATAAATGTCTACTAATTTCATGAACTCATATCTTATTCAATACATTAATGAACATGAATAAACCCAATGGTACACCTATTAAAATGTAAACAAACACGCTTCCTCATTTCCTCATCTTAAATAATGTAAATTGCATGTACTTACAAATGAAATGAGAGATCCGGATGTAAATATTTCGTTTATTTTAGTTCACTTTTCACAAATATCACTCAAAATACAGCCAACATATCGAAAAACAACTTTTCCTCATCTACTGAAAAAAGTAAACAAACATGTATTTGAAGTTTGACATAG
Organism: Diabrotica balteata; assembly: GCA_918026665.1. NCBI lineage: Eukaryota > Metazoa > Arthropoda > Insecta > Coleoptera > Chrysomelidae > Diabrotica > Diabrotica balteata. The sequence goes on from OU898280.1 coordinate 55,499,620, forward strand.
GCCATAAGACAGCGAAATGTAAACACCGTTGCCATTTATAAATAGTTTTCAGTGCTTCCACATATAAAATAATTGATCGATATCTATTATACGCTATTATTAAATGATAATACACACTATCTGCATACTTTATATTTTGATTACAATTAATCTAACCAATAAATTATTAATATTTTCAGCGACTCGCGAATAAGAAATTTTAAAACAAAACGTGACAACAGTTGAAGGTGCTGAGAATGTGACCTATTCAAATAATTTTGACTTCACAATTTTATGTAAATAACTGAGTCCATCTGTGTTTATACGTCCATGTTGGAGGTCATCACATTTTGACAATTCTTTGGATTTGTATGGAATTTTTGTTTGTGGCAGAATTGTGGCAGAAAAATACAGATATTAGTGTATTTGCGACTTAATAAAAGAATGTACGAGAAGAAATACGAAAATTACTTCAAAAAAGAAAGATCTTATCGAAAGGTAAACTATATTAATCATCGTCTTAATGTTTTATTACTTCATCTCAGACCAAAATAAAAATATTTATATGGGTCTGAGTATTATTGTAATGTATTTGTATTTAGGTTTGAACTAATATATACAGTCATGTAACTAAAATATGGTAATTTTAGCTACCTAGCATATATAGAATACAGTTTTTTGCTGCCTTAAAACAGAACTCAATAATAATAAATCATCAATTTTGATATAAATATGTATGAAAGATATTGTGTCACTGCCAGAAGTTTATTACTTTATCTGTCCAGAAACTGATTAAATATTCTATATTATATTATAGGTTTGGCTGCATATCTTCAAAATAATAATTTTCGATATGATATTGTGGACTGTTCTGTTGGAGAACCAATATCAAGTCAAACATTTTATGGTCACTAATGTAGATTTCACTACTCTTCAGAAGTTGCTCTAATAGATTAAGTCGACATATGTAACTATTTTCTATGTATTTATAAGTTAGCAGATACTTAATTAGCTGCGGACTTTTCATTTCTTGCGGACTTGTGGGATTACTTGTTGTGTTAGAATTAATGATTAGTTCTGATAGTTTGCCATATAAAGAAATAAGAGCAGTACGTAGTGAGCATTCACAGTAAACAGACGATCCTTAAAATCACATTAAGCGGCAGATAAGTTTTTGCAGTGATTAAAAATCAATATTTATATTTATAATTTAAATTTTGTGTAAATATATCGGTTAAATATTTGAAATTTTTGTGAAAATAAGTGATTTACCTCCCCTAATGGGGGAGGAAAATAACAATAAGACGCAAATGTGCGATTTAAGTGTTGCGACAAGTTCTCCAGAACATGACATGGAAATTGGTGCGAGTTCCGGTGATAAAACTGACAAAACAAGGGAAGTAAAACTTTATAACATTTCTTCTAATAATTATGATTTTCATAGCTGTTGCATATATATCGAGAATTTAAATAATCAGAACATTTCTCGTTTACATCCAATGATTGTGGGGGAAATTTTGCATCAAAAACTTAAAATCAAAAACCTAAAGGAAATTAAATCTATAGGAAAAAATAGAGTTAAAGTTATTTTAAAATCAATTTTGGATGCAAATCATCTAGTAACACATAATAAGTTAAAGGATGAAAATTTAAAAGCCTATATCCCTAACCATCTCTTGGAAATCAAGGGAATAATTCACGATGTAGATACGAGGTATGATACTGATTATTTAAAAAAACATATAGACTCTTCCGCTAAAATTACTGACATTAAAAGAATGCATAGAAAGGTAGATAAAGACGGTAAAACAGAATACATCCCCAGACGAAATATTATAGTTACATTTGAAGAAAATGTTTTGCCAACTTATGTCGTAGTTAATTTTGTGTATTTGCCAGTAAAAAGATTTGTAGGCAGGGTAATACAGTGCTACAAGTGTCTGAAATTTGGTCACATTTCTAAGCAATGCAAGGGCACACAAGAATTTTGTATACGATGTGCAGAAATTAAAAATGATAGTCACATATGCGACACTAAAAAAAACTTTTTGTATACATTGTAAAAGTAAAGATCATATTTCGATCTCCAAAAGTTGTCCCGTTTATGAGGAACAAACAAAATTAAAAACATTATGCAAGATCAAAAATCTCCTTTCTAGAAGCCAAAAGATATAAAGAATCATCTTTTTCCGGATTTGTTAGTAACAATAAATTTTCGATATTGTCAAATCTTGAAGAAAATTTTCCAAAACTACCTAACGTATCTGATGACATTACGTCATCTCATCCTACCATTCCAAGACCGTATATGAAAAAATCAACAAACTTTGCTCATCCTGGACCTAGTAAGATTATTACTGAACATTATGTACATAAAAAAAGGAAAGTGTCTACTCCTGTTTCACAATCCCCTACAGATTCTACCACCTTTCCTTTTAGATTTAGTCCGTTACAACCTCTACCACCTAATCCCAATAAACCTAATAGTTCAATAGATGGGAAAAAAAACAAGATAGTTATTTCGTTAGTCAATTTTTTTTCTGAATTTATAAAAAATGTCAAATCAGTTGAGGATGTAAAAACACTGGATAATAATTTGTTAGCTAAGGGTTTGTATACTGTTCTCGAGGATATTTTTAAAAGTACTTAAATTTATGGCCTAAAACACTAAACTTAAAATTATGCAATGGAACGCTAGATCAGCTGTTGCAAATAAAAACAGCCTACTCAATTTTCTTACTAAAGAAGATGTTGATATTGTTCTTTTAAGTGAAACCTGGTTCAAAAATAATATTGTATATAATTTTAAAGGTTATAACATTGTTCGTCAAGACGGCAGACGGTTTTGCTGGTGTCGCTATTTTGGTAAAAACGGGTATCCGTTTTGAAATATTAAAATTAAATAAAAACTTCAATAAAGAGCTGCTTGCCTGTGGTATTAAAATTAATTACGATAATACTCACTTGAGTTTTCTCTCTGTATATAGATGTCCAAAAACCAAAACCAGAATAGAAGATTGGACAAACTTATTTTCCCAAGTGAAGCATCCCTGCATCATTGGGGGTGATATGAATGCCCACAATGCGTACTGGGGATCATCAAAAAATGATAATATTGGCGATCAAATTGTAGAGACCCTACAGGATCTTGATTTTATTGTGATGAATAACGGTCAATCTACTTGTCAAGGAAATCCAGGACATTCAGATTCTATGATTGATATTACGGTTTGTTCCCCTTCCATTTTTGCTAAGACATTTTGGACTGTAGATTCTGATACACTTGGATCAAATCACTTTGTTGTAAAAATAGAACTCGAATACTCTAGTCACACTAAAGTGGACCTATATCCCCAAATGCTGAATCGAATCGAAAAAACGAATCTATATTTACTAATTGTACTAGTAGCATTACGAGGATGGGTTGATATAAAACTAGCCTTTGATAGAAGGTTTTTTGGAATTAAATCGATGTTATTTGTTTATTTGATATGTTCCAATTTTTTGTCCCACCCTACTAATATTTTTGCTGGATCTCTTCAAAATAGGCCAAAGTTTCAGCGACGACGTCATCATGTGTTGCGAAACGGCGTCCTCCGAGCCATTTTTTTAGGTTTGAAAACAGGAAAAAGTCGCTGGCAGCAAGATATGGGGAATAAGGTGGGGTGTTCAACCAATTCATAGCCAAATTCGTGTAATTTTGCTATGGCGACGGCCGATCGGTGAGCCGGTGCATTGTCTTGGTGAAAAAGCACTTTTTTGCGTTCCAAACCGGGTCATTTTTGATGCAATTCGTCATCGAATCGATCCAATAATGCTGCGTAGTACTCACCATTGATTGTTTTTCCTTTTTTCAAGTAGTTGAAGTGGATGGCCTTTCGGATCTCAGAAAACAGTAGCCATCACTTTGCCGGCCTAATGTGCACTCTTTGCCTTATTCGGCGGCTTTTCGCCGCGTTTGCGCCACTGTTTCGACTGTTCTTTGGTTTCCGGTATGCAATAGTGCACCCATTTTTCATCAACGGTGATAAATCTGCGAAAAAAAATCCTTCGAATCGCCCCGTATCATCGCCAAAGACGTCTCCGAAATGATCACACGTTTTTGCATTTGATCGATTGTCAGCAACAACAGCACCCATCGCGCGAATAGTTTTTTTTTTATTTCCAAATGATGGTGAATGATGTTGTGTACGCGTTGGTAGGAAATGTTTAGGACCTTTATTAACTCGCGGAGCTTAATTGGACAATCTGCCATAATCATGTGACTTCATTTGGCCTCCCGGGACGCTTATCATCATAAACACTCGTACGACCACGAACAAATTCACCTTTTCAAAATTTGACTGTTGCTAACGAAGGTGCAACCTCATCATAAACTTCGTCCAGGTTGTATTGAATTTGCACATTCGTTTTACCCTTTTTATGAAGGAACTGAATCACGAACGATACTCGACTTTTTCCATTTCTCCGAAAACACAAAATTTGCTTGCTTTTGACGGCTGTAAAAATCAAACTATTTTTTTTTAAACTTAAAATTTTGACAGACTTCATGACGTGAATGGCAAATGTCAACACCGAAACTAATTCAGTATCAAGTAGCGCCATCTATTAAAGGCTAGTTTGATATCAATCTATCCTCGTAATATTGTTGCAAACAAATTTTGAAAAACAAAAACTAAGAATAATTGAAGGGCTTACAACAAAAATGGATTTGAGTTCCAATTTATTTTATTTAAGAAATAACATTAAGGCTGTTTTATCGGTGCACCACTAGGGACAGTGTTTTCTCTGAAAAAATGTCTCGAAATTATGTTGCCTTTAAGATCATGCTTTTACTTTACTTTATTTTTGTGAAACTTCTGTTGAAAAATGGAATTATACTATTTAACGCTCTATTATAACCAAACTTTTTACGCCCATCACTTAAAAGAGTTTTTTTATTTGTAATCGTTAATTTTTTTCACCTATCTGTGTCTAGTAATAATCGAGAAAAGCGTGTTCCAAAAAATACCAAAATCTAATAGTGAAACGTGTTATACTCCATTCCACGAATATACGACTGTTTTAAATTCACTTTAAGGTGTCGACTTAAATGGTCCAATGTGCTGCATTGTACAATAGTAAATTCTCCCCATTTTTAAAATACTGTTACGACAGATATAAACCTTAGATTTAAATATGAAGTCATGATATAAATATAGAGTTGATAGTTTATATAATAGTTGTAATTCAGAATTTAAATTATATAATTACTATCATTAAGTTTAGTATTTTAAACAAGTTGGTGTTTTAATTAAGTGATTTAAACGAAGTGATTAAATACTTAAGTGATTAAATAGTGTACTTTATTTAGTCGAATATTCAATTAGTATTAAAAAAACAAAAAAACTTACTTGTTCTCTTATTCACCTAATCTCCTAAAACTATTATCAACCATCAGATTCACAGCCCTAATCACTGTCGTCGCTATCCTCATTTGGATGGTAAATTATAATAGGATTAACTGCTTCGATGCGACCTTCACGGATCCACCATTCTTTAATTAAGTCTTCACATTTTTTTACACTTTTTCCCCAAATTTCAGGAGTGGCAATATCCAATGCTTGTTGCCATGTTTCCAAGACTGCCTCGTCACTGTAACCCTTGTATCCAATATGGTTATCATAATATGTTTTGCAAATCCCCCAAATATATTCAATTGGATTGAATTGGCAATGATAGGGCGGTAGTCTTAACACACGATGTCCAAAGCTATGTATAATTTCGTCTACTATATATATATATATGTTTGGTTGTGCATGACTTTTAGCTAACGTTAGTAATTGAGGCTTAAAACAGTATTGAGGAAATGTAATATTTTTATTCGTTAACCATTCTTTTATTTTATCTACAGTCCAGGTGTTTGTTGGTTGCTTATTTAAAATTTCCGAATGATACGCAGCATTATCCAGTACTATAACGGATGGTTCATGTAAACTTGGCAACAGTTTTTCTTTCAACCATTTAACAAACATCTCCGTATTCATATTGTCATGATAATCGGCTGATTTTGATTTTGATGAAAACACAAGATCTGCTCCCTCAATAAAACCATATTTTCCACCTGCATGTACTATAATATATCTCTTTCCCTCGTTATCGATGTGTTTTATGGATTTTATACTCTCGTCCTGCCACATTCGTTTGATACCGCCTTTAGCAAAAATCCATGTTTCGTCTAAATAAACGAAGGAAGAACATTCTTCTTTAAATTTGTTGTAATTTCTTAAAAATTCTATTCTTTTGTGAACGACACTAGCTCTTTCACACAAAGCCTTTCTATTGTCTTCCTTTTTGAACTTAAAGCCAATCTGTCTTAAAACTCTCCAGAGACTTGTTCTGGAAATTTCAAATATATTTCTGTCTTTTAATTTTTGTAGCACTGAATCTAAAGAAACATGTTCTTTCTTTTCGCGCATTTTATATATTGTCTCACGGATTTCAAATTTGCAACCTTCGGGAAGATCTATAGTCTTTGGTTGTCGGCGAGATTTATATTGTGCGACATTTTGTTCACTTTGTCCACTTTTTTTTTTCTTTTTGCAAAACCGACTTTAGTTTTGTTTCACTAATACAGAGTGCATCACACACACGTTTATGTACGGACTCAACAGGTCGCAAAGGGCCCCCGTTGGTTTTCTCAGCAGTAAAATAAGAAAGTACATTAATTATAAACTTGTCTACATCTAAAACACGTCTCGGCATTTTTAGCTTCAATAAACAAATACACTATACTAAACTCTATCTTAACGGACACCTCTCTTCACCGGAAACCCCTATACGGACGGTTTTTAAAACTAAAATCAGTCGGCGATATATGAAACTGTATGTAAATTTTCGTTACTTTTTAATATCTGTAACGACTCGGTACTTTAACTATCAATAGCCGGTATATTATACCCGTTATAAAAAAACTTTCGGAACTTAAGAGTACATCCACTCAAACCAAACAAATATTTAAAACTAACAAAGTGAACTATTATATAGATTCTATTTCTGGTTTCTGAACCATCCTTCTGCCAATTTCTTTTCATTTATAATAAAAATGGTATATTTATTTTTATTACAGTTCTCTTACCTAATAAAGTAATAAAATATAATATCAAAGAAACCCGGCGCGCCTGTTTGCATTTATTTACAAATGTTTACATTTCAAATGCACTTTGTTTACATTTCACCGAAATCCAAGCCAAATGTCTGATGAACACATTTTCGTAAAAATGACCGTTTGCGAAAAAATGTTTGGTATTTTCGGATTAAATTTCACAATAAATTTTGCGTCTATTTGTACATCTATTAACTGAAATAATTTTAGTTCAGATGTAATACTAACAGTAGATGCTTTTTATTGGAATAATAATTAGACCAATTTACTTTCATACTTCTACTTGAACAGTAAAATATTCGTTGTCGCAATAATCCCAAACAGTCGTATATTCGTGGAATAACCTATACTCATCATTGGCGCTCAGTTTCATCGTTATCGCCTTCGTGACGTCAAATCAAACGTACGGCCAGTTAGTTTGTCTTAAAACTAATTTGAATGGAGAATAATGCATTTGTTGTCATTAAACTACTGGTCGGCCGGCGCCACTGAGTGAAGATGATGTGGCGTAAGCAGTGTAGAAAAGAAAGTGATACGCCCATTTCAAATCGCAGTGTGCTTCAACTGCTAAAAGAGCCTTAAGTTAAAATATTTTGAATTTTTAAAATTGTCTTTAAATCACAACAGTTATTTATCACATTATAATATAGGGATCATTAGGGTCTTTTAATGCCAATAAACTGTTACCGAGCTGTCCAAGTCTGCACTTTACTTAGTACATACACAAATTACACTTGCACTCCTTTTGTTCTAAGCCCTTCAGTTAGTATGAAATGTTACTAAGGAGTACTTACCTTCAGTAAAAACTGTAGCAAATCAAAATACCACTCTTTTGATGGAGTAAGTTTAACTTAAAAATAGCAAATGTTTACGCAAAACGGTAATAACTCGAAAAATTACTCTATTTGACAGATATACTAAACACTTTTTTTTAATTTCTGTGCAAAAAGCTAGCAACTCGAAATATTACTTTATTGACCGGAACCATACCACTTTTTAACAACACTTAATTCCGATAAATTCCAAATGACTCACTTTGGTGGGGAAAATAGATCAATGAATATCATAATCGTCCATGCAAAATATGAGTATCGCGAAAGACTACACTTTTGTTCGAATTTACGCAATGATTACTAAACTTTAATCGGAAATAATACGCTTTTGCTCGGAACGAGTGGTGTTTCACCTACGCATTACGAATTGATACTGTTTTTAACGGAAAATTTCCTACAAAACAGCTTTTAGCGCCATCTGTGAGGTAATTTTTAAACTAACTTTGCTACAGTTTTGTTGGTTAGTAGATATGAATCTGTAAATAAGCATGGCTTGAAAAAATTTTGAGTTATGACACTTTTGTTCGGGATGTGCGATATATAGTAATAATAAATAGTTAGTAATAAAAATTGTATTTTAAGTATTTTTTACAGGTTGTATTTACGAATAAGTCACATGAAAACTTACGTAAATTCTTCTTTCACTATCTACATTTACGGTTTTATGGATAATCACCATTAAAACATTTTGGAGAAAAATTATCAGGATCTCAATTATTATGTAACAAAAATATGGCAAATTTTCCGTAACAAAACTGTAGCTACTATGTCAAAATAAATCTTATGCAAGTTTGTTATTTTAACATGGTACATTCTTTATAAAAACAAACTTCAATCAAGTTTGTCGCATTGTAACTAGCAAGATTGATTTAAACTTACTAAAAGTGTGTACATTTGACATGGCAAACTTGAAGCAAACCGTTTTTGATATATCAAACTTGTTGCAAGTCTAAATCAAGTTTATATTGTTATCTTGGATTTGTTAATATCTGCTTGGATTTACTTATGATTTTAGTTAAATAATTTACAAAACTTTTTTGTATGACATTATGATTATGCACTCTTCCCATAATATAGAATATAAGATAAATTAATAAAATGCGTAAACGTTCCATAAAATATATTTTATAAAAGTTTAAAAGTTTATAAACAGAACAAATGAAATGCAACATTAATTAGTTTTGGAAATCTCCCATTTATTTATTTGTGGTAAAATTTTCTTTCGAAGCAAATTTCCCGGCTCCTCGATTGTAAGTGTGATATATATACCAAACAAAAAACTTATCATAACGCCAATTATATAATCTTGAAGCTAAAACATACAAAAAAAAATGGATGACGAAAACTATAAAATTCAAAGAAAAACAAAATTAAAAAATTCTACGACAAAATATTTTCTTGTTTTTTTGCTTAATTTGAGACAAAATGAGTGTTCCATCTTAATACATCTGCACTTTCCGTGCTTAAGTCATCATTCGCATAAATGCGAAATACACATACATGTGCACCTACACCATGCCCAATTGGCAAATCACTAGACAGCCATGCAACAAATGAATTACTTATTTGAGAAACCCCATAAGTCACAAAACAAAACCTTTCGGAAAACAAGAAAAAAACTGTAAGGAAATCACGAAGATTTCAATATGTTGAAAACTAACCTAATTCCATTTATACACTGTTTCTTGACCTTTTCACTCCAAATTTTTTTTACGCTCAAACTTGAGTGACTTACGGGGGTTCTCAAATAAATTTTTTAGCGTCACCTGAAACTAAACTTTATAAGGAATTAAAATAAAACAAAATACACATAGTACTGTAATTTATATTAAAAAGTACAAAAATATTATTACAACTCAAAAAAAAGTGTGATCAGTCATCTTTTTCAGGTATATTATTGGTCGCTGTAGGCCAGTTGAACAATTCACTGTAATAATCCTGGATGTATTCTACATCCGGTATATTATAACTTTATAGTTTTTGTATATCAACAATCTGCTTATAATTAATCGGAATCATTCCACTAGGATATGCCAATGCTTAAGGCAATATTTTTTATTATTGTTAGCCCTGAATCTGTGATTGGCTAATCCGTTAATAAAAGGGTGAGCTACAACCAAGGTTGACCCCCTCTGTGGCTCAGTGGTAAGAGCGCCTGCCTTTAAACCTAAAGGTCGTGAGTTCGAATCCCACCTGGGTGGAAATTTTCGTTTATTAAAAAAATTAATAAATGAAAATAATTTCTATCCTTGTGTGATCGGTACACACCGGAGGGACCGCAGACGTTCGGATACAATTAGCGTCTCTTAGCAAAGACAATGACGTCGACTTTGCTAAGTATCAAGACAATTACTCTACACACACACACACACACACTACACCTCAAATTGTAAGATTGGCGAATGCATTTAGTGTCCGCAGTCATTTAAACACAAACAAACAACAACAACCAAGGTTGAGTTCTCGTAGCAGTAAAAACACATGAATTGGCTTATTTTTAGTTAAAACTTTTTGATTCCTTGGAATATTTTTGCCGCTGGATTCCGCGGAGAATATGGTTTTTTTGTAGTACTCTGGCCACCAACTTTTGTAATCAGTTGCGTCTTCAGCATTAACCAATACCACATTAAAGCGGTTATTTTTACATGTAGTTTTTATTTATCAGCTGTCCATATTATATATACAGTATACTTTTTTTATTTTTCTTTTAATCATCACAAAGTCCCTATCATAGGGTAGGAAGAAATGACCCCTAATAAGAAAATAATAGTCAATGCTCTTAAATTTTTCGATCGAAATCAAAGCGGCAAAAAACCTTAACACATTGTGGTTTTAATTTTGCTACAACCGTCCGAAAAAAACAAGAAGATATTTTACCAACAGCGTGTTCTTTATACAATACCTTCTTAGAAATGGGCAAACTTCATTTAGCTCCTTCGTACCGGTACCCATATGATACAGAAAAAATTATGCTTTCCTGTTTTATTATTGTTAATACAAGAAACGATTACTGTTACCTCTGCGAAGATAGAAAACCTCTTGCACCGGAATTTGTGGCAGTTGAAGGTTCTGCATAAAATTTCTTTGCATTATCGTTCAAATGCGCATTATTTATTTTCATTGCTAGCTCCTCACACACACATGTTTCTGTCTGAGGTCTTCCAAATGATAATTCAAAATCTTCTTTTTAAACTTTTCTATAGTATGAATACTTAACAGTGGCATATTCCGGAAATTTTTCTGTAAACATTTTGTACATAAAAGTGGTATCTAGTTTCTCAATTAAATAATACTTTTTCTTGCTAGTATAGTGAGCTAACTTTGTGGTATATGATTTTTTATGTTCACGAATAGCATCTAAATACCAGAAAATGCATTGCCTGGGCTACTTTTCCCCGTTTGTCTAATTGTGATTTTCCTGTACTAAGAAGAAGTACAAGCCGCATCATTTGGTCAATTGTTACTCCGTGAAGAAAACAGAAGGCCAATTTACAAACGGTAATTTTTCTATTAGGGGTTGATATGGAGTATACATAGCCATACTTCTATTAGGTTTTGAAGGCTCACCAAGTTCTGTTCTTCTATGTCGTTGCTTAACTTCAGTTGCGGAATTTAGGCTTTGTAAGTAACAATCTTACTCATTTTTTTTAGTCAGGCCACTAAATCGTTGGAAAATCTGCATTTTTTAGTCCCTGCTCATCAATGAAAAGCACTTTTTCCTACACCTAAAAATTAGGTACATAATAACAAATTTAGATTGATAAGTCAGCATAAAATTGGTGACATGAAAACTTTTTATTCGAAATAACAAATAATCAACTTACTTGCAATCTTTTCTCAAGATTTAATACAAATAAGTAATCCACAATATTATTACTACTTTATTGAACTTGACTGAAAGTTATTGGCATTATTGCGCCAAATCATAACGACGCGCTGCATAGGAGAAACGCCTTTAGTGATGGACTTATAGTGTTTCTCTAATAAATCGCCAAATCGTACCGCTGTAGATAGGTTACGAATGCATTGACTGAAGGCGTTTCTTTACAAAAATATGTATTTACAGTTTAAAAGTCCATTTTAGTAAAAAAACGATTTTGCTAAAATTATGACTTATGAGGTTTTTCAAATAAGTGATTCAAATGGTTTATTATACAGTGAGCTTTCAATCCTGATATGCGATAACCGTGATACAAGGGTAGAGCGCTGCGTTAAGCAATACCTCGTTATCTAACGCATTCTGGGGGATTAAAATCTTGGTGCCGTGCACTGTTTTGCCTCAAAGCATTTCGTTATAAATCGTGGGAATAAACTGGAGAATAAGAAAAAATTAGAGATCTCAGTAACCCTAAGCAGCGTCTAATGGATCCAACTTCAATATAGTAAGGCAGCTTATTAAGAACTTTATATTGGCTATAAGAAGATTCTATGTTAAGTTCCTGGAAAGTTTATATAATATTATTAGAATATAAAAGTAAAATGTTGAAATTCTACCCTTGTCGGGAATTAACGACGGTAAAGATGAAGGTAACAGAAGGGGAAGTGTGGAGGGAATTATTTCAGTATTTCTTCCATATGGACACAAGAATGAAACCATTACAAATTTATAGCAATGAGGACCCAATAATATTAAAATCGAAAGTACAACATGCTATAACTAAGTTAAAATCTGACAAAGTCCTATGCGCATCCCCAGAGACGTCGCACAGCGCGTACAGAAAAAGTTGTTAATGATATAGAGCGTAGCATAAAGTCTGTAATCGTTCACAGCAATTGGATATGTGTCCATTTACTTTACGAAAGATTTTACGTAAAGATCTTGGTTTGCGTACTTACAAACTCCAACTTGTGTAAGGATTAAAGCTACACGATATGTTAAGACCTCATTATATCCAGAAAAAGAGACTGTTTGGTGTGTTTTGTGAGCCGGTGGAATCATTGGTCCATACGTCTTCAAAAAAAAAAAAATGTTGGCCAGAACGTTGCAGTCAATGGTGAACGCCTTAGAGTCATGATTACGGACTTTTTTATTCCTCGTCTGAACAACCATGATGTGCAGGAGCTGTAGTTTCATTAAAACGGCGCGATATGTCACATAGCTCGTGCCATAATTGATTGATTAAAAGAAATGTTTGGAAACCGCCTAGTTTCACGTTTCGGACCCGTGAATTGGGTCGCTAGTCTACACCGATAAGCCTGAAATCATTATCTACTTGGAGAACAACATTTGCCACGTTATTGCCGATATACTGCTAGAAATGCTGGAAAAAGTCATCGAAAATTGGACCTCTAGATTAGACTACATTAGAGCCAGCCGTATTGATCGTATGCCAGAAATTATATTTAAATTATGATATTCAAAAAATTATCTTTTAAATAAAGACAATTCCTTGTCAATTTTAAAAATCATATTTATTTTATTCCATTTCAAAGCTCTATACCTCTAAACAAAACACCCTTCACATGCAAGAATATTCAGAAAGTGTAAAGCGGATATGAGTAATAGACAGTTTGGCTTTCGTAATGGCTTCGGAATATTAGCAGCTCTTTATAGTTTCACAACTTTTGCTCAAAAATGTCGAGACCAACAAAAAGATTTTTTCATTGCATTTATAGACTATAAAAATGATTTTGACAAAATTAAAAATAATATTCTCGTAGAATGTCTGAACCGAAAAGGTCTCGAGAAAAATAATATTAAAATAGTGAGAAATCTATATTGAAACCAGCAGGCTGTTGTAACATTAGATAGAAATAGCACGGATGCACAACAAATAAGTAAAGATGTGAGACAAGCTTGAGTACTTTTATTTTTCATTGTTGGTGTATATTGGATACTTTTTTCTGAAAGAAATTTTTTTTTAATAACAAAGAATAATTTGTCATGAGGACAGATCAAGTAGCGCAAGCTGCTCTGGGCGTTCCATTTGATATATCAAAGATACGCTTGGCTATACTACAAAATATAATTTTTTGGCCATAGTGGTACCAGAAAAATATTTTAATAATCATATTTCAATAATCCAGAAGATGTCGAAGCAGTTAGAAATATGATTATAGGTAGTAATTCAAGTGAAAAAGAAAATTGTATGACGATTTTGTGACATCGATAAAGTTGGGGCTATCCACAAATGTGAAGGGAATTCTGAATAAGAAAAAAATACATGATAGAATCTGCAGAGGAAGACGAAATATACAATTTTGGCTCTAGAAAGTATTTCAAAGTAAAAAGTTTGAACAATTTATTCTTGGAAATTATCTAAAACTCAATTACAAAGGGCGTCTCAGAGTAGATTTTAGTTTTTAAATAAAAGAAACTCTGTTTCAAAACCGGTTAGAAAAACATTTATTACGAAAATAGACACACAGAACATGCGTGTTTTATTTCTTAAATAACACGTCGGTTAGATGTTGACCATCTGGATTGCAAATTGAGAGAGGCGCACTCACACATATTCACTGAAATGTTGTTAATAGCGTTGCGAATATTTTGCTTCAGCTCTTCAATGGTGGCTGGTAGATTGGTGTAAATGATGTTCTTTAAATACCCCCACAGAAAAAAATCTAAAGGGGTAAGGTCAGGAGATCTTAAAGGAAAATTGTGAAATCAGTATGCCTGGAAACATTTCTGTTAGGGCGTTTATTGAAGTGTTCGCTGTCTGTGACGTAGCACCGTCTTGCTGGTAACATGTATTGCCTGGATTATACCCTAGAAAATTATTCAATTCTGGACGTAGACAATTCCGCAACATTTCAAAAAAGTATCGTCTGGGACTGAAAAGTATCCCCGATGCAGACATGCCATACCAAACCGTCACCTTTCTTGAATGCAACTGTTTCTGGTGTAATTCATGTGGATTTTCAGAACACCAGTAGCGAGCATTGTGCTTGTTGACATATCCATTAAGGTAAAAGTAAGCCTCGTCACTGAAAATAATCCCTTCTAAGCGACCGTCATCCCAAAAACGAGTTATCATCTCCTCAAAAAATTTTTCCCTCAGTAAGTGATCAGTTTTGTTCAAATATTAGCTTAACTAAGTTTTAAGGGTGAAAACCTTAATTCCTTCTTTAAAATATGCTGGATAATAGTACGAGACAAATCTTCTTCCACTGTTCCATGGTATAATAACTGAAATCCGCACATGTCGGCTACACGGCTGACGTATCGTTTCCATGGAATCTCGTTAATTACATCATTTAATTAACTTTTTATCGACAGACCTGAAGATACTTTGCAAATTGTAGAAAGCAAAACCGGTCGTCTAGATAGTTAAATTAAACTGATTGTAAGTTTTATTTATTTGATCCTTGCAACATCTTTATTGAATCTAAATAGTTTTTTAAATGTTCAAGTGGGTAGCTGAAAAGAATTGCTCATATCTCGGATTCTTCTTTAATGTAATCTGAATTCAGCTCTACAAAAAGATTAAAAAAATTTGAGTTTTGTTATAAGTGTAACACATGGATTATAAAGTAAACTGAGACTTACCTTTCATTAATATATATTATTTCATCAATTAAAGCTTTGCTAAATATATCATAAAAAACCATTTGTCTTTTCTAATTGTTTATCTACACTATAATATATAAATAACAAACTAATAATCATATAAACCTAACCAAACAAAAATAATCAAATGATATTTAACGCAGCTAAACATAAGAGGACAAGTTCTAAAATATTTTGTTTTCGCGGGAGTTTTGCCGGTTTAGGTTATGATTTTAACGAATGCATAAGTTACAGAATACAAAAATAATTTTAGCTGACGCTAAAATTTTAGAGGCCTATAAAATTTAACGGAAGTGTTACAAATAGTTATACACACAATGTAAACTCAAGGTTTAAGCAACGAACATTTTTGCCTTCCAATTTCTACTGTTACTAAAAATTTACTGTAAACTGATAAGAATTTTAGTAAATAAGCTATGCCCATACAAAAATAACAGGCAGGGACAGATTTGCTTAATAAGTCGATATTTGAATTGTTGAATAATAGATGGTTTTTTTAATTTAAATTTAAATGAAAAAATGTGCCAGTTACTTACTAGTTTCCAGAAGTCGATATAAACAGGTTCCATAAAAAATTTATTCATTGATAAGATACATGGCATGTGAATTAAATATACGCCATAAAGACAGTTACTCAAAACGAAGAGTATTTTTGATTCCATCAGCTTTTTAATTGGGCCTAAAATAAAATGATGTTATTGAGTGCTAATTTAAAATAGAAATACACTGGGGTGCAAAATTAACCGGACACCCAGATTTTTCCAAAATACTGGCGTTTAAAAAAGTGTAAGATGTTCCAATTGAGTATTTAATAAAAAACAAAATTTAAAAGTAAAATTTATCACAACTCAAGAATGTTACACAAAAAAACAATAATCAATTAAACAAATTTAAAAATCTGCTACCAAAAAAATGGTGGGTCTTGGCTGACTGTACAACTTTTATCCAATTTATTCTGTCTTCCATCAACCTAGGCTCAAATGGAATGTTCATTTTCCTGAGATCTGCTTGGATATTATCTCTTCATCGCATTCTGGGAAGTCCGAGTGGTCTTTTGCCTGTGGGAATCTCCTCCTATACCAGTTTTAAAAGTCTCTCGTTATGCAGTCTGTGCACGTGGCCTGTCCATCTTAGTCGCTGTGATTTAATTTCTTGTACAATATCGGCGTCATTGTAGAGTACTTTTAATTCGATATTGGTTCTGATCTTATACTGGTTTATGGTGATGTCATAGTGAGGTTCGAAAATTTCGGACTCACTAGATTTTGTATGAAGTATTTTTCGTTCAAAGCGTCTGAGCTTTTCTTCGTTTGCTTTGGTCATGGTCCAAGTTTCGGATCCGTATTTTATTACAGGTCTGACGATGGATTTGTAAATTTTGATCTTTGAGCTTTTTGTGAGATTTTTTAAATTTATGAGCTTATCCAGTGCGAATAGACAGTGGTTTGCAGATTGGATCATGTCTTTTATTTTTTCAGTAACATTGTTGTCAGCTGTGATTACGGCGCCCAGATACTTAAAAGGTTGTACTCTTTCGAAATTGAAGGTGTTGACCGTCACATTTTGTCCTATTCTGTCTATTCGTGTCGTTATATGTATACACATATATTTCGTCTTCTCTTCATTAATCTTTAGCCCTAATTCACTTGTTGCTCCTTCCACCTTGTTGAAAATGTCTCTTGTGGATAGGATGGAGTCTCCAACGAGATCCATATTACCTGCATATGCAAGTAACAGCTTGGGATCTTGAACTGACAGCAATTCTGTTTTTATTTCGGCCGACTTCATGGCTTCTTCTAAGACAAGGTTAAAAAGTAGTGGATATAACGCATCACCCTGTTTGAGTCCACTGTTGATTTTAAAGCTGCAAGACAATTTATTATTTACACATCTTTTTCTTCTTCAGCCTGTGTTAGTCCACTGCTGAACATAGGCCTCTTCCATTTGCTTCCATCGATTTCTACTTTTGGCAATTCTCATCCACTGCTTGCCCGCGACTTGTTTGATATGGTCTGTCCACCTCTTCTGCGGTCTGCCTACTCCTCGCCTGTTCTCTCTTAGTCTCCAGTTTGTTAATCTTCATGTTCTGAGACATCAGTAATTTTTGTTCTTTCACGAATGACGTTATTTCGAATCCTGTCTCTCAAACTAATCCCTAGCATGGCCCTCTCCATTGTTCTTTGGGTTGTACTGAGCTGCTCTAAGGTTTTCTTTGTGAAGGCCATGGTCTCCAGTCCATATGTAGTTACAGGCAAGATACATTTGTCATAAACTCTACGTTTTAGACACATTGGTATATCTTTATTCATCAAAATAAAGCTTAATTTGCCGAAAGCTCCCCAAGACAGTTGTATGCGTCTTTTTATTTCGGCTATTTGATTTTCTTTGTCGATTTTAATGGTATGTCCAAGATATATATAGTGGTCTACATTTTCAAGACCGATGTTGTCAACAAGATTAGTTTGTAAATTACTCATTATTTTTCACGAGGAAACTAAGTTCCTGTAGCTGGCTGTATACCATATATCACAAAAAACTACGCCGTCATACGGTAGAGTCATACGCCGCTATGTTACCTATCCAACGGTAACTTAACCATCACAAATTATAAATACTAATAATGTAAAACAACTTCAAATTTAAAACATTTAAAGGGTTTTTACCCATATATTTTGGTGGCTACTAGCATGTACAACCGTTTGCACTGATGATGGGTTGTTTAATCCGAAAACGTTTTGCAATGTGTTTGTGATAGTCCGTTTGAGGCATTTTTATATACCTTTTATAAAGGATTTTAAACAAAATTTTTTTTTTTCATTATTTTTGTTTTCTGAAGGTTCATTTTGAGACCTATTTTATTTGACTGCTGGTTTAATTCCTTCAACGTTTGCTCCAGTTCCTTGATATCTGTACTAAATAATACTATGTCATCCACAAACCTCAAATGAGTCAAACGTACACCATCAATGTTTAGACCTTTTTCCTCCCAGTCAAGCTGTTTGAATACATTTTCCAATGCTAAGGTAAAAAGCTTTGGTAAAATAGTATCACCTTGTCTAATACCTTTATTAAGGCGCATTTTTTCAGTTTTTTTGTCTTCATTGATTTTGATGTGGAATGTGGCTTGTTCATAAATGTTTTTAATGAGTGTAGTGTACCGTGAGTCTATTCGAGCATCCTTCAGGGCTGACAAAGAGGACCAAGTCTCAATACTATCGAAAGCCTTGTGAAAGTCGATAAATGCCATATGTAAAGGCACATGATTTTCTGTGATTTTTTCTACTAGTGTTCTGATGGTTTGTAAGTGATCATTAGCACCAAACCCTTTTCTAAATCCCGCCTGTTCAACCGGTTGATATAAATCAAGTTTTTGTGTTATGCGGTTGGTTATTATTCTTGTTAACAATTTGTGTAAGTGTGACAACAAACTTATAGGTCTGTAGTTTTCAATATTAGTAGTGTCTCCTTTCTTGTGTAAAAGTATTATTTCGGCGTTTTCCCATAGGCTGGGTATTCTTTTTTCTGTTAGACACTTATTCAGTAAGACTTCCACAACTTCTACAACGATGTTGCCGCCCATTTTTTAACATTTTAGACGTTATACGATCCTCGCCAG
The DNA here is from genome assembly GCA_918026665.1 of Diabrotica balteata. Lineage (NCBI taxonomy): Eukaryota > Metazoa > Arthropoda > Insecta > Coleoptera > Chrysomelidae > Diabrotica > Diabrotica balteata. The sequence continues at coordinate 55,518,702 of OU898280.1, forward strand.
GAGCTTTTTTGTTTTTCATTTGCTGTAAGGCATGTCTAATTTCCGAAGAGGTTATTTTAGGGAGGGTTTCCGAGCTTTCCGAGGGATGTACACCTACTTTAGATATTTCACCCTCCGTACAGACTTCAATCATCCGAATATGTTTCTTTGGTATTGAGAACTCCGTCATGGCATTCCATACTTGGCCTCTTCCTACGCTATCATATGTCTGTCGAAAGTCTATGAAAAGTCTCTGTGTCTGTTATACTCCCATCCCTTTTCTAGAAGTTGTCTTAGCGTGAATAGTTGATATATTGTTGATCTGTTCTAAAACCGGCTTGATATTTGCCTAGGACATTTTCAGCATAAGGGATTAGTCTACTAAGAATGATATTTGAGAGGGTTTTTATAGGCCGTGTTTAGGAGTGAAACTCCTCTATAATTCGCGCATTTTGTTTTGTCTCCTTTTTTGTGGATGGGCACTATTATGTTTTGCTTTCATCGTGCTTGTATCCTTTCTTTTACCATATGTGCGTTATTCTCTTGTGGATTTGGCGATGTAGCGCGTCTCCCCCATATTTCAAAAGGACTGCTGGTATCTCATCCGTACCCGACGCTTCGTGATTTTTCAGCTTATTTATGGCCTTTTGGGTTTCTTCAAAGAAGGAAATTTTTGACGGGCATGTCTTCTTTGTACTGTTCTTCCTGTTTAATAATTAAAAGGTCCCTAAAATACTCCTTCCATTCTTCAGTTACTTCTTTGTCGTTAATTATCATACGCCCTTGATTGTCTCTCAGTGTATGGATGGAATTGGTTCTATATCCTCTTTTCTTAGATGAAATTGCTTTATAGAATTCTCTGGAGCCTGGTTAGTGTATGGATGGAATTGGTTCTATATCCTCTTTTCTTAGGGATTGCTTTATATAATTCTCTGGAGCCTGGTTTGGGCCGGTCTCTCCCCATAGCTTCATATTTTTGTTGTTTATAGTTTTTTTCTTTCTGCATATTATTTTTCTTGTTTCTTTTTGGCAGTCGTCATATTCCTTTTTACTTCGATCTGTTTGCAGTTGTATCCAAGTTTTCCTTACTGTTCCTTCTTCTGTCTTTTTTCGAGCTGTTTCCGACGTTCCTCGTCATACCATGTTTTTGCCGTCTTCTGCCTGCTTCTTTCAAATATCTGGTCCGCTGTCTTGGTTATTATTTCGGCAGTCGTTTTCCATAGCTGTTCTATATCATTGTATTCTCTTTCAGAGTTTAAGTTTTGTGCAAGTTGTTCTTTATAGTTTTGTTGTTTCTCTGCATTGTGTATTTCGTCCATGTTCCATTTTGGGTTTATTGTTGTTTTATTGTATTTGTGGCTAGATATTCTGGATTTGACTGTTGCTCTAATTAAGTAATGATCTGTGTCTCCGTCTATTCCTCTCAGGCTTCTTACGTCTATAATATTATTTTCATGACGGGCATCTACAATGATGTGGTCAATTTGGTTGGGCGTAATATGGTCGTTTGAGACCCAGATTTGCTTATGGATGCCTTTATGCGGAAACATGGATAACTTTATTAGCATATTATTAGCTGCTGCAGTTTCTGTTAGTTTTAAGCCATTGTAGTTGGATATATTGTGACGGCTGTGTTTACCTATTGTGGGTATATTTTTGGGTATATTGTGGGTATATTGTGGGTCTATACCTAGACTATTTGCCTATTTTAGCATTAAAGTCCCCGCAGAGTACGCGCATATCTTGTTTGGGCATCGTATCTATCTGTCTTTCTAGGGCATCGTAGAAGTCATCTTTAATATATTCATGCTTCTCTTCCGTTAGTGAATGCGCTGAGATAATCAACATGTTGTATCGTTCTTCCTTCATTCGTATATAGCATATCCTTTATTTTATAGGTTTGAAATTTAGTATATTCTGTACTAGGCTGTCTCTAATTACAAGGCCCGTTCCAAATTCATGTCTTCCGTTTTTGTTACCGCTGAAGAAGATGGTGGATTTACTTATTTTTATATTTTCATCGTCTAGCCATCTTATTTCTTGGACTTCTGTTATATCCATTACTATGTTTTCCAGTTTTTTCCATAGCATTTATAGCAGCTCCAGGTCTGTACCAACTCTGGATATTCCAAGTTCCGATATTCATAGTTCTTTTACATTGCATTTGACATGTTTATCTGTCCGATTCCGAGGCAAAGTTGTACTTTTAATAACTAGTTTCTTTTTCCGAGGGTACGTAGTTAATCCTCGGCTCAACCCTCTTCTTTTATCCGGGCTTGGGACCGGCTGCAGTAAGGTGATTTCCGAGCTACTCTACTAAATGATATTTAGTAGAACGTATTACCTCCACGATCCAGAAGCGCTAATTACGGCTCTCATTCGACTAGGCAAACTTCGGATTAATATAGCAAAGTTTGAATCTTAAGTGATTTGGTCCCATTCATCACGAACTGTTTGCTCCTAATTATTCATGTTTTTAAACTCAATATGGTTACGTAGAATACGTCGTTCCAGAATATCCCATGCATGCTCTATTGGATTTTAGTCTGCATTCCTTGGGGACCATGGTAATACAAGAATTCCAACTTCGTCAAAGTAATCCTGTGTGATTCTTACGATGTGTGGACGAGCATTATCTTGCATCAGACGAAAATTTTCTTCAACAAATGGGGAAAGTGGCATTACATGATCTTCCAAACATTGCTGAATATACCGTTGAGCATTCAAATTGCTCCCTTGAATTATAACGTTCTGTATGAGCCTCTAAAGAAATGCCGGTCCAATGCCTTTTGGAGTAAGACACCATTACTGGTAACGTTCTCCAGCTCTACTTCATATTCTAGGCCGCCTATTTGATGATTATCTGTTAAATCTTAATTCATCTATGAAAAGCACAGCACTCCAATCGTCAACACCCAAATTAAAGTGTTCACAAGTGAAGTGTAAACGTTGTCTCCGAAGATCTGCTGTTAATAGAGGTCCCTTAACAAGTATTCTAGACCTTAATCCATATTTATTTAAGCGTCTTCGAATGGTAAAAATGGAAACTGTGTTTCTATGAACATGATTTAATTGTTGAAGCACTGGTGCTGATAATGTACGATCGTGTAAGGTTATAACCTAAGAAAGCAATCTTTCGATCTAGCGAGAAATTCCTAAAGCATTTGAGATGTAACGAATGCTCCCCCATCATCCTGTAAAGCAACAGCTGATGCTACTTCTTCCGGTGTCATAATTTTTTTAATGTAAGTTTGTAACAGGAGATAATACAAAAACCTACAGCCGAACTTATAATCAGGTACAGTACCAAAATAAACTTAAATAATACTAATTCACTATTTCACATTAATAAAGCATGTGTAAAAGTGTTGTTGTTCGGACAAAACATCTAAACAGGTTCACACAAGAAAAAAACGTTATCGCTAACTAGGCATCAAATACAATTCAAACTAATTAAACAAGTTTTGATCTAAACACCGACAAAAAACAAAAAAATTTAAGTAAAATCCAAGTGTCCGGTTAATTTTGCACCCTGGTATAGTTGAATAACCACTATTTGTATTTTTTGGAATTAATAACTCATTCTACACAAAAAGCGCTAATAAAGATTTTTGTTCAAAATTTTCTCAGATACATTTCTCGTTTCTTGTTTGAAACATTTTTTTCTACGGCATATATACTCTTGTTACATCGATGTTTTCCGTCTCCCCTTTATTTGAGTGGTGTTTTAAGGGGAAGCCCCGGAAGCTGTAGGAGTAGCAAAATATTTTGCATCTTTTTGGGTCCCCAAAATTGATATTCTTAGCAAAATCGGCTTGTTCATCTTATTTTTAGAGATCAAATATCTGATGACTAGACTAGGTAAGTAAAATTGAGAAGAAATGTAGAGAAACTTGACACAAGGAACTTGTTGCAAATGCTCGTCGTCAATCAATAAATGATAATGTAAATCCTGATGTAGTTGAAGTATGCCAAATAATCCTCAATTTAATTCAAGGCAAATTACAGCTGATATAAACGTTTTTTAAAGGTCTGTTTTACTTCTACTAAAAAAAAAGGTAATTATAATACGAATAAAACTTAGAATGTCAAGGGAATCAAAGAAAATAATCGCTAAATATAGCTTTGCAGAGTAAGACAAGACTAATGTAATCAAAACTTACGTTTTTTTTTTCAAATATTTTTTTTCTGGTAAAGTAACATTCTATTTACATAGAGCAGTGGACCGGAAAAACTACAAATATTGAAGTTAAGGGAATCCTTATTAGATGACTGAGGCACACGCTCAAACCGCTTAAACAGTAAAATATAACGTCGGCTTAATTCGCAAACTGCGTAACTCCTATCGGTAAAACTTTTCAGGAAACGCTAACACCTATTTTCTTTTAATTACAAGACGAATATTAAAGAATAAATAATTCTAGTATAAAATTTTCACCAAAAATAATGTAGAGCGGGAGAATGCACTTTGAATATTAATTATATTAAGTCATTAAAAATAAAAAAAAGGAGTTAGGTATTTTTCTTAGTAAAATTTGTCTATAATTTGGAGTTACGTCTTTTTTTAAATCAATAAAACTAATAATAAATCTTACAGAAATAGGTTTATTTTAATACAAAAGTGGGTGGAAATTAAGTAAAAGTAGTAAATTAACATTTATTTTCAATTAATTTATTAATAGTAAGTTTCGTGGAGTAGCTTATCATTAAAATCGTAATAATCACGTTTCATGGATAATTTTAATTGATGAAGGTGTTGAAATTTTTCGTTTTTAATTTTAAGTATACTTGTATGTAGTTAAGGAAGGGCGATAGAACTAATAGACACAACATTAATTATTAGACTTCGGCAAATATGCAAATAAAAATGTAGAAAATATGCGCATAAATATGCACGTGTTTACCCGAAAATATGCAAATATTTTACAAAATATGCATACAAATAAATAAAAAAATTGTAAAATAGTAACAATTTTATTTAAAAAAAAAAGTGTACATAACTAAATATTTCCTACTATTCATTAAGATTTACATTTATTTTAAGTAACTACATCATTTTTAAGTATGAATAAACTTATTTAGAATTATGGTAACAATAAATGACCAGGTGGTGTTCAAAATTTTCTAACAAAAACTTGTGGCTTCTGTCTGAGTACATTTATATTTATATATGGAAAAACTTCGTTCAACATCAACTGATGTAACGGTAGCATTTTTCAAACTAACCAAAACATTTGGTTCTAAATTAATTGTTTCCGAAATATTTCCAGCTAGGACACTGACTACTTCAGAAAGAATATGGTAACCTTTATTTTTTTCCATAGTAGCTTCAAATTTTTTTAAAAATATCTTTTCCAATATTACCTCTAACGTTACGACAACATGACGCAAATTCTTTTATTAATGCTGTACTTTCGAACAATGACAGTTTTGGTGATTCTAACTGAGTAATTGTTTTTTGAACAAAACTAAAATTTGATTTTATAAATGAAAGTTCTTGTTGAAGCAAGTTACTCTGAAAAGTTTGTTTAGAATCCAAAAGAGATTGGGAACTTTCATCTGTTAACGTATCAATTATGTTCTTTATTTTAACAAAATGATCTGCATAAAAATTAGCTGCTTCTAACCATGTTCCCCATCGCGTTAAAATAGGTTGTGGTGGAAGAGGAATGTTAGGTAGCATTTCTTTATAAAGTTGAATTCTTATAGGAGATTTAAGAAATACTTTTTTGACACTGGATATCACGGTATTTACAAGAGGAAACTTTTTTCGTATTTCCTCTGCAACTCTGTTTAAGCCATGCGCTACACAAGTAACATGTATTAAATCTGGGAAAAATATTTTTAAATTTTGTCCTGCTTTCACCATATAAGGAGCAGCATCCGATAAAATAAGCAGTAATTTATTAGAAGGAATAGTTGTCAGAAAAAAAAAAGTTGCTAATGTTTCTTGTATAAAACGCGAAATTGTTAAAGCATTTGTTTTCTCAAGTTGCTGGCATGAAATAAGATGAGATTTTGGTAAGGTATCTTCTTTAAGAACACCAATCAATAAATGAGCAATATACTTTCCTGAGGAATCAGTGGTTTCGTCTACAGATATGTAAAAATAATTATCTGCAATTTCTTCCTTAATATTAATTAACACCGACGAGTATAGCCCGTTCACATTATTTCTTCTTAGAGACCGATCACTTGGAACATTAAGTTTGCAATATTTTTTAGAAACGAACTAAAATTTACATTTGCTAATTTTAAAAGCGGTATGTTTACAGACACTAATGCGCGACACAAGTCTTCATTAAAAGTTTCTTGCTCATCTAATTTTTTTGAAGTAGATTGGAAACATTTAGCCATTAAAGTTTGATGTTTTCCTCCTATTTTTCCTTTTTTTGCAATGTGTGAAGCAGTTCTCACATGTTGGTCTATCTGAAATTTCTTCTCACATGCTATCTATAAATAAAAATAAAAACCTTTATTTTAACCCAACCTTTAAAATATAAAAATATACAAGGTGTTTTTGGTTAATCAAATAACTGGTTTGGAAAAAAAACACTCGCTAAGTGTTTTAAATGCAGTATTAATCCACAAATTAGTTTTTGTTAATAACCATTAGTACATCATATAACTTATTTTAAAATTCAACAAAAGTTTTTTTTTGTTAATTCAATTACAATAAAAATAATTGTGTTTTAGAATAGCTGACTTCATAAAAAAAAGTAAAGGTGAAAAATTTTTCTAAATACACACCATTGTATTGTACCATGGACAATTTTTTTTCACTAAAGGAAGCTATTTTTCATTTAAAAACAACCTACGAGTACTAAATTTCAAGTAAATACGTTTATTGGTTTTAAAGTTATTGTTGTTATTAACTAAAAGAATTTAATTTTTTTAAATTTTAACACTCTGTATCTCGAAAAGTAAATAAGTTTGACCCCTCATTAACTATATCGTTTTGTTCAATTTTTCGAGAAGTATCTACAGTCAAACGTTGTAAGTGTCATTTGGAAACACCCTGTATGTATGAAATATTAGATATTTAATAGAAAATATTAGATACTTACAAATTTTGCCACAGACTGAACAGTAGATTTTTCCCATATCCATAGACAGCTCTTTATAAGGTTTAATCCAAGTTGAAGCACTGGTTGTTTTAGGCATTATAAAATCACAATCTTCCTTTTTGTTACGCACAACGAGTGTTTACGCTTTGAATATCAAAACAAAAATGATTTACAAATCTGAGAATAAAATTAGAAATGTTTAGGTACCTAATTCAATAAACTGGGAGATTTTGGAAAATCCCTAAATTAGGAACAAAACTATTAGCCCTTTACCTGCTGTTAAGATACAATAAACTGTATATAGATTTGGGGATTAGATCATAAAATGCAAATGAGCGAACCCTTAGCGATTATCCAATAACTGAATGCCTCAGTGACCGAGACTTTCTAAGAATGTTGAGGGCTACTTAAATTGATCTTCTTTGAAATTGTAAATGTTTTGTACCTGTAGAGATTACGTACTGAGATCATTTCTTGATTAAAATGACTACAAAATTTTATACAAGAATTGAAATAAATTGGTATGTTTAAGAATTTTCAAATACAGTATAAAAATCTGAACTTTTATGCACTTTATGCAAACTTTTATACAAATATGCCAAAATAAGAAATATTTGCATAAAATATGCACAATATGCAAAATATGCAATATGCATATTTGCCGAAGTCTATTAATTATATTTAGCCGTAAGGTTTGCCAATCTTCGGTGTGACGAAGCTTAAAAAAATACCATCCTTGGAGTATTTTAATGCTTTAGTATCGTTTACAGTGGGCTCACCGACAACAGCCTTGCCTGGGCCCTGATTCTATTTCATTTTGATGTCGAAATTTAAAAGCGACTACGCCATGACAGTCGCAATCGCTAGCGATTCTCATTCATTTAGATTTTAGTTAAAAGTGGGGATATTTTCTTTATCATTTTGACACTGCTCAGAATTTGGGTTGGCCGTCTTGTTTATTGTCTGCACGCTACACAACGTTTGTTAAATGTTTGTTTTGTTTCCGTTACGCCTTTTGTTTCTTGTTTGAGTTGTTAAATTTTTAGTGGTCATTCTCAATTATTATATTTTGAATTGAAAGAAAATGGATGAAGAGGCTGTCGGTGATGGTGGCACTAAATTGTCTGTGGACCAAAAAGAAATTATGGTGGCTTTTGCCTTAGTGGTTATATTCTAATATATTTTTAAATTTACTGCAGATTAGTAGTACGTGTCCTAAACATTTTGGGTCTTCTAAAATCACATACGATTTCTCATAAAACGCAGCCATATTAATATTTTTTGCCTCAGTTTTCCTTGCAAGAATCAAACAAAACAACACCGCCTAAACTGAACCTAATCTTCTTTCAGTCCAGCCAGTCATGACACATTAATTTCGACTCGAAATGAAATGTCAACCGCTTTCTTGAAGTTGAAATTAATTTCGATAAATCGAAAATTAGTGACGTCCTTTAGTTATTTCAGCTGAAATCCACTAGGCTCGCAAAGTCGCATTTCGACGTCGCGTCGCCATATTAATTTCGACATGTTTTGACTAGAAATCTCAATAAGAATCAGGGCCCTGGTCTTATTGATTTAACGAACTATAGGTGATTATATTTGTTGATGAAATTGTCCATTAGACATTCGACATTATAAGGACTTTTATGGCAAGTAGTTTTACAGATTGATACATAATCTGCTGGAATGTTAATTTGTTTATTTCGACTTTGCCTTTCTATGACGGAGTAGACACTGTTCACCTCCATCTGGATGTAACCTTTTTGTAAATACTTTTGAGTTACCGTTAAACAAGTATCTAAGGCAAAGTTTAATAAACCATTTGATAACGTTGATACGGTTTTGGTACCCGCAACCATCAGTTCATAATATGATTTCAGTGTCCTCAGTGCTTTTACCTTTCAAGTTATACAACTGTACCTGCTGGTTTAGGAAAAGGGCAATAATACTCGTAAACTCATTACTTATGAGCCCTACATCCGATTTGTTCCACAGCAGAAGCCTTTTTGGCGTTTAATATTATAAATTTATAAGTTATGTACAATTAGTTTGGTTTTGTAATAGAGGCTGGACACATTTGATTTAGGACAAAGCAACACTGATTGAAGTTCCATAGTAAACACTTCAATTTGGGAATCTTTATCATTACCTTATTTAACTCTTGCTCCTTTTTTATATTTTGCTCATTGTAGGGATCTTCTGAAATATTCCCTGTTTAAAAGGACACACAGGTATCGCACAGATCTGTTTTTGGTCTATACAAAGAAAGTGTATTTTTTCAAATACTTTCTAAAAAGAAGCTGTTGATACCGCTTTCTTATTTTAATTTATGCAGAAATCGGATTTGTAGAACTTGTACAATTAGCTTTTACTGGCTCACATGGGTTCCAGGTAAAGTTTTGACGACGTAGCTCTAAAATAGTGCGATTTAAGTTTTGGCAGGGAATCAAAGAATATTTGAAGCTGTTTCACATCATTATTATTATTACCAAAATTTTGATGAGTTTGCACAGTCACATTTGTCTCTAGTCCAATCTTGGCCCATTTCTTAATGACCCAATCCTTCACGCTAAGGGTGTTTATAAACATTGTTTTAGAAATTCTTAGCCTACAGGAACCTAAGAAGAATTCGTTGGAATATGTTCTTCTCGAAACTTCATTGAAGCCTCGTTTTCTAGAGGTACTTTTTACACATACATTATTTCTTACGAACATCTTCTTTTCGGCCCAAGTATATTGCCAGAACTCTTTGAAAGTTCTTCTTCTCTCAGGTTCACTCATTTTAGTGCACATTGGGACGGATTTGTTATTTTTTACTTAACTTACAATTGCAACTTTTTCTTATGGATTTTGGTTCTTTTAATAAGTCATACCTCAATTTTCCATTTTCTTTTTTGTTTCATTGGTATGACTCTTCCTTTTCTTTATTTAAACTATTTTGGTTCTTTTTTCATCTATTCTTGTTTATTTTATACTTTGTAGACCGTTTTCTTCTCGTGCTTTCGTCTCAAGTATCATGCTTTTGGACGATTTAGAACTGGTAAACTCTTCTGAATTCGTTATAAAATCAGGGTCGTTGTTCTCATCACCAACCTCCATAATTTTTGCAGAGCTACCAGCCAGAATATTTTTAATATCTTCGATTCTTTTTATAGTATCATTTGGTATTTCTGCATTGTTCTTATGAAAAATTTCATTCTGGCCATGACTTATCTTAACGTTTTCATTATTTGTTTCTGCATAGTAGTCAAGAAGTTCTGTAGGATGTTTATCAGTATCATTAATTATAAAGTAGGAACGACGACGGTTTGAGATATTTTTCCTATCAGGTCATCATTATACAAAATTTTCAATTTCATATCATAACAACAACACTGAACTATTAGTCAATTGCACTTTTGACGAGCTAGTCTAAAAAATAGTTCCAAGTTCTTCTTCTTCTTAAGGTTCCATCTTCTAACGAAGGTTGGATATCAACATGGCAATTCTTATTTTACTTACAGCAGCTCTAAATAGTTGGCTAGAGCTCAGACTAAACCATTCCCTTAGATTTCGTAGCCAGGAGGTTCGTCTTCTTCCTACATCTCTTTTACCTTTTATTTTGCCCTCTATAATCAAACGTAGTAGCCTATAACGAGGACCTCTTAATATATGACCGAAATATTCAAGTTTCCGCCTCTTAATTGTCTGTACAATTTCTTCCCTCTTATTAACCCTATCAAGGACTTCAATATTGGTAATTTTGTCTACCCATGCTATTCGTAGCATCCTTCGATAACACCAACGCTCAAAAGCTTCCAATTTCTTAATCTCTAGTTGTTTCAATGTCCATGCCTCAGATCCGTAGAGCAAAGTTGTAAAAATGTAGCAGCGCAATAACCTTATCCTTAGATCCATTCTTAGGTCTCTACTACACAATAGATGTTTCATTTTTACAAATTTTGCCCTTGCTATTTCTATACGGCTTTTAATCTCTTGCGTTTGATCTGCGTTTTGACTAACCAATGTTCCTAGATATTTGTTTTTATCTACCCTTTCTATCTGGATATTATTAATATGGAGTGTCTCGTTGTCTTTTGGATGTTTTGTAATGACCATGCATTTTGTTTTCTTTAAGTTCATTTTAATACCATATACGGTACACTTTTCATTCAGCCGTTCCAGTATGTTTGTTAGACTTTGCAGAGTTGAAGTGAATATGACAGTATCATCGGCATATCTTATATTATTAATAATTTCACCATTTATTATCATTCCATCGTTACACTCTCCTAAAGCTTCTTGGAAAATGGCTTCGCTATATATATTAAACAGCAGTGGTGACAATCCAGTGACAGCAGTTCCAAGTTACTTTTTGTATAAATTAAATAAAACAGACTGACACCTAATTGTTATTTACTTTAAAACTTTATTTACAAGTAAAAAACAAAAAAAAATGTTTTTGTGTTTCTCCTTGATTCATTGACTATTTCTTAGGCCCGCACATTTGGTAAGGTCCATTGTAATATAAAATTTACCATTATAGTCTACAAATATTACTTCTGCGTCTTGTATAATCGTAGCATCTACATCATCAATATTATTGCTTAACCCTTAATTTGGCAAGCCTTAATATACAAATTATTTTTGTGAAATTGTTGTTTAGGTAGTGTGTAGTATATCACAAGGCATTTTGACCATTTTTATATTATTTTTTTTATAAACAAGGGAGATATGGAGTGTATGCCACAAGATACATAGTCAAATATCCAAATTTATTGTAAAAGTTTATTATGTATCTTATAAGAAACAAAGTCGAAGATTGTAGGTAAAACCTCGCAATAAAAGCAGAAACTTAAAGTACTAAACTAGTTTTCTAATGAAAAGAAAAAGAAAGCAAAAGGTAATAAAGTAATATATAATAAAGTAACATAATTTTTCATTCTAGTAAAAAACAACCAAAACTGTTGTAAAACTTACTTATGTGCTATTATGAAAAGAATAAAAACAATTTCTATCCTTTACTAAACACAATCTAAGAGAACATTTTGAACATGACCAGTGTGTCTCTCCTGATTTACAATACCTACACCTGCCTTTGGTATCATAAATAGGAAAATGATCAACTTTATCAAATCTTGTTAAAATTCTTTATAAAAGGTATATAAAAATATAAAGGATTTTAACAAAATTTTTTTGTGATATATGGTATACAGCCAGCTACAGGAACTTAGTTTCCTCGTGGAATTTTATCAAGTCGTATTTCCTCTGATGGTCTCGGCAGAACGCACTTTTTAATTTTTTTAATTTCTTCGGTTCGCTCGGCAAACACTCTATACAGAATCCATGCGTTGTTTATACAAATATCTAGGATTTGTGCAAATATGGAGAGGTTCCAGCGACGAGTTTTTAGGGGAATTCTATAAAGGCTTACCAGCATGTCCATCAGATCTACTCCACCCATGTGACCATTGTAGTGTTTTATGAGAGAGGGAAAAGGGACTTCAATTTTTACTCGCTACCTTTTAATTCTTTTGGACAGGTGTAGAAGATATATATGTACTGGCAAGTAAAACAGGTGTATTGTCAAATCATTTCACAACATTTATTTTATTAATGTTGTCAGTGTTTGAACAAAACGACCCTCTTCCTTTTTTCTTCAGAGACTTATCATCTTCTAAAACACAATTTTTTAATCGATCATTTCTCATTGTTCCCAGGGCTAAAATTCCATAATCATGGCGAAGAATGTAAAACAAATCAAAACTTGAAAAGAAACTATCGACATAGATAACACTGAGCGCCGGTGATTTCATTGATTGTGTTAAAGCAAGAACAAATTTAGCACCTACCAATTCTAAAGATTCTTCTTTTTGTGAAAAAGTATGCTGCCTAAAACTATCATCCCCCCATAAACTATGAAATCGTACACAAATCCTGAAATGCCGGCTCTAATAAATATTTTAAAGCCCCATTTTTTTGGTTTTAATTTTATATACTGTCGTCGTAAACCAGCCTTTTTCCCTTTATAAGGGACCGTCATATCGTCGATACTCTGGCGTCTTTCTTCTTTTATAATAGAACAATTTCTTCTCACTATATCCAAAACTATGAGAATTCGGTAGTACTGATTGTTGTTTATATGATCGTTATTTACAAAGTGAATATACCGGCGAATTTTCTGATATTGTTTGAGATGCATTATTTGTAATATTTGATTGTATCTGAAGTTTACACTCCAGTAGTCTAAGTATGATGGCATAGCTACTATACCCATCAAAATCTGTATCGCTATGAAGTCACTTATCTCATCTTTGGTAACGCTTATCGACTTGCCTGTTTGCTGAACGGAACAAAGATTTTGAAATATTCTAATGTTGACTTTAATTCATCCACATCAGAAAAGTTATTTTCGGGAATGTTCACAGGATATTGAAATTCTTCTTTCGTCCAGTGGTATTCAAGCAAATTCTGTCGTTTCGTGCGTTTACTTTGTAGTTTGCCTTTAGGTTGGTTAGTATTGTCGTTATTATCTTTAGATGGTCCAGGTATCTGATGTTGTGATCGTGTTTTTAGAGGACTCAAAGCAGATTTAGGTATACTGCAAATAGATTTAAGCGTACTATAACCAGATTGATGTGTTGATAGCTCTGGTTTTAAATATTCAGTTTCGGATGCTGAATCTGTATCTGATAATGTATCAAAAATTTCTTGAACTTCAGGAGGTAAACTTTCGACCTCAGTACTTTCATCAGTTTTAGAACTTTTACTTCTAGATGGATCTATATCAGAACTTTGAGTCCTAGATGGTTTAGTATAACTTTCATTTTCTTTATCGCTCGAATCATCCATAAGAGAACTTTGAGTTCTAGATGGTTTAGTATAACTTTCATTTTCTTCATCGCTCGAATCATCTATATCAGATGAAGGTGGTGGAAGTAATGCTAAAATTTTTTTGGACCTTGATGATGTCATATTGGTATTTATGTGAAACCAAGGAAACGCTATACTTACCTATATGACTCTCTCTTCAATCCTGACCCCCCAGGGGGAGTGTAGTGGTCGACGTGATGTCGTGTATTGTCCGTCTAAAGAGATCTCTGTCTCTGGTCATTTCTTTTAATTCATGCATAGGTCTTTGGCATATTCCTGTAATTTGATCTATCCACCTTGTTGGGGATCTTCCTCGTGATCTTCGGCCTTCTACCTTTCCTTGTATTATGAGTCTTTCCATGTTTTCTGTGTTTGCTCTCATAACATGCCCAAAATATTTTAATTGTTGGAGATGGACTTTACTAAAGAGTCGTTGGCTAACTTTTAGCTCTCTTCAAATTGAATTATTTGTTCTACGGTCGGTCCAAGGAATTCGTAACATTCGTCTCCAACAGAACATTTCAGTGGCGTCTATCTTTCTTCTGTCCGATTGTCTTAGAGTCCAAGATTCACATCCGTAGGTCAGTATTGGGAATATTCAGCGGTTGATCAACCTCATCTTTATCGCTCTTGAAATTTGACATTCCTTCCATATTTTGGTCATTTTTGCTGTGGCAACTTTTGCTAGATCACATCTACATTTAATCTCTACTTGTAATGACCCTGTGTTTGTGATTAATGATCCCAGATATAAGTATGAGCTCACAACCTCGAACCGGTCAATTGTGATTATGTGTGGATGATTGTTGTGTAGTCTATCCACTATCATGATCTTTGTCTTTGATATGTTTAATTACAGACCAAATATTTGACTTTCGTTTTCGATCAGTCGTATAAGTTCCATCAGCTCTGCTTGACTATTTGCAAGAAGGGCTGTGTCATCTGCGAAACGTAGGTTGTTTAGTTTATGACCATTTATTAAGATGCCCTTTTCCCATCCTTTAAGTGCTCTTCATATAATATACTCTCCATATATGTTGAATAATTGTGGAGATAGTATACATCCTTTTCTTACACCCCGTTCTGGATGAAACTCGTTCGAAAATGTGTCAAGTACTTTAACTGATGCAGTAGTGTATTCATATAGTTCAGTTATAAGCGTAATTAGATGTTGTGGTACGCCTACTTCTTTTAGTATTCGCCATAAGTGTCTCCACTTGACCCTGTCGAACGCTTTACGGTAATCTAAAAAACAGATGTATTGTGGGATGTTGAATTCCCTAGATTTCTCGATTATCTATCTTATATTCAGCAGGTGTTCTCGAGTGCCTCTACCTTTGGTAAATCCAGTTTGCTTTTGTGGAATTTCTCTTTGAAGGAATGTTTTCAGTCTCTCATTAATTATATGTAGCATTATCTTGCTGGCATGGGATATATGAGAGATAGTTCTATAATTGTCGCATTTATGAAAGCTGCCTTTTTTATGTATGGTCGTTAGTGTAGATTTTGTCGAGTCTTCAGGCCATTGTTTGGAATGCCATATTTGGTTACAGAGTAGATGAACTAACTTTACGCCGGTTTCTTCTGTGGCTTTAGACATTTCTGCTGTTATCATATCTGGACCTGGTGCTTTGTTATATTTGAGCTTGTTGATAGCCTATCTTACTTTATTTTCGAGTATATCAGGTTCTTCTTCCACCTCGTCAGAGATTTGGCTAACAACCTCTTGGCGTTGATCATCTTTATATAGGTCCCTGCAATACGATCTCCATGTCTCTGCTATATCTTCTCTGTTTGTTCTCAGAGTTCTCGATCTTTATGTCATCTGATGTGCTGGTTGGCGCGTAAACTTGTATGATATTAAGTTTATGTGGTTTGCCATCCAGTTTAATAAGTACTATCCTATCGTTCACAGCTTTAAATTCGACAACTGACTTTTGTAATCTTGGTGAGACCAGAATGGCAACACCTGTATAGTTCTGGGTCTCACCGCCAGAGAAGTAAATATAATTGCCATTGTCTGTTCTAAAATGGCCCTCTCTCTAAAATACTAACCCCTTACCTATCCTATATGACTAAATTAATTCATTTTGAAACGTTTCATTAAACAAATTTTAATATTGAAATTGGAAATGAAGTGTGGGATACGTACAAAACAAAAATATTTCACAATACTGAATATATGGAAAAGAAAAGATACATAACAAAAAAGTTCCATTAAGCTATATCTTTGGTAAAGTAGATACAAAACAAAAATGCTCTTTTATGCTGTATCTTTGGTTAAGTAGATTATAGGATACAGCTTAAAAAATGGTTCAGTATCGTCACTTTTGAATATTTTTATATAAATATTCATATATGTATGATTACAACACATCATCATACTACAATTTCACCTTCTGTATTAAAACAAAATACTTATTTTTACAGTAATACTGAAAAAAACTTACCAGCCTTTTTCTAATCGGCATTCACTAGGCAACCATCTTATAAACAATTGTGAATAACATTGAATGATCACTATAGATGGCAGTACTATTAGCTTTCTGAGTTTAGTAGACGTATACGTAATACATTTAACAGACAATAATGAGATAGACAATTTAAATATTTGAAAATGACGTAGTCTATAAAATACAAATCCAAATTAGGGTTAATTGCTGGAATAAAGTTACGGTCGATAATAAATTAATATTTTCTTGCATGATGGCACTCTCATTGGCATTGTTTAGTGCCTTAAATATTTTGTTGTTTATTGATTTTCAAGTCTCTATAAACATTTAGCATACTCATCCCTATAGTAGAGCTTTCTTAATAAAAAATTTTTAAATAAAAGATGTTTCACCACTTATACTTTTAAATTTAGGTAATTATAACGCCCCGCTAAAAATTCGGGCAACAATGCGTATCTCCTGTATTCTGAATTTTTATCACTAAACTATACTTTACGAAAATTGCCTATCTCCACATATTACTCTAAATACGACAAATGTACACAATATTTGGCAATAAATATATCATTGAAATTAATCTATATTATAACTTAAAATGTTACTTACCTAGTAATAATGTTTTAACGAATGTAATCACTTAAATTACTGCACTATTTACTTAAAATTTAGGAGCATATATCGTGGGCTTGGTGCAAAAACTCACTAAGTCAAAATAAGTCATTTCGAGAAACTGGCTAATAAAAAAACCTCTTGTTTCATGTTCTTGAAGCCCTAATTAATACTTTATTTTTTAATTTTCAGATGTTTTATCAATAATGTTTCGACTATTTTTATTATTACTGTTTGTACAGATAAAAAAAACCAAAAAAGTGTGACTTAGTGAGTTTTAAGTTTGTATCATGATTGCAAATACGCGGTTGATTTATTGAGGTTTTAAGTGATGGATTGCTATAAAAAAACTCACAGTATGTAGGTATTCAATTTTATTGAACAAAATACAGATTCTTACATAGAAACAATTAATTATTACATCAACTTAAATTATTACTCATCGTTTCCGAGATTTTCAGTTTCAGGAACAATATCCCTCACTATTGAAGATGTTGGTAGTGACCTGTACCACCCATGGTATTCACTTGGAATTACTTCCTTTTCGCAGAGTTTAATCAGATCTGCTTTTTTATTAATGGATATGGGTAAAGCGCCGTTATATAACTTTTTGAGTTCAATCTCAGTACAGTCAGTTTTTTTACTAGTACGAACTCGTCCTTCGATGTTAATTTTTTTGTACTCTCCGAAATAGTCGTATCTGTATTCAACAACATTTGACTGTCGTTTTTTAAACCTAAAACATTTTACCTTCAGCCAATTTACTTTTTGATTTTCACAATCCCATAACTTATTTTTCAGCAAATGTCTAGAGAGATCCTTCAAGTCCAGAAATTCATTAAATTTGAGTTCTTTGGTAATGTATGGTCCATAATTTTTATTTCTATTGCGCTTAGATCTTGCCCTTTTAAAAATATTAAGCCAGTCGTTCACAATGTATACAGGTTGATCTTTTTTTTCTTTTTCAATTGCACTGTGCATTGAGTCAACTTCCATGTATGAGTGGCCACTTTCTAAAAATTTATGTTCAATTATGTCGATTGAGGTTACTTGAACAAGGTATAAAAAAAGAGCAACAATATTCTGGTTTCTATTCTGACCTCCACATGTGTCAGAGAAAACCGTGATGTGTTTTACTTCACGCTGTAAGGTTTCAAACCATTTGTATAAACACGTGCCAATTTCTGAGCTGTCTCGTTTTCCATTTAGTTCACTCCAAGCAAAACAGTATGCTTTGTGAGGTTGTGGATTTTCATAAATTGTTAAATTGTACATGTTTATTTTCCTTGAATAGTACATAGGCGACACATCAGAAGATGGTATTTGCAAAACTGACTGCAAGTCGAATGTTGCAGAAAGGAAAGATGGATCATTCTGAGATCTAGATTTGTCGATTTCCTTAGCCTTCGCGGCATCATTTTTTCTCATAATATGATTCCTATAATCTTCTTCTAAATCACCGCGCTTTTCTACATCTGATGCTGTATATCGTCCGCACGTTTGACACTGGTCTTTCCGTGGTTTAAAAAAAGAAAGGTTATACTGTTTACCAAAAATCTTTCTGTAGACAGGTATGGTAACTGCCTTGAAATTATTTTCATGGCAGAATTAAGAATAAATTTCATACATTTTGGAAATGCTTAGTCTTGAGTCTAAGTACAGTCTGTTCGTTGACTTGCGGCAATAATGGCTTTCAATTGTAGGAAAACTTTCAATGTGAGCCTTAACTCTTGCAATATCAACATCGGGCGTTTTGTTTGCAGATTCAAATATACCAAGAGAATTTCTGTTTTTGAATGCTGTCATTATCGGACCATTATTAATATTCAGGGTTTTCATAAAAAATGTTTGACACACTCTAAGTTTTTCGTTTCCCTTAAAAAAATGATATGCTTTGGCATTACCCCTCATTTTACTATTTTCACCCTTTCTTGGCCTGTGAGGTTTTGGTGAATTTACTGCAACATTTCGTAAAATAAAATCCATTTTTCGCTCAAAAAGTTTAAGACCCCAATATTCCCTGCAAATTTGTTTCCTTTCTTCTTAGTCAAATTTAATATTACATTTAAACCTGCATGAATTTTCGCAAGAAATAGGCTGGAGTGCTTTTGCAGGTCTTATTATCCCTCTGGTTGGTTCATATTCTTGACATTTACTCATTTGTTCTTTAGTTTGATTTCTATGCCATCTCTGTGGGTCACTTTTTCTCCATCTACTTAAATGTTTTTCGTCATCATTTACCAATACTTCATTGGATATTTCCATTCTAATCGGATGCTGTAAAGTGGCTAAGCCGGTACCTTCACTTTCACTATCTTCATCAGAAGAAGAATGTGGTACGAGAACAGTTCTGTTAGGTGTATAATTTACAGTCTTGTCAATGGCATAATTGGTAACTTCAACAAGATCGCCACTGTCTTTATTTACAGTATACTCCTTTGTTTCTTCAAAATTGGGGGTAGGTTTTATTACAGACTCGATATCTAAAATAAAACAATAAAAATTAATATCGTAAACTGCTAAGAATTGTCTTATTGTAATGAAGACCTTAAAATTATATTTAGATTTTTTATCATAAAGAAAAAATAACAACCAAATAGTAGGTATGTATGCATTGGTTACTTACTTATTGATTCCTCGGTAGTCACCGCTAACTGAAGTATTTTATGAGTTCGATTACAATATGTCATGATAAATAATTGTTTTGGCACTCTTATATCACCAGTAAAATAATAAAAGTTAGTCAAATTCTGCACTTTGAATGTTATTATTTGCATACAATTCAAATTAAACAATATTTTTAAGGTTAGAAAACCAACCGCTTTTGACAGATAAAACTCATTAAGTCGCCTTTGTAAAAGAATGTTGACGTATACAATTCACTATGTTACTTGATGAGTTTTTGCATCTCTACGAACTGGTAAAATGACTTAATGTGAATTTTCTATCTTTGTTTGTGATGACTTAGTAAGTTTTTATAATCAAAAATAATGTTAATACGGTAGAATTGAACTAGACTTAGTAAAATATGTAAATATCTCAAAACATGTCAATTTTGACTTAGTGAGTTGTTGCACCAAGCCCACGATATCTTCTTCTTCATGTACCATGTTCTTTCAGAACGTTGGTTACCATCATAGCTATCTTAATTTTATTCACTGCCACCCTAAATAGCATGCTTGTATCAACACCATACCAACCTCGCAAGTTCTTCGACCATGAGGTTCTTCTTCGTCCTGGACTGCGTTTGCCTGCTATTTTTCCTTGCATAGTATTTTATACCAACCTATATTTGGGACCTCTCATTACATGTCCGAAATATTCCAGCTTTCTCTGCTTGATACTTTTTAT
The DNA here is from genome assembly GCA_918026665.1 of Diabrotica balteata. Taxonomy (NCBI): domain Eukaryota; kingdom Metazoa; phylum Arthropoda; class Insecta; order Coleoptera; family Chrysomelidae; genus Diabrotica; species Diabrotica balteata. The sequence goes on from OU898280.1 coordinate 55,539,013, forward strand.
GATCTCAGTAGTATTGCTGAGACGTTCTAGTATTGTGGAGTTTCGAATCTTCTCCACCCAGGAAACTTTTAAAATTCTTCTATAGCACCACCTTTCGAAAGCCTCAAGGCGATTTAGATCGACTTTATTCACAGTCCAGGACTCGACACCATAAACTAGACCGAGAATACGTAGCAGCGAAGTAGACGGATCCTCAATGCCAATTTTAGATCTGTGTTAGATAACACCTTGGAAATCCTTCTAAAAGAAGCTCTAGCCTGCTCTGTCCTAGATCTAATTTCGCCGTGACTTTCCGCGTTACAATTTAATTGCTGTCCAAGGTAAACGATTTTATCAACTTGCTCATGTTTGGTATTATTTACATATATAGACGGTTTTATATGCTGCTGTTTGCTTATTACGAGTATTTTGGTTTTCCGTATGTTAAGATCCAGACCTGTCTCCCTACAACTCTTAACGACACTATCAAGTAGTGTTTGCAGATCTTCTTGACTAGAAGCTAGGAGTACCGTATCGTCCACATATCGCAAATTATTGATGACTTTGCCATTCACAAGTATTCCTCCTTGTTTTTCAGAAAGTGCTTTTCTGAAAATTCTTTCGGAGTAAACGTTAAAAAGCAGGGGTAACAAGAGGTATCCCTGCCCTACTTCTCTTTTAATATTAAGAGCCTGTAATTCCACGCCATCTACTAAAATTGATGTTGTTTGACTCCAATATAAATTTGCTATTATTCGAACATCTCTGTCGTCCAAACCAATGTCTTTTAGAGCTTCGATTAATATAGAGTAATTAACACGATGAAATGCCTTTTGGAAGTGAATAAAACAACAGTATATGTCTACAGATATATCTCGACATCTTTGAGCAAGTACCTCCAAAATTACAAACAGTGCCTCTCTCGTTCCAAACCCGTTACGGAAACCAAACTGAGTGCCATCCAGGTATTCCTCGCATATATTGTAGATACGACCATGTATTACCTTCAGAAAAATTTTCAATAAGTGGTTTAATGGTTTAACAAACTGATGGTTCTATAATCAGCACAGGTTTTGCTGTTTTCTTCTTAGGTAGAGCTATAAACAGTGAATTAGACCAACCATTAGGTAGTTGTCCGCTGGTATAAATGGTATTAAAAAACTAAGTTATAGCCTCTAAAATATTGCTATCATTTATGAGCTTATTTCAGTTAGAATTTCATCAGGACTAGTCGCTCTGCCATCTTTTGATGATTGTATCCTCAAAGCGTATTATTAGGGTTTCGTCGCAGTTTTTAATATTGGAAGGTGAACTACTCCTATCGTCTTCGAATAGGTTCGTGACGTAATTTTCCCATTCTTTAAGTCTGTCCTCTACTTAAAATAGTACTTTACCATTTTCATCCTGTAGCAATGCAGTTTGTTTCTTATTAAAAATACCATCCGCTTCTTTCACTTTTTTATACATGTTAAACGTGTCGTATCTTTTTTAAGTTCTTCAATGTCATGACACTGTTTGACTAGATGTAGACTCTTTGCTTCTCGTATTTTACGTCGAATTTTTTTGTATTCTGTTGTAAACTGTTTCGCTGTTTTTTGCTAGTCGCCGTTGTTCCATCAAATCCAATATGTGATCTATCATCCAAGCCTGCTTTTTTAGTTTTGACCTGCCTTGTAAATTTCTCACACAGATTTCTTTTACTGTTGTTACGATTTCATTTAAGCCCTCATCGACGTTTTCACCAATATTTTCCCAAATTAAATTTTCGTTCAGTTGTCTTTGAACTGATTCCTTAACTTATTCGTCTTGTAATTGGGCTGTATCAATATTTTTGCGAGACTTCTTTTTGATGATCTTTTAATTGGGTTACAGCTATTATGGGATTATGATCGGATCCAATATCAGCACTTGGATAAGTTTTAACTGATTTGATGCAATTTCTAAATCAATCTTTTATTAGCATATTTGTGCAGTGTTTACAACAACAAGGGAACTACTGGAGTTACGTATTCTGCTGTCGCGATATTGGTGGAGCTGGACAACGTTTTCTATTGTGCAGATAATAAAATAGGAAATTTAGTATTGGAGTTACCGCCCATGTTATCGGATGTGCTTCAGTAATGTGAATAGATGACACCAAATTAAAATTCTCACCCATATGTGGAGTTAAGAATTTTGCGAATTAAGCCGACGATAAACCGTGAAGTTAAACTAATAATTTAACGAAGCATATTTTATTAATTTTAAGGCTGTAGGAAGTTATATATGAAAAAATTAGTTATATAGAAATTAGAATTTAGAAATTGAGATAAGTTAAGAATTTACTAGTTTTCACACAATCGCTTTTGCAGTACTATGTTGCTATGAAAATAGGATTTTCGCCTAATTTCATTTGTAGTCCTTATTGGTGAACGTATGATATTAATATTTAGCTGTTTTAAATTTATAAATAAATATTTACCTCCAAAATTATGAGACAACCCGTACACACCCAAGGCACATCCTATACAAAATATGGGCTTAATGGTAGCTCCAAGCAAAGATGCTTTAATTCCAGTTATCTTTATAGAACCCATCTGGTCAGACAAATAAATAAGTCCAATAACAATACTAAACCAAATTATGTTTAATCCCTGAAAAATGATTTTTTTAAAGTGTACACAGATTATTAGTAAAAGGATAAATTCTGTTTATCAAGTAGATAGTGTTCTAATATATCGAACAGATTAAAACAAAGTAAATTAAAATAAGTAAAGCAATAATAAATAAGACTTACTCACAATCGATTTAATTTAACTATTCGGACGACCGGTTTCGCTTTCAACAATATGCAAAGCATCTTCAGGTCTCGATACAAAGTTAAATAAATGCTGAAATGATAAAAACTCATATTAGGGTGTTGTCAAATACAGATAAATAAATTAGATGTTATAAATTACAATAATTATGCCAATATTACATGTCTGTGGTTTTTTTCAAAGTGAATAAAAATGAATAAAAAGGTATAAAAAGTTTAAACAGACAAGGTAAGACCCACAAATTGTTATAAAATAGTAAATACCACCCTAATATTAGATTGTAATAAACTATTAAATGAGCAAATAAATAAACATTATTTACATGCTGGTACTATTAATTGATGGATGGTAGAACATGGTTGAAACTATCATGTATTGTTGAATGGAGAACTTAAGTCTGCTATTGTAGTTGTTTGACAGTAAACGGGAAGTTCTTGAGAGACAGCGTTGCATATGCTATGCATTGCATAGCATAGAATTGCACACCCACACAACTTGTACAGCTAAGCTTATTCATTGTCATAAAACTGTCACCTTCATAAAACAAATACTCAATAAATAACACACATTTCATAAATATATCTCTCGAATAAGTATAAATAACTTTTAAATAATACAATGGTATATAACATCACTTTCATCTAACAAATAATCACACACCTATCTCTACTTCATTGGATCAAATCTATCTCCTCAAGAACTTCCCGTTTACTGTCAAACAACTACAATAGCAGACTTAAGTTGCTGCTTCAATTCAACAATACATGATAGTTTCAACCATGTTCTACCATCCATCAATCAATAGAGTACGGGCATGTGAGTACTGTTTATTTATTTGCTCATTTATTAATTTATTACAATCTAATAGACTATTTTATAACAATTTGTGGGTCTTACCTTGTCTGTTTAAACTTTTTATACCTTTTTATTCATTTTTATTCATTTTGAAAAAACCACAGACATGTAATATTGGCATAATTATTGTAATTTATAACATCTAATTTGTTTATCTTTATTAGACAACACCCTAATATCAGTTTTTATCATTTCAGCATTTATTTAACTTTGTATCGAGACCTGAAGATGCTTTGCATATTGTAGAAAGAGAAACCGGTCGTCTGAATAGTTAAATTAAATTGATTGTGAGTAAGTCTTATTTAATATTTCTGTACCTATTTGAAATGGACTCACACAAGCAACACATTCATGATTTAAATTAAAATAATTCAAAAATTCGGATACATTAGCTAAAATCAACAATACAGTTTCAAGGAAAACAACATGGATTAAATTAACGATGTAGACGAATCTATGAGGACCTCATCTATATATTTATTTTTGCTAGGTTTTCTAACTTTTTGTTATTTTAATATTTGTTTTTCCTTAAAGCGGGCCCTTAACGTAGCAACAAATATTGAGGATTTTACACGTAATGTATGTGCTGACAAGATGTACTGTAATGAGACAAGCGATATCACTGCTGAGGAAAGATTAACATTTACGCTATGTTTTATTGCAACAGGAAGATCTTATCAAGATTTGAAACTAAGTTGTGCTATATCTTCCCAGTCGCTAAGAATAATTATTCCAGAAACATGTCGAGCAATTTACCAGTCACTCAAAAATAAATATTTACAGGTAAAATTTAAATATACTTTATTGGTTATGTTTGTAAAACAAATAATAAAAAATAAAGTAAAATATAGAGTTCAGATTAATAAAACTAAGACAAAAAATAATTATAAATCCCAGAACTGGGTATCGTCTTCACTTGGCATAGGTATACTTGCAGAAGAGGGTGGTGCAGTATAAATATTAAAACCCTCTTCACTTGAAACAAATGTAACTGAACAAGACGGTTGTGCAATATTACATGAACTGCCTCCAAACAAATTCCCCGTTTGCATAAAATTGGCAAATTTTGTGGTTGCGCCTATGGTAATTTGATTTAATTCTCCAAAAAACAAAGTATCATTAATAATTTTGTTTGTCATGGTTTGTAGGTCTTTAGCCATAGATTTTAACTGATGTGCAATGTGATTTCCAAATGCGATATACTTGTCATCAACTTGATTGATCATTTCATGAGACTTCTGCAAATACGGATTTTGTTTCTTTAAATCTATTTTTCGTTTTATACTCATTGGTAAAACTCGCTTCGGTTCTTGAAGCACATCCTAAAATTTTTTTTTCACTTTCGAACGTGTCAACAAGAGTGGATTACAATTGCAAGAGATTTTCAACAATTCTGGAATTTTCCTAATTGTTGCGGGGCATTAGACGGAAAACATATAAAAATTGTTCAGTCACCTGGTTGTGGCAGTTATTTTTTTTTAATTATAATGGATTCCACAGCATCGCCATGTTAGCCATAGCTAATGCTAATTATGAATTTAAACTTTGATAGTATACAAGGCAACTATCTTTACAAACACTTTAAAATTTTTAAAAGGAGAAGCTACATGTTACATAGAAACCGGAGACAGAATTTTCATTCTGTACAAATGTACATGTACAAACTAGTTAAACACATTTGTTGCTACGTTTAGGGCCCACTTTAGAAGGTATTTCTAGCAATGATATACCTATTGGTTTATAGCAATATATTCGCACAAGTAACTGCTTGTGATAAATTTTGTAATAACAATATGTAATAAAGAAAATACACAAAACATTAAACGTCATTTTTTACCTATAAACAATATATAAAGAATGTTAACCAAAACCAAAGCTAAAAAATAGAGCCAAAAAAACAGCCAAACATAGAGCAAAAAAGGCAAAAGATTTCAATCAGATTAGATGTATCCAAGATGAAAATTGTAAAATACTGATTTACGAAAAGGATGTCAAACAGAAATGGAAAAACTAGTTTAAGAGGTTATTAAATGAAGAATTTCACAGACAAGTAGTTAGCAAGTTAATGGAGATAGTAACAGCGATGGTGACTGAAATAACAAAAGAAAAAGTGAGTCATGTAATTAAAAAATAAAGAAAGGAAAAGCAGTTAGACAAAATAATATTCCAAAGGAAGTGTGGAAAGCATTAGAAAAGAAAGGGACAAATTGGTTAACCGGTATATTTAATAGAATTATAGAAAATTGACAAATGCCAGATGAGTGGAGAAGCAGTGTATTAGTACCTGTTTACAAAGACAAGTTAGATGTACAACAATGTACAAACTACAGGGCCATAAAACTACTTAGTCACACCATGAAAATATGGGAGAGAGTAATTGGCAAACGGATACGTAAAGAAACCGAAATATTCGATAATCAGTTTGGCTTTATGCAAGGCAGATCAATGGAAAAATACAGGAATTAAGAAACAAACCTTTATATGATATTAATTGATCTGGAGAAAGCATATGATAGATTTCATCGAGAAATTATGTGGTGGGCACTCGAAAGCATATGATACGGTAACTCGGGAGACTCTGCGGTGACCACTCAATAAGAAATGTGAATATGTGAAGGAGTCCCCGGTGAAGATTTTAAAGGACATGTATCAGGGAAAAACAACTAGTGTTAAGACAGGTGTGGAAGAGACTGATAAATTCCATGTAAAAGTAGGATTGCGTCAAGGCTGGGTGCTTAGTCCTTATTTATTCTCACTTGTTCTAGATTAAATGGCAGGGAAACTACAGGGTAATATTCCTTTATGCTTAATGTGGGCTGATGATGTAGTATTAGTTGGAAATAGTGAAAGCGACTTGTAACAAAAATTTGAATAGTAAAGACAAGCTCCTGTTAAAAAAGGTTTAAAATTTCTTTTTTTTTTTCTTCAGCCTTAAGTAATCTAACTTTGGACATAGGCCTCCCCAAAATCAATCCAGTGTTTTCTATTTTGCCCCACTTGCTTCCAGTTGTGTCCTCCGATCTTTTTAATATAATTCGCCCATCTCATTTGTAGTCTTCCTTTGCTTCTCTTTTCTAACTATCGTCTCCATTGTTGTATTTCGTGGTTCCATCTCTTATCCCCCAATCTGATATTGTATCCTGCGAAGCTCCATTTTAATTTGGCAGCATGTTCTCTGGCGTCTTTTACTTTGGTTTTGCTTCTAATCCATTTGTTTGTTTTGTTGTCTATAAGTCTCACCCTAAGCATTGATCTTTCCTTGGCTCTTTCTGCTTTTACTATTGTATCCATATTAGACTTGATGAGTGCCCGCGTCTGTGAACCATACGTGAGTATAGGGAGGATACAGTGCTCGTAAATTATGGTTTTTAAATGTTGTGTTAATTTAGTACTTTTCAAGATCCAACTTAGTTTTCCAAATCCTGCCCACGGTAACCTTATTCTTCTGGTAATTTCGGCAGTTTGATTTTCTTTGTTAACTTTGATTGTCTGTCCCAGGTAGATGTATTCGCTGAATGTTTCTAAATTTATGTCGTTCAACGTTATTTATTTAATTTACGGTATATTTTTCATTTTTGTTTTTTCCAAATTCATTTTAACATCTACTTTTTCCAAAGCTTGTCTAGTTGTTCCGAATAGTTGCGTCATCATGGTCTGTAGTTCTTAGAAACTTGTAACAAATTTTACAATGTCATCAGCGTATCTTAAATGACTCAGTTTTCTTCCATTAACATTTATTCCTGTATCTGCTCAGTTAATGGATTTGAATACGTCTTCCAGTCCAAGTGTGAATAGCTCTGCTGAGATAACATCTCCATGGCGAACTCATCTGTTGATTGGTATAGCTTTGGTTTTCGCATCTATTTGTATTTTCATTGGAGCTTTCTCGTAAATATTATATATGAGCATTCTGTATCGGAAGTCTATCCTGCAGTTATTCATAGCTCTCTCTCTAATAGAGAGAGATACAGAGATAGCTTTAAAACTTAGTAGGACGAACACAAAGTATTTGAAATGTTTGTTTAAAAATGGCGTTAGTACAAACAGAAGGATATATTTGGATGGCGAAATTATTGTGAAAAGTTTATTGTACCTAGGTTGGCTGTTACAGAGTAATGGAGGAATAGATAGAGATGCATGTAGTAAAATTACGGTTGGACGGATAAAGTGGAAGGAAGCGAGTGGTGTGTTATGTGTCAGAAAAAATCCAATGAAACCGAAGAAAATATTTTATAAAAAGACCAGCTAGGATGTACGGAACTGACTATTGGGCAGTTAAAAAGAAAGAGGAACAACGAATGCATGTGGTAAAAATGCTTAGATGTATAAGTGAAGTGACAAAAAAGGATACAATTAGGAATGAGTATATTAGGGGAAGTCTAGGGGTGGCTCCAATTGTTACTAAGGGGATAGGGCACAGATTAAGATGGTTTGATGATGTTTAACGTAGAGACGTTAATCACATAATACGCAGAAAGGCTTCCTGCGGGTTCCTAAAAGTAGTAGGAGAGGAAGACCAAAAAGATCTAAGAAGAGACGATTTGGAGGCAGAAAATGTCGGTTAAGTTTATTAATATTATTATGATCCAAGATATACACTTATTGAGAAATGTAATTAGAGAAGCCTATTCCGCATAGGAATAAAAGCAAAGATATTGATGATGAAAACAATGTAAGATCACTATTTGATTTTAAATACTTAAGGTGAAGACTGCTAAATTATATGAAGAAGTGGACCAATTATACTAAAAAATCATTGAATGTATCCTTTAAAATGAGAGTTGGTTAAGTTATTTTTGTTAATTTGTTGTTTAATTATTACAAAAATAGCTTCAAAAGTATATTTTTTGAAAGTTATTAAAAAATTTTCTAAAAATTCCCAAAAAAAACCTTTAATTTCACGTGATAATAGGAACAATACCCGAGATACTTAGAACACTTAAAACCCAAGTTAGCACTTTTTTATTTCTTTTTTTAATTATGGACAAAATCTGTACATATAATTAAGTACAAATATAGGAAAAGAAGAAATATACGTAAACATCATAGGAAAACATAGTTTGCATGAAGTCTTCTTCTTCTTCTTTTTATTTAGACATGACTCTGCTGTTTCTAACATCCTTTTTGTCCTCTCTGGGCAAGGTCGTATTTCTGCCGCGTATGTCATCATTGGTCTAATGACTGTTTTGTAAATTGTACCTTTTATTTATTTTCCGATATTTTATTTCTCCATATTATTTTATGCAGACAAACTGTGGGTCTGTTTGCTCTATTCATTTGATCTTCCACTTTTGTTTCGAATTTTTCGTAGCTAGATAATGGTTGCCTAAATATTTAAACTCCATAATCTGTTGTATTATCTGACCTTCCAAATCCAATTTTTATTTCAGTACATTTGCTGTTATAATCAAGCATTTTGCCTTTTTGAGTAAATTAACGTGTTAAATTTTCTGGCAGTTGCAGTATTGCGTCGTCTGCATAGTAGATTATTTTAAGTTGTTTTTCTCCTATTTGGTATCATTTTTTAGTTCTTGCTTTTTTTATTTTTTCATATTTAATTAGGTTATACAATAGAGGACTCCGGGAATCTCCTTGTTTAATCCCATTGCCAGCTTCAATAGGGTCCATTAGTTCTTCTTCTACTTTTACTGTTATAGTGTTTTTTTGGTAAATATTTTCGATCGTTATCTTTCTTGCGTACACTAAGTGGATAACGTCCGTTAATTTGACATGGTCAAATGCCTTTTTAAAGTCCACGAAACTTAGATATGCTGGCGTTTCTGTATTTTAATGATTTCTTTTATTTTTCATTTTTTATTTTTAATTTCATTTAGTTTATTTGTTATCATTCTGGTTATTAATTTAAGTGTTGTGTTTAATAAATTAATTCCTTTGTAATTTTCCGGGTGCTATTTGTCTCCCTTCTCAATTTAAAAAAAAAGGTTTTATGCTTGTTCTACATTTTTGAGAAATTCTGTTTGGTTTTTTATCTTTTGAATTAGTTTTAACAGTTATTTGGTCATACCTGGTTCTCTATAGTTACGGAAGTTACCTTTGACGGAAGTTACGGAAGTTATTTGGTCATACCTTTGGAAGTTTGTCCAGTATTCTGTCCTCTCTGGGTGATTTTCTGTCTTTTAGTTTCGTTAATGCTTCCTTTACCTCTTTCTCCTCAATATTTACTTCTTCGTTTGCCGTAACTTCTGGTGTTAGTGGTTTATTATCATCGCTTTTAGCAAATAAGGATCGAAAGTAGTCTGCACATGCATGAAGTAAAGAAGAAAAATAGACACTTCTTAATAGATTTTGTGAAAAAAGAAATATGATCAATACAAGTACGTACTTTCAACAACAAAAAATACCAAGGAACGTGGAGATCGCCAGATGGAAAAACTGTTAACCAAATATATCATGAGCTCGTCAAAAAAAAATGGAAAATGTATAAAGAACGTAGGAGCATACCGAGGACCAGACGCACACAGATACCTTGCTTTATGCAATGAACTTTTACAAGTATTTAAAATAAACTCAATTGTTAAAAATATACCAATAAGAATACAGTAAAACCAATGAATAAAGACAAAATAAATTTTGAAATCTAGATATATTGTTTACCTTTACACTGTTATGAGCTTGTGAGCAGGCTCATAAACAATAAAGTCCTGAACATGATAAAGGTGAATAAAGTCTAAGGATTATTATAAACATACCTAAAGGTTCTTGTTGGAGCTGACCTGCAAGTTACTAGCCAAGTTACAGTGGGGGATATTGGATAACCTTCTAATATGAGGGATAGCTGCGAATATATTAAAGACGCAGCCTTGATTATCAGCGGTGATGATAAAGAGTGTAGTGGATATTCCTAAACACGATATTTCCAAAACATGATGAAAAGCTGATTTTGGACGAGATAGATCTACAAAACATATAGAGAAGCTATGTTGATTTGCTCTTTAAAGGTTAGGGAGAAACCAGAGAACCTATCTGGATTGGAATCAAATGGCGATAATAAAAAAATAACATATCTATCAACTGATATTTTAAATTTAAATAAAAGAATATATCAATGGTGCATCTTTTCACCAGTAGTTTTTAGAGGAGAAGTTAGTAACATGAAACCTACTGTTTATATGGAACCCTTTGTTTATTTGGAAAGTCAGAGTGAGATTTATATGTAAGTCGCAAAACTACAGTGTTATGTATAAACGTTGCAAAACTATTGGCAGCAATGGCTGCACTGCTAGTTTCGTTGCATGCCACCAAGTTTTAAATAACGATCTTTAAGACATTTTATTTAAAAAGTGTTCTATAGTGGTCCCATTTATTCCTAAATAAGTGGTTTAGTAGTTTAACATAGTCTTAGCTTTTATTGTTTTGACAATAAAATATCTATGTAAACTGCTTTAAAAATATAACCTAATTTTAAAAAAATATCGTATTGTCGTTAATATTGACTTAGGTTTATATTATCTACAAGGATTGTATCTATATGTTCAAATAAATGTTCATTGGCGTAGACTCGCCATTATGCCGTCAAAAGAATTGTTAACGCTGAAAGAAAAAACTTCACCAACAACATTTCAGCGAAAAAATTGGAAGAAGCACTCTATAATTAATGTGATTATTGCCTTACGTGAGAAAACAATTTACATTAAAAATAGTGTTAAATGTTTTAATGTGCCAAAAACAACACCACAACGTTTTTTCCATCAAACCGACTGTTCGGCAGAGGATGTAGTTAAAAAGAAATTAGGAAGGAGGCTTTTCTTGCCAACTTACCTTGAAGAGCAGTTAGTGGAATATTTATTTTTAACGGAGAATAAATAGTAGATTGGCAAAAGGCAGACTGAAACACTGACTACAGCTGGACGACGGTTAACAATGACAATAATTTATGTTGCATAAGTGCTAAGGTTAGATTTGTACCGCCTATGCTTGTTTTCCGCCGCAAAATCATGTTCAATATTATTATAGGAAATGCACCACTTCGTTCAGTGGGGAAATGGCACTCCTCGGCGTGGGTGTAAAGAAACTTATTTTGGGACTAGCTTTTACACTTAGTTAAAAATATTAAGCCATGTGTAGAGTCTTCAGTGACGTTGTTATTTAATGCGTAATAATCAAATACACGAAACATCGATATTATAGAACTAACTCCAACTTTTGAATAAACTGGTATAAACTGGTGTGACTTTGTAAATAGTGTCAAACTGGGTCTATAGCGATCAATAGTTTTTTTAAGACCGGATATTTTCTTACAATTGGGGAATTTTCACAGGTGTTGATTTAATTCTAGCTGAACTACAAGAATACCCATTAACTTCCTCCGATGGAGATGAGTATCGTGTATCTTCTGGTGATAATTTTCCTTCCGTTTTAACGTGTGCAATATTAGAGGTAATTTTGCCTGTTGATATTGCTCCGATTTTTAAACACAAAGAGAAAAGCATCCACTAGAGGTAGCAAAGCATCTTCCGCGGCTGTCATTACTAGTTCACCTTACAAAAATGAATTAGAGAAGTTTACGATAAAAAGAAGTTACACAATCAAATTCTCGTCTTGACCAAGAGCAGATTTTTTCTACGCTTAGCACATCTGGTTTGCAAATTGGGTTGGCGAAAACATCTCTTAACAAAAGCAAACAAAAGAAAGGGAAGACCAAAAGCAAAACAAGAAATAAAATCATCTAAAGAAGGGTATGACAGCGTTGTTTCTAGCTTATCTAGTGGTCCAGATAATTGTTTATGAGACTACCCAATTCAAAAGATGATGATGATAATACAATTAGTATCTTCTGCGAAGAAATATTTTCTGGGGATACAAAAGGTGAACTATGGGTACACCGCATCATGTACAAAATGTGGACCCATTGTGACAAAAATGCGAAAATGACAAATACGTTTGTCATTTTTGTCAATAGTAACATATGTATTCTTAGTTTTACAAACCTATTTTTTTTATTTTTGTTGACCTTACTCTGAATCTATATCTTTTTGAGGATAACGCGGATTAACTTTCAGGTGGTCCATATTATCATCACTTTTTCCGGCGAGCAAAAATTACACTTTCAAAATTTTGTATTTATTTTTGAAACTGGTTTCAGATTGTTAATTTCCATAATAAATGTATATAAATTTTAATTACACAACGAGTGATATAAATCTGGTTTTTATAGATCCAGAAAAGTCTTAAAAATTTACCCACGAAATGGGGTTCCATATTACCACCTTCTCCTTTTAAGGAAAACTCTCCTTTTAACATATACGTAGAAAGGACATTCTTAATGGGTCTAAAAGAAGAAAGAAAAGCAATTAAAATTAACCAAAATAGAAAAAATATACGTTATGCTACGATTCAGCAATTATATTGTCAACTTTAGAGGATCTTAAAAACATAGTGAGATCAATGTATGATCGTCAGTACGTCAGTATGATCGTCAAAAGTCCATATTCAAAAACATCTTAACAATCGATCGAAATACTATAGAATGCGTATCAACATTGAAATATCTGGGCTCTACGATCAACATACTGGAACTGTGATTAAGAAGTTAAAATTAATTTTCAATAACATTCAACTTAAAAATTTTCTGTTAACTCCTACTTTTTAAGTGGTAGTCTCCAAAGACGTAGTCTATTAAGGTTAGAAAACTAAACCATTTTAAATAATTTGAAAAAAATATGGGCCCTACGGAGAGTTTTACGAGTGTTGGACAGCTCATGCCACAATTCTAAAAAAATTTTGGCGCGTTTGCAAACGAAAACTGTCTTGGCTATATACATAAGGCAAGCAAATTTCCAAAATAATTGTTCAGGAAAGATACAGGGGTGTCCAGGCCCAGGAATAAATTAACATTCGTGGATAAGAAACATAAGGGACTGAAGTAAAATCATATTTAGAAGAGCCGAAAACTGCAATCTACAAATGGTTTGAAGAGTACAGGCAATCGCCAGCGAGCGGCTAAGAACAAAGCACAAAAAAAGGAAAAGGCTTCCTTCTTCCTCTTCTATGGCCGCATGTGCCATTTCTTTTGAGGTTGGCGACCATTACGGCCAGTTCATTTTTGTCTTGGGCTGAATGTGTTAAATTTTTTTCGTTGGTGCTCATTTAATATCTTATACAAGGGGTCATTTGTTTCTAAATTTTAGCTAAGTAACAGCTTTTAAAATTTATAGTCTCTTTTTACTTAAATCAGCAATTATTATGCTTTTAGGTTTGCCTGTATTGGTTATGTATGGTCTGCTAGCGGTGATTAATAAATATCACTTACAATATTGAATGGTACTTAAATTAAACTTAACATAAAATTATTACGTATTACTGAAATATAAAAACTTTTCTTAAAAAATTAATGTATTATTAATTGATATAAGTTATTTACCGTAGTTGGATTTAAGCTAAGATTTTTGCTTCTAACATAAATTATTCCAAATATTACTCCGATAAAACTTGAGGGCCACAACGACGGTGTTGACATATATGCTACCACATACGTTAATGAGTGATATAAAGATCTTACTTCAAAATATCTAAAAGAAATAATTTAAAAATTTATGTAAATACAGTTTTTTTTTAGTGTAAAACAATTTAAACACTTAAATAGTTAGATTCTTCACATGAAGATGCGAGATAAAAACAATTTTTAAAAGAAAAAAAAAATACAAAACAAATTTAAAAAGCTAAAAAATCACAAAAATCGTTTAAATCAGATTACCTTGGGAAGCTGTCAAAAATCTGTGAATATTGAAGTGAATACTTCTTATCGTTCGGTATGTCTGTATGTTGTTGAACGGGCCCGAAATAATATTTATAGCGTGATGCGTAATATGCGTAATATATATATATATATATATATATATATATATATATACATATATATATATATATATATATATATATATATATATATATATATATATATACTATTATAAAAAGTCCAAGAAAGATGAAAGATATAACAGGTAAGTAAATATGATAAAATTGATAACATAATTGTAAAAACAACAATTTTAGTTTTATATGTAAACAGATATATACTTATACCTCTGTGCTATAACAGGAAGTGTATAAGGGTTTGTTAACTATTTATTACTACTTCCATTTAACCCTACAGTGTATACTATACCATAAATGACACAAACTAATAAAATTCTATTACATTATACATTTGTTCTGACGATAGTTATTTTAAGGCTTGTAACAGATCTGGGACATACCAGTTTTGAATTCCCCAATTTTCATAGGCTAACTTCATCCAACAGATTTGTGTAAAACGTCTATAATTTTTAGTTAACCCCAACTATTCCCCACGTTAGGTTGTGTAGCGAATCCATCTGATTTTTACATGAAAAAACTATATTTTTAACAGTTATAAAATTTGTTTTATAACAAGGTATGTATACATCACGTGTTTTGTTATAACATAAATAAAAAACAATATATAATAATAGTATTTGTCAAAATTATGTTTGAGTCATATTTGACCCATCATGCACCAATGTTGCCATATTCTAAAAATTTTCTATGATCTGAAAACATTTTTAAAATTATGTCCAAAAATATTTAAACGTTTTTAGTGGATAAATATTTGTAATTCAAAGCTGTAATTTTTTAGATGTCATCATCATTTGTTTTGCGATGATACCAGGCGCAGAAGAGAAGTATCTACGGGGGATGAAGTCATGGCTATTTTGGATACAATATACTCAGATAGTGAAATCAGTGAAAGCAGTTCACACGAAGACGATGATGTACAGTCCACTTCAACGATAAGAATGGGTGAAGGTAAATGTTTACCTGTCACATACAGATTGAACGAGATAAATTCGGAACATACGAAATATATGTGTTTTGGCTCAACTCCGCTCTAGGTGGTTGGCCAACAAAAGGTTGTCAAATAATTATATTATAAAAATCTAATACATTAGCGGGCTGCTGGATTCTGAACTCATTCAAGAACAAGTCAAAACTCCACCCAATTAGGTTGCCCCGCCCATCACGTATAAAAATTGAAAGCTACACATAAATCTAGAATTTTATTATGCTGTCAAACCACATATCGCTTCCTAAAGCCGGCCACTCACGGTACAGCGGTGTCGTTTGATATAATCGGACTGGACGATATAATCGGATTTACTGGATTGCAATGCTAATTTTAATTACCTTTTATAGGATGTTCTAAAATTGTTAATTTTTTTTCTTACATACTCTTCATTCGTATCTTTGTTTATTTCTTGGAACTTTAAAACTAGAATGTCCGTTTCTTGTTTTCGGGCGTTTCTATCGTGATACGTTTTACTTTTTACTCGCTATAAGCATTCTTGTTTTTTATATAATTCAAAAAACTCTCTTAAAAAATTCTCACCAAATCAAGCCATGTCGAGTGTCTAGAATATGATCAAAGCAAGTGTGTAGTTAAAAATGTATTTTGGATGCACGGTCACATACGATCAAAATTCTTGTCAATTCGTCGAACTCAACGAAGTTGGACAACGCCGCTATATCGTGAGTGGCCGGCTTTTGTTTACTTCTTGGAACTTTAAAACTAGAATGTCCATTGCCTGTTTTCGGGCGTTTCAATCGTTTGATACATTTTACCTTTTATTCGCTATAAGCATTCTTGTTTTTCATATAATTAAAAAAACTCTTAAAAAATTCTCACTAAATCAAACCATGTCGATTGTCTATAACATGATCAAAGCAAGTGTGTAGTTAAAATGTATTTTTGCAGTATCGACAAATTGTAAACGGTCACACACACTCAACAAATTGATGAGATTAACTCTGCAGTACTGTAGCAGACAGGCCAGTCTATCTGCGGTCAAATTGTACGATTTCGTAGGACGTACGGTCACACACGATTAAAATTATTGTCAATTCGTCGAACTCGACGAAATTGAACAACGCCGCTATATCGTGAGTAGCCGGCTTTAGGCAATCGTTTTTCTAAGCAGTCAGATGGATATTTTAAGCGGTGTTTTCAATCTCATTCCTCTAGATGTTTCTCAAATAAGGTGTTAACCATAAAACATTTACAGGAAAGAAAGGAAATAAATACAAACGATTAAATTTATTTTTATTATTAGTCTGTTGTAGTAGATTGGTAAATACAATGAAAAATATAGGCAAATATCCGATTTATTTAAAGATAAGAAGAAGATATAACTCTCAAAAAGATCCGCAAATCGGATTATTATACGGCGATTGGCAACATTGACTTTGGTGGCACTATAAACTATGGTGCATCCTAAAAGGAGACAGATAGTTGAACGATATTTTATACAATGTCTATCACCGGGTATGGATTTATTTTTGTCCAAGTTTTATATTAGTCCACTATTTCAAATGCAGTTCAAACAGACATATATTAAATTGTATGATCCATTTGAAATTCGTTCAATCTGTATAATACTCTTGATGCCCTTTTTGGAGAGGAAGAACGTATTGAAGTGAATGTTGAGAATTTGGCGCGACGACTAATTTGAAGAGGGGGATTCACATGTCAATCAACATATTGCTACCGTTTATTACAGAGATGATATACGAAAAGTGGTATGGAAGAAAAATCAATTACCCTCAGTAAGTATCTAATTTCTAGGACAGAAAAAAATCCCGAACACTTGTAAACTGGAATCGCCTTACCAGCTTTTCAAGTATTTTATTACAGATGCTGTGATAAAGAACATTGTAGATGAAACAAATCTTTTATTAGATTTTTGAATCCTAATCAGTTATTTATTGTCACTTCTGTTGACATTCATAAATATCTTGACATTTGTTTATTTTCCTTAATTATTAACGCTCCAAATATAAGAATGCTCTGGAACAGCGTGACAGGAAATGCAACTGTTAGAGACACAATGCCCTTGTTCGAAATAATAATAGTGAAAAACAGGTGTTGGATAAGAAAATCCCCGGAATTTGACAAGTTAGATAAAGTTCGTTAGTTTTATATATCTTTTCAAGAAAGGTTCCTATCTATATCCATGAAAGAATGTTTGTCAATTTACGAACAAATATGTACCTCCAAGACTCGGCATCATTTAAAGCAATATATGCCTTTAAAGCCACACAAGTGGGGATTTAAAATGGTATTTGGTCACTTGGTACAGTTCGGCGAAATAGACTACCAAATTGTAAATTTATTTCCGATACCGAATTAAAAAAAAATGGATAGAGGGTATATTGATGAGTTTATTACAAACTATAAGAATGTGGATGTGGCTGCGATTCTGTGGAAATATAATAAGACATTAACTTTTCTGTCTACTTTTGTTGGAATATCACCAGTCAATACAAGAAACATATGGGAGGCATGGACCTATTAGATAGCTTTATTGGAAGGTATAAGATTTCAATGCGCACAAAGAAACGGTACTGTCGTATTTTTTATTACAGAATGGACCTTGCAATAACCAATGCTTGGCTTTTATATAAACGAACACCTTCTGAAAGTGGCAACATTAAAACGCTAAAATTGGCAGATTTTGGGACCGAATTAGTATATATTCTCTATAAAATTGACGCAGCTAGTACGTCAGAAAGAGGGAGGCCAAAAGCGATATCGACGTAGCTCATGAAGAAAAACGTTACAAAGGACCAGCGAAATATATACCCCCAGCTGATATACGTCAAGATAATACTGATCACTTTTTTATATATGCAGAAAAAAACTGGTGCAAGGTTCCTGGATGTAAAGTTCAATCATACATAAAATGTCAGAAATGTAATATTTGTCTATGTCTAAATAAAGACAGAAATTATTTTCTACATTTTCATAAACATTAAGTATCATTTTTTGTTAAATGCTAGTTTATTTGCTAGTTTTTGTATAATAAACTAAAATAAATATTTTTTGGTGTATTATTTTATATCCGTACTACGTATGGAGTGTCCCATATATGACTCTTTTTTTTTTAATTTCTTAAAAAGATTTTCTTAAAAAAATAACATTTGCAATGTACTAATTTTTTTTTCATTATTTTAGTAGTATTCTACACAAAAATTGACGTTCGATATATTTTTTTCCAGGATATTTTAAAAAATCATGAATTTCTGTACAAATAGGTGACTGCCGTGTTTACAATATCAGCCTGTACAAAGAATATATCGACCTACGCTAACTTGCGAAATACTTTATATCTAAAATTAACAATTATTATTGATCGAATTGATAATCCTCCTAATATGTTTCCCTTATTTATTCTTTTAATTTTACAAACAAGTGTGCGTTTTTTAATGTCACCCGTTCATTGTAGGTTCGCGCGGTTTAAGGTGTTCAATGGTTAGTCGTCGTGTTTCCATTAATAATGTGTGACACTGTAATAGTGTGATATAGTAAACCAGCTTTTAGGTGTCTCAGACCGGGGTAGACCCAGGGAAAATATTCCGAGGTAGCTATTACATATTTGTACGTTTCCATAATTCTTATTAAAAGATTGTTAGATGTTACCAATGGGGGATTACGAGCACGGACAAGCTTATCTACAGAAACTTTATAAAGAAGTAGGATTAGATAATAGTAATAGTAAATCAGTGGCATGCGAAGATGAATCAGAAGAACAGGAAGAGGACATTAACAAGGTTATAAATCACGACAGTAAATCAGAACAGGAGATATAAGATGCAGATGAAACAGATGCGGTTCGTCAGTCTGTCCCTTTGTTCTATATAGGTATGTGAACAAACTAAAATATGTATTAGCAAGTCAGGCTATTTTTTTTGTTTTAGGCAGGAACCATACAACTCTCTGGAAGAAGCGTACAAATGCAAGAATTACTAAAACAAGACAGGATAACAATAATTCGCTTACCAGGGCCTACAAATATTATAACATTTAAAGGACGCTGTAAAGATATGACTTTACCGATAAATATAGAATTGAGCGAGGAATTAGACAGGGCGACACCATCTCCCCCCAACTATTCACTGCAGCTCTGGAATATGCCTTTAAAAAACTAGATTGGGCTTAAAGGGGAATAAATATTGATGGTGAATACTTAAGCCACTTGAGTTTTGCAGATGATATTCTCATTATAGCCGAGAGTTTAAATGAAGCTCACAAAATGATGGAAGAACTAAAACAGGCAATAGAACAAATAGGCCTAAACATAAACTTTGAGAAAACAAAATACATGACCAATTTAGTTCCAAGTGATGTTATGAGGGTAGATGGGAACGAAGTATATCAGGTCTTTAGCTATATCTATTTAGGGCATAAAATTAGAATAGGAAAAGACAATCAAACTTGTGAGATCCAGCGTCGCATAGGCTTGGGATCGGCAGCATTTGGCAAGATGCGAGATATTCTAAAAGGAACGCTACCGATTTGCTTGAAGAAAAAGGTTTACAACCAATGCATACTGCCAGTAATAACATATGGTTCCGAAACAATAACTTTAACCAAACATTCTGCAAATAAATTGAGAGTAACTCAAAGAAAAATGGAAAGAGCAATGTTGGGAATAACTAGAAGAGATATGGTATCAAATAGGATAGTGAGAGAGAGGACTAAAGTGACAGATATCATAGAAAAAATTGCACAAGCCAAATGGAGATGGGCGGGACATATAGCACGTTTAAATGATAACAGGTGGACCAAAAGACTCATAGAATGGAAACCTAGAGAAGACAAAAGACACCGAGGAAGACCACCAAAAAGATGGATGGACGACTTGAGAAAAACAGTCAGAAATTGGATACAGAAGGCGCAAGATAGAGAACAGTGGAAGAACATGGAGGAGACCTATATCCAACAGTGGATGCAAGAGGTTGAGGAATGATGATGATGATGATGTAAAGATATGGAATTATTTATTAGTATGATTGTGGTACAAACAAATAACTATTCGCCTTAAGAAAACTACTTGCGAGAGTGAAATAATAATCTCACTGATGAAATGGAAATCTATGCCTTTATAGGACTCTTGTATTTATCTGGACTAGGTCACTGTAACCGTACCAGCACAAAAGATCTTTGGAGAACACACGGTTATGGTATAGAATTTTTTTTTCTCTTACGATGACTCTACAAAGGTTTCAATTTCTTTGTCGTTGCATTAGGTTTCAAAATCAGCAAACACGTGCAGAGCGATCAAAATTTGACAAGCTAGTTTCCTTTAGTGTGGTGTTTGAAAAGTTCGTAAAAAAAATTAAAATAGTTAAAATCGTTCAGCATTTGTTACCAATAATGAGATGATCTCTGATTTCATAGGAAAATGTTTATTCTATTAGTTCATTTTCCCAAAACCCAATAAATATGGACTAAAGATATTTGCAGTTTATAATTCAAAAATATTTTACACTCTAAAAATGGAAGACTACGAGGGATCACAACCCGATGGCCCATATAAATTTTTTTAACAACCCTACTTATGTGGTTTTAAGATTGTGCAAATACATTTCTGGTTCATGCGGTAACTTGACAATTTATAATGTCTAGTATACATCCAAGAAATTTTAAGAAAAATAAAACAGAACTGCCAGTCTAGTTTTCGAACCTCACTAAAAGTCTATTGCATACAAGCATGTTTGGCTTTACAATCGTTTCTTTATCCCAAAGACTCAAAAATGTGATTTTAATATCAACAATGCATCATTATAATGATATTAACATAGACAGTGGTGATAAATCTAAACCAGTAATAATCACTACTTATAATAATATAAAAGGGGGTGTCGACGTTGTAGATAGGTTGTGCACCATTCCCAGTTGCTTCCGGAATAGGAAAAGATGGTCAAATGATATTCTACATGTTATTAAATGTTGCAGGAGTCAATAATTAGGTGACATGTAAAGCAAACAACGGATATCCAAATATACGGCCACGACATTTTTAAAGCGATTTAGCTATTGGTTCGTCCATATTTCAAAAGCAGAGCAGCTCGTAGCAGTCTTCCGAAAACGCTAAAGCCAAGATTTGTGAAAGTAACTTAAAGTGATATAACGAAAAATTGAGAAATGCCATTACATGCTGGAAAGTGCATCTACTACAAATGCAATGCATTTATGTGTTTAGAGCATATCTGGGTGAATGTCAGAACTATAAGGAACTAAAATAAAAGTATACCGTTTTGTTTTTTGGTAGCTATTTGTTGCATTTACGTTTATGTTACATTTTTAAGTATGTATGTATGTATTATATATTAATATATACCTTTTATAAAGAAGTTTTTAAATAATTTCTTTTGTGATACATGATACACAGCTATACAGCTACAGGAATTTAGTTTCCTTGTGAATTTTTAAGTGTGTTTGTTGCGTTACGTTTTTAAAACGTCTTATTATATGTATGTATTCTAAGTTCATACGAAATAAAAAAATCATTTATTTTTATTTTTTAAACCCACGTGGTCTATAAGACTGGAGCAATTAAACTTGTAAGAAACTATAGCGCCACTACCCGAAGGTTAATAACTTAGCTATCTTCACTTCTGCTTACTTTTTTAACTTTTCGCGCGAATGACTGGAGTTTGGTTCCCCACCACTGAGAATTTTTTTGTTTTATTTTTAAATCCAATATAATGAAATATTATGATGAATTAATAAAGTAATTGAACATAAATACAACGAAAATAACAGAAAACATGATATTAAAAATATAAACGATAAAAAAATTCTACATTATATTAAACAAATATTGATAATTAATAAAATTGTTATAAACAATTTAAAAAAAAATAGGATTTTTTAAATTTTAAAGAACTTAAATGTGTAGAGTAACAATTAAGTAATAAGCAGATATTAAATTTTATTAACCCACATATAGTAATAAAGTATAGTGCGTTAGTTTTTACTTCTGTCGGCAGTTCCCGAGTGCCAAACATCGTTTTTTTTTCCAAAATTATTAATTATAATTTTTTTTTTAATTTTAGATCCCATTCATCATACTTAAAAAATCTAAAGCGACAAGCTAGTTACTAATAAATAAACTTTTATATTTCAAAATTAAATTAAACAATTTCATATTAAAATTTACATTTTCGCAATTGGATATACACAAATAAAAATGAAATTGAAATGTGTTCCTCAATATTTATTTAATTAATTACTACAGATATTAGATATGCTCGACACTTTAATAATTATACATTTTGAGTGCGTGCATTTTTATGGGAAACGAAATTTAATATAGCGACCAGTCCTATCATAAAAGTTTATCATCTGGCTTTTAGAAACAAAGAACGTGTGTTTTGTGGGGTAGTTTAGTTTAAGTTATTGGTAATCTTTAATACACCTTTTGCTTCGGTCTGCGATACATATACAAAAATACCGCCCCTTCGAGAAATAATTACGTTTTACAAAATAAATATTATTAACAGTTTTTTACGTTTTATTCAATTATATTAATTATTATTTTTGTTTCCGTGGTAAATAAGTTTATCACACCCACATCCACACAACCACGGAACAAATCAATTCAAAATACTTAAATTTTAACTACAATTAAGATAGAAATAGCAAAAGTAGTATAGTTGTTTTTTTTTCTCACGAAAAAAAGAAATACATCTTATTTTTATCATAACTCCCTTAGTTGATATGCTAAAGAGTTCTACAAAGCCTCATTTAAATACTTTTTGCAAATTCTTTAAAAATGTTTTAGACTTTTTTTTTTGTAAAATTGACCATTTACTGTAAATTTTTTCGTTAAATACGAAATTGTTACTTTAAATATATAACTCGGTTTTTAGTATGCTTACTATAAAAATGAAAAAGCATTCTCTTTAATTTTTATAAGCTACAGTTTATATATTTAAAGTTTTTTCGATAAAAAGTTGAGTGATTAGTGAAAACTAGATTGAAAACATAAAAAAAATTGAAATTTTCAATTACGAATAAGTCCAAATTTTGATTTTTCGAAATAAATATATATTTTTTTTAATTCTTGCTGTTATTTTTAATACAAAGGTTCCATACTACCAGTTGGAGTAAATTCCACGCTACGGTAAAAGTACACACAAGGCATACTGTAGATTTTAATATTGTTCTGAAGCTATTTTCTTGTGGCATTTTAAACTCATTACTATTTAACTGGGAATAAGTTACAATTAAAGATAAAAAACACGTTTATTGACGTTTCAATTTCCACTTCGGAAATCGTTCACAAAATACAAACAGCAAATTAAACCAATTTTGTTTTTTGTTACATAGTGAAAAATTCTTCTAATAATTTAATTTTATCTGACTTATTTATATTGACAGTTCAGACATACGTTATGCATTTTAAAGTAGACGATTTAAAAATGATATTGCCAATATTGTTGAGTTGCGCTCCTGGGACGACTTTACTTGTAAGATAGTTCATTCGATTACATGAAATCAACTTTAACTTGAGAATATCCGTCAGAAAAAAAATCATAGCATATAATTCGTCTTTAAAAAGACAAACCTTCAATAGACACCAACATTCTGAGTTAATATGTTTCGTTTCGAGTTAAAAATATTAAAAAAAACATAAATGATGTATCCTCTATATGTTACTTACTTACTAATACTGGTATTTGCTTAATAATAACTTCCTCTGTCAATATTGGTAACCAGATCCTATTACATTCTGCCGAGGAATTTGCGACACAATTGGCCTCATTTATAGTGTATTTTTATGTATGAGAGAGTAATAAAACAATAAATTATGTATGCAAATCCCTAAACTGTTGATACGGGTGACTCAATGAAAAACAGATATTTGTCAACAAGTTTACAGAAGTATATAGGAAAACAATTTTAAATTGAGTATGACCACCAGGTATAAAGGTTGGAGCAGAATAGAATACAATAGTTGTGAGGGTTACTAATCCCTAAATAGGGTTGCCAGTGTCGGAGTGATGGAGGTTAACAGGTACTAATGAATTTGCAAGAAATGTAAGATGTTTATTTTATTGGTTATATATAACCAATAAAAGTTTAATAAGTACCTACCTATTTGCAAAATAAAGTTTAATTCTTTAGATAAAATAAAACGTTTTATTTTATCTGAAATGAGTGCATTCCACGAAGTAAGGGTTTCAACAATCAAACATTTAATTCTTTAATTCCAGGAATCTACGACAGTAATTGACTAGATAATTACCATCTAAACTTATTCCACAGAAAATGTGATAGTGGGTTTTTCCATTTTGTAGGAAGGTCCAAGTGGCGTATTCAAAATTCTTAACAGTTCACTAAAAGTAGGTACTTCAGTTGCAAGGTGCAGTTTATTGTGTATACTAGTGTTATGGAAAATTTGGAAGTGCCGTGTAAACGCCGAAAAATTGGACCTTTAACAGTTAATGAAAAAACATTAATATTTAATTGTTTTAAATCATTTACAGACAAACGTTTATGTGAAAGTGTTGATGAGACCGTTGAGTTAGTTAGCAGTACACTTGGTGTTGGGAAATCTACGATTTACAGAGTTATTAAAGAAGAGAAATGTGGTAGTTTTCAAATGCCACGTAATGCTCCAGGGAAGCCAAAATTTCAAATGGAATATAATTTTAAAGAAGGACTTCGACGGAAAGTGCATGAATTCTTCTTTAGACAAGAATTTCCAACATTGGATAAAGTTCTTGTCTCAGTTCGAGATGATAAGGATTACCCAGAAATGAGTCGAAGTACGTTATGGAAACTTTTAAAAGAAATAGGCTTCCGCTGGAAAAAGAATCCCAGAAAGTCTATTTTATTAAAAAAGAGCGATATTGTCATATGGAGAAGACATTTTCTACGAACCATAAAGGAAATGAGAAACCAAAAAAGAAAAATATTTTATCTTGATGAAACATGGATCAACGAGGGTCATACACCAAATAAATTTTGGCAAGATGAAACTGTTACAAGTCAAAGGCACGCTTTTGTAAATAACTTATCTACTGGTTTAAACACACCATCGGGAAAGGGACGCAGGCTGATAATAGTACACATTGGCAGTTCAGACGGTTTTGTTGAAGGTGGTTTATTAACTTTTGAATCAACTCGTACCGGTGACTACCATGAAGATATGAACGCTGATGTCTTTCAAGAATGGTTCGAACAAATGATAGATCTTCTTCCTAAGAACTGTGTAATAGTAATGGATAATGCAAGTTATCACTGTAGACTTATAGAAGGACTGCCCCCAACCAAGTGGTTAAAAAAAGACTTGCAGAATTGGCTGAGTTCAAAAAATATTACGTACCATCACGGATCTATAAGAAAGGAACTTTATTCGTTGTGTGCCCTTCATAAAGAAAAATTTAAAAAATACGAAATTGATGAAATTGCCAAAAATCGTGGAATGACAGTACTTAGATCCCCACCATATCATTGTGAATTAAACCCGATTGAACTGGTATGGGCACAGATAAAGAGTGAAGTTTCAAGAAAAAATACCACTTTTAAAATTCATGATGTTAAACAGTTGTTTTTGGAGGCCGTAAATAATGTAAAACCTGAAAACTGGTAAAAGGCAGTAAGTCACACTATTAAAGAAGAGGAAAAAATGTGGAAGCTGGACAATATTACTGATAAAATGATCGAGCCAGTTATTATAAATCTTGGTTCTGAAAGTTCATCTTCTGAATCTGATTTGGATTTGTAACAGGTAGCTGTAAGTTTTATATTAATATTTTTATTCATCTATTTAACATACCTTAGACGGTTTTAAAAACTCTTTTTCTCTCTTGTAATTTTTAAAAATTAAAAAAAAATGTGAATTTTTTAAAACCCTTTTTAATGTAGGCCAGTCAGTTCTAATATAGTGTGTGATAAAAGAGGTCACTTTTGTTTACATACACATAATACACATAGTCTGTTTACATATACACATAGTCTAATTATAGTTTTGTATACTCTTATTTTTGTATTACGAGATATATTTTTGGCCTTAATCATTTTGCTCATGGCTCCAGCACACCTGTTGCTCTTGGTCAGTCTCAGGTTGATTTCAGTTTCTTCCTTACATGTCTGATCAGTAAGAGTACCTACCTAAGTACATATATTCATCTACCTTTTCGAATTCTACAACTGATCCATCCTCCACCTCCACTTTAAAGGATCCCCTAGTGTTTACTCCTTTTTTGCTCGAAATGTCCATGTACTATTAACTTTCAGTCCTATTTTAGAGCTTTACCGAATCAGTCTGTTTGCTATATTTAATAGTTTTTTTTCATTTCTTGCAATGATAACCACATCATCAGCGTATGCTAGGTATTGGTGCTTCTTGAATAAAATAGTTCCAGACCTATTTATCCCACTAACATTTACAATTTTTTTTAGAACTATATTGAATAGCAATGTAGACAACGGGTCTCCTTGGAGAACACAGTTTTTTACTTCGAATTCTTCTGAGACTGTACCGTTACATCTCACAGCACACATGTTTTGTCTAGTTGTCATTTTTACCGATCTTATTATTTTTTCCGGTACTTGGAATTTTTTTAGCGTTTCTATTAATTTGTTTCTGTCTATTGTATCGTAGGCGGGTTTGTAATCAACGAAAATTACTCGTGCTGAAATGTTGTATTCATAGCAATTGATCAGGATTTGTTTGAGTATAAAAATTTGATCTTTTGTTGATCTTCCTTTCCGAAATCCTCCCTGGTATTCTCGTAGATTCTTTTCTATATATACTTCTAATCGTTTTTTATTTAATATAGCATTTATTTAGACAGTGACTCTAATTTTTCATAAAACTCATCTTTCACTAGTTCTCTTCATCACATCATGTTCTCTTTTCCTTTAATTTTAATTGCACACATTTTGTCAGATTTTACTACGAATCGGTTTACCTGCTCCATGTCTTCATGTACCAGAAAACTCACTCCAAAATTCCTATTATCACCTCCACTGGTATAAATCGTGTATGGGCTAATATTTTCAATGCTGTTTCTAGTTAACTGTGTTTCCTGTATTGCTATGATGTGTATTTTATATTTTTGAAGGTATTCTATTAGATTAATTATTTCTCCCTCCTCGCATATTCCTCGTACATTCCATGTCGCATTATTTAGGTACATATTCTTATTTTTTTGCTCTTTATATTCAAACTCATTTTCCTGTTCATCGCTAGGGGAATTCTAGAATTTTCTCGTTTGAAAGTACCATTTCCGGCCCATACCCATTTTATGCCATCCACAGTTACTTTTTTGTACCCTATCTTCACATTTTTAACTTCAGGTCTTAATTCCTTGCCTTTATTTAAAGTTTCCTGCCTCATGTGTCTTTCTTTTTTGATCAGGTCATCGTTGATGAAAATCTTTGCTCCAGTAAGAAATCTGAGTTTGCTTTTTTCTTTCATTAGCTTAATTTTTTCGCCGTAATCCTTAATTTGTACCAGGCAGATTTATATTGTTTTTAAGTTTCATTGCAAATTCTATTTCGACATCCCCTTTTAGGTGCTTTTGTATAAAATCTTCGACGTTATTTTTTAAGAGTTTTATGTATTGCGTTTATTGGTAGACCCGTAATAACTATGTTATTTATTTTCATCTGTTTTTCAATTCTTTCCACTTTATTTCCAACCTGCGTTAATTTGTGTTATGTTTTTTCCAATTCTTGATTTATCTTTATATTTTCTTTTTTCAGTGCTATCATCTCTTCCCTATATTTCTTATTTACATTCCTGATTTCTTTCAGTTCCCCATCATCTTCTTGAATGTCATTCATGTCATTTCATGCGAAACATACTTTGAATGTTTCGCATGAAACTCATTATACAAAAAAAAAACTTATGGGAATATTTTTTCGAACGAAGCCGAGCTTTTTTCTGTGTCTAATAAAAATCTCTAGGTAAAATTAGTAGAATATTGAATTAAAAATCAATTACGGACAGACTTTGCGTTTTATTTCTTCTTTGTTACGTCGTAATTAAAATTTTTATAATTAATTAATTAATTAAGACAAAATGTTATTACAAATGATGTTTAAATGATGAATATCAGATCTCTTTTAATACAGTCTGATTTTTTTATCTAAACCATTTCTTTAAATTCTCTTCTACGTACTTATATAATTAATTTACAAGACAGAACTAACAAAAGAGAAATAAAAAGCAAATTCTAAAAAATAATAGTTGGTTGCAATATTATTTTTCCGTAATTAATTTTTAATTCATTATTCTACTAATTTTACCTAGAGATTTTTAAGACTTCCCTTAAAATACCATTTTTTATTATATATGATATATATATATATACATATATATATATATATATATATATATATATATATATATATATATATATATATATATATATATATATATATATATAAGCGGCTCTAATTATGCTAAATGAAGCCAATTGTGTCGCAAATTCCTCGGCAGAATGTAGTAGGATCGGGTTACCAATATTGAAAGAGGAAGTTATTAATAAGAAAATACCAGTATTAGTAAGTCAGTAACAACAGAGGATACATCATTTATGTTTTTTAAATAACGTAACATATAAAATCAGAATTTTGATGTTTGTTGAAGGTAAACTAAATTCACGAACAAATACTTACAATGTCGGGATAGTATTATGAGGTTTTTTTCCTGGTTTTTTCCCTCATAATTTACTATGGAATCACTAACAGGAGAATTTTACTGTCATCATGTAATGTGTTTGTCTTTTTAAAGACGAATTACATGCTATGATTTTTTTCTGACGGATATTCTCAAGTTAAAGTTGATTTCATGTAATCGAATGAACTATTTTATGGGTAAAGTCGTTCCAGGAGCGCAACTCAACAATATTGGCAATATCATTTTAAATTCGTCTACTTTAAAATGCATAATGTATGTCTGAATTGTCAATATAAATGAGTCAGATACAATTAAATTATTAGAAGAATTTTTCACTATGTAACAAAAAACAAAATTTGTTTAATTTACTGTTTGTATTTTGAGAAGGATTTCCGAAGTGGAAATTGAAACGTCAATAAACGTATTTTTATCTTTAATTGTGGCTTATTCCCAGTTTAATAGTAATTAATTCACAATGCCACAAGACAACTGGTTAAGTTAGGATATACATGTCGATGGTATTTCCACCACCGTAATGGACAGTTCCAATCTCCGTTCAAAATTTTTTGTGGGTAATATATCATCAGACAAATACATGTCGATTTCTTTTATATCTCTTGATACAGGTTTATGTTTAGATGAATCATGTCCAATTAATTCATCAAAAATACACCATGGATTTAAGTCATCTTTATCAGTTTCTTTTTCTTGTATTGGTACGTTGAAAATAAAATAACTAGAAATTCTGATTAATGAATGAGTTTCGATTTACGATTGATCTGCATTTTCGATTTCAAATCTTTATTAATAGTTCGTTAAAGGAGCTATTTATTATAAATATTCAATTAAGAATTCTTTTTCTTAGTCAAAGTTATTGACCTAGTATAAGAATATTATTTTAAATTTTAAAATATACACATTTGTAGAAGATGAAGCTTTTATGGTCCACTTTCTGATTATTGCAATGATTGAAACTTCTCCTGACGCATTTCTATCCGTTTCGACTACTTTTACTACAAGTACTACCATACTGCCACTGCCACCCAAGCGTCAAAAGGTGATGGATACTTCCATTAATAAAAATATTAGTTTAGAACAAAAGAAACAAATAGATATGGAATTACTAAACCTATGGAAAGACTAGTTTCATCTATTTTCCATAGTTAAAGAACGAGTTTTTAAAAAGTTTGCAGGGTGGATTCCTGGATATAAACCGCAAACAATAAAAACTTTGTCAGGTTCATTACTTTAGGAATGTTATATCAAAACTGAGCAGATTATTGGATCACAAGTTTTTAAAGAAGTAGAAAATATCTGTATTACAACAGACCTCTGATCTACTAAACGTACACCTGTATCGAGAGTCCATTACAATAGTGGAAAAACCATCGCCATGTATATACTAACTTACCACTATATTCATAAAGTATTGTAAATGTGAACACATGTTCAAAGTCTGGTTTAATTTTAAATAAAAGAAGAAAACGGTTAACAAGAAGTAAAGTAGAAAAACTTATGTTTTTAATGACAATTTGGACGATTCGCGATTTAATAATAACGTGTAATGTAAATATAAGTACGATTTACTATTTGTATTGTTTAGTTTATTTTTCAAGTTATAATAAATATATCCTTCTTTCAATAAATATAAGTTTCTTTCACTTCAATAAATATACAAATAAACGATAACAGCCATTATGTTTGTTTATGTACACATGATACTATGACTAAAAAGATAAGATATTGCGCATAAGTCGTGACGTCATTGAAGAGTTGACGTTCGAAATGTCAGTTTTTTTGGTGTATATCAATAAATAATCTTTAATAAATAGTTTGAATATATCCTTATGTGTACGAATATTGTAATTATTAAACCTCTTAACTTATTTTCGTCTAGTAATTTCATCACAGAATGCAGACAAATCCCATATAACTTTAACAAGAATTCAAATTCTACTCTCCAATGATGGCATGCGCGAACCCGATCAATTTTGTGCTACGGTGAACACAGTATCATGTATGTAGTTACTATCTTACTTAAAACTACTGTTAAACAATCATAGTTACTTGTTTACGAAAATCGGTTTAGTTGGGATAAAAATGTCAACGACCCATTTCTACTCGTTACTTGCGTCCCTACTTTGATTCGGTGTTTTGACCACGCAGCACAAGACGTTGCCAAATAATTTTGTATGAAGCTCTTTTATTGTGGCGTTATATACACCTTATTATTTTTATTGGGAATAAGGCACAATGTGACTTTAAAATAAGCTGATTTTGATGTTTAGATTTTTAATTCGGAAATCGTTGTTAAAATGCGAAATATTAATAAATTTTATATATAAAAAAGGATTTCCACAGTGGAAATCAAAATGTTATATTATACTTAATGTAAAAGAAAATTGTGGCATATTCTCAATAAAAAATAGTAAGCTGCCATTTAAATCCATTTCGCCCAAATATGATTATCTTAGAACGTTGTTCAAATGCTAAAAAGACAACTGGTCAAATAAAACCAATAAGTTTGGCAACGTTAAACTTCCCCTTTTTTAATATAGTCACTTATGCATGTTCGGCGATATAAAGGGCGGGCCTAATATACCTCTCTCCTTTTAAACAGGTGTTTCTCACTCCATCTCACGTAAGGTTCATACCGATCATAAACTTTTACCTATACTATATATATATATATATATATATATATATATATATATATATATATATATATATATATATATGTATATATATATATATATATATAGTATATATATATATATATATATATATATATATATATATATATATATATATATAACGACGCTAAGAGTACAGTTCTTTGGTAGGTAACTTTTGGGAAACTGTCAGGTAAAGGATTGTCTAAAGATGGTATAAGCCCGTTTGGCGAAGAACTTTATTCTAAATGTGAATAAATGTGAAATTTTCGGTGATAGGCTGTCACCTTCATCAGTACCTAAATGGAAAACTTAATACAAGTGGCGGAAGTAAACATCTAAAACTTACATTGGAAAGGTTCAGTTAGTCCTTGTAGTGAACATTGTCATAAAATTTTAAAGTTTTAAATAAAAACATTACAATATAAAAGAGTATTTTTACAACTACAACACAAAAACATTTAAAAAAACAACAATATCCACTAACTTCATGCCAAAGGTACTTCAAAGGGAAGAAGTAGAATAGAAGAATTTTTCTTACCTTTTGTTGAAAATCTTGCCGTGTTCTGTCAACATCTCGATGTCACATGTAACAAGGTTATATTCACATTTACACCTCATGCACACAAATATGGAACCAACAGCCGGAATAAAACTTAAAAAAAAATACAATCAGCCGGAAGATGAAATCTGTTCTCAAGTGCAGGTAAGTTATCTGTGCATGTTATGATAAGTTACCTCCATATTCCAGTCTGTTATGTCCTGTTGAAGCAAAAATAAGTAAATACAACTCAAGTTTTACAAATATTTCTTACAGTTCATAAAAGAGTAACAGTTAGGGATGAAGCACATTTCTATGAAATTTTATTTGAATTAGTTGTCCACCTTTTTTAGTTCTTCCACATTGTCATAGTTGGAAATGTGCCTATTATTCTTAATATGTTGGCTAAAACTGTACTTGTGGGTTTCCGTACAATATCACTCTTGTGCAAAGCTATTCTTTTTGATAGTTTCTGACTGGTTTGGCCGATATACACTTCCGAACAGGAACCATATGGAATAGAATACACTACATTGAAGTTCCTACACTACATCCAGTTTTTAACTCTTTCTGTCAGGTGAGTGAAGTATGTGACTAACCTTTTGTACAGTAAATTTGCTATCATTATGTTAAAGTACAGTAGTGTCGCCAGTATATCAGTGTGTCGCCAGTGTATCACCATATTATTTTCCTCTGTTGCGACAGTAAAATTAGGTTAGTGTTATAGAAGGTAAATATGTTAAAACTGTAGTTCATTTGTCAGCTAAGACTGCACATACAAGGTGGTCTACTTATTGGTAGCAGAAGGGAAACTAGAAATCAACATCTTGAGCACAGTATGGAATTCATTACAATTTCTGCCAAAGATGGGAATATGACTCCAACCATGGGTGCTCCTTTTATTTGCAAGTAGAAATCATTTTGGAAAGTGAAATATGTATTGTTGTATAAAAAGGTAATCAATTTCAGAAAGAGTACTTTGGGAATTGTTTAGTTAAGTTTAATCAGATGGTAATCAGTTGTCAGAATATAAACTACCAATTTAAGAGGGATGTTGGTAAACAAGGAAGTAACATCAAAACTCGCCAAGATATATCCTGAAGGTAGTAAAAACCAATTGATCTTATTTGTAAATTCAAAAGAATATTTAATTTTTAGGTATTGTAAAAAGAAAAATAAATGCCAATAATACCTGCTAGATACTAAGCCAAGGATTGAGTGAGGGCATTCTTACATGCAATTATAGAACGTAGTGGGCATCCTTCTTTGTAAATTTTTGGAAGTTCATAATATGTTGATCTGGAAATTTTCTCGTTTTTCTTTTAATAGCCATGGGTGGACTGATGTCCTAACTAACCATCATTACATCAGTCTAAAACTTTAGTTGCATTTACTCATTTTTGCTACAACAAGACTTGACAAAACGTAACAGACTAAAATATAAAGGCAACTTATCATAACATACACAGATCACTTACCTGCACTTGAGAATAGATTTCATCTCTTGGCTGATTGTATTTCTTTAAAAGTTTTGTTCCGGCTCTTGGTTCCATATTTGTTTGCAATGAGGTGTAGATATGAATATAACCCTGCTACATGTGACATCAAGATGTTGACAGAAGATGGCAAGATGTTCAACAAAAGGGAAGTTAAATTCTTCTATTCTACTTCTTCCCTTTGAAGTGCCTTTGAGATGAAGTTTGTAATTTTTGTTGTTTTTTAGATGTTTTTATGTTGTGGTTGTAAAAATACCCTTTTATGTTGTAATGTTTTTATTTAAAAATTTTAAACGTTTTTTAACAAATTTTATGACAATGTTCACTACAAGGACTAACTGAACACTTTCAATGTAAGTTTTAGCTGTTTACTTCCGCCAATTGTACAAAGTTTTCCATTTAGGTGCCGATGAAGGTGACAGCCTATCACCGAAAATTTTACATTTAGACTAAAGTTCTTCACCAAACGGGCTTATCTCATCTTTAGCCAATCCTTTACCTAACGTAAAAGTTACCTACCCAAGAAATATGTAGATGTATTAAAAGTAGTTTATTAAATTATATAAAGGTATTTAAAAAGTTAAGCTTACCTCATTGATGGTTGGTAAAGCGGACCAGCATCATAAATGTGTAAAGTTATGCCATGTAATATAATGGAAAATATTAATATAGTGGCACAAAATTTAATATCCTTAAAATTATATTTAAACTTTATGTATAGTATGAATAAATTTATAATGTAGAGCTGAAAGTCGGCCGAGACGTGCCATGTGACTGGGTTGCACTGAAATAATTTAAAAAATTTAAAAATAATATGAATGAACAATGAGAACAAAAAGAAAAAAATAATAGGGACTTACTTTACTTACTATATGTACTAGCCGATAAAAATTGGCAAAAAGAAATATTGAAGGGAGCCAATTCTCAGTGCATGCTTTTTGATTAGCCATAACTGAGTAAAAGTTTGCTGGACCTGTTATTATGGTACTCCATGAAGTCTCACTCATGATCATCAAAACAACAATTAGAAAGTTTAACCTAATAAAAATATTCGATTAGTAATATTAGCGTCACATAAGCTAAGAATCTAAATGTTTAAAACATATAGAAAATTGTTTTATAATTGTGAATATTGTCTGTAATTGTGTAATAGTATATTACATAACGAGAGTTGTAAAAAGCTTATTACATGCGAGTTAAAAAGTTGCGCGTGAGTCGCGTAGCGGCTAGCGCATTAATTTTACAAGCATGTAATAAGCTTACAACTCAATTTGTGTACTATACTTTTTCTACGATTATTTTCAGTTATAAAAATAAAAAGTATAACAAGTAACTTTTATTTATTTAACAAAATCCGGGAACAATTTAAATTAAACATTTATTTACAATAATTAATTGTAAAATTTGGGCAATTATTTAAAATTATACCCTTATACGACCCTTATACCTAACTATATCACAATAAAACAGATAATGAAAAAATGCTGGGAGTTTGATCGTGAGCTTCATCAGATATTCATAGATTTTAAACAAGCATTTGATAGAGTATGTAGGGACAGACTGTGGACAGCGATGCAGGAACTTGGCTTTCCAAAAAAACTAGTCCGGTTGATACGGATGTGTATGGAACGGCTACGATGTAAGGTGAGAGTTGGACAATACTCGGAGACATTTGAAATAAACAATGGACTAAATCAGGGAGATGCACTTTCACCACAACTATTTAACTTAGCTCTGGAGCACATAATCAGAAGTGCAAGAATCGAAAAACCGAATACAGTATTTCATCGAGAAGGACCAAGCTTACTACTGGCATTTGCAGACGATATAGATGTAATAGGAAACACGCGATTAAGGATGAAGGAGACTTTCGTAAGGTTTGAGAAGGAAGCAGAGAAGATGGGGCTCCAAATCAACGAAAACAAGACGAAATATATGTATATGAGCCGCAATATCCAAAGCAGAGACAGAATCGGTCAGAACATTACCATCGATGACTTTAACTTTGAGCGCGTTAGAGAATTCAAGTATCTAGGAACAACAATAACTGAAGACAATAACGGATCACAAGAA
This sequence comes from Diabrotica balteata, assembly GCA_918026665.1. NCBI lineage: Eukaryota > Metazoa > Arthropoda > Insecta > Coleoptera > Chrysomelidae > Diabrotica > Diabrotica balteata. The sequence continues at coordinate 55,574,884 of OU898280.1, forward strand.
ATAAACAACAGGATTCAGGCCGGCAACAGATGTATTTTTGCCCTCCAAAACCTTATAAAATCAAAACAACTAACACGACGTACGAAGATACAGGTCTATAAAACAATCATACGACCCGTTGTGATGCATGGAAGCGAAACGTGGACGATAACAAAGGCAAATGAAGAGAGACTACGTGTTTGGGAAAGAAAAATCCTAAGGAAGATCTTTGGTCCGGTGCTTGATGAAGCATCAGGACAATATAGGATAAGAACTAATAAAGAGCTTGAAGAACTTTACCCAGTCGCCAACATCATAAAAGAAATAAAGTCCAGAAGACTCCAATGGGCAGGACACCTCAGAAGACATTCTGACGAATGAACAGTAAGACTGGTGTGGGAGGAAGTCCCAACTGGAAGGAAACCACGCGGACGCCCTCGTCTCCGGTGGCGAGATAATATAGCAGGAGACCTAAGCACTATGGGCGTGGTGAATTGGATGGAGGTTGCTAAAGAGAGAAAACAGTGGAGGCATGTTGTCGAGTCGGCTAAAACCCACGAAGGGTTGTAACGCCACGGAGGAAGTAAGTAAACCCTTATACGAGTTTGACTGTTATTCAATAATACGTGGTGAATGGTGAGATGACGTAAATTGTACGGTTTGTTCTTTTTGAACATTGGTATTTTCAGTGTATGTTACGTTACGTCTTATTATTTATGTAGGTACTCATCGACATATCCTTCGGTCGTTGTTGAAGATTTCTATCCGCCATGTCGTTTAAGAGCCATTAAATCACCACCGGCATGTACCAAAACAGTGGCAGAAGTTCATCTTAAACAGTGACCTGTGTACATTTTGGGATCTGGTAACTTTAAATATTCGGCTATCTGTTTAGGATCACCGCTTATTTTGTTTATTCGTACCACCTGTTTCGTACATTTACCTCTTTGGTAATTAGGAAAACATTAATTTATTTGCGGATCGCTAATCTGTAGTCGAATTTCTATATATTGTTTGCAGATTTTAGGGAAATTTCCGAAAATAAAGAAAGATCTACATATTTTGGTTTTCGTATCAGGAATTTTAACCAATAACATGATACTTAAATCATCAATTTCAAAAATTTTAAGATTTTTAAACTCTTGGTTCCTACAAGCTCCAAATATTCCAATAATTGCAATAACCTTAAAGTAAAAGTATTATAAGTAGGCACATTGATTTATGTTATACTTTTAAATAACATACCTTTATTAACATGTACTGTACATCAGGAACTCCATTTAAAAAAAGTTTTATTTCATCATGATGTAAAACTTTAGATTTATTGTTTTTAAAACTTTCTGATTCCCTTTTTTAGAAAAGCTCGCAATTTCGGGTAATTTTTATTATTAATAATTATTTTTCAATGTTATAATACTTCTTAGCATATAATATATTGCCCATAATGAGGATGGTTTATATTTCTTAGCGATTTCTCCAAAATAAGCCAATACTTTTTTCTTCTTCTTCCTTCTAGTATGTAGGCTTTAAAGCCTGTTTCTTCTTTAATATTAGCCTCCTAAATTTTTTAAATTGTCGCATTATCTTTTTCTTGGTCTGCCAATACTTCTTCGTCCATTTGGTGACTTATCTCATGCTATTCGTACTATTCTATCCTCTGCCATTCTACTGATGTGTACTTTCCATTCCTGTTTTCGTTTTGTCACCCATCCATTTATGTCTTTTATATTGCATGCTCTTCTTATGTTTTCGCTTCTCTCCCTATTCAACAGACTTCTCCTTGATATTCGTCGAAGTATTTTCATCTCTGTTGTTTCTAGCAGTCGTCTCGTTTTAGATGTGTCAGATCTTGTCTCCGCCGTGTATGTTAATATAGGTCTAATTGCTGCTCTATAGATTCTTGGTTTTGTGTCTTATCTTAGGTATTTGTTCTTTCATATTATGTCATTAAGAGAACCTGCCGCTTTACTTGATTTTAAGCTTTGTTGTCGTACTTCTTCTTTAACATCTCCGTAACTAATTATATATATTCCCAGTTATCTAAACTTTGCTTCCTGCTTTATTATTTTCCCATCAATTTGGATTTTACACTGCAGTGCAGTCTGCAGATATTATCATATTGTATTTCTTAGCTGTTGTATTAAAGATATGTGTTAATCTTTGGAGATCGTCTTCTGTCTCGGCGATTAATGCGGCGTCGCCTGCATAACATAATATTTGAATTTCTTTGTTCCTCATTTTGTATCCATGACCTTTACGTACTGCTTGTATTATTTCGTCCATTATTATATTAAAGAGAAATGGGCTCAACGAGTCACTCTGTCTAACTCCGCTTTGTACTGGTATACACTGTGTTAGTTTTCCATTTATCTGTGCCTGTATTCGATTTTGGAGGTAGATGTTTTCGATGGTTTGTATAATATTGATTGGTATGTTTCTTTTATACAGTAGGTGTAAGACGTCATTGACTTGGATGCGATCGAAAGCCTTTGTCAGGTATATAAAACATAGATATGCTGGTTTATTGTACTCGATGGTCTTTTCTGTGATTTGTCATAGTACAAATACAGCGTCTACTCAGGATCTTCCGGATCTAAATCCTTGTTGTTAATCTGATAAAGTTGTTTATTGATATAATTGGTTAGGACTTTTGTGGTAAGCTTAAGTCCGGTGTTCAGTAGATTTATATAGTTGTTGGGGTCTTCTTTGTCTCCTTTCTTAAACATTGGTATCAATACGCTGTTTCTACATGCGCCTGGTACCTTGCAGTGCAATATTAGTTTTTGTATAAGTTTTGTCATATCTAGGGTTATACTTTCTCCTTCGTATTTTAGAAACTTGTTGGTTATTCAATCTGGTCCTGGTGACTTTCGATTTTTGAGCGAATTTATGGCTATTTCTACTTCCTGATTTGTATTTCGTGTCTTAATTCAGGTACGTTATTGTGTTGATTATTATTTTCCTTTGCTTTAAACAGTACCGTCAGGTATCTTTCCTATTATTTTGCTAGAATGTTATTGTATTCCTTCAATTCTGTTATTTCTTTCCGTTGGTTTCATTTTAAATACGAATTTCGGTTCCAAAGATTTTTACATGGTGTTTACTCTGAAAAAACACAAACTCTAGTATTATGTTTTGCATCTTACTTAAAAACTTTAAAAATTACATATATCCCTTTTGCAGTAACCACTTCAATTATTGTGTTCGAATTGCCAACCACGTTGATTTTTTTATGTGCTTATATTAGCGGCAAACAGCCACTAAATTTAACTTTATTTTAATTAGAACAACGAAAATTTCGACTTTTCCTTTAACAATTTTTAAAGGTTTGTAAGTAAGGCTGCTATAATTCAAACATTTTTAATAAAAACTGTATCTACACTTTTATTAATTATTAGTACCATCAATTATATAATCTAAATTTTTATTTACTATAGACTCACAAGTATGTGTTAAGCTTATACTTTTAAAGAATATTTCATAAAGGTTTATTCCAAGACTTAGCTTTCATGAATGTTCCCAGATTACTACGTACACGAATCTACAGGGTGTTTCAAAAAGGTATGCCATAATTTACATCAAGCATTTCCGAGGCAAAAAGAAATTGATTGAATCCAACTTACCTTAGTACAAAAGTGTACACAAAAAAAGTTACAGCCCTTCGAAGTTACAAAATAAAAATGATTTTTTGCATTATCTCTTAAACTATTTAACATTTTCTAATAAAAATTGACACTTTACTTTCTTCTTCTGAAAGCATTTTTCATAAAAAAGAAATAACAAAATCTAAGAGCACAGAAAGTTTTTAATGGGGTGTGCACTGTGCAGCCCTAAATTCCCCCAAACTTTTAAGTACGTTCAAATCAAGTGAATTTTGTGGCATTATTAGTTTAACACATTATTTTAAAAAAAATTTTGCCTCTTATTACTTTTGATACTAAATAAATGGCTTAAATGAATTAACAAGTACAAAAAAGTCTATAACCTCAATAAATATGATATAACAATAAGTGTTCAAAATGACCCCCGTTTTCTTCAATACACATTCGGTATCGTTTTAATAAGGAGAACGTGAGTGGGACTGGGCTGAAAAATTATATTTTTCAGACGAAATTGATTTGCAGCTTCAATTATTCCAACCTTCAATTGTTGTGCGTGCTCTATTGCTACAGAATACACTTTCTATTTCATAAACCCTCAAAATCAAAAGTCCATGGCGTTAAGAACTGGACTTCTGGGTAGCCAAGAAATAGATGCGTCACGACCCCTTCCAATCCACCGACCAGAATACTGCCTGCAAAGGTATTCCCGGACTTCATTACTGTAATGCGGTGGAGCGCCATCTTGTAGAAACCGCATATTTTGCCTTGTTACAATATTCACTTCTTCCAAATACTCTTGTACATCGTTTGCCAGGAACTGCAAATAATTATTACAATTTAAATTATTGGAAAAAATACTGGGCCTATTAGATTGTTATCCACAATTCCTGCCTGAACATTAACTTTTAAAGTTCTTTGGTGATGAGTCGTTTTTTTGACGTCAGGATTTTCGTCAGCCTAAATGTGCTCGTTTTGATGGTTGGTTATTCCATTTCTACTGAAGGTAGCCTCGTTGGTAAACAAAATATTTCTAATAAAATTAACATTTCGAGTGTTTTCCATTAACAACAAATTGCTCAATCAACCAATAACTCTTGAACCGTTGTTAAGTGATAGGGTTTAAGCAGCTGATCCTTCAAACACCTTCAAACCCTTACGTGAGCAACATTTAGTTAAGCAGCTATTACCTTTGAACTTGTTCCAGAAACTTCTTTAATGATTTCTAAAATGTCTTGATTCCGTTTCCCGTAAACGACGAACAATGGTTAGAAATAATCGTCTATCGGGTGTATTTCGATTTTAGTATTTTACTGCATAAATTATTGCGAGTGCTGCACTATTTCCTTGACACCTACCTACGATATTCCCGATAGTTTATTGAAATCATAATTTAATCTGATCTAGCTTCTTAGAGTGCCGTCTCCCTACGGAGGTTGGCAATCATAATGGCTATTCTTATTTTAGAACTTGCTGCTCTAAACAAATCAATCGATCTGCATTGGTACCAATCACGTAGATTCTTTAACCATGAGTTCTGCCTTCGGCCAACAGATCTTCTTCCTTGCCCAAAGTTAAATGCATATCTCCATTTGTCCTTCTAGCTTACCCAAAGTTAAATGCATATCTCCATTTCGTGAAATGTGTAGGCTATTGTAATATCAAAATTTTTATTATTAATCTTATTTACACAATAAATGAGAACTTTAAATTATTGACTATTATTAATGGAACTGTTTGTAATTTTTGTATCCGTAGAAACTAATTGTAATTTTATGGCCAACTACGAAAAAACTAGTTTTTCAAAAAAGTGATAACAAGCAAAATAGTTTTAAAAATAATGTGTTAACCTAATGATGCCACAAAATTCATTTAATTTGAACGTATTCATAAGTTTGGGGGGATTTAGGGCTGCACACTGCACACCCCATTAAAAACTTACTGTGCGCTAAGATTTTGTTGTTTCTTTTGTATAAAAAATTCCGTCAGAACAAAAAAGTATCTTGTCTATTTTTATTACAAAATGTCAAGTAGTTTAGGAGATAATGCAAAAAAAAACAGTTTTTCCGCAAATCGCCAGGAAATTTTGACATTCCTGTCAAAATTTCTTGAAGAAAAAGTCAGGACTTCCTTACTGTAAGGAAATGTCATTTCCTTACTGTGAGGAAATGATATTTCCGTACAGTTGTTAATGTTCTACATAAATGATAGAAAACACATTGCTTATAAGGAATTAATTTATATTTTGAAAACATCAAGTTATTGCTGAATACATTTTTAAGATCAATTTGTTTTATTTACACTAATTTGACAGTTAGTACAATTATTGAACATTGGAGGAACACTCTTAGAACTATGAAAAACATTTTGGACAACATGCAGGGTGGAAGTGTCATTTTGTTGAATATTTTGTACTTTGAAAATTTTATTTGCCACCTCAACCTTATTGTTAAGCGATTCTTCGATATATCCTTCAGCAACGTTTGATGACTTGCATCCACCATGCCCCTTTAAACTAGTTATGTCGGCACCAGAGTCAACCAATATTGTTGCAGAAGACCGACGAAAGCAGTGACCAGTATATTCTGTCGGATTTACCAAGTTCAAATAAGTAGCAATTATTTTGGGCATTTTTCTAAATTGATGAATTCCTACCACTTGTCTACAACCCTTTCCGCTTTGATATTTAAAGAAAAGTCGGTCACTGTTCATATTTTCTGGTCTTAACGAAACATACTTTCGATAAACATTCAAGTAGATCTGATTAATTACAAATGATCTTGGTTTGTTGGTTTTCGAATCAGGTATGCTGATTAAAAGCTTAGATTCTAAGTCTTCTATATCGTGTACAGTCATTCGGACTAACTCATCCATTATACAGGCCCCAGAAATACCAAATATTACAGCCACCTAAAAAATAAATAAAGCTATAACCTTGTAAATTACCTTAATCAATAAATTTTCTTTATCTGGAGCTTCCTGGATAAATTTTTCAATTTCTTCCTTCGTTAAAATCTTAGATTTCTTTGCCCTATAACCTTGAGCTTGCCGTTTTAATAAAGAACGAAGTTTTGAGTATGTAGATATATCTACATTGTGTTTAAGTGCAAGGGTTGACTTCAGCATTGAATAATTGGCCCATAATGTTGAAGATTTCATCTTTAAACAAAGGTCTAGGAAGTATGCCATTACAACATTTTCTGAGAAAGAACTCGTATTTTTACTCATGCGATAATCCATAAAACGTCTGTATGCATTTTCGTACTTTTCTCTTGATTTCTTTGGCAATAATTCTAATGAAGCAGTATTCACTGCCTCAACCAGCTCTGGAGGAGTCCCAGGAATGGAAATTTCATCATCACTTATCATTTTACTTTCGAGAACACCAGCAATTAAATTTATAAGCGTCAAGTTTGACAATTCAACCTCAATACATTTCCATAGTAACCCAAGTAATTTTATTAGGAATTTCAAAGCACCATTTATTTGGGAATAAAATTATCGCGTTTTTTTTTAAATCAATCAATATCTGTCGAATTTTAAACGATTTGCGGAAAAATAGTATGTTTACCTCGTAGGAAAAGCCACATTCCTGGACTCTGTGTTGCTAAGTCTCGGCTTGCGACTCGACTTAGCAATCTTCACAGTCGTCCAGGAATGTTAAGCTTTTCCTACCCTGTAAACAATGTACTATTTATTTTGTAACTTCAAAGGTCTGTAACTTTTTTTGTGTACACGTTTGTACTAAGGTAAGTTGGATTCAATCAATTTATTTTTATCCCGCAACACCCTATATTTAGTACATTCTGACCGAGAACATTCTTTAAAGTATTTGCAACAAACATGAACTTTATGTTTTTTATGGTACAAGCTATTCTCGTGCTACCATGTGATATCAACAGTTGTTGATAGTATATGCTTCAAACATGGCGCCAATATCATTTTTATGTGGGTAGGGATGGAAGATCTTTAATCAATCGTTTGGGGGCGCTTCCGCTCTAGATATTTTTAATTTTTCTTTTATTTACACTTTTATCTAGTTACAGTCAATTTTATATTTACCCATTTCTCATACCGCAAAAGGGTAATTTCTTCAGAGTATATCTGCTAAAGATTTGGTTTTAAGTTATATTATTAATATATTGATATAAGGTTGAATGCTCGAATAAATGAACTTTGATACAGTTAATGGCAGGTATCGAGCACAATTTTATTAATTAAATCTTGCCCAAGTACTTTCGCTTTCCAAAGCATCATCAGGGGCATTTCGTCAATTTTGGGCTATCCAATAAGCGCAGCATGTAATAAAGATAACATTAAACATAAAATTCTTCAAACACTACACTAAACAAGGTACCTTTGTACAATTTTATGTTTAATGTTATGTTTATTATTTAATTTATATTTAATTAACAAAATTGTGCTCGATATCTGCCTTAAATTTTATCAAAGTTATATTATTAATAGTTGTGTTTACTATTTAATGTAAACATTGTAATTTCAACTGTTTTGCCACATTGCTAATAATTATCTAAAGTAAACGATCATTTATAGACAATTTAGTCCATTTTTACTTTAAAAATAAATTTCTCACCTGAAATATCGGTTAATTATCAGCATTCCGACATTCTTGAACGACAATTGACCTTTTTCATGTATATTATGTACTTGAATCGTTAGCAGCCAAGAGGATATAAGAAAAAAGTACGAAACAATAAGCACTGGCAAACAACCTAATACATTATCCAAAAGAGTACGATAAACCTAAAACGTAATTTTTGTTTTTAAAATTTTTTATCATATTTTTTAAATTACAGTATATACAGTATATTTTCCGAACCACAAAAATAAATCGATGCCTTACTTGTAAATCTTTGTAAGTCTGATTTTTACACATTTTGTCTTTTATGCTGAAATAGAATCTACTACCTATGTAAATGCATTGAGCAAAGCTTTGTAAGTATTTGTCAACATTATCGCCATCTATGCGCAATTGAAAATACTAATAAGTCTAGTGCGTTTTAAAGAGGGTAGTAAGACCTTGTAAGTCTGGTTTAGCGATAAAGGTTATGTTTTACTTTGATTTTGTGTAGTGTTCTAAGTACTGTTGGTGCAAATAAAGCAAGCCAACTTTAACCCTCCGTTACTCACGCGGGGTGTTGTGAACACCCCATGCGTATATAACTGTTAATATTTTCTACACAATAATATCATCGTCGCCGTGCGTCTGTGTAGCTGCATATTTTCGTCGTCTTTACCACCTGGAAGAATCTGGTCAGTGTACTGTTAGTCGTTGTACCGTAAGCAAGTGCTTGGGATGCTGCAAACACCCCGCGAGTAGTTAAGTTACATTTTGTTTATCGATATTTATTTTTTGCCGGTAAGTATATTTATTCTTTTTACACATATATGGTAGTCTGAACATTTGCTTTGTCTATATAATATTTCCAATATTATTTTTAGGAAAATGGGCAAAAATATGAGGCCGAACAAGCGCGATTACTCAAACTTTTTGATGAATGTACGAGCGATGATGAAATACCATGAGAAGAAGAATATCATTCAGATGAAGAATTCACCCAAATACGAAGTGATTCTGAATCAGATAGTAAGCATAAAGTTATGAATGAATCTTCTAGTGACGAGGACTTGACAAGTGATGACGAACAAGAAGACGGAAATCGTTTTTATCTTGGAAAAGACAAAATCACTAAATGGTCAAAGAAGAAGAGTCGTGAGCAGGTGAGAACTAGAAGTCATAATCCAATTTCCCATCGACCAGGAACAATAAATATTGCCAGAAACTGCAAGTCTGTTATTGAATGTTTTAATTTGTTTATAACTGAAGACATAATAGAAGTTACAGAAAGTATCAACATATTTATTAGTAAACTTTTGGCCAATTACAAACGTAAGAGGGACTGCAAAGAAACCAATGAGACAGAAATTCGTGCTTTAGTTGGATTACTAATATTATCTGGCATTTATAAATCCAGCCATAGGAATATCAAAGATTTGTGGAATATTTCAAGGCTTGGAATTCAAACGTTTTACAACCGTTTTTACTTTCTCATAAAATGTCTAAGGTTTGGCAATATAAATACCCGCGAAGAAAGAATATTGCTGGACATATTTGCTCCCATTAGAAGTATTTATAAGCAGTTCAATAATAATTGCCTCGCAAATTATTCGCTTAGCGAATTCGCCATCATTGATGAACAACCTTTAAATTTTAGGGGTAGATGCTCTTTTCGACAGTGTCTACCAAACAAGCCGGCACGATATGGTCTTAACTTTTTTGCTATATGTGATTCCAAGACATTTTATACGTTACAATTTGAACCTTATATTGGAAAGCAGCCAAATGGTCCTTTCCAAGTTAGCTATAAGCCAATTGATATTGTGCAGCGTTTGTGTCGTACACTCTTCAGTTCAGGAAGAAACATCACAATGGACAACTGGTATACCAGCTTACCATTAGCAGAAACATTACTGCCTCATAAATTATCGTTAGTGGTACAATCAGAAAAAACAAAAAAGAGATATCATCATGCTTTGTTACTAATAAGGTTCCTGGGCAATCTCTATTCGGATTCCATCAAAAAATACCAATTACTCTCGTTTTATATTGCCCAAAGCAAAATAAAAATGTAATTTTATTATCAGCTATACACATAAATGACAATACTATAGTTGAAGTTTCTCCAAATGTGAATAAGCCTGACATAATATTATTTTTTAATAAAATCAAGAGTGGGGTTAACAGTGTAGACCAAAAATGTCAGACATATAATTTGTCAAGAACTTGTCGTCGTTGGCCCTTGAGGATATTTTATCATATGTTAAATACAGCTGCAATTAATTCCCACATCGTTTATTTCTGTAATAGTCCTACTAAAAAAAATCCATACTCTGGTACATTTACTCTGGTACAACCACAGATGGAAGCTAGGTCACCAATACAATATATTCCAAACTCTTTGAAAAGAGTCCTAGGTAATGCAGGAACAAACAATGATAATGTGCCTATGAAAAGGCAAGATGCACTATATGTCCACGAGCAAAATACATTAAATGTAAGAGTGGTTGCAAAAATTGCAATAAAAATATGTGCCTAAGCCATACGAACACAATATGTGATGCATGCTACCGAGGCCAGTAAATTTATTTTAAGTTTGTTTATTGTTCTTTATATATAGTTAAAAATTTTTGCTTACACCTTTTTTACTTTATTTTTTTTTTTTTATTTTTGCTCAGTTGTGTGCAATTTTATTCCTAAAATCTATGTTTATAAAATTAAGCGACTACACATGTAGACCGCAATATTTGCTGAAATAAATAGTTGTATTTTGTGACAAACTTTAAACATTATATACCTGAAATATAAAAAAAGTTTGGATTTTATTACTTAAACAAAAAGTAAGATAAAATAATGGGGTGCTGCAGATACCCCGCGAGCTGACATGTTCCTGAAATAAATAGGCGTGAGTAACGGAGGGTTAAAAATGAAGAAGCAAAATAATCCCTAATCTAATAGGTAAGTACAATCTGTATTTTACAATGTCATAATGACTATTTCAAAAATATTTGCCTTTAAAATGCGATAAGACTTACGAGAATTTATAAACATTTTGGTTGTCGCATACAAGGTTTTAACTTCGCTTTTTAAATTGTATAATGAGTAATCTGGTTTAATAATGTAATAATGGTTTTTTAGTAAACATTAGGTCCATGTTTCCAACGGATAAAAATCTGCGGTATCGTAAATTCTTGATTTTATAAGCATATAATACGTAGCTATTATTTTTTATTTTATATTATTTATAAGTTATAGTAGATCTTTAAATAGTTATTAGACTTACCAGGAATTGTAATCCTATTTAGTAATATATGCAAGGTTTTGACTTAAGTAAAGGGCGCGAATATTGGAGTGTTGTTGTAGTACTTTATTATTTTATTAAATTTAACAATAGAGCGGTGATATTTTCAAGTAGGTAAAAATGTTCAACATTTTTTATCGTTTTCCCTTTCCATTAAGATAGCCAAAACACACCTATAAGCTTATATTTCAATAAAAATATCAAGATTTAACCAGTAGCTTAACGAAAACGAATTGCAATGGTTTATTAATTTGGTATGTTATAAAAGTACTCAAAATTCGTCATAATTATTTACCTTAATACGACCAGGTACAAAAGCTCGAGAATCTACTGTTACAGACCTGTCAGCATTAAAGACACTCCGGAGAAAGGAGTCTTTTATAAATTAAGTTTTGATGAAAACTGGGTTCTGTTGAGACAAAGGGTTGAAAAAAAACTGATACATTTGAAGAGAGAAAACAGCTGTACGAATGTTCATAAAAGATTAAATAAACTCCATAAGTACCAGCATTTACAAGAACTAACAGTCTAATTCCCAAAGAATTCCATGGATTCTACAGTTCTTTAAAATACTGATTTTTTCAATATTGAATTTAGTCCTGTTGATTTGTTTTAATTGTATGTTGTGATTGTATCCTGTGTAAAAATCTATTAAATATGTTATTAAAGTGTCTAAAAAACAACTCATGTTTATAAAAAGTGCCGTATTTTTGAAATTAAATACATTTTATCGCCTCCTGAAAAATATAGTTAATCAGACATAGGTACAAGGTTTTACGTGTAAGCCATCAAAATATATTTCTTTATAACTGAATGACGTCACATATTCTCATTTATTCAAACATGATTCAGTAATGTAATTTCTATAAATTACAATCAAGTGTCATTTTGTAAAGGCGCGTACACATCTGGCAAATGCATGTGACTGAAGCCCTTTGACCGAATTCATATATTCGGCTTTCGATGGAAAATTTGGTCTTTTGTCCGCATTACAGCCAACGAATTCGTTTGAAGTCATTCTTTCAGTTTCACAGGTATTTTTGGGGATTCGTGGCGCAGCAGTTATGTAAATTGTAAAATTAATATTGGATGGGAATATAGTTATTACAAGTGGGTTGTATATTATTATTAGTGAGGCGGAGGACAAAGAAGTGAAAAACCTTCCCTAAGACGATGAAAACGGCGCTGGAGGATTATCGTTTACAAGCAGAAGTCAATATAGAGAGACAGACTTATTTAATGATCTAAAAGCTGAAATGGAATACAGGCTTTTTCAATTTTTTTTTTTGTAGAATGAAGTCTACGGCTTTTAAATAGTTATTAAATGAAATTGGTCCAAAAATCACGAAATAAGATATAAAAATTATACAAGCGATATCGCCCACATAAAGGTTAATGTTAACCCTATGATATTTAGCTACAAGTGACTTATATACATATACAAGTTTTTTACACTGGGTATCATAAAAGCTTCCGCTCTTGATATAAACAAATAAGTTTTGAACAAGAAGAATTAGTCCACTTCATTTCACTTTCACTCAAAAGAGTAGACACTAAGCACAGCTAAAAGAATTCCTTCTTCAATTTTCTTTTGATGTACCGCCCAGTAAATGAACTCTAGCGAAGAAAAACACATGCGTTTGCTATCGTTTGTTGGGGCGTACACATTTACCAAAGGCGTTTGGTCGCAAGGCTTCGGCCACATTCATTCGCGAAATGTGTAAACGCACCTTAAGAAAACGCGCCTTAAGAAAACGATAAATGGCAATTTTTTGGCGTCAAAAACTAGAACCCTTTAACTTAAGAAAATAAACCCCATCAATAAATTTTGGTACACCAAGTTGGGGTTGAAATAAATAAATAGGCTAACCCTCATATTAAAAAAAATTAAATGGTTAGTGATTGAAGGCATTACGAAAAAACAAAAAAAAATATGATTAGACGGATAAAAGGTCTATACGTCTCTTGAAAATTTACATAATTATCAACAGTTTATTGCAGATGTGATAAGGTTTTCTACCTTAACACATCTGCAACCTAATCTTTAACAGCAACGCTTGTTGACTGCAGGTTTTTTTATTGGCGTTTTATATTTTGGAATTTAAATTTGACTGAAATCGCAGGAAACATCTTCTTATTTAAGTGCCATCTCTGCGACGAAGTTCAGAACCATTATAGCTATTCAGACTTTAGAGACGGCTGTTCTGCAGGAATAAATGGCCAACATACGATATAGAATAGCTATTCAAAAACAACATTGTATTATACATGGCTTAGCTTAAAATAAAAAAACGACAAACAAAAATATACCGAAAACAAAACGATGAAAAAATGACAGTTACAGCGTGAGAAAATTAAATTGTGGGATATAGTATATTTGAAGAATTAGCTAGAGTAAATTCTCAAAAAAAAAAAAATAAATTGTTAAGCATATTTTAGTACGTGTGCTTTTCGTACAACGTCAATATTTTAGCTTATTATACGTTGGGTTTTAATATTTAGATAGAAATTTAGATAGATAATATTTACATATATTTATAAAAGATTATACATCTTGTTGTTTAAAAAAACTGTGATGTTCAGTATTAAATTAAATATGACTTCACGTAACATACATTGTAAAAATTGAGTTCCAGAGCCGGGGAGAAAACCTCTACGCACGGAGAACAGCTGGAAACTAATATAATAATTATATTATATTAGCTGGAACTAATAAAACTTGTATAATCTTTTATAACTATATGTAATTTAAAAACTTTTAACCCATGTATTTTGGTGGCTCAGGCATTTTAACCTAGCGATTTTAGAACCTGATGATGGACTGTTTAGTCCGAAAACGTTTGTTTTTTTGATGTAGCCCTTTTACGGGTTTTTAAATAAATATACCCACTTACGAAGACTAACCTCTTTTTTTGTGATATGTGGTATACAGCCAGCTACAGGAATTGTTTTCCTTGTGGATTTTAAATAAAAAAACTCCTAAAATACATAGGTATTTAATTAATGGCCTTTTAATAGTTTAGATAGAAAAACTCGATTAGTGAAATATGGTTTCTGATAAATGTGAACGCTATCTTAAATAGTATAAATTTCGATTTTGTTTGGAAAACCAATGAATAATAAAGTGGTTAATGGTCTTTATATAGTCATTCATTAATATCAGAAAATTTTTGTTTAGTCAATTATAAGCGACTGAAGAGATCTTACACAGTTGTTTTTTGCAAGAGTGAATAGTGAGTTTATAGAATATGGAATTAACATGTAATTATACACCATTTAAAAAAATTAAAGTTTTATCATTTATCACTTAACGAAAAGAGTGTTATCCTTAACGTCTACAATTATTTTAAGCAACACAATTCTTCCAATACTGTTGATAGTGTAGTTAAAATTTCGTCTAAAGTAATGGGATATTCAAAATAAACTGTATATAACATTTTAAAAAAGGAAAAATCGGCTGGTATAACGCCACCCAAACCTAAACCAGGAAGACCAAAATTGTCGAAAGTAAATGTGGATGAATTTTTCAAAAATTAAATTCGTAGAATGGTCCACTCATGTTTTTTTTAACAAACAAACACCAACTTTAGATAATGTTTTACAAGCCATTACCGAGAATCCCGATTTACCCACAATAAGTAGAGACAAACTTTGGAAAGTTTTGCATGAGTTAAACTTGAAGTATTAAAAAGTGGGCAGACAGTCAATGCTTATCGATTCCGAAGAAATTGTGTGTTGGAGACGAGACTACCTCAGAAAAATAAAAAAAATGAGGTCAGAAAATAAAAACATTTATTATTTAGATGAAACGTGGGTTAATGAAGGGCATACTGTAGGGTGACTTTGGAAAGACAAAACTATAAAAACATGTCGACAAGCATTTCTGGAAGGATATTCACCTGGTTTCAAGGAACTAGCAGGTAAAGGTCGATGATTAATTGTTACCCATATAGGTAGTATGAATGGATTTCTTAAGGAGGGTTTACTTTTGTTTGAATCAAAAAATACCTGTAATTATCACGAAGAGATGAACGGAGACGTGTTTGAAGAATATTTCGAACAGATGATTGAATTTATACCTAAAAACTCAGTTATTGTGATAAACAATGCAAGTTACCACTCTAGATTAGTTGAACGTTTACCAACTACTCAATGGAGGAAAGATGCAATGTGGTTAATGATGCAAAATTGCAATGTGGTTAACTTCTAAGAATTTAATCTTTGACGATACAATAACAAAAGCAGAATTATTAGACCTTGCTTAAATTAGTAAACAAAATTATAAAAAATATGTCATTGAGGAAAGAGCCAAAAAACGAGGAATTGAAATACTTCGCCTACCACCGTATTATTGCGAGCTAAATCTGATTAAATTAGTATGGACCGAAGTTAAAAGTAACGTTGCTCGAAATAATACAACTTTTAAATTGTCAGATGTTACTATTCTGTTTCATAAATCAATATCCGCAGTAACGACTGAATATTGGCAAAAATGTATTAATCACGTTATGAATATTGAGAAAAATATGTGGGAGCTTGATCATATAATAGATAGCAGTATAGAACCTATAATAATTCATCCCGGATCGGATAACACTTTGTCTGAAACCGAATATGAGGAAGCTTAACTTTAAGCAACTAGTTGCGTCACCAAAGGTTCATTTGTATATAATCGAATAATATTTTTTCTATATCCAAGCAAGAAATCAAAAATAATGTATTTTAATTTGTGTTTTGATAACTAGTTTTATAATAGAAATCAAAAATATAAGTTATTTTTAACTAAAATTGTCGTTTATTGCCATTTAATATAGTAATTCATTTAATAATATAAGTAATATAGCTATGTTGGAATATAGTTAATAGTAATATAAATAATATTTATGTATGTATGTATATGTTATTAGAAATAATTTTTAAATTTATAAAGAACTTTTTTTTTATTTATATAAATATAGTCATAATTTAGGATTAAAAAAAGCTGACCATATTCACTTCAGTCTTTTAATTTTTTTGAAATTTTTTATGTCCTTTATAGGCATCGAAGGCATATTCTTCGTTTCTATTCTCTTCTATTAATTTCTCTTGGTATTTCCAAAGTTCTTTTATCTATTTATTTATGTCTATAATGTGTTTATTTATGTATGCATGTGTATGTTATAACGTTTTGTATATATATATATATATATATATATATATATACATATATATATATATATATATATATATATATATATAAATATATATAAATATATATATATATATATATATATATATATATATATATATACATATATATACATATAATCTGGTCTATAAATGTTTCCTTGGTCTTCTCTTTCTTCTTTTAACATACCTTTCGATTACATTACCTACTTTGTTATTTTCCTTTGGCCAATTCTATTGATCAGTATTGGTTTAGTTTCGTTTTTTGAATTTTTCATACTAGCAATACCTATTTTAGGTCACCTCAGATTTGCCTTTAGCGGATTGCCTAATGTTATATTATTGACCCATGTTTCAGTTATTTTTTAGTAAACTACATTTTTAACATTTAAATATAAACATAGTTTTTGTTAGAATTAAAGAAAGCTGAGGAACTCTAGCACATTAAATTTTAAAACATTGCAAGCCACTACCATTTTTTCGTCAATTGGAATATATTTGTATTCCATGTACTTGGAGTACATTAAACATGACGTATGTCATCTTTAATGTACTCCAAGAACTCAAAAAATGACAATTTTAACATTCGAAATCACGGAAAAAATTTTAGTTCGTCCGCATAAAGTTCAGGAAATAACATATAATAACCATAATAATGTAATGTATATAACGTATAATAACATGTACATTATATGTATATAAATTTTCCGACTCCTTACTCTCCCTTTCTTTTTTAATAAAAGGGCAAGAAGAAATAACGAATTGTTTGATAATATTTTCTTATCTAAACAATATTAACTATTCACTACTAAACATATTAATTTTTGCTGGTGGCAATTATCGGCCACCAGTTGCCCATAATTTTTTGTGCGTTAATTTGGTGGCGCCACTAGTTGCGCCACCAGTTGTGCCACCAGTTACCTAGTCTAATACCGGCCAGAAGTTTATTTTACATTTGAACTAATTGCCGACAACTTTATGTTTTATTGCTAATATAATTTTCATTCTTATTTCTAATATTATTAGTACTAAGAATATTATTATAATTAATAATAGTAATATATAAAAACTTACAGTTTTTGGGTATGTATTTTACGTTTCAGTATAATTTATTGTATTTTATTATTTTATATTAACTGTATGTTTCACAAATAATAGAATTTTTATTCTTTTTATGTGTATCTTTTTTTCTAAACCAGTATTGGATTGGATTAGTTACTTTGTTCTAAATATTCAAATAAATTTAACGCAAACTTTTCTTTTAAGATTACGTTTTAGTTAGAAGATGTGCACGCCTATGTATTTCGAGGTGCGAAGATTAGTAGTCTGAGAATTTACTCCAGCTTATTCTTTAAATATACTATAGATAATGTCAGGAAATCAATACCTACTTAGGGGAACGAAAAAACATAGTGTAAAACTATAACAACTTAATATTAAAAGAAAGAGAAGAATATCAGATGGCACACGAAGAACACAACTACTTACAAATTTAAGAAGCGGGCTGTTATTAAACAATAACAGAGCATGTGGTTCTGAAGAAATATATGTAGAACTCCTCAAATGTGACACAAAAAACTATTTTGTTTAATATCACAAATTATTAGTATGTATATATACTCGGTTCACAATTTGTTGATAGCTCACTACAAGTTTAATCCTAATTAGAGAACTGAAATACAGAGAGGATAAGTAATACGATATAATAGTAAAAACCAACCTGAAACTGACGATTTAAGATGTTTTCGACTAACCCACCTTGTATCTGCCGGAATACAATACAGCGGTCAAGCTTATAATCCGATTAGGAACGTATTTTAGCCGACCAGTGTCGTAGAGTATATGATTGAAACATTTATTTGAACTAAATAAATATATTTTTTAAATTGTATTTTTGTTTTTATAAAACTTATAATAAAATAAAATATTTTATTCAAAAATAAAGTTTTTTGCCATTTGTAAAAGATACATTTATTTAATTAAGGGGAAAGGCACCAAATGTGTTTTAAATGTATCCATAATTTTCGAATTCGGAGAAAACTAATAAATATTTTTGAAAAATTTAAAAGCAGAATGAAAGATTACATTATTACTGAGGGTATTATATATGTGTATACTGATATATATTACAGAAAGTCCCTGAAAGCTTCTGCAATGTTTATTTTATTATGTTATGCAACAGGGGTGAAAATAAAAGAGAGAATATAGTATAATTTTTAATTGAAAATATTACATGCAAAAGAAACTTTTTATTTATTCTAATAAATATTTTATTTTGCCTTTAAATTTTTCCAAAAAGGCTTTTTAGTTTTCTCAGGATTTAAAAAAAAAATCGATACATTTAAAACATATTGAACATTTTGACAGGCGACGTTTTGCGCCTTTCCCCTTTAATACCTTACGATTACAACTACTATCACTTACCTTATATAATTACGATTAGAAAACTATTCAAATTCAAAATAAATAGGATCAACTTCGGAATCCGAGTCGTCTTGAGGGTTAATAATTAGCGGTTGTGTCTCTACGGTCGCATCAATTAAGTTATCAAGATCCCACATTTGTTGTTCTTCTTCTATTACATGTCTTAGTGCATCTTTCCAGTTTTGTTCTGTAATGTACAGTTTGTATTTTATATGACGTATTTTTTCTAGCCACATAACTTTTCATTTGTGCCCAAATGAGTTCAATTGGATTTATTTCGCAGTGGTAGGGTGGAAGTCTAAGGAATGTGATGTTTCTCCTTTCCGCCATTTTGTCAACTACGTATTTCTTGAACTTAGATTTGTGTTGCCGGGCAATTTTTAAAAGTTCTGCTTTTACCATTTCATCTTCGTAAGGCAGGTACTTATTCCGCAGCCAGTCAAGAATATCCTGTTTTTCCACGCAGTCGTTGGAAGTCTTTCTACTAGTCGTGAATGATAAGGTGCATTATCTAATACTATAATTGAATTTGGTGGTATGTGTTCAATCATCTGCACAAAATACTCTTCGAAAACATCAGCTGTCATCTCCTCGTGATAGTCTTTTGTGCTTTTGGACTGAAATTCCAACAAACCATGCTTAACAAATCCTTTTTCACTGCCAATGTGAAAAATTATTAATATACTGCCTTTAACAGAAGGTGGGGAGATACCAGTAGACCAACCTTCCATAAAGGCTTGCCTGGAGCTTAATATATTTTTATCTGACCAAACTTTTTTTAGAGTATGACCTGAGTTTACCCACGATTCATCGTGGTAGAAGATTGGCCTTCCTTCAGCCCGGAATTTTCGTATGGATCTTAGATAATTTCTTCTCCAACATATTATCTCCTCCCGGTCAATCAAAAGTGATTTTCGGTTTGATTTCTCCCACCGAAAATTCAATTCTTTTAAAACTTGCCACAATTTAGTTCGTCCGATATGAGGCAAATCCGGATCATCTCTAACTTCTTGTAAAATTTTATTTAGGTTTGGTATTTCTTTTTTGAAAAAGAGTATTTCTTATTTGACTATTGAAGATACTGCAATTGAGAAGGTTAATAACTATAAATATTTAGGAACATGGATAACATCAGATGTAGACCAAACCAAAGAAATTAAGACACGTATTGAAATAGCACGTACATCATTTATTAAACTTAAAAAGTTTCTTTGTTGTCGGGATATAAGGTTAGAACTACGCCTGAGAATGCTTCGATGTTACGTGTTCTCTACTCTTCTTTATGGTCTGGAATCTTGGACACTCAAACAAGTTCATCTGAATAAGCTGGCCGCCTTTGAATTTTGGTGTTACAGAAGAATCCTACGAATATCATGGATTCAAAGAATGTCAAACATGGAAGTAACTAGAAGGATAGGAAATGAGGCGGAAATAATATTAACTATTAAAAGACGAAAACTTGAGTACTTGGGACATGTGATGAGAGGGCAAAAATATGCATTATTACAACTTATTATGCAGGGCAAAATCCGAGGAAAGCGAAATGTGGGCAGACGAAGAATATCCTGGCTTAAGAACTTAAGGGAATGGTTTGAATGCAGTAGTGCAGAACTTTTTAGAGCGGCAGTCAACAGAGTCCGCATAGCCATGATGATTTCCAAATTTCGATAGAAGATGGAACTTAAAGAAGAAGATTTCTTTTTTGAAAAAAAAATCCATGAATTTTCCTTCGAATACCATTTTTGGCAAATTCATCAAGTTCAATAGGCTTTTTCCCTCTCTTTAAGTGTTCGTTTGTGTTTGGGTTAGCTATACCGTGTTTTTTCTTTCTGATAGGAACCTATATATAGTTGACTTCCCTACGCCAGTCATGTTGGCACAACTTTCGACTATGTTGCGAACAGTGTTTGTGGGATTCTGAGAAACCAGAGCATCGTGAACATTCAGGACAATAGTCTTCTCTCTTGCTGAATAGACAGACTTACTGACTGTACGCAACAGTACCGGTGTAAAACTTGATGATGTTAATAATGAAGCCGTCACAAACAATCCAACAAAACGAGCACGAGCGAAAGGTACGTATATGTTAGTAGGGAATGCCTGTAGGTATACCAATTTATTCCAGAAAATCTTGATATCGGCTTCAAATTCTTGCAGGCTTTCATTATCTTTTTGATATAGAACTTTTAGCTGACTTTGCAAAACCTTTTTAGATGCTACTAGATATACTTAAACTCTTGATTAATTAGCATAAATGCCCTCGTAGAAAGTACAAACTCATCACGACAATAAAAGCAGGGATTCTAAAATAGACCCAAAGAGATTTGCAAACTTATCACTGGCCTACCTGTACCCGTGTCAGGTAAATGGTTGCAAACCGCTAAGGTTTGATAATTTGAAAGAATAATCTAAGACCGAATGCAAATAAAATAATAAAGTTGGGGACTATTTCAGACATAACCGGAAATAGTAGATGCTTACAAATATTTTCATCACAAGTTTCACTATTAAAAACCTATGTAGCTTAGCCTAGTATGTAAAAAGCAATTCGCTTAAAATAATTTCTGAATTTTAGTTAATTACCAAGCAGACAAGAATTATAACAGGTAACAGACAATTTTCCGCATACGAAACCAGCGCCTTGGGGCAAAAATGTTGGTGATGAGTTTACCTATTTGTGGTGATGAGTTTACCGATCTCCAAAGGATGCCGCTGATAAATTTGCTGTATCTCGGAGGATCCAATAATTTTATGGAGGGCTCTAAAGTGATCCGTTCGTACACGTCCATTTCTTTTTTCTCAGTCTAGCCATTAGTAAAAACGATAACTGTTTCATGCTGTTTGATTATCGAATATAGTTAGTTATAAAATTTTAGTATTTCTTATTGTGCCCGGTTCAACTGTGAAATATGATGTGACTATTTGTTCAGTTTCGACACTACAATGTACAATTATTCTGTCTTAGGAGCTGCATAGTAAATTTTCACTTATCTTTTACTACTTGAGTTAAAACATTTTTAACTTTAGTTTAAGTACAACCACGGCCTAACTATAATCCAAGGAAATATCAACCGTGAAAACATTTCATTTGGCTATATATCCGTATTTCTTCTTTAGTTATATTTTGCATATGCCTTACTGGTATAATGACCAGTAAGGTAAACTGGTCATTCCCGTCTGGGATTCTTTATTGTTTACTTTCTTCTTTTAATTATTAGGTTTTTAAATGTTTTCTTTATTAATTTTTGTGGCAATCTTAATTTTAGCAAGGACTTATTTGTCCACATATTATTTGGTCTTTCGAAATTGTTCACGTGCACTACTGGACATAGGCCTCCCTTGAACTCTCCTATTCTTTGCGATTTTGTGCTTTTTGTTGTCAATTTTTGGTGATACGCCAGTTACAGTACAATGAACGCTACCATCCAGTAAATTCTACCACGTGGATTCCACACGGGACTACCGCTCGATCATTCTGGACTGAATTGCGACGTATTGGACTGCAAGATCAGCAATTATAAAATTATAAAAATACCATGTAAAAATCAATATTTTCAGTCTGATTTGTAGTTTAGTCTAATTTATAATTTAGTCTGATTTAATTTATTGTTGTTGTTACTAAAATCTTTGTAAGTCGAAAATAAAAGTTTTATTTGTGAAGTTCAGTTTTTAAAAAAGTGTTTTTCCCAAGAACATTCATAGTTCGCCTAATGTCGTCAGCCCAACGTGTAGATGGTCTTTCTCTTCTATGTTGTCTGCTGTTGGCCTCATCAATTTAGCCTTATCAATTTATAAGTTTGCTTGTCTATCGTAAGTTATGCATTCTAGATACAGGGAGTACCCAGTTCCATTTCATTTCTGTTGTGCGTTCCACAGCATCAGCAATACTCGTCGTTCTTCGCAGACCTTCGCTTCTTATTCGGTACCGCAACGTCAGTCCTAGCATAAACCGTTTCATTCGTCTCTGTGCCACTCTTACTTTCGAAGCCGTAGTCTTGGTTAGAGTCATAGTTAGTCATAAGGCTGCGCACGCTAAAATAGTTCGGCTTTATATTTCGCATGATTGGTTATCCCTGCTGATATTTATCATAAACTTAGTTTCGGTTAAGTTTATTCTGAGACCCACCTTCGAACATGCAAAATCCCATTCATTTAATATATCTGTGGCTTCTCCTAAATTATCTGTGATAAAGACAATTTCATCTGCAAAACGGAGATTGTTAAGGTTTTCGCCGTCTATTGATACTCCTCTGTGGCTCCAATTGACCATCCTAAAGGCATACTCTAATGCCAGTATGAATAATTTGGATGTCGATGTATCTCCTTGAGTTATCCCACGTTTTTTATTAGTCTGGTTTTTTGTAGTAGTGGCATTTTGGTAAATATTGTTAATAAGTTCACTATACCCATGGTCATTCATTGTTTCTATTTCGATCGTTTCGAACGCTTTATGAAAATCTATGAAAGTGAGGACAAGAGGTTTGATGTATTCTATAGATTTTGCAATGAGCGTCTTTATTGTCTGGAGGTGATCGTTGGAACCATAACTTGATCGGAATCCTGCCTGCTCTCTCATTTGGTAGAAATCTAATTGTTCCTCCAATCTTGATGTCACTAACCCAGTGAAGATCTTGTTTATGTCGTTCAACATGCTAGTAGGTCTCTAATTTTCTAAGTCTGTTTTATTTGGTTTATTAGGCTAAAGGATCGTTATCGCATTGTTATATTCTCTGGGCACCTCTCTTTGTTGCAAACATAGATTAAACAGTTTCCTTAATTTAGTTAATAGCATATCTCCTCCATTTAAGATAGCCTTTATTAAAATTTTATCCTTTCCTGGGGCGTTGTTATTTTTCATTTTTCTTAATGCTTATAAAATCTCATCTACCTTTAGTCGTGGAATTAGTTCGGAATCTTCATTTATGATCTTTTTTGAAATGGCTGTTTGTATTCCTGCTTGATCTTCTCGTCTAATTCCATATATAATTCCTTGTAAAATTCTTCGACGACCTGTCCCCCAGTTATATCAAGTACCCTAAATAGTCCCAATATGCTATTTATTAGAGCTGCATTTAATATATTACTTACATGTTCGTACATTTCCGGTTTCAATATAAAGCTTGTGTTGTATGATACTGCTAGGTGGATAAAAATTATAAATAACATTGCTAGAACGCGACTTCCATTCATGTTCTTTAACTTTTTGAAATCTGTAGTATCAGGTATTTTTGATCTTAATTGCCAAGTGTGAAGCAACGACAATCTTGAAATTGCATATTTTAGACCTAAAAAAATAGATATATTGTAGTCCACTAAATTATCTATAGCAGAATCATTGCATTTCTAATACTATGGCATTTTATTTTGACCCTGTAAATCATAGAAATTAAAACAAGTCCATTTTTTTGCGTTTTAAAAATATAAGACCAAACAACTTCAGAGTCTGAATAGAATTGGGCAGGTGCTGCTTTCAAAATGAATTATTAACTGTCTTGCTTCTTTTCCCTGTTTTGTCTATAGAGATTTAAAAATAAAGACCAATCTCTCAAATAAAATTGACAGGCGATCTATGCAGATAATAAATAAAATAATGGTGTGTCAATAAAGTCACGATAGCGAATATGGTAGCCAACATGATATCCAACGATCGATAACGGTCATGGAACTAGAAGAAGAAGAAGAATAAATAAAAATCCATTTAAGGAATTTTCACTCTTTGTCCTTGTCTCCAAATCCTTGTCCGAGGGACAAGGATTTGTAGATCGACGCTACTTTTCTTCTAAGTAACTTTCTTTTTTTTTGTACTTTGACCGTAAAAAGTGGGAACAATAATGTTAAAGTTCTTATGGATACAAGCATTTTAGTACACTGCTAAATAAAGAAATTTAGAAACTGAACACAAATCGAATTACATGTTAAAAGTTAGTGCCAATTATATACTAATGACCATAATTATGAATTATGAAAAATGAGCCTTTGGGAATGAAATCACACATTCCCATTAACTCGACTCATAGGGCACAGAACCACCTTCTCTGTCGCTCATATAAGTAATTCTTGTCTGGCGCGTCCATGTCGCGGGGGTGGGCATCTCTTGCTTCAGTAGGCCGGAGCTAGTAGATGGCTAAGTTCAGATAGGGACTCAGTTCCGTAGGGTATAACACGGCCCCTTACCCAGGGATGCAAGTGAAGACCACAACGATGATGAAGGTGGAGAATATAGTATTCGGTATAGTGAATTCAACGGAAGTGGCAACACTGTTTCTAGGGATAGTATAGAATCAACCTGGTGAAGGGCAGCAGCGATCACCAGTACTAGAATTAGGCGTAAAGGAAATGATCCTAAACCGGCTTCTTACTAGAATACCGTAGGTGAGACTAAAACAGTTAGAGGGCTACGGTACTGCGATGCGGAAAGCAAGTAGGAAACCATCGCATTATATTTCTCAGGATATCCGTCCGTAGATTTTTTCTTGTCATGTTAGAAGAAACAAAATAAACGGCCCCTAGTCCCAGGCACGCCTTAAATGGCCAAGGAGTGTGAAGAATCTCCCGGTTTTAACTTGATAAGATAACCAAAATTGCTACGTGGAATGTCAGAAGCTTATTTGCAGCAGGCAAACTACAAAATCTAATTTAGGAAATGAACATAATTAATATCGATATTCTCGGCATAAATGAATTGCAATGGGAAGGCACAGGCATGATTAATACTACTGGTAAAACCCTTTACTACTCATGCAGTGATAGCACAGACCCTCACCACAGACATGGGGTGGAATGGGCTGTACACACAAGATAATGAGAACCATCAGAATATATCGACGTGTGATGTTGGAATATCAATGAGAGTAGATGATGATTGGATAGAAACAAAAGATATTCAAGTACAATTGCCATTTTTTTCAATTGAAGCTGGTGTTAACAGTAATGTGACTGGCATATTAGCAATGGGTAAACCAGAAGAGTTCTCTATCGCTATCATTACTGACTCAATATTTGAAATAATAGCAAATCAGACAAACTTATACGCTACGAAAACACTGATCAACACCGACACTTCTTCATATTCTAGGCTACACAACTAGAATCCCACAGATACTGTTGAAATAAAAAAGCTTTTTGGTTTAATAGCTTGGATGGGCCTTGTAAAATTACCAACATTGTCAAACTATTGGACTCAAGATCCCTTGTTTAAAATGGAGTTTGCGTCAAGTGTTATGTTTAGAAATAGGTTTGAAATTTTACTGCGAAGGGTTTACTTTTCAAATAATGAGGAGTATAAGAAGACAGATTATACAAAATAAATAATTTAGTAAACTTAATTTTAAAAAACTATCAATCTGTACCTGGAGAAATTGTGTGTGTGTGTGTGTGGACGAATCAAAGGTTCTTTTTAGAGGCAGGCTACTGATGAAACAGTACAACAAGCAAAAAAGACAAGTATGGAATTAAACTTTTTAAATTGTATTGTAAAAATGGTTATAAATATATTTTAGAAATTATAAGCTGGTAAAACCTTAGAACAAGAAAAACTACTCCTTTAGGCGTTGTTATGAAGTTATGCATACCAATATTAGATGTGAATAGAACTGTTTATAGGAATAATTGGTATACCAGCATAGAGTTGGCAAATAAACTACTAGACAGAAATACACACCTTATAGGAACAATCAGCCGAAACAGAAAATTAATACCAAAATAAGTAACTAACAAAAAACTAAAAGTAGGTGAACTAGCAAACTTTTCTAAATTGAAAGGATAAAGGTAATGTATTGATGCTGTTTACTTGCCATTCGATTGAAAATGTACAAACAAAACAAGAAACTTCTGTAGTAAAACAAAAAATGATTTTAGCTTACAATACAGGAAAACTGGAGTTGATTTATCACATGTTATATCTGTTAAATGGTACAGAAAAATAGCAATAGAGCTATTACTAAATACTTCAGTAGTGAATGCATACATTTTTATGTGTAGGTTACTGGTAACAAAATAGGTGTGGTTGAATTTCATAAAGAAATTGTAAAGTTTCTCTGTTGGAGCAGTTCAGCAAATCCCATCACTATAGTCACTCCGAAAAGAAAATGCCACGTGTTAAGTGAGGTCCAAGGACATAAGCATAAAATACGAAGATACCGCAAATCATATTACGAAGAAAATATGAAAAAGAAGGTTGTATAGTAGCAAAGAAGAAAACTAAAAAAGTTACTATAAAGTACTACTACTACTATACTACTACTACTTATACACAGTGTAAAGAGTGTGAAGGAACACGATTCTTGTATTTACAATATTTTAATAAGTTACATATTGTTACACAGGGCCCCGGCACGGCAGTTAACTTAAAAATATATTATTTACCTGACTACTCGATACTCGAAAAATACGTCTGTCGAATAAAAAAAAGACATTGCAAAACCAGATTATGCAAAAGCTTCAATTACTAAGAGGGAAAATGAACCTAGAAATTTATATATCTTAAATAAAACAAGAAAAAAATTCAAATCACGGCTAAATACGTGTAGGGGCAAAAATGAACATATCGTTAGTACTACGGGCTGATAAGGGGACGCACTTCAAAGAACTACTTGGTACCAAAGTGGAAAATAATGCGGTACCCTAAAAGACAAAAAAAGTATTCACGTAGAACAGCATTCAATATTGTAAGTAAGAGATGAACTCAATAAAATATTATCCACAAGGAAACTTAACTCCTGTAACTAGTTGTATACCACATATCACAAAATATTTATTGAAAAATTCTTTCATAAAAGGTATAACATTACACCGTTTATAAAGAAATTTTTAAATAGATAAAACATTAAGTCCCTAGGAGTGGACTTTAGTTCTGCAGAGCTCATCAAACATGAAGGTAAGCGCATTTTGCACTAAATTCACAGCATACTAGTCAAAGGCTGGGAAGGAGAACAAATACAAGAGAAATTGTGCTCTAAAATTACTTGTTCACTAAACAAAAAGCAGATTTGTTATAATCTAACAACTATAAGGGTATAACTCTTCTGAATAGAGTACACAAGATATTCTGCAGAGCCCTGCACAGCCGTAAGTACGTACGTATGTAGAAAAACTACTTGGTAAATACATAGTAGGTACATACACGAGATGAATTTAAGACTTAACAAAACTTTAGCATAGACACCTCTAATTTAAAGGTAGTTTAAAACGGACGGACTGAAATAGTAAACAACAGTAAACAACAGAATATAAAACCGTCTATATATATGTAAATAATACCAAACTTGAGCAAGTTGATAAAATCGTCTACCTTGGACAGCAATTAAATTGTAATGCAGAAAATCACAACGAAATTAGATGCAGAATAGAGCAGGCTAGAGCTGCTTTTAGAAGGATGTCCAAGGTGTTATGTAACAGAGACCTAAAATTGGCATTAAGGATCCGCCTACTTCGCTGCTACGTGTTCTCGGTCTTACTTTATGCTGTCGAGTCCTGGACTGTGAATAAAATCGATCTAAATCGCCTTGAGGCTTTCGAAATGTGGTGCTATAGAAGAATTTTAAAAGTTTCCTGGGTGGAGAAGATTCGTAACTCCACAATACTAGAACGTCTCAGCAAGACTACTGAGATCATAAAAAGCATCAAGCAGAGAAAGCTGGAATATTTCGGACATGTAATGAGAGGTCCCAATAATAGATTGCTACAAAATATCATGCAAGGAAAAATAGCAGGCAAACGCAGTACAGGACGAAGAAGAACCTCATGGTTGAAGAACTTGCGAGATTGGTATGGTGTAGATACAAGCATGCTATTTAGGGTGGCAGTGAATAAAATTAAAATAGCTATGATGGTAACCAACGTTCTAAAAGGACATGGTACATGAAGAAGAAGAGAGAAGGACTGAAATGTTTCAAAAATCTTAAAAATTAAGAAAATTAATGTTTAAGTTATTACCTAAAACCGAAGACATTTTTGGTGATATACTTTCTCTTTGAGTGTCAGGCAATGGAGTGGGGTGTTAACTTTGTAAAAATGGCGTGCACCCTATTCTTCATGCTATAGCATGCTGGACGAGCCATACAGTCTGTAGTCAACACCGCGAGGTATGAGCGGAAACACAAAGTGAATTAACACTCATACGCTTATGAAACGCACCTGGCGGATCATAAGGGCCTTCACATTTTACTCTTTTTTAACTTGTCTTGAGTGAAATGTCTTTAATCTTCCGCATCAGCCTCTCTTGGCTAACTCTTGTTTTTTCCGACCCCGAATGACGATTAGGTTTCCGAAGGCAGACGGGTCACTATATTTCCTTCTACTACAACTCAAAAACCTGCCAACACGCTTAGCCAGCGCGGCGTTTCAGGGCCAAATTTCTTCTCATGATGGGTAAATCAAGTGTACGGCCCTCAGTCCCCGGCGGTTCCAATTCCCTGACCAAGGTGGCGGTCAGGACAGTGTTGGAGCAGAGGCCGCTAAGAATCACCGGAAGAGATCAGGCCACCAAAACAAACGACAAATGCATATATGTGCCCACAATGTACAAACTTTATCAACAGAAGTATTAATTACAGAACTGAAGAATGAACTACAACACATAAAATGGGATATAATCGGTATAAGTGAAGTTAGACATCGAAAAGAAGATCAAATAATACTTAAGTCTGGAAATATGTTCCATTTCAGAGAAAACGCAGATTCATCTGTTGGAGAAGTGGGTTTTTTAATCCATAAAAAATGGGTAAAACGCATAATCAAAATAAAAAGTATATGTACCAGAGTCATTTATCTTATTTTTAAATTAAACCAAAGATAAAAACTTAAAATTATACAGGCTTACGCACCAAATACGAGCCACCCGGAGGAAGTTGGTCAATTTTATGAAGATATCAGAGCAGCTATACCAACTTCAAAAACACATTACACATAGATAATTGGAGATTTTAACGCCAAATTGGCATGCAAACAAGATGATGGAGAATCTGCTATGGGAAACTTTGGATTTGGTGAGAAAAATGAGAGAGGTAACAGGCTTCTTGACTTTTTACATCAGGAAAATCTCTTTGTGATGAACTCATTCTTCGGAAAGAAACCCCAACGTAAGTGGACATGGAAGAGTCCGAACCAAAGAACAAAAAATGAGATTAATTTCATAATATCAAATCAGAAAGTTATTGTTTAGGATGTAACAGTATTGAATAAATTTTCTACAGGGAGTGACCATAGACTAATTAGAGCAAAAACCACTTTTAACACTGAAGTTGAAAGAACAAAAATGATCCTCAAAAAGAAAAGTGGAAGGTCGATGTTCCCAGAAGATATAACACTTTACGAAGAAAATATTAAGACTAGTTTGGATACACACGACTTAGCATACAGACGAGAATATCAGCATCAACGAAATGAATAATAATATTACTCAATTATTGAAAGAAGCTGAAAAGAAATACTGTCCTCGTCCTAAAAACAATAACAAAAAATTAAGTCACAACACAAAACATCTTCTAGAGGAAAAAAGAAAATTTAGGGAAAATCAGGATCGTAACCAAAATGTACTAAGAATTTCGAATAAGAAAATTAAAAAAGAAGTTAGAAAAGATCTGAGACGATACAATACGATGGAAATAACTAGAGTAATAAAAGAAAACAAAAGCTTAGAAGTACTCAGGCAGAGCATGTCCATTGAAAAAAAAAACGTCCACAAATTAAGAAATGAACAGGAGCAAATCATTGAGGATAGAGTTCAAATTATGAACACCATAGAGAGTTTTTATAGACAATTATATAAAGAACAGCAATGTAACCAGAGTGGATCATTACCAAAGAAAATCAATCAGGGATCTGAAATTGTACCGGACGTAACACCCAATGAAGTTCTAAGGTCAGTGCGAGAAATGAAAAACAATAAGTCCTCCGGAGACGATGAAATAGTGGCAGATTCCTCAAAAAGTGGCTGGAAAAAGAATATGGGAGGTCCTTGCTAAACTATTCACTAGATGTTTGCAGGAAGCAATAACACCAACCCAGTGGTATAACGCATAAATTATCATACTTTATAAAAAACGGGATAAGGTAAGCCTACTTTCACATATTTATAAACTATTTACAAAAATAATTACGAAACGACTAGAAAATAAATTGGAATTTTATCAGCCCACAGAACAGGCGGGTTTTAGAAAAGGCTATGGAACAAACGATCACCTACTGGTAATAAAAAATCTTATAAAAAAATGCACTGAATATAATAAACCACAAGTTTTAATATTTGTCGACTATGAAAGGCATTCGACACCGTAAATCAACAAAAAGTGTTTAAAGCCTTGACAGAATGACGAATTAACTATCGGTATATAAATAAAATTAAACACATTTACCAAAACGCAACAGCCAGTGTTAGAGTGGGTGAGTGTCAAACCCAGAGATTCCCGATACAACGTGGAGTACGCCAGGGGGACACCATATCGCCGAAACTGTTCACTACGCTTTTGGAATATATATGAGTAGATAGATAGGGTTCCTTCTGGAGCGGAAGTGACGTCACACGTCGATCGTCAAGCGTACGTATCCTCATGGGCCAAGGCCACGCCCCCCTCGTGACGTAGGAACGTGCGTAGGGTCTCGAGGCCACGCCCCTCGACCAATGGTGACGTAGGAACGTACCTCGTGTCTCTAGACCACGCCCCTCGGCCAATGGTGGCGTAGGAACGTCCCCCCATGTCTTGCTGACCAATGGTGGACGTTCTCGTGACGTCGGAACGTGTCGTCGACCAATGGCAGCATAGCAGCGTCAGTGGTGGGAATAGCAACACCCCCAGCGACCAATGACAGCTCAGAATTTGAATAAACATCATAGAAATGGCGGTCTAGCGATGAGGAACCAATGGTGACATAGTAACGCCCTCCTCGTGACGTCGGAACGTGTCGTTGACCAATGACAGCATAGCAGCGTCAGTGGTGGGAATATCAGGCCAATGGTGGCATAGTAACGCCCTCCTCGTGACGTCGGAACGTGTCGTCGACCAATGACAGCATAGCAGCGTGAGTGGTGGGAATATCAGGCCAATGGTGGCATAGTAACGCCCTCCTCGTGACGTCGGAACGTGTCGTCGACCAATGACAGCATAGCAGCGTCAGTGGTGGGAATAGCAGACCAATGGTGGCATAGGAACGTCCCCCAATGGCCTGCTGGCCAATGGAGGACGTCCTCGTGACGTCGGAACGTGTCGTTGACCAATGGCAACATAGCAGCGTCAGTGGTGGGAATAGCAACACCCCCAGCGACCAATGACAGCTTAGAATTTGAATAAACAACATAGAAATGGCGGTATAGCGATGAGGGACCAATGGTGTCATAGTAACACCCTCCTCGTGACGTTAGAACGTTTTTCTCGACCAATGATGCCACAGAAACGTGTCCTCAACCAATGGCGGACATCCTCGTGACGTTGGAGGCCAATGGTGTGCATCAACGGCCAATGAGAAAGACGTGCATCGACTAATGGTGGAGTCGTACCACAATATTAACGAAAAGACGCCCCCAGTCCCCCCCATTCCCCCCGAAAAGACGTTCCCAGTCCCCCCATTCCTCCCGAAAAGACGCCCCCCCCCAATAATAACGAAGCTACACGTCCAACGTAACCAATGAGAACGATGTACAATCGCTGGTCGGTGACTGCGTTCTATGAATTGACAAAGAGAAGAAGACGAATGACAGACAAAGAGAGCAATTTTTCCTCGTATTTTTTTGTAATTAAAACCTACAACCATTAGCGTAAAACTTCTAAATTTTTTCAATTTATATTTTACGAGTTACCTCGTATATATTTTATCGATTACCATAATAACAAAAATTCGTTTATTTTTCAATTTATACTTTACATGATCAGTTGAATGCTACTGAGAATAATGACATCATCGGATACGCCGGCTATTAAAAATGTCTCACGCGATCACGATATATAGCCGGAAACACGTGCACATTCCAATTCGATTATTTAATGTAAGATAAAATATATTCGCATGGAGGCAGGAAGCAGGTGCATAATCCGTTGTATTTAATAATTAAGCCCGGCATGTGATGCATAAATGAATAGTCTTACGAAATATTGCGCAACATAGTTTTAGCGTGGGAGAGGTAAGAAGATATAATTAAACGTGTTCATGTTCACAGCGTTATTTCGTAAAACGTAGTCATTACAACATGAACAGTGTGGAAGTAAGAGCCAAAAGTGAAATGATGCTGCTTAATACTTTGTATAATTTTGAGCATTTAAAAGTATTAGTTGGATTAAGTTCAGCTCGATCATTTGGACCGGGTGCTAAATTAAGCAGCGAGAATAATGAGATATCGTTCGGTATATGTGATTGGATCCAATTCATCGATGAACTTAATCGTAAATATAATCAGTTTTTCCTGATGCCTCTGCAATGCTATTGTGAAGATGAACCTCCAGAATGTTGTGAATTGTTAGCAATTGAAACTCAAGCGACAGATCAACTTAAATGGCTCAATGTTAAGAAACTTGGTGTTACTTTGCAGATATTTGAAAAATATGTTAAAAATCTTATTGAAGGAAATGAAAAGTTAATTTTACCACGCATTCGTTTTCTCGAAGGACTGAGATTTTTAGATTACTATTGTAATGCGTTAAAAATTGCTACTTCATTCAAAAACGATTTACAACCAATAGACATTTTATATTCATTTTGTGAGGCTTCTTGTGATACTAGTATTGTAAGTTTAGCATTAAGGGAATATTTGTATTATTATAAGGAAGATACAATTAGTGAATTAAATAGCAGTATTTTTGAATAAAGAATTAAAACATTTATTTCTATTTATTATACCAAGGTAGTGGGGGTGACTAAGAATATTATTTATATTGGCTTTTGGAGCGAAAGACATTTATTTCATCGATGACTTCCATACGGTGTAGATTAGAAGAGTTGTACGAAAAAATACAAAAGTTAAAAGCCGATATACAGTGGTACGAAGATAGAACTGCAATTGAAAAACGATTTGCAGAGTTTAATTTGTCAGAAAGAAAGTTACCAAAAACAACACAATACCCGTTAAAAAGAATTCAACCGACAAGATGCCTACACTAACAACCTCATTCATCATCCTTACAGCTATTGTTAACAATGTCCTTTATACAAACGTTCCAAACAACGTTAAGAACCAGGCGATATGTTTTAATGATGAAAAAACTGATTGTAATCGACCGAACTGGACTCTAATGGATCATGAAGTGGTGAATTATGGACAGCTTCCAGTATTTTTCAAAGCGATACCAAAATCAGGAGGAGCATTCTATAAGATCAAGCTAATATCCCCAAATAACACCGAAAGTGATTCAAAATGGTACAAAACTAATAATGATGACATCGATCAATATGGTTTATCGATTATACTCTTAAGTATTATATTCGTAATAAATGCCTTTATAGCGATTAATATCATTAAAAAATTTCTTGTAAATCGTAAATGCGAATCATCTTGCATTAAAATAAATATGTAAAACTGTTAAAATAAAACTAAAATAAAACTTTTAATCTTTTATTAAAAAAAAATCCAATTTATATAGGTAATATTTTGTTACACAGCCATTGACGGAGGTGATCCACATTTATCGAGGAGCAGGAAAATAGTCCAGTAGCGTGGCAGTTGTATTCATGTGGAGCAAAGCCTCCAGTGGAGTATGGAGAATCATCAAACTTGCAAACATCAATAATTATGGGACAGACGTCAAGCATATAACATTTGTATCTTAAAAATTCTGCTTGTTGTTCTCCGCGAACGTAGATGTAGTCAGCTGCATACAACAACTTAGATTCCAGTATTTTATTTATTTTTGAATATTTAACATCTCCATTAGAATACCGAAGACCATGCACGTTTTTCTCCAAGTACACAGCAGTCTTCTTATCTTGATTACTTAATGTAGCAAACGGTTGTGGAGGTTTAAATATATAATGGCAATGTTTAAAGCCAATTTCAATGCTAAGTTCTTTGGGAACAAACCACCCATCTACGGTGAATCCTTGAATGTCAACTAATGCGATCCTCATGATGGCTGATAGTATACTGAATTGGATATGATTGAATAAGTCAAGTTAAATGATATTTTTGATAACTTCAGTTAGAGGAAAGTATTCGAGTAGACTGTCGTGGACAATTAAACAGTACGCTCGAGTGCCTGCAGGAAAACCTTCATCTGCTTCGATTTCCAACTTAATATCAACGGTTCCCGATCTAAATGACGTATCATCCTGTTTGGAGCAGTCGAAAGTAAACAAAGCATATTTTTTAAAAGCATTATAATCCAAGATTGGATGTTTTGTTGACGAATGAGTATAACTGGGAAAGAATTGGGTATAGTTGTAGTGAGCTATAGCATAATAATTTTTCGCAAAATCCAATTGCATTCTCTCGTTAGGCCAATATTCACCATTAATAACCACTCGTACACTGGACACCTTAATGTTATCGAATAACGTTGGATTGGCGTGAATGTCATCTCGTTTAGAAGTTTGAAAAGCTACAATGACATAGCGTGGACGTTCAACAGCTGAAGTTGTCTTTACACTCCATATCTCACGTCGGGATCCAGCCGTAAGTGAAGGTAGTTCATTAAGTTCCCATTTACGGAAAGGTATGGTTATCGGCGTATTATTCTTAATCGGAGTCATTAGGTCAATTTTCACATCGTCATTCGGAAAGACATGTTTGACCTTCAGTTCCATGCTGGTAACAGTTAAAGACACTGTTGTTGTTGTTGTGGCATTAGGTTCTTCTACTAAAATACTGTCTCTATCATTACGTGCTCGAACAAATCGAAACACTTGACGACCATAGGTTAATTTATTGTAATCGTTGAAAATGTTGAAAATATGTTTTATCGGAATCAGTAAACTAAAGCTGTCTCCCGATAAATGTGGATTATTGGGATAGTTCCATCCTGCAGTACTGAGATACTTGGAATCGTCAGGAGTGTAACACAACAAACTGCGAATAGTGCTAACTACACCAGGATCTCGAACTATTTCCATGTCGTGTGAACTTTGGATGTATGTACATGTATCAAACAAGAAGGCTCCAGCATTCGGTGCAAGAGAAACAGTTCCAGTACCCACTTTCTGTATACTTCCTTTAATTTCCAAAAGTGTTTCGTGTATGGCAAAAAATGCATCTGATTGATTGATGATAAACTCGACAACGTCGCTATTATTAAATGACTTGATGTAAGGTGTATATGTACGAAATTCTTCTTTTCTAATAGTATCGTCGAACTGAGGTTTCTGGTACAGATCTAAAATAGGTGGTTGAGGTTCCTGAACCTGTCGTCGAATGTATTGACGTTTTGACATCTTTTAGCTGTAATCCAATGGCAATAAGAAAGGCTTTATTGGCAGCAGACACGTCACGTCGCTTGTAAGATTTGCGTGAGACTAATGGATATTGATGTGTAGAGCTTTGTTTTATAATTAAACCCATCTATATCGTTTCCTTAAAATCCAAATGCAGCGTACTTTTCTCTCCTCTAAAGTTGACCGGTCTTAATTCTTGATCAACTACACTAACGGTAATTTTGGTAATGTCACGTATGCTGTTGCTTACTGGTATGTATATTGGATTATGAGGACGTTCGTCAATAGAAAAACCTGGATCAACACTTATCGGAAAATGTAGAATGGTGTGCGCAGGTCTATCCTCGTAGAAGGCTCCTTCGGTAATGTTGCATTCAAACAGTAGACTCGATACTTTTATAATGTTTACAGGTTGATCTGAAGAATGCATTTTTCCTGGTTCCAACACTCTATTTGAAGAGAAGCCCAATAATTTTCCAAGACTATCGTCTTTCTCGAAAGTAATAGTATGATCTTGACAGAAAATTTCACATTTAAGCGTATTGTTGTTCGGTCTTAAAGTAAACTCTCGAACCTAATTGTATTTATGCATTAATTCATTTCGAATGTACGCTTCTATATCAGTAATTTCATAACATCCCGATGGAATTTCAATATTACGCAACTTTGTACGATCATTTTGCTCATAGAAATAAAACTTTTCACCATCGATGTTTGGAATTGAATTAAATGTATGAAATCCCAGCACTGCTACATAATATTGTCGAAACGGATCAAGCACAAGAGGCACTTGAGGAGTAAACGAAAACTCGTTTGTAGTACTTGTCAAGGTCAACAATCGAGACATGACTGATATGAGGTAAAAGGTGTAGTAATTTAAATACCAAAATATTTTAAAAACTTCTTTATTTTTTTAATCATACTGTTACATGTTTGTGTTTTATTTATATTTTTCTCATAATACGGTACTCCACAAAATACACATTCACTTTCCATAAATCCACAAACATCACACCATACATGTTTATCATAGTCTTTCTTGCAAGGTAAGTAATCTTCTAGTACACCACGAATATCTTGGGGCATTTCATACCAAACACCACTCGTTATATTTTCCATAAAAATGCGAATAGCACGTCTCAAAAATTCGTTAGATGGTTCCATTGTAGAGAAACTTTAAACACAAATGTCCGCAGTTTATTTGGTTATAACTTTGATATTGATCGTTATTGTAGAAAATTCTTCCACCGTTCAAGTAGGAGACTAGTTCTCGCGGTGGCTTCAAGCAACCATATGAGTCAAAGTACTCTATGTCGTTGTTTATCTTTTTGTAAGCTACCCAATGTGTACCGAGGTTTGTGGAAATGTCGAGATTAATTATAGCACATTCATGTTTACGAGGGTTACGTGGTAAATTATCTCGCATAAACACACCACGAAAATTTGGAATTTTAAGTAGTTTAACAAATTTTTTCAAGTCCACGTTGGTTAAAGGTCTATTAGGTAGCTTCAGCGGGAGTTTTTTGACTTTTTTAAATATAATCCAAAGCCACCTTTAGCGTTTTTTCGTAGGTATAGTCCTTTGCCTAGGTGTTCCATAGCTTTATTGTGACGTTTATCCTCTTCTAGTTTCTTTTGAGCATTCTTTGAGTCGATTACAGACTTGGCAATAGCGCTCGCTCCTCCAGCCAAACTGCCGAGAGCGGACAGGCCTGCGAAGATGGGGATTAAAGGTAAAAAACCACCAGATTTTGCTTCAAATGGAATGATTCTTGGAACTCGTACATTTTTCTTTCCACCTACATTCTTAACGGCTGTTCTAGCTGCTGCAAGTGCAAGTAGGGCGGATTTACGTAGATTTGGTGATGGCGGAGCACGTTTCATTGTTTTGATAATTGGTTGTAGCACATGTCGCTTAAATGAACCAACACCTTTACCACGTTTCATACCCATACCCAGTTTTCGTTTAGCTTTCATTGCTGTAGTAGTTAACCAGGCAGCGGTTTTTTCACCCAAAGATGCGTCTTTTGCTTTAACTCGTTCCCACGCTTTATTTTCCAACACCCAATCTGCTTTATGTCGATCTTTCAATGAATTACTTTGGGAATATGCGAGATCGTGATCTCTCGCAGCTCGATCTAACGGATTTATCCCCGGATCTCCACGAGCTAGACGTTTCTGTAATTTAGTTCCAGGTCCTAGATATTGGTAACCAGGAGCATGCAATTCAAACGGTAGACTATTGATCAGAGAATTCAACACTCCTTCACCTTGAACGACCAACATTGAAATGAATCGCTTTTTGCAAAATGTCTTTATATAACCATGTGTACAAAATACATCTCAATCACAAGATGAAGGTCATTCAACAAGACAAGACACTAGCAGTGGAAAACTTGGATTTTGTCGACAACGTGACAAGAACCAGCAAACATGGTGCATTGCTACCACATTCATTTCGTGCTATCATATGTGGTCCAAGCGGATGTGGAAAAACTAATGTTATGTTGGCATTACTTTTTGACCTGAATGGCGCTAAATTCAAAAATGTTTACGTTTATTCAAAGTCGTTGTTTCAGCCCAAGTATCAATTTTTGAAGGAAGTGTTGGAGTCTGTGAAAGAAGTAGGTTATTTTCCATTTAAAGATAATGATGATGTTATAAGC
Organism: Diabrotica balteata; assembly: GCA_918026665.1. Lineage (NCBI taxonomy): Eukaryota > Metazoa > Arthropoda > Insecta > Coleoptera > Chrysomelidae > Diabrotica > Diabrotica balteata. The sequence continues at coordinate 55,613,947 of OU898280.1, forward strand.
CCAAATAAAGCTAAACCAAACTCAATATTCATATTTGATGACGTATCAACGGATCCACAACAAACAATACGTGAATATTACTGTATGGGTAGACATAAAGACATTGATTGTGCATACCTATGTCAATCATACAGTCGAGCAGGCAAACAACTTTTACGTGATAATGCGAATCTTATTGTATTGTTTAAGCAAGATGAGCTCAATTTGAAACACGTCTTTGATGACCACGTATCACCTGATATGACATTTGAGCAATTTAAACAATTTTGTTCCGAATGTTGGAAGGACAAATACGGTACATTCGTCATTGTTAAGGATTTCGATATTTCTAACGGACGATATCGTAAAGGTTTCGACAAGTTTATAAAACTGTAGATATGATCGAAAAACACGCATTGTATAACAATATGTCAGACAAAGAGGTAGCTGCGCGCACGCGTAAAGTTGCCGAACTAGCTCGTGTCATTCGCAAAAAGTATTTGGCATTAAAGTTAGGTAAAACAGAACAAGATGAGTCGCTAAATAAACTCTTTAAGCCCATAGCTAAACCTCTAACAGATATTGCGCAATCGTCAAAAACGTTGCATCATGCTATTAATAACAAGCTTAGACACGTTAAAAAAGAAGAGGTGAAAACGGAGGAAGAGATAAAAAAAGAAGCCAGAGATGATGATGTATTTTCCGATGCAGTATCAATCGATCAAGTTAACGAACATGACATATTTGATCCTAATAATGTTTCGAAAGAGGCTATTGATGAATATATCGAGCAATATCCTCCAATGAGCCATAAGTATATAAAAGAATTTTGGATGAAACATAATAAAATTGATAAAAACTACGGACCTATTTACAATGATGAAATTGGCTGGATGTTGGGTAAACGACGAATAAACTTTAACAAAAACAAAGGTAGTATACAAGTTATCAGTGATGGTAGTGGGGAAGGAGGATGGGTGCCGGGAACGCCAGGTCTATACCAACTAATTTTCTATGATAACCCTGAAGATTATAATGATACAGATTTAAAGCACTATAAAAGTTTATTAAATAGTACAGAAGTTCATCTGGATTCCAAAGGTCGTCTTAAAGGTGCAACTGGGAAAAAATATCATCATATTATCAAACCGCTATTTAAACCTACCGATGAAACAACAAAGAAATCGCCACCGAAAACTCGATCTACTGCATTAAAGAGACAACCTTTCGAAGGTCTTGTTCGTTTAGCAAAAACGACTCGTTCATCATCGATGACAACGTCTCCTCGAACATCGTTATCTTCACCATCTAGCTCCAAAGGGTCAGGGCTCGTCGATAATTCTCATTTGATCTACAACGATAATCCTATTGAATATGTATATTGGGATGATCCAAACGAACTATGCGACAGACTCAAATTGCTGGTTGCTTCCCAAGAAGCAGGAAACACATCCCACAATAACGAAATTGTTGCCATTATCAACGAATTACGTGAAGCAGATATTATATATTAATGTTTGGATTATTGGAACATCATTTCCAACATGAGTGTTGACAAGTTTGGTCGTCATCATTACCGTTCTAATGAACAAGTTGTTAAAAAGCTACGTGAAGGCTTAAAGCAATCCATTTTGGATTTACAAAACCAGATACATGAAGTACATAAAGACATTACACGAGATCCTCCTGTAGCAGGTAATCATCTTTCCAATAAGAAATATGTAGATGACAGCATTGTTCGTGCGAAAACTTTTCTAAGAAAAGAGATTAATTTGATACAAAAAAATAGAATTCAAAAAGATACTCAACTCGAACAAAAAATCTCAAACTCCATTAGTAAAATAGAAGTTAATTTAAGTAAAAAAGTTAACGAGTTGTCTGATGAGAATAAAATGACTGCTTCGAAAATATCTGATTTATCAAAACAAATGCATGAATTTAAAAATGATCTTGATATATTTAAACAAGAAATGACGAAGAATATTACAGATGCCGCCAACCAAAATGCACAAATTATGATGAAAACGTTGGAAATAGAAAAAAAGATTAAAACGGCGGATCTTAAATCACATGATTTAGATGAGCGTCTTAATGTAATGGAAGATTACCTCTTACATTATAAAGCTAACGGAACAACGAATTAGCGTTAGTTCAAAGAATCGAATCGTTGGAAGCTAGACATGGCATTTACCGAGGAGAAGATACAACTAGTTAACGAGCTACACAAGCCTGCACGAAAAAATTATCCTCGTCGACGAACAATCATTAAAGGACTAGAAGATTTGTGGCAAATGGACCTTGCTGAGATGAGGCCTTATGCCAGTCAAAATAAATCTTACAAGCTCATTCTTGTTGTAATTGATTGTTTTTCAAAGTTTGTGTGGACTCGACCATTAAAGACGAAAACAGGTGAGGAAATTACTCGAACATTTTCGGATATTCTCGCTCATACTCGACGATGTCCGAAAAATTTACAAACAGACCAAGACACAGAATTTTTTAATTCCAAGTTTCAAAATCTCATGAAACAGCATAGTATTAATCACTATAATACCTTTAGTGTTAAAAAAGCAGCCATATGTGAACGTGTTATTCGTAACATTGAAGGAAAAACTTTACAAGTATTTCAGTCTTAATGGAACTTACAAATGGATTGATATCTTGCCTCAAATTACAAAAGAGTACAACAACACGAAACACAGCAAAATTCGACTTAGACCTATTGATGTTAATAAATCTAACGAAAATGAAATTTTACGAAAATATTATACTCACTTGAAAATTGCCGGTCCAAGAAAATTGAAAGTTGGTGACGTGGTTCGCATTAGTAAAAATAAACACATTTTCGATAAGGGATATAAACCGAATTGGACAACAGAACTGTTTAAAATTACTGAAATTAAAATAACGAATCCCACAACATACTTGATTGAAGATATGACTGGAGCGCCTATCAAAGGAGCATTCTACGAAGAAGAATTACAGAAAACAAAAAATAAAGACATATATTTAGTAGAGAAAGTACTGCGCAGACGTGGAAATAAGATGTATGTTCAATGGTTGGGATTCGATAGTAGCCATAATAGCTGGATTAACGTTAAAGATATCATTTAGAATCTACTTTTACATACGCCGCGTAGATATACACTAAATGAGTGGGGGTGACAAAAAGTATAAATTTCATAAATGCTGCAAGCTCATGCCAGTTGTTCCTGCCAGTTCATCAATATGAGTTCTCAAGATAGTGGTTATAGTTCATCAGACGATATGGTGGTAGCTGCTGATTCACCATCAGATGATATCAATTATTATGCTAACATAGACAGAGCTTTGGCGAGATTCGAAGAAGCAGCAAAAAATGAACCGTATTACTTACTAGAAGCATCCTTTCCGCTTGACAACTGTATAATCAAAGTTGGCCTTTCTCCAGCTCGCCATTTCTCACCAGCCATTATTTTGTGTCAGCACAACAAGTTTAATAAAATCAGTTTAAATACATCCGAGTGGACTGACATGACTGCGATGTTTATTCAAATTCTGAAAGATCAACCTACAAGTCCAGTAACATTCGAGTGTGGAGACTATTGTAAAATTAAACAAGTAGTGTATGATACAACTAAATTTATCGTTGTTGAAAAACATGGTGTTGAATACTATCTAGAAGAAGGTGACGTTAACCAAATCATAGAAGCGGATCGCAATCTGGTGTCTCATCGTGTATCGTTATTGGGCACTCTAAAATTTCATGCTTATTATACAAATGTTGTCGACATAATAAAATCAAACTTTTGCAGCAGAAGCAGTTTATATGGACCACTTGAAGCTTTAACTGCGTTTTGTGAAATTTCCTCAGACACTTTGTTAAGTAATGCTTTAAGAGAATATTTATATTATTATAAAATTAAAGTTGTAAATGATTTTATGTAATAATCAAAATAAATATATTTATGCAAAGATGTCTTTTATTTTCACGTCAAATGTCTCACAACGCTGTAAAAGATTGAGACTTAAAATTATAGGAAAACAATGTATATTTTTTTAAAGTTTTTTATTTTCTACTTATATTACAAATTGATGTTTAACAAAATTACAAATATTATTCTACATATTCATTTAAAGAATAGCTGATCCATTTTCCTGTGGAGATTGATAAAGCTATAAAAAATTGGTTATGTTTTCATTTATTAATTTTTGTTTTTACTCAATCATTGTGGTTTCATAATGACCCCAAGGTAAAGTGTCATGAGAATTTTGTTGCAAGTAACGTTTATCGTCATAGGGACTTAATGCAATTTTTTCTTGTGTTATTGTAAAAAGATCATGGGCGTAGGAACGAAACGTTGATTGGGAAACACTTTTAGTTGTAAATTCGTTTAAACACTTAACATAATCATCGAAAGTAATGTCATTTTTTACCGTTGAATATTTTACACCCTTAGATTTTTTTGTGACACCTAAATTATTTACAATTCTTTCAATACTAGCATCATCCATATTATTCTTGTATTTATCCCATAATGCCTTTCGATCCTCATCCGTCGTACTAATCTTAAACGAATACATTTTGGATCTAAGTCCGACAAAATGAGTCATAATGCGCCCGTTTGCCTCATCTTTCATCATTCCGAGAACTTTTTTATTGACTTGAGGTATTCCATAAATATTATTCTCAGAATAGTCTGATGTATCGAATTTAGATAAATTTGCTTTAATAACATCTCTGTAAACGTCATCACATTTTAATTCATAGATAAAACTGTCAGTGTCCCCATACATTAGCTTACAATTTTCAACTCCCATATATGGTAGCATAAAGTTATAATGAAAATCGTACATACACACTTTGGATATATCTAAAATTGACATGCCGATGTACAATGGTTTGTTGAAAATGAGCTCTGTTTTGTTAAGTTCAATCGCCATTAAATTTTCGTCAAACACGGTTCTATTATGAAATCGTGGACTAGCAATCAAATTTTTGGCTCCATATCTTCCATCCCATTTTGATACAAGTTTTACAATGCGATGTTTCCTAATGTTTTCCATCGTTTTACCGAAAATGGCGTTGTTGGCCAACTTAAAAAGATCTTTCTCAAATGCCGTTGTTGCTGCAGTTCGCAATTTTGTATTAAGATCGATATATGGCTTAAGCCAAGCGCTCTGTTTGAATTTCAACACTTTATGGATTTTTGTTAGTTTGAGTCCTGCATTCAGAGCTTGTTTTAGATTGCGATAATGCAAAGTGTACTCTTTTTTATGGTACAAGGTGGTCATAAGTTTTGGAAGCTTACTTCTTGGTGGCACACGATGTTCGCAACAAAACGGTAAATCTCGATGTAAGTCATGCAAGTGTTCTGGGTATTCCAAATCTACTTGTAGTATGTATCCTGTATCTCCATCGTCAGGAATAGACAAGACATCAATATTGGTATCGACCCACTCGAAACCCCCATATGGTAAGAATTGAGACATTGCCCAACCATACAAATTGTTGACATCTAAATATAGCACATATTTACTAGGCTTTGATGGATCATAATTATGCATGTATTTGTTATTTGCCTCAGAATACCGATTACTTACTTGACTTATACCACCTCGGATAGCTTTCTCAATAAACATGATTTTATCGATATCATTCAGCAGTTCAAGTTTACATCCAGTATATTTAAGCATTGCATCCCAAGAAAATCCCGGCATGGTATAGTACCATGCAGGATCAAGACTGTATGTACTTCGACATTTTTGTCGAAAATTTTCAAAAATGCAAGTCAGTAACATAATATCAGTTTTCATGTACAACATACTATATTCCAAAATATTTTTAATACCGAATGACTGCCAAACATTCTGAGCATGATGATACATATTTTTGGAGATGTGTTCACCCGATAATGAGCTGTAAAATTTATCAATTGATGGTAGTTGCGTTTCATTCAATTTATTGAAAGACTCAATATATTCGTATGGGAATATGCCTTTTCGTTTCAATAATTCCATTTGTTCGGGAGTGGTATTTGGAAATTCGCTAGCTAAATATCTTAAATCCTCAGGTTGCAATGTGGCAGCCAACTTGTCCAATGATGAATTTAAAAATCTCAGTGAATCAACGAACCTCAACTTAATACTGACCTCAGAATCGTATATTGTAAATGAAATATACTTTTCCTTATTTATTGGTAGTAAGCTGATACTACCATTTTTCGCAAGATCTCTAATCATCATATGCGAATCGTAACCGCTAAGATTATGAAAAAAAATTGGGACAACGAAAAGTTTTTTGAAATTTAAGTTACACACTTGGTGTGCGAATCCTCGAAAATCTCCGGTAAAATGATCATGATCACGAACAATTACATCCTTATCTGAAAACGTTTTTTCGCAAATGTGACAATTAGATGCATTAAAACTGGGTGTGACATTCATAGGTACAATATCTTTAATTTTTCCTTGCACAAATGCCGCCAACAACGTCATTTCCTTGGCAAACCACTCCATGCAATCTTCACCTGCGTAACTTCGGTAAAACGACAGAGATTCATCGTAAGAGCATTTTACGTAATAACCTGCACTAAAGGCTTTATGCTGCTGATACTTAATTGTTTTGCATTTTAATGGACTGTTTTTAACTTTGTTCAACATTGACTCAAAATCGGCATAGACTACAAAAGGAGTTGTTTGTTTATAAATATGATTTTTAAATTCAACATTCTGATATGATGGAAAAGAAACTTTACATTCATTAATTTTCTCACAGTATTTTGCATGATCATTTAATCTGTCAAAACTACTAAAATAATTCAAACACCTATCACATAAAAATTTTTTATTACGGTTCTTACTTAACTGCCTGGACATAAGTCGAGACATATCTTTAATCATGCAATAATGATACTTAATTTCTACAGATTCATCGTGAGCCATAGGTGCTTCGTAGTCATTCAATTTTGGAAAATATTTATCTTGTACAATCAATAAATTTACATGTTTAGTTAATTTGGTTTTGCATAGCCTTACCGGCGTTGTTACGTAAAATGTTCTCTCTTTAGCAACATTCATTTCTAACCCGTACACGTTTACAGAAATATTATTTAACTTTTCAAATTTTGAAATACCCTTTATAGTCATAGGTGTCTCTAGCCCATCGATATTTAAGACAGTCGCATAATGTGGATATGAAGATGTACGATCTGAACTGCATTTAGCTGGATAAATCGCTGAAACTATGCTCCAAAAAAAGCATGCTTCATCATCGTTTTTGATATTAATACATGCGTGCTTCTTTTGGATTTGTTCTGGTAGTCTAATGAACGACGAAGCTCCATTTCCCACTTCATATTTATTTATATTGACTTCTAAAGAAACTATTTTTTTCAAAGCCCACCCTGATCCCGTTTCTTCAAATTCCGATAGCTTAGACATTAATTTATCAACTATGTTTGTGTGAAACCATAAAACCAAGTCCGTTCCTGCGTCTATGGCTTCGTTTTTGGTATTAAAATATTTAAATTGGTTAATATCACCTCCTTGATTTGATTTTCTAATAAATTCTCCACATAATGTCATATTACATTTTATCATATTTAATTTTTTTAAAATGTTTTTAATTCGAATTCTAAATAACTTAAAACAATCTCCGAAAAATTGCATTAAATCTTTGTGTCCTAGATTAATAATTATACCTGTTCTGATTCTACTCTTGAATGCGGAATTTACATCTTCCCATTTAACCCGACGATGTTTAGTAATTCCACCACCCACGCGAAGACCGAAATTTTGAATTTCCGATTTAATTGTCTTTAAATGCCCCGCGTTTGTCTGTAGTTGCCGTAATTTAGCTAATTCCAAGTCCCCACACCGAATCGCTTTAGTAAACAAAGTCAAATGCCTTTTAATGTGATTTAACCAAATATTCGCTTCTCGCGGTGTATAATTTCGAAACAAAACATCACGCGCTTTAATTAAATGTTGTACAATGTCATTACTAAGATCACCAATGTTACTCATGATTAAGTAAAAAGCAATAAATCAATAAATGAAAAACTCACCAATATTTTTTTTATCCTCTAATTTTCTATTATTTCAAACGAGGCGGCTGGCTGCACCTTTCCAGTGGCAACGTTTCCTCGGAACACCAAGCTGTACTTTCCCTCGCTGAAATGTTCCAAATGCGGCCTGTAGAGTTCAACCACCCTTTGCGGCAAGAACGTCACCTCCTTTTCTAATTCAATAAGGATGGATTTCCCAAATTTCGTATCGACTTCTCTTGCCGCAATTATCTTCTGGGGTACTCCTACGGGTAGGCTGTTTAGCTTTCTAATTGGCTTGATTGTCTTCTCTGTAAGCAGAGAGGATGCATTAATCTTTTTTAGGTCCATCTGCAACAATATATATTTTCTTAATTTAACAGTAACATATCTTTGACTAGCAATTTCTTAATTTAACAGTGAAATATCTTTGAGTAGCAATATTATTTTACAAAAATTCTATCTATTATAATATGTATATTTTTTAATTTAACAATGAAATAGTTTTAACTAACAAAACTTTCATAGAAACAAAAAATTACAAATACCGCACTATTTACAAACATTTTTTTTTTTTTTTTTTTTTTTTTTTTTTTTAGAACGGAGAATATAACCAAGTAATTTGAATAAAATGTTTAAATCAGAAAAATTATTAAGAATTGGAAATTAGTAAAGATAATGATGAATTCTAAATGATATAAAAAAGGTTAAGTATTATAAAACTTACTTTTGTATATATAATTGCCGACACTTCACAAACACAGAACTTCTCCGAACGGTACTTTGTATAATTGCTGACGCTGCACAAAACACACAACTTGTCTGAAGGATGATCAGAATTGAACTAACGATATGTAGTGCATCTGCTCTTTATCTAACTGCCTCTCCCACGCTAAAACTATGTTGCGCAATATTTCGTAAGACTATTCATTTATGCATCACATGCCGGGCTTAATTATTAAATACAACGGATTATGCACCTGCTTCCTGCCTCCATGCGAATATATTTTATCTTACATTAAATAATCGAATTGGAATGTGCACGTGTTTCCGGCTATATATCGTGATCGCGTGAGACATTTTTAATAGCCGGCGTATCCGATGATGTCATTATTCTCAGTAGCATTCAACTGATCATGTAAAGTATAAATTGAAAAATAAACGAATTTTTGTTATTATGGTAATCGATAAAATATATACGAGGTAACTCGTAAAATATAAATTGAAAAAATTTAGAAGTTTTACGCTAATGGTTGTAGGTTTTAATTACAAAAAAATACGAGGAAAAATTGCTCTCTTTGTCTGTCATTCGTCTTCTTCTCTTTGTCAATTCATAGAACGCAGTCACCGACCAGCGATTGTACATCGTTCTCATTGGTTACGTTGGACGTGTAGCTTCGTTATTATTGGGGGGGCGTCTTTTCGGGAGGAATGGGGGGACTGGGAACGTCTTTTCGGGGGGAATGGGGGGGACTGGGGGCGTCTTTTCGTTAATATTGTGGTACGACTCCACCATTAGTCGATGCACGTCTTTCTCATTGGCCGTTGATGCACACCATTGGCCTCCAACGTCACGAGGATGTCCGCCATTGGTTGAGGACACGTTTCTGTGGCATCATTGGTCGAGAAAAACGTTCTAACGTCACGAGGAGGGTGTTACTATGACACCATTGGTCCCTCATCGCTATACCGCCATTTCTATGTTGTTTATTCAAATTCTAAGCTGTCATTGGTCGCTGGGGGTGTTGCTATTCCCACCACTGACGCTGCTATATTGCCATTGGTCAACGACACGTTCCGACGTCACGAGGACGTCCTCCATTGGCCAGCAGGCCATTGGGGGACGTTCCTATGCCACCATTGGTCTGCTATTCCCACCACTGACGCTGCTATGCTGTCATTGGTCGACGACACGTTCCGACGTCACGAGGAGGGCGTTACTATGCCACCATTGGCCTGATATTCCCACCACTGACGCTGCTATGCTGTCATTGGTCGACGACACGTTCCGACGTCACGAGGAGGGCGTTACTATGCCACCATTGGCCTGATATTCCCACCACTGACGCTGCTATGCTGTCATTGGTCAACGACACGTTCCGACGTCACGAGGAGGGCGTTACTATGTCACCATTGGTTCCTCATCGCTAGACCGCCATTTCTATGATGTTTATTCAAATTCTGAGCTGTCATTGGTCGCTGGGGGTGTTGCTATTCCCACCACTGACGCTGCTATGCTGCCATTGGTCGACGACACGTTCCGACGTCACGAGAACGTCCACCATTGGTCAGCAAGACATGGGGGGACGTTCCTACGCCACCATTGGCCGAGGGGCGTGGTCTAGAGACACGAGGTACGTTCCTACGTCACCATTGGTCGAGGGGCGTGGCCTCGAGACCCTAGGCACGTTCCTACGTCACGAGGGGGGCGTGGCCTTGGCCCATGAGGATACGTACGCTTGACGATCGACGTGTGACGTCACTTCCGCTCCAGAAGGAACCCTATCTATCTACTTATATGTAAAAGGGCAAAACTGACCGACAAGGGCATAAACATAAACGGAGAAAAGTTTAGCCATCTAAGGTTTGCAGATGATATTGTACTAATAGCTGATAGGATAGATGAGGCCAAAGAACTTTTAAATCAGCTCTATCTTTCCTCGCTAGAAGGGCGATTGAAAATAAATATATCTAAAACCCAGATGATGACAAATCTTGTAGTCAGCGAAGATATATGCATAGGAACAAGATCCATAGACCAGGTAATGGCCTATAAATACCTAGGTCATGGATCCGTATAGGAAAAGATAACCAAACTATTGAGCTTCTCCGTCTTATAAGACTGACTTGGACAGCCTTCGGCAAGCTGAATCATATTTTGGAATCGTCTGATATATCAATATGCCTTAAAATAAAAACCTTTTTCAGTGTGTTTTGCCAGTGTCGACTTACTTATATGACTTACTCTTTGTACTACATAAAAGAACTAATAAATCATTTAATCAGAAAACTCATATTTCCTGGTTAAATAAGACGTCTGCAAGACATCTAATTTATTTTACTGTTAACTAAATCCTAAAACTAACAGTAAAAATTATACTAACCCTTTTCCTTCTCATAAATTTTTCCCTTAACAGTAGCCAATATTACCAATATATTGTAAAATACTAGAAGAGCCCTAAAAATATACAACTAGATTACTATAAAAATGATAACTGCTTAATATTTTAATAAAATTTATATCCTCTAAGTAAGAAGTAATCTCCTACACTATTATATATTTATAAAGGGGATCAGAAGCCAAGAGGTCCAAGGGGAGTTTTTTAAATACTGAGTTAAGTTCAAAAATAAAAACGTATTATATATAAACATACATACACATCAGGCGCTTGGAAGAGTAAAAGTGAACTAGAAAAGTGAACGTTTCAAAAACAGTCTCATATTTTCCACAATCCTTTAAAGAATGCTTGTGTATATTATAAAAGCATGTTTTGCTCTTCATATTCCTAAAATTATGTAAGAAGTACCAATTCATTCAAGTCAGAAAGTGAACTACATAATCGTCTAGAAGAGCAAGGGCGAACCCACAGGCTTTTGTTGCGGTTTCGTTTAAGGTACGCCCTTTCTCCTCTGTAACCCTATCAACGAGCCAGTGTTTCTGTAGTTGGTGAGAGATAGTCTCAGATATATGCGTTGTTCTTGAGATTTGGGTACCAAAGTGTGCTTGTTGTAGTTTTAATTGCTCATATTTCAAGAAAAAACCGACGGTAAATTAGCCTTAAAAACGAAACTGTGGTTAAGCCTACGTTTTAAGAAATACAAAGAAAACTGTATCTGCATGCAAAATCAGACTGCCATGTAAGTGTCGTAAAATGTGTTTTGGAAAGTTGGGCATGAACAATATCAATAGGATTTTTAATAACTTTTGTTAAATCGGTAACTACGATAATCAAAATTACTACCTTTCAAAAGTGGTAAGTTGGAATGATTTTAAACAGTCTTTAATTATTGACTGAACTAGTAGGAAGCTTCGGATCATAGAATATAGTGTTTCAATAAATGGAGAAAAAAAATGTGTTTGTATATTAGCATCTATGGCATAAGCGAAAAAAGAGTTAGCGTTGTTTTAGACAAGCAGACCACCACGGGAATTGTAATGGGTGATAACAAAGGGAAGCTATGTTCAGGAAATAAAATGGTTGGATATAGAACACAGTAGGTTAGAGATCATATTGATTCACTTGTTACTGTTTCCAGTCACTATAACAGAGCCAAAAGTTTTTTTCGAAAATATGTGCCACCGGGTTCGTCAATTACTGGAGTATATGGAGCTTATATGGAATGACTAAGAAACACACATCCTGAAGAACAGCCTGTGATAAAAATCATACTATCGAAATATATTTATCAATGAAATCAATATAGGTGTTCAGCCTCCTTCTGTTGATGATGAAGTTAAACTTAATGGGTTAAAGACTAGTAGCCCGAGTTCTCTCAGAATAACTGAATTGGATACAAAACTGAAGGTTTATTTAGCAAAGAAAAAAGCTGCTCAGAATATGATGAATAGCTACGAAGGCAATCAGGATGAAAATACTGAAGTTGTATGTATTGATTTACAACAGGCATTAGCCACGCCTGCAACGTACAATAATACAAAAGCAAAATATAGACCTACAACTTTGTGAATGATGATCAAAAGATCAGAATGTGATCAAAAGTTTCAATTGAATTTAAGATCAAGGACTATAAGGTATTTTCTAAAAAACACTATATCCATTTCATTACACACGCTAAAAAAAGAACAAATTCCAATTTGTTAATACCACGAGGAACATGATTAAGAATTTCAGTATTTTTCAAAAAGCAGTAACTTAATCTCAAATGTTGAGAGCTAACTTCAAGGATGGCAGAATATTCGAATTTTCGAAAGATTTTAAGATGGGCTTTAAAATTCAAACGGATATTCCTACAATTATAGTATAATATAGTATAATATTGCTAAATATAATATAGTATAATATAGTATAATATTGCTAAAAATCCCAAAGAACAGCCTCGGAACTCGGATGGCTTCAACGGAAAACGACATAGGCAAAGAAAAAGGCTAACGAATTTTGGATGTTGGAACATACAAGGACTGAATACAAAAGAAGACCAAGTATTTAAAGAACTCAGTACATACCGAATTGACATCGCAGTACTCAGCGAAACAAAAAAGAAAGGACAGGGGAACCACTACAAAGACCATTATGCCGGGTCCAGACCAAGCAGACAAAACAAAAACATTCATGTTTCGCGACAAAGTGGCGACAAATCGAAAACATTTGATGAGACATTTCTGAAACAATTTTGTTTTGTTTGCAGATTTGAAAACTTTTTCAGGTCCCGTCTCAGGTCGGTAAAGATCAAAAGGTCTGTGTTTTGTCTGTGTTTTTGACGACAAGTTGTCGACGCAGTGTGGACGCGTGTGCGTGCCTAAACGAGTTAAGCAGTAGGAGAAATAGAATGTACAATTTTTATCAAAATCAAGTTTATTTTTCTGTTGTGTAGTGAATAAATAAATACTAGTGTATTTTTCTAAACATGTCGGGGGACAAAAAGTGGAATACACAAAATACATGCAAGTTAATAGAAATTTACAGGGAGCATCCGATATTATGGGACCCTAAAAATAAAGATTATAAAAATCGCTACAAGAAAGCCGATGCATTAAAGGAAATTTCTCTATCGCTAAATGTGCCACTAAATGATGTTGAAAAAAAAATAAAGAATGTTAACAACCAGTATGCTAGAGAAAGACGAAACTACAAGAAACTTAAAAAATCTGGGGCTGGGAAACTTTTCAGTTTAAAATGGTTTGGTTATGGTAGGAATCACCTGTTGCTAAAAATCTTAAAGTGATTGCTAAACGTTCTGTTACACTTATAGCATTTCTAAAGTTAGTATGTCTTTTTGCAACTGCAGGACCAACAAGACATATTAGATTCTCAAAATCTTCGGTGGACATTCTTAAAAAATTTTTGAAGCTTGATCGAATTTCACCACTTAGTCCAATATCATCTGCGTGCAGCTGAACTAACAATTTGTCTATCGAACAACTTTCTCGCATTTTTAGGCTTGGTCTAATCCAAAAACATTTGGGTTTTCGTTTAGCAACCTGGGATGATGATGAGAGCAAAAAAAAAACAACTTGCGGCTAGCAATAAATCTTCAGTTTCATTTTTTTCTTTATTAAAACGCCACATGGTTAACCAACACTAATCACAACAACAACGTCACCAACTGAATTTTGTTTTTATATTTTGTTGTTCTGGTGTGGACAGTTTGTCTCAATTTTGTTTTGTCTTTTGACGACAAATTTTGTCGCCGATTTATCGTGTTTTTGTTTCAGAATTGTGTTTTCGTTTTGTCTGCTTGGTCTGGACCCGGCATTATATATACTTCTGGAGCGGAGTAAAAAAATCAAAAAGAGCCAAAGCTAGAGTAGCGGTCGTGTTAAGAAAAAACATGGAAAAATGTATTACCAACTGGAACCTGATAGACGAAAGAATTATAACAGTAGATCTTACAACACAGGGGAGAGACATAAAAATAATTGGCATCTATGCACCCACGGACGACTCAGATACAAACACTAAAGACATGTTCTTCGACAAACTCTCAGAAGAGTTAAATAAAATAAAAAAAAGGCAAGAAATACTTCTGCTAGGGGACCTGAACGGAAGAGTAGGTAAAGCTCTTGACAACAAAATAATTGGACAACACGAAGAAGATGTAGTAAATGAGAACGGAACAAGATGGTTGGAGGTATGCGAACAACATTCGTTAAAAATACTGAATGGATTTTACAAACATAGAGACATAAATAAATATACATGGACTCTAAAGACAAGAAAACTGCAGTCAATTATAGACTATATAGTAGTTAAACAAGAGACATCTTTAAGACCCTACGATGTAAAAGTTTGGAGAGGGGCAGAATGTTAATCGGATAACCTACTAGTAAAGGCACCCGTGGAAATAAGATATATTAAACAAAATAAATCCCAAGAACAGACAAACAAAGAATCCACACGGCTCTATAACATAGAGAGCTTAAAAAATGAGTCCACAAGTTTTCTTTATAAACTACGGCTGGCACAAAAATTAGACGAAGAAATAAACGGAACAGTGGAAGAAATGTATGAGACTTTGAAAATCAAAATTCATGAAGCAGCATTAGAAGCTCTAGGTACGAAAGAAAAAGTAAAACGTAGAAATTATTGGTGGACAGAAGGTTTATTAGAACTGGTAGAAGAAAAGAAAAAACTGTATCTCAAATGGTTAGCGACATGAGATGAGGAAGACCGAAAGAACTATAACAGATACAAATATATAGTAAAAAAGGAAATTAAAAAAACAAAAACCATAACCTGGGACAACAAGTGTGCAGAAATAAGCTCAATGGTAGGAGGATCTAGGTCTTGACAAGCTTGTAAAACTATCAACAGTCTTAGAAAAAATACAAACAAAACAAAAAAAATAAACCCCATAGACATAGAAAGATGGAAAAATTATTATGAAAATCTATTAAATGAACAACGTACACAGTTTCTAGACACACAGATAGATAGAGTTGAAACGGGGTTAAATGAAGTGGCGATGATTACCGTAGAAGAAATAAAAAACGCATACAAAAAATGAAAAATAATAAAGCTCCTGGGCCGGGTGATTTACCTATCGAGTTATTCAAACATGCAACTGCAATAACATTAGAATGGCTTTGTAAAATGTTTAACAAGTGCCTATAAGGAGAAAGTATCCCAAGAGATTGGAAAGTCTCGTACATAAACTCCATCTACAAAAAGGGAAACAGG
Source organism: Diabrotica balteata (assembly GCA_918026665.1). Taxonomy (NCBI): domain Eukaryota; kingdom Metazoa; phylum Arthropoda; class Insecta; order Coleoptera; family Chrysomelidae; genus Diabrotica; species Diabrotica balteata. The sequence goes on from OU898280.1 coordinate 55,629,812, forward strand.
AATGACTGCAGTAATTACCGAGGTATCAGCATTACGTCATCCACTGGCAAACTGTATGAAAGAGTTCTGAAAGCCAGAATAGAAAAAGTAGCCACAGAAATCGAAGAACAAAGTGGATTCCGACCAGGGAGATCTTGTGTCGACAATGTATTTACTCTCAAACATCTAACGGAAAAGAGATTAGCAAGAGGACTAGAACTTTATGCCACTTTTATAGATCTCCGTAAAGCGTTTGACTCCGTACCACTGCAGAGACTATGGACAACATTGGAAAACTCAGGTATAAATGCAGTATATATAAATGCCGTGAAAAAGCTATATCAAGATAACCAAGCTTATATTAAGGTTGGAAACCAAATTTCTAAGGGTTTCACCCAAACAAAGGGTGTCAAACAGGGCTCTTGCCTCTCTCCAACCCTATTTAAAATATATCTTGGTAATGCTTTAAAATATTGGATGAGAAAATGCACCCCAATGGGCATATGGGTAAATGACACTCCTATATACACAATCCTCTTCGCAGACGACCAGGTAGTTCTTGTCGAGGACCTCGGCAAGATATGACGTACATGATAAACAAACTAATAGACGAATTCAAAAAATGGGGATTAGAGGTTAATACCGAAAAGACACAATACATGAATATAGGAGGCATCGGTCAAGACATGGAAACAGAAAGCGGATTAATTAAAAACGTTGATCAGTACGAATATCTCGGAGTTACACTAAGCGAAGACGGGAGAGATGACAAAGATATAACAAGAAAAATAGGAAAAGGAAAAAACATGATAAAAACACTACATCCGATCCTGTGGAATAAAACTTTAACTAAGAAAAGAAAGAAAAAATTATATCAGGCTATGATTCAGCCGGTGCTGACGTATGGGTCAGAAGTGTTGGTCTTTAACAAGAATATGTCACAAAAACTCCTCTCAACGGAAATGATGTACTGGAGAAGATGTTCCGGGTTAACTTTGTTTGACCACATAAGAAATGAAAACATAAGAGAGAGAATAAAAGTAAAGAACACAATAATGGATACGATAGCCGAAAAACAATTAAAATGGTATGGACACCTGAGACGGATGAACGAAGAAAGGATACCACGAAAGGTTTGGAACTGGAGACCTACAAAGAGAAATAAAAGGGAAAGGCCAAGAAAGAAATGAATATCCAATATTCATATAGAAATGGAAAATAGAGGTCTTCAAGAAGGAGACTGGGCCGATAAGAAATTATGGCGATTGGGATGCGAGAAGCGACAAAATTAAAGTTGCAAACACTCGCCATATATAAATATATATATATATATATATATATATATATATATATATATATATATATATATATATATATATATATACATATATATATATATGTATATATAAATATAAATATATATATATATATATATATATATGTATACATATATATATATATATATATATATATATATATATATTTATATATATATATATATATATATTATATATATATGTATACATATATATATATAATATATATATATATATATATATATATATATATATATATATATATATATATATATATATATATATATATATATATATTCCTACAATTGTCATACTCCAAAAGGGATGGAAGAAACTTAACGATGTAATAAATTTTAACTTAAATAGTATAGAACTTCCTCTCAAATACCAGGGTGCTCTCAAGCTTACAGAAGAAAAAATAAATGACTTATAATAAGGTTTAATTGAAGCATTATTTGTAAATTTTGCAAATTATTTTATTTCTACATACTGTGTTAATAAAACTATGTTTATTTATGTAAAATAAAATAAATTAAACCCCTTTTTCTTTTCATTTTATAACAAATTTGCAAATCTTACAAAATCCTCTTTTAATAACGATAGAGTTTTATGGGATTAAGCCACAATTGGTTGTATTGATAATTACATTTAAAAAAAGAATTTTTCTTCCTTTAAAAAATGTAATTATCATTACAGCCAATTGTGGCTAAATCCCAAAAACCTATGCTTTTTATCAAACATGCCACAAATAAATAGCTTCAGAACTTATCCTCTTTTAAGTTTTGTTAATAAAATAAAACTTGTTTGCCCTTAGTATTCTAATAAAATGTTTTTAAACTTTATACTCAGTTTTCCAGAAACGTATTTTTGCAGTTCACCTTTATGCTTCCAAGCTCCTGAAATATTTACTTGGTTGGAAAAAGATCCAAGCATAAAATAACAAATTTTAGTGTTGCAATCTGTCAATATGTTCTGCTACTACTTACCACATTTTGACAATTAGTTAGAGCTAAACGGGTTTAAGTAAACTTGTATCCCATTGCCACCAAGGAAACTGTTATATTTATTTCTTTACTATTTAATTACTTACTACGATTATCACTAACAGTGATTTTAATGAAATTGTAAAAAATAGTTACTGAACTGGGTTTTAAATTTCATGTCTACTTCAGAAGTAATAGATCTATTACTTAATGAAATTTTTTTATATTTTAACTAAAAATTAATATACAAGTTTTTAAATACAATTTTTTAACAATATGGTAACACAAGGGTCAATAACATAATCATAAAGAACATACATTTGTATAAAATTACTCTTTTTGAAATCCTCCAAAAATGCACTATCAGATATTGTAAAAAAGACAAAAGAGTGTTAAAATAGTTATAAAACTCCATAATAAGCATGTATAAAAGTGTTTTTTCTGAAAACTACAAATAATAATCGCAATTAATAATAATCTTGGAGGCAATTTGGTTTTTGTAAAGGAAAAGCACGATTGATGCAATCATGAGTGTACTCGAAGCATTGAGCAACAGAGGAGATGAACCTCGCTGGGCGGCCCTGCTGTTGTTTGATGTTACGAATGCATTCAATAAGCTGCAGTGGAACGAAGTTATGAAGGCAATGGCGGACAAAGAAAATCCTGGTTACCTGATGAATGTGGTGGCGGAGAATCTGTCCGAGAGAAGGATTATGGTGGAAAAGGACACGATCGTGGACGTGACGGCCGGAGTAACCCTGGGATCTGTATTGGGCCCGTCGCTGTGGAACCTGGCATATGACGTGGTTATGCACTGTGAAAATGAAGAGGGTACAACCTCGTATCTCGTAGACACCATGGTCTTCATTAGGGATTTGGTCTTTTACGGATCTGACGAGATTGGACAACTTGGAGTGAGTAGTAAAGATGGTTTTGATGTTTAGAGGAAGAAGAGTTCTACTGATTTTGTCAGTGACACCTTATAATAAAAGGTAGAAAGATTTTGGTTTGATCCGGCGGCAAGGTTTCTTTTTTAGATGGAATGGGTTTTAGATGTTTTTAAATGATCTTTAATGCTAAAATCAAGAATCATTCGTGAAGCCATCGAAATCGAAAAACGGCCTAACAGCTTAAATACGCGCGACGACGATTGCCGCTAACATGGCGACCCCTACTTTAGCGACCTCCCGCCCATACCGTTCATGCCACGTCAGTTCAGACCACGTCAGCCCATACAATTCCCGCGCGTACAGCGAGTATAAAAGCAGCGTCACAGGGTAAGACCGGTTGTCACTCAACACTGAGGAGTAGGCAGATTGAGACCTCAGTGCCGAGAGACAGTTCTTGTATTTATAATACAGAACATGATACTGGTACGTTTCTAGTGAGGGGAGTATGCAGATTGAGACCCCGAACTCGAACCGAACCTTATCCCTCGTGATAATGGCTCCAAAATGGGAGCCGAAACGTCGAGCAATAAATTCTCAACGCGGCTCTTCCCCAGAACCTAGTGATTTTAATTCATCTGACCGCGGAAATCTATCCGAACATGTATCAAGTACTGAACCTTATTGAACTCCATTATTTTGCCCGAATGTCGTTAAAATTTCTCCATTTGTTTTCACTTTGAACGTTCTTTGTTGTAAAAAGTTTTTTATGAAGGAGTAAATATTTCATGTTATCTTGTATTGACGAAACTTTTCAAGAATGGCTTGGCGTGAGATAGTATCGAAAGCTTCTTCTATGTATATCAAAGACAGTAGCGGTCAGATCCTGTTTGTTTGAAATAGCGGAAGCTATTTGTGTTTGTAATAGCACTAAATTGTCTAGGGTTGAAGGGTGACGTCTTCAACCGGATTGCGCTGAGTCAATTATTGCATATTTTTCGAGACGCTATGTTAATCTTGAAATAATCATTTTCTTAAACAGTAGTTTATATAATGAACAGGTTAGAGAGATATGTCTGTATGATTTTGTTAGGTTTGAGGATAGATCAGATTTTTTTATTCGTATGATAGTTGATTCATGCCACAGTTTTGGTAATTGCTGAGTATGCCATATCTTGTTATAAAGATTCAGCAGTGTTGCGAGGCTGGAATGAGATAAATTTTCGATGAATATAATTGGAATATTGTCTGGTCCAGCGACGGAGTTCGTACAAAAGGATAGTGCAAGTGCTAATTCTTCTTGAGAAAAAGGAAGGTTAATAGCATCAATGTCGTGTCTACTAATTTGTGGAACAAGAGGAATTTGTATATTCCGATCATTTGGACTTTCAATCTGTTTGACTTCAGACCTAAATTTCCATGGAAAACTTTCAGCCATGATTTGAGTAACTGTTTTATTATCTGTTATAACTTTTACATTTAGTAATATTGCTGAAATTTTTGGAGGAATTTTATGACCTTTAATTTGTCTTATTTTTATCCAAACTTGAGATGCTGGAGTATAATTAGTAATTATAGAGACAAAATTTTGCCAGGAATCTTTTTAGTTTTTTTAAGGACATATTTCGCTTTGACTCTTAGCTTTTTAAAATAGATTAGGTTTTCTTGAGTTCTTCTTTTTAGATATTTGTTGAGGGCCATTTTGCATTGACGTACAGTTAGTTCACATTCTGAACTCCACCATGGTACTGCTTTTTTAGACGGGAATATTGTTTTTTTTTTACATGATTTTCTGCAGACCTAATAATGTAGTTATTAAAGAGAGTTATTGCTTCGTCTATATCTTCAGATTGTGGAAGTAATAAAATATGATCTTCGGCGCTAGTTTGAAAATTATTTCAGTCCGCTTTAGCGATATTCCATTTAGTAATGGTGCAAAAATTTTAATTGCTATTTGTTATGACTATCGGAAAGTGGTTACTATCATATAAGCTATCTAAAGTATATCATGAGAGTAAATCTGCAGACTTGGGATTACATATGCTTAGATAGATTGAAGAGAAAGTTCCTAAGGCGATGTTAAAATATGTACTGGCTCCACTATTCATCAGACAAGTATTATTGCAACTCAATACGGTCTCTACGGTTTTTCCTCTACCAAATGTTTTCTTTAAGCCCCACATAGTATTATGGGCGTTAAAGTCTCCAACTAGTATAAAAGGACTGGGAAGTTGTCGAATTAAGTCATCTAACTCGGTTTCTGTTAAGTTATAATTAGGTGGAATATATAAACTCCATATGGTTATTTGGTCGGGACACCAGACAGTTATTGCTATGACCTCCAAATTGGTGCTTAGGATATTTGTATAGAAAATAAATCATTAGACACGAAGATAAATGTTCCCCTACTTGCTCTTGTAAACATAGACCAAAGGAAATGGTAACCTTCAAAATTTTTAAGTTCACGTCTATGTGTTTCCTTAAAATTGGTTTAAGGCAGATAATATCTGCTTTTGTATTATTGATTAATTGTTGTAAGCGTTCTAGCCGAGGGTAAAACCTATCACAGTTCCACTGCACTAACGTGAAAGTAAAATATTTTTAACATTGAGAACGTTGAGAGATCAGAGAAGAGTCGGTTGGATAATCTTCATTATTATTTGTAGATTCGATGTTGTGCTATCAATTTCTGAATTGTCGAAGTTAAGTTGCTGTTTAATTTTCTTAGAAATCCTTGTAAATCTATTTCTAATTTTAATATCTTCCAGTAAAGGGTATATTCTAAACATGTCGTCGAGTAGTGATCGAACATTTTGAGTGAACTGCTATGCTTTATGTAGAGGGTTATTACTACCGAATGAGTTTTCCAGAAAGGCAAGAAAATTTTCAACCGGTAAGGAGAATAAGTTTGGGTTTTCTTTATATAGATTATTAATGATTGTGAGAACAGAAAAGGCGGTTAATTTATACTCATCAGGTGCGACTTTCTTGGATTTTTTAGTTTTATGCATTTTAGGCACGTTTGCATCCTGTGAAGGCATTTTTATGTCTTTGATGGGTAAGCTAGTAGATTTGGATGTTTGTTGGGACGTAGAATCGCTGAAGTCAGAGCGAGTTCGTTTCTGACCAGTGGTAGGAGAAGGAAATTCATTGTTTGCGGCAATAGAAGTGGTGTATATATCGACACTTTCTATCTGTTGTCTGGGCACCGAATTTTGTGTTGTGCTTGGTCGTGCCGTATAGTTTAATATTGGGGTAGCAGGGATGGGTTTAGCTGGGGACGTTTGTTCATTTGGGAGAGGATTGCTAGGGTTATTTTGACAGTTATTTGCTGTATGTTCATGTTTTTTGCATAAAAACATACCATTTTGTCAGTAGAGAGAAATATTCTGTATTAATTATTGTCGAATGGAATTATTAATGACGTTTCGATTTCGAGGCTATCTGTAGTTGGAGTAACGTATAACTGTCTTCTGAATCTCATAATATGCGTAAATTTATCACAGGGGATTCCAGCCTTGATATGTGACACTGGTGAAGCTAGTTGAAGACCTAGATCTTGAAGGTGTTTTTCTATAATTTCATGAGGTACTAATGGACAGACGTTAGAGATTATTAGTCTCTTGGCTGAGGTTACCAGTCTTCTTACGGGTAGTTCTACATAGTTGATTGTAATCGTAAGATTTTCTGTTAAAATATGTTCGGCGAGTTCTGAATTTGTTAAGTAGATGCACATCCTTACTCTTACAGACTCCGTGTCTTTACAACCCTTCGTGGATTCTAGCCGACTCGGCACCATGTCTCTGTGCCACTGTTTTCTGTCTTGAGCAACCTCCATCCAATTTTCCACGCCCATAGTGCTTAGGTCTCCTGCTATATTATCTCGCTACCGGAGACGAGAACGTCCGCGTGGTCTCCTTCCAGTTGGGACTTCTTCCCACACCAGTCTTACTGTTCGTTCGTCAGAATGTCTTCTGAGGTGTCCTGCCCATTGAAATCTTCTGGACTTTATTTCTTGTATGGTATTCGCGTCTGGGTAAAGTTAATCGAGCTCTTTGTTAGTCCTTATCCTTATATTGTCCTGATGCTTCATCCAGCACAGGACCAAAGATTTTTCCTTAGGATTTTTCTTTCCCAAACACATAGTCTCTCTTCGTTTGCCTTTGTTATCGTCCACGTTTTGCTTCTATACATCACGACGGGTCGTATGATTGTTTTATATACCTGTATCTTCGTACGTAGTGTTAGTTGTTTCAATTTTCTAAGGTTTTGGAGGGCAAAAAGACATCTGTTGCCAACCTGAATCCTGTTATTTATTTCTTGTCATCCGTTTTTGTCTTCAGTTATTTTTGTTCCAAGATACTTGAATTCTCTATTAAAGTTAAAGTTTAAAGCAAAAAGCTTTTAATGTTTAAAAGTTAAAGTCATCGATGGTGATGTTCTGACCGATTCTGTCTCTGCTTTGGTTATTGCGGCTCATATACATATATTTTGTCTTGTTTTCGTTAATTTGGATCCCCATCTTCTCTGCTTCCTTCTCTAACCTTACGAAAGCCTCCTTAGTCCTTAATCGTATGTTTCCTATTAGATCGGTATCGTCTGCAAATGCCAGTAGTAAGTTTAGTCCTTCTCGATGAAATACTGTATTCGGCTTTTCGATTCTTGAACTTCTGATTATGTGCTCCAGAGTTAAGTTAAAGAGTTGTGATGAAAGTGCATCTCCCTGTTTTAGTCCATTGTTTATTTCAAATGTCTCCGAGTATTGTTGTCCAACTCTCACCTTACATCGTAACCATTCCATACACATCCGTATCAACCTGACTAGTTTTTTTTGCTAAGTTTCTACATCGCTGTCTACATTCTGTCCCTGCATACTCTATCAAATGCTTGTTTAAAATCTATAAATATCTGATGAAGCTTACGATCAAACTCCCAGCATTTACCATTATCTGTTTAATTGTGAATATCTGGTCAATAGTAGAGCGGCCCTGTCTAAATCCGCATTGATAATCTCCAACGATTTCTTCTGTGTATGTTTCGCTTCTTTCTAGCAGGATGTTTGCAAGGATTTTGTAGGTGGTGTTTAGGAGTGTTATTCCCCTGTAGTTAATATATCACTTTTTTCCTTTCGAGCTTTGAATTATTGAGGCGAAGCATAAGTTTTTGGGCGTAACAATGTTATCTATGGCTTTGACGTAGTGGAGTAGCTTGGTTCAGCATGTATTAATATTGCTTGATCTTTTTTGGGATATTTCGGTTTGGGTTTTGACATAGTAGCAGTTGCATATGAATTTGGATTATTACTGATGATGTTTCCAGACATGGTGTTGCTAACTGTAAGAGAACATTCATTAAAGTTGTTACTCATGTAGTCAAAAGTAACTATTTTTGGTTTTATTGTATTAAAGTTTCGAGTGATAGGCAGCAACTGTAACGCATATCTGTATTACTGGTTTCCTGTCTAAAATTTCGACGAGCCAGTCCTTGATAGGACTGACTTATTTCGAATATGGCAAAAAATGTCAACACAGCTGAATATTTTGGTTAGAAAAGTATTAATAAACAATTTCTTACTGAAAAATATTACAGCTTTTGACGTTAAAAACTCTACACAACAATTACTAATCACTTTTTGATGGTAACATACTTTTAAAAACTGGTATTTACTGTGGTAAACGGCAAAGTTTTACACTGCTTTACAGAGCGGTATGTACCTACTCGTTCGAATCAATTTGACAACTCATATTTTTATATTTAAATAGTATATTTCTTCATTTTATTGTTTAGTTCGACGATGTAACTCTCTTATTTATACATCGATAATTAAAGCATGCTTTAGTTGAAATAATATTGATAGTCTTTTGTACAACTGTAGGTAATTATTGTGTGCGTATATATTTCAGTGCAATGACTCTTAAATCTGGTTCTGATGCGCTGCTCGGGACAAACCGGCAACGTCGGCCCTTCTCCAGTAAGAAATACATTGTGTATGTTACCTGCACAGAATACTAATCACAACAAGAAGCGAAACGGAGGGCTTTTTCGCAATCCAAATTTCTTTGCGCATGTGCGAAATCGGCCATAGTGTTAGTAGTGTTGTTTGTTTATATATTGAGAAGTGTTATTGTATTGTATTGAGAAGTTATTTAGTTAGAATAGTTATTTAGTTAGTTAGTTAGTTATTTAGTTAGTTAGTTAATTTAATACATTTGTGTAATAAACTTATTGTGATGGCTGCACGAAAGGATTTTATTGTGTTGTTCGTGGGTGCCCATCGAAAACTGGGGAAGGAATTAGTCTCTTTTCAATACCGACTGATCGTAGCAGGTAAACAAATTAAATTTTAAATTCAAACATATTACAAATGTTGTCTGAATGTTTATATTTTAGTTAAATACACTTTTTTTAGAGCTGAATTATGGCTGAAAGCGGCCAATAGGTATGATCTGCTTTCCAAGAGTGCTGAATTGCATACTAATTATAGAATGTGCGAGAAACGTTTTGAACCGGTGTACATGTACAAAGGAAACACACGGAAGTATTTATTTCAACAAGCACATCCAACGATTTTCTCACACAGCCAATATTCAAAACGCACAGACGAACCATTAAAGAAAGTCATAAGGCTGGAAGGTAGATACTTTTTATTTATTCACAATTATAGTGCTTTATTATAAAAGTCACAGTATCTACTTACAACTATATACAAAGTTGTTTGTTGTTTTTCATAATATAAACAAGATCTGGAATTGTGAAATTTAATGATCTTTTATCAGCCTTATTAAGAACATAATATATCTTATGGTTACATACTGAGTAATATTTATGTCCTGGTTTTAGGTACCACTGAAACCTATAATGTACAGGAAGTAATTAATAGTCCAACTGATAAAAACCATAATACTATACCTGATACTTTGATGGAAGAGTTTCTGGTAACAGGTAATTTTATTTATTGCTACAACTGTATTATGCATTCAACTAATCACTAATAAGCATTAACATATCTACTTTGAACGTTTATATGTTATTTGGTTATTAAATATATTTTTATATTTCAGATGTTAATAATCAGGAAGTGTCTAGCCCACCTAGGCCCCATACTCCAGCTCCATTTTTCACAGCTGCAACACAAACCCCCTCCAAGTTGTCGGGAGGTACACCAAGAAAAAGGAAACTTAGATTGAAAATAAAAAAATTGCATGCAAGTGCAAAGAAAGCATATGCGTCTTCCAAACAGAAGGAAGATAATAAATCTTTAAAAAAAATTTTTCAAATGTGTGACAAATTTTTAAACAAATCCCTAGCACAAATAGTGAAAGCTCAAGCAATTTTAAAAACTAAATGTCCAAAAAGTTAAAAGTGAACACAATGTTAGATCAGGACAAGCACTGTAGTATTTGTATTGATGAAATGTCTATTAAAAGTAATTTATTTTTTGATACAGGTCGTGATGAGATTGTTGGTCTATATGATATAGGAAATGGGAAAAAGGAATCAATAATTGCACAAAATGTACTTGTGATAATGGTTAGAGGCTTATATTCAAATTGGAAACAACAACTAGCACATTTCTTTGTAAACACTACCTTTGAAGCAAATCATCTTCTTCCTATTATAAAAGAATGTATTTCTAAACTATTTCAATCAGGTTTATATGTGAATTGTCTTGTTACTGATATGGGATCGAATTTTCTAAAATTGAGTAAATTACTGGGGATTTCTCCAAACAACTCAGAATTTGATGTCAATGGACAAAAAATTATTTATATATTTGATCCATGTCATTTAATTAAAGCCACTAGAAATAACTTAATTAATAATGTTTTTTATTTTGATGATAAAAAAACATCTTGGTCATTTATAGAAACTTTTTATCATGAAGATAAAAAGCAGTTCTATAAGTGTGCACCAAAACTAACACACTCCCATATATATCCTACATCTTTTGAAACAATGCGAGTAAAACTAGCATCTCAAATTTTAAGTAACACAAGCTTGAGTAACAACACATAAGCTTGAGATTTCACAATTTATTAGGAAATTTGTCACATAATTTTTTAAACTGTTCTAATTCTTGTTTTGAGTCGTTTTGTTTTTTATATGTGTTTGTATTTAAAAGTTTCCAGTTTAAAAACCTTATTTAACATTTCAGCTTAAACCTGGTCCGACTCTAATGTACTTTCTTTTAACCTGGATAAAACAGTAGCATTATCCTATCAAGGAGCTCTTCAACTCGTAACAGCCAGATCAGTACCGCTGATTCTATAAAATTTCTTGGTATTTTTTGAGACAGCAACGTTAAACGGTCCCTTCATATCGATTTGTTAAGTAACAAACTAGCCTCAGCCTGCTATGCAATAAGATCTGTTTCGAAGGCGATCAATTTAGAATCTTCCAAAATTGCATATTTTTCTTTCTTCGAGTCTCATCTTCGATGTGGTCTTCCTTTTGGGGGTTCTGGTACAGCTGCCCAATCCGTTGATATTATTAAATAAAAAAAGTAATAAAGTATCTGTTTGGCCTCAGAAGAACAACACATTGCAGAGTCTACTTCAAAGATCACGGGATTTTACTTCCTTCTTTATATATTTTAGAAACTGTTTGCTTAGTTCGTAAATACCTACATGTCTTTCCAGCAAGACCTTATCATGACTACTAAACGAAAATTCAACCTTTGATGTTTATTAACCGATGCCGTTCACAGTTAGTAAACAAATCTATATTATATTCTGCAAAAAAAACCCTTTTACGACATAAATCTGCAACATCGTTCCCGAAGTTTCGTAAAATGATAAAAGCCTATCTATTTGAAAGACCATTTTATTCAGTAGAAGAGTTTCTTAATTAATAATTAAGAAATTACAATATCTTAATGTACAGTTCCATGGTTCTTTACCCGTGGGTCATCATTACCCAAAGTAGCTTAAACTTATTAGTTCCTACGGTTGATTATGCAATTTGTTATTGTCTTTTTCCTCTGAGTCTTTGTAAGCTTCGTCCATAAAATTGTAAAATTTTCAATGACAATAAAGCATATATTTCTATTCTATTCCCATCCGGGTTATATTTATCCATGCTTATAATGGTCTTTTAGAATGGGGCGGAATAAGGAATATTTACTTGCATTCTATAAACATTCAGAAATGCTTAATTAGATTTTTATGAAAAAGATTAAGATATTATAGCAAACTGTTCTACAACGAGAATAAATTTTTAACTGTACGTAAATTGTCCTCTTACAAAGCCCTTATACACATACATGAAATAAAAAAGGATACTATTATACATTAGCAATCATGAGCATCAAACTAGATATATAAGGAATAATGCAAATTTATGCAAATGTAATAAATCCATACTCCAGAAATATGTTCCCCATAGGGCCCAAATGATACAATTGTCTACCGGAGAATTTAAAACAAATTAAGAGTTATAAAAAACATAGATATCAGTATAAAACTAAACAATGGATTGGAAACAAAATAACACAATTCTTCGAAGAGCAGATTAATTGATCATAGTAATAAATAAAAATATCGAAATATACCTTGTTTACCAACTACAATATTTCTTGAATTTATTGACATATTTATGTCACATGCTATATTTAAATGAATGTATTTTTGTAAGTGCGCATATGTAACTGTTTATATTAATACATTTGTTAAATATTTGCTTTTTTGCACATATATTTTTTAAGTATCACACACAAGGGGTGCTACTTTTATGGTAGCTCTATTTCAGTGATTTTTCGTATTTAGTTAGTGTTAAGTATGCTTATTTTTTGTAAATCTATATTATAATCTAAGCTTCCTAAATAAACATTATTATTAGTATTAATTACAATAAATTTCTATTATTATTATTGTGTTTTATTACAATTTTTTACCCCTCCCTACTACAAATGTGATATATCCAGGCGAATTGAATGTAGTAATGTACAACCAGAAGTTTCAGAGACCTCAGATGCACAGAAAGAGAAATCGAAGAGGTATACGTGTATATTAATTACAATAAATTTTTATTATTCTGTTTTATTACAACTTTTTACCCTTTCCTACCATAAATTTACTACAATACAACCAGAAGTTTCAGAGACCTCAGATGCATAGAAAGAAATCTAAGGTCATTTTGTATACAGTCATTCTAGCCGCAGCTGCAGAGTGTTGGAGGTTAATAGATATTCACATTCAAAGAAATTCCTCAACAGGAAACAAAAAAGTCAGCAACTTAAGACAAAGTTAATAGAAATTTCAAAAGTATAATTATGTATTGATAAGTAAAAAAGTCTTGAGTCAAAATATAGATTTTGAGTGATGAAGTGTTTTATTAACCTTAAAAAAACGATAAAAAGTAATAGAAATCAAGCTTTTCATCTCTATTAAAATTAACTCTCAAATTCAATCGGTTTTTTAACGTACTAAAATACTTTTAGTACGTTAATTTGTTTGTTAAAAAAAAACAAATCGATATTTTTGACTTAACAACTTTTTAATTATCAGTTTAGAATTGATATATAAGTTGTATTAAATTTTACAGAAAAAATAAATTCATACAAAACAGATTACTTAAAAATGATTACTTCATTTCTCAGTGTAACTATCATTTACTACAGTTTTGAACGACTTCCTCACCACTTTTCTTCGTGTAATCAAATGTAGGTTCATTGCTACTGTCACTCTGAATTTCTGTCCTCCCAACATCAAAGGTTCCGACAAAGCTTTCGCTTCTGGTTGTGATTAGTGTTCTGTGTTACCTGCATTGTATTTTAAATGTGGCTTCTACTATATTTTACTATAAAAACAAAATTCAAACGAGGATGAAAATCATAACAACAACTCAAGAGGCTTTTATGTCAACAAATTCATATAAAGAAACTGATAAGCAACGTTGAAAGAAAGCTTTTTAATGAATCTCTGGTACAGAAAATGTGAAATTAAGAAAGAAACTTTTAAGCGATGTTTATGAAGGTCAGGTATTTCGTGAAAGAAATTTAAAAAATGAAATAGGGCTGAGCATGTCACGTAGACAGATATGCTGATAACATTTGTATACGGAGAATCCCAGAATAGAGACCAAGGGGACGACAAGAAACATGGGAAGATCTCGAAAGAGTTGGAAAGATGACGTAGGAGTAGTGGCAGCAAACAGTGAATTAAATTGGCGTTAGATAGAAAAATATGAAGCGAGTGGGACAGACCTACATTTAGAAAAGGATGGCAAATGGCTGATAAAGGGAGATACATTCTTATACTGAGCTTCTTACTCAAACTAGAATTTTCCAGAATACTCAGTCAGTCGCGGCCAACCGATTTACTTCTACAAATTGTTATAAGTATGTGATGAATCCGACCGTTATTTGATGGAAGTGCATTTCGGCAGAGTGCCTTTTTCAAGGGGGTTATTATATAAATTGTTAAGTTTTTTGTATGTTTCGTATGCGATTAAAAATACTCTTTAGTTTTAGAGTGAAAAATGTAGTCCATTAATATTTAAATAGGCAGTAGTCGATTGTAATACGTTATATACTTTTTGTTGTCTACTTAACAATGTTACGAATCTTAAATCTAGTTATAAAGACCTAATAATAAAAACTAAAATATTGTGTTATTTGCACTAGAACGATAATCTAGAAATTCAAAAACCTATGATTTTTTAAGAGTTTTTATATAATTTTAAACAGGTGCCTAAATAATAATATTTTTAAGGTACTTATAATATTTTGGGCACCTTTCGAGGGTACTTGTATTTTTAAATTAGATAAGAGTAAATACTTACAAACAAATTATATCATACACACTCATTTCCAATTTTATTTTTTGGCAAGTTACATCTTCAACTTGTGCTCTTAATTGAAATTGCTCTATATCTTGATTAACTAGGGTGGATGAATAAGAGTAGAGTTTTGATTCATCTTCTATAAACCTTTTAGGTATACATAGCGTTCTGTATATAAAATTTCGGTCAAATCTGCTTACGTCTAAACTGAAATTCTAAAAATAATATTTTACATTTATTTATACCACAATTATTGCTTATACTAATTTTAATGCTAAGAAATGTTAGATTAATTTCAGACTATTTTTTATATTGTATTTTACGGATTGTGTTCCATGAATAAAACATGAATGCTGTCTAACAATTTAAATTATAAACTATATATTAATAAAAATCTTAAATATGTTGCCAGTGTGAGTCCATTTCAAATAGGTAAAAAGAACTACAAATCAGACTTACTCACAATTAATTTATTCTACCACCAACGACCGGTTTCGCAAACTATAATTTGCTATGCATCTTCAGGTCAACGGTATATGGTAAAATAAATGCTCAAAATATAGTAACCCGTATTAGGGAGCTATCTAGTACAGAATCTGTAGCAATTATGCCAATATTATAATGTGTGTGTGATTTATAAATATAAATTTATATTAATAATATAAAAAAAATTACATTAAAAATGATTACCTCTTTCGAGGCTGACGGGACGTATGTTGTAGCGTTTACGCTACTGATTTGTGCAATATTATCAGAGTTAAAAATTGTATTAATAAAACAACTCACGAAATTTTTTATGATCCGCCCACGATCGATTTTAAAACGACATTTTTCCGCACACGCGCAAGGATCACTTGGAAGGAAAGTTAATCGAGTTTATACGAGAACGATCAGTTTTGGTCAGAACTCGTATACGCAGACACGCCAACCGGTGAGTTTTTCTCACGTTCAAAGTGACGGAATTGGGGCAAATAAAATCGAGGACAAAAAAAAATATACAATTCAATAATAATAATAAGTAATTTTTTTTAATAAAATCAAGATTCATTTATAAGAGTTCCACATAAAAAGGAAGATTTTTTTGGCGTGCTGCGGCTCCATGTAAGTAAATAATTTCATACGTATTATCTCTTTATCATATAATTAAATTTATCATTGCAGTTTAGTATTTCTTTAGAGATTTATTTTTGAGTTCCAAAATAATTTAAATTTAAAATTTCCTTCATTCACTCGGAAAGAACATAAGGTCATTTTTTATATAGTCAAACTTAAATTCTGTTTTAGTCCACGCCGTATCATTAGGGTTTTTTTGTTTTCTTCTTTTTCTCTAACTTTTTTTGGTGGAATATAATAGGCTCTACAATTATTGAACAGCCTCCTGTATTCTGCGCATGTTCATTTTATGGCGCAAGCCTGTCATGTCTACGAAGTAACTTCAGAAATTTTGACATGTTGACCTAACCTAATGTTTTGATGTTTTGTTTTGGTGCAGTCAATCCATGCTGCTACACCTATTAAATTACATAGAAATTAAATCTGATAATTCTTTTAGATTCCGTCACTTGAAAGTATTCTCTTAAGAATATCCCCTCAAGGATATTAGTAACAGAATTTATTAAATAGTTAGCAACTCTCAATGGATTTTGCCGTCACTCCGAGCAGATAGACCAGTGACTGGTTTTGTGCCCAGATTCCCCTGGGATTTGTCCTTTACAGCAACAAACTGATTTAGCCGTGCCAAGAGGAGTTTTCCTATGGACTGATAGTGCTGTAAAGATAAGTTGTTTGACTGTCTAACCTTTTTGTTACTTTCTATTTAGTAGTGTACACTTTTCACATGCATATGGTCAGGTGAATACATTTTTTATATAATATAATTCTAAAATATTGGGGAGGGAAAATACATTTCATATTTTTATTAGGTTTTTGAAATAGTATATAAAGAGTCTGACCAAACTCACTTTTTGATATATATTTTTTAATACAATACATTTTGTTATAATACAATTTTTATATTGGGGCGGGAAATAAATTTCATGTGGTTTTTAAAACATTATATAAGGAATATGTAACAACTCACTTTTTATCTATGATATAAATGGTACTAGATTTATCAATTTTGATATCTTTACCATACTGTCACTTGTATCTCATTCTAGTAGAACTAAGTTAAATTAAATTACTTAACTTTTAGTGTTAAGGCTTTGGCTACCATACGGACTATTCTAGGTTTTTACTAATATTTCACACTTTATTTGGCCAGTGGTAGTGACTATTCGCTTGTTGAGGAGCTATTCGGTCGTATTGTATCTTTACACACCCACTACCACTGTTATTTAGTTTTTGCATTATATGTAAATTGTTAATACATATATATCTATATACACATTTTTATAAATATATTTATTGTTACTATTTTGAGTTTTATTTCAGTTTCTACTAACCAGTATATAATATAGCAAGAAAAGATTAGTATTTAGTATTTTGTATTTCAGGTTATTATCTCCAGAATCATTTGTTTCCAGTCATTTGTTACTTCAAAATCTCAACTATCGTTGAGTTGGCGCCCTTCTTCTTCTCTTCTTATCGTCCTTTTTCTATAAATTTATTCCCAGTGACCTTCTTTAGTTGTATCACATTTGATATTAACAGGTCTCATTTCGTTTCTTGTCTCATTAGCTCATTATCCTTGCTATCTGCTTTATATCTTTAAAGCCACAATTCAGTGCATTGAAGCTAGCCCGAACACTCACTTGAGATTTAGTGTCTCTTTGGCCATTTAACTTTGTTTCTCTGAGCTTAGCCATATTTTTAGTATTTTCATCACCTCTCTTCCAGTTCTTCTGAAATTTGGAAGTTCTTCACTTCCTAAAATCCAATACTCCCGGAGTATTGAGGTTTCAATGTATCCCAGTTATGAAATCATCAAGTCTCTTAAGCTAAATCTAAACCGTTTTACATGAATTTTTATAGTAACCGACTTTTTAAGAACTTAACATCAGTTTTGAAAGAATAATTTGTGTAATCGGCAACATTGCAAACCGTTTTCGTGCTGTGTTTGCTTGTGATGTTGATCGTGCTTATGTAGTTTTGTTGATTATTACCACAGGGACACTAGTGCGTTGTTAATGTTGTTGTGAATTTGTTTTTGTAAGTGGAGCTACCTACAAAAAAAGGTAAATATATTCAATAAAACTAGTATTTTGTTTTATGTGAAATATGTCCCAACAGACATTTATGGTGGGTTATATGTGTCACAACAGTCTTGTTTTGTTCCAGATGAGTAGAAAGATATTGACGCAGAAAGAGTTAGAGGAGGAAGCAGCAGCCATTTTTGCCAGCAATACTGGATCAGAAGTCGATCCTTTTAAGACTACAATCCTCAAAGAAGAAAGCAGTAGTGACGAAAATGATGAAGAAAGCCAAGGTACGTACCAACCAGGTATTTATTTTCATAACGATGGAACTTTTTTACCACGTTTTTCGGTTCCATCAAAAAAAAGTCGATTGTACTCTTCCTCATACCATGACTAAAATAGAAATATTTTTAAAAGTCTTTCTCAGGAGCCGCATTCGACATATTATACGTTGTTCGAACTTATGTTTAGAGAAATTTAGAAACGACACAAAGAAAAAAATAATTCCTACTGATGAACATGAAATTATGATTGTATTGGGTTTCTCACTAATCATGGCATACAATCAAGTTCCATCTTTCAATGATTATTGGTCACAAAATGATTCTTTAAGAAATTTAGCAATAAAAAAAGGCAATTTCTTGAGACCGTTGTAAACTGATCCTTGTTAAAATACATTGCGTTGATATGGTAAAGCCTGACAATGCGAGAAAATCATATTACATCAAGGATGTCGCTAATTATCTAAAACTAACATTTCCAAAATATCGAACAGAGGTGGCTTTTCAAAGCGTTGATGAGTAAATGGCGAAATTTGAAGGAAGGTCTTCCCTGAAACAGTTCCTACCCATAAAACCCATCGAACGGAGAATAAAGATATGGGTACGAAGCGACTCTGCAACGGGATATGTTTACGATTTTAATATTAACGAGAGAAAGGAAACAGGTAGACTACTTGATACTCTATCTTATCCAGCGATAGGAACAATAATTGCAACGAGAGTAAATGTACCTAAATTTATTGGGAAGTTGATCCGTGGAACTAAAGACTTGTTAGCAGTAAGCAATTGCTTTGGAAATCAGCAAGTCGAAGTGAAACGAAAAATGAATAATGGCTCTAAAATCAATGTGCGATTTCCAGAACTGCTCGACATGTACAATAGGAAAATGGGCGGCGTGGACCTAACAGATCATATTTTGGGCTTGTATGACTTTGATAGAAAGTCTACCAAATGGTAGAAGAAAGTATTTTTTCGCTTTCTGATGATGGCTCTTGGTAATTCTCATGTAGTACACAATGATCTAAAAAGGAAAGAAAAACCACCATTTTTGCCTTTTCTAATTAGTGTAGCCCAGGGACTTATTTCATTGGGCAGAAGCTATGCTGCTGTTAAAAAAAAGCCTCCACATCACTCGGACGTCCTCCGGCAAAAAAAAAAACAAAAAAAAAACTGTTTAACGTGGGAGATCATTTACCTATCGAAGAAAAAACCCGTATAAGATGTAAACGATGTTCTTCTCAGAAAAAAGAAAAACGAACCACCACGCTATATCAGAGCTGCAATGTACCCTTGTGAAAAACATGTTTCACACCTTTTCATTTACATTAAATACTGATCTTAGCTTTATTTCTTTTGTTTTTAAAATATGATATTTTATTTGTATTTTCGATTTTTCTTTAATAAAATAAAGTATCTAATATTTTGGTGTCTGATGAGTTATTATAGTCCCACATATGAGTTTCAAAAAGTCTGACTGGGACATATAGGTTCCGGACAAAATGGCGGATCTCAAGGATAAAATTAATCTCAATCACTTTTATTTTTGCATAATTATACGTTTTAAACACAAAAAGTTTTAAATTCCATACCGATCCTGAAAAAAATCCGACTCGGAAAGGGTTAAATTGGAAAACGTTTGAGAAAACATAGTTTAAAAATCCATTATGGTAAACTAGTGACAGGTGTTCATCGGTTTTACTGAAACTATTCAACAAGTCAAGAGTTAGTTCTTGAAGGCAAAATATATTACCAACTAGGCTAGGAATATAGGTATTATATAAATTATTTGTTGAAAATTAAATGTGACATTATAACATTTAAAAGTTATGTATATTTATTGAAGAGGTATCTTTAAAAATGTGTGTTAGTTATTGAAATTATTTATTTAGAACATACATCACTGTGACAATGTAGAATAAGATAGATGTTCTATTTTTATAGTAAGTTTGGGTGTGCAATTACTAAAAACTTGTACTTATCAAGTTAATGAATATCCAATTTTGGTCTGTATTTGGACAGAAAAGAAATAATTGGGATGTAAATTTCAAAAATTAAAATTAAAAAACAATTAAGGACAAACAGAATACATTCAAAAGACAAATTTTTCACACATTCAAAAGGATATTTTTGTCTTTTGAATGTGTTCTGTTTTTCCTTAAATGTTTTTTTAATTTTAATTTTTGAAATTGTCGTCAGAATATTTTCTTTTCTTCCCAAATACAGACCAAAATTGGATCTTCGTTAGCTTTAATTGCTAGTTGAAGTAACCTACGTTCCTAGCCTAGTTGCTAATATCTTTTCACTTCAAGAACTATCCCTTTCTAGTTAAATAATTACAATAAAACCGATAACTATCACCAGTTTACCATAACGGATTTTTAAACCATGTTTTCTCAAATATTTAGTAATATACCCGACAATATAAATGTAAAACAACCTATCTTACAATTAAAATTCTTATAATAATTAAATTATATTAACAAAATTTGGTACCTTTCTGCCACTAAATGCCTAAATGAACCTGTTTTTTAACATAAAGGGTTTAATCACCACTTAATATCTTTGTTATCAGCCTCGGTTATCCTTCTTTTTGTGAAATTGCTTCTCCAAATATACACCACAATGTTTTAATTATCAGCTTCCACCATTTTAAAATATTTTTCTTCTCAATAGCATTTATAAATTGGCAAAATATTCTTCCTTATTTATTGCTTTCTTGTTTATTCCTCTTTCTAATAATCTTATTTTTGCTTCTTCCAATCCCCAATCACCATATAAATATTTTAATTTTAATTTCTTTTATTCTCCATATACATAATATAACTTTTAAACTCCAATTGATACTCTCTTAATACTATTTTTTCAATCTCCTATATGTAATATACCTACTTTCCAAAATATTATAAAACTTTCATACTAAATCACTGTCTGTATACTGACTTGACCAACAAATACTACTCATTGTATACTGTCTACTAATAAACTGTTTTTAATATTAATACACTAATACTGACCATACTGACTAATTAATCTAATAATGAATAACTGAATTTTTTTCCTCCAAATCACCGAGTATTTGTATCATTTCAATGTTCCAGAATCATCTTGGAAGAAAGCATATTCGAATTGTTCTATTTCATGGATATTTGAATGTTCTCGAATATTCTACTACGCAAATAAGTTTAACTTCCTTCTATTGACGTCTTATTTCAATTGGTTTCGATAATTTTAAAACTTTCTATCGAGAATTTTATGGAAATTTAGGCTTTTCCGATCAGAATGTAAACTTATATATAAATTAAACATCTTAAATTAATAAATAACACTATCTTAAATCCGTAATTATCATTTTAAATGTCTACTTTCTGTACAAATTCACTCATATTTACAAAAAATCATAATACCCCAAACTCACTACTAGTGTATATTTGGTTGCCTATAAATATGGCACAATCAAATATATTTATTATTAAAATAAAAATACAAAAACCTTTTTTTGAAGTAAATTTGGTTGCCTATTTAGATGGTGCACTTAAATATGTTCATAACATCATAATTTCCCCCATAAAAACCCTCAATAGAAATACCCTCATATAAATACTTTTTATAATATTCTCTAGTATATAACGTATACATTTTTTCTTTAATAACTATTTAAGTTCAATTTTGATTACCTTCGTTTCTCCTATATTTAATATTATCTCAATATATATATATATATATATATATATATATATATATATATATATATATATATATATACATACATATATATATATATATATATATATATATATATATATATTATATATATGTAATTATTATGTTGGCTTGATTAATATACATATATGAATGAACATACAGTTACTTCATGTGGAAAGCAAAACCGGTAACAGTAGTTTTTATTATTAATAATTTGGTTATCGATGAAAAATAAATTAGTCCAGTCAGTTTAACGTACGTGTTGTAAAGTACAACTACTTATTCTGTAATCTCACGACTAGTAAGTAATAAAAATTAATAAGTATAACTAGGTAATTTTTGTATTTATTTGTTAACATATGTCTTAAAAAATAATTAAAATAAATTCGAAAGCTCGACAGTAAGTCCAAGAGTTTTCTTTGTCTTGTGGGCCAAATAGACTTCATCCTCAAGAATCACCACTTAATATTTTAATCAACAGTCAATAATACCACCATCTTAAAAAATTTACACTCTTTCCCACTAACAGTATGGTGGTACCATCATATGATGTATTGTTTTGAAATTTTAATTCAAAAGATGATTCCGTGATAACCAAAAACACTTCTGGAACAAACCAACAGTAATCTTGAAATAATGACATATCTTGACGTAACATGTTATTATTTTACCAGATTTACCAATACGGCTCACACTTCCTCTAAAAGAGCTAGATGCCCTTTTTTACTCTTATAGTAATTTTGTTTTTTTCATTCCTTGGTCCCTGCTTCTTTTCGCCTTCTGGTAGAAGGTTCTCAAATTTTTATTAATGTAATGTTCTTTAATCTTTTGGAGCTTTTAATCGTTATGCTTCTTTTTCTTTCTCCTACACAGTTTTCCCGAGTGTGTTCTCTCTGCTTTATATTTATTTCTATTTTCGTCACTTAGTTTGTTCATAAATTTTAGTCTTGCCTAGTTTGGTTTGTTAAGACTTTTCTAGCAATCGGCATTAAACCATTCTTATCTGTCTCCTTGATCTAATCACTTTTAAGCTGCTTGCTTAATATCATCTTCTATCACTTTTCAATCCATCTCGTCTGCCTAGAAGTTGTCAGCGGTGCCTTTGTTCCTTACTTTGACGACGTCATATTTTTTATACGATATTCTGGGTCCTCTGTTCTTTCGGATAGCTTTTCCTAGTTTCGCGATCATTAGTACCTGATTAGAATTCGTGTCTGTTCCTTTGTAACCTTTAGCATTTTTATTAGTTTCACGTGCTTGCTTTCCACTCGGACGTGGTTTATCATCTGAAGCGATCCATGTTTCTTTGTGGATTTTATTTTGATCTAAGTAAGTAATCATAATTCTCAAGCTGTTCTTTTATGCAACACATACTAACAACTTCCGATTCCTTTTGCTTTCGTCACGTTTACTTTTATCTCCCTTAGTTTTTCGATACATCTCTTTTCCCTACCTTGGCATTTAAATCACCTATTACAATTTTAATAGCATATTGTCAAATTTAATTCTATATAATTTCAATCTTACTATTAAATTACTGTTTTAAATTCTGGTCTTTATTCTATGAAAAAGCATACAAATTGATAAAACCTGGTTTTCTAGTTTTACTTTTAAATCTAAGTCTACAAATCTATTCAGATATTGGCTCGAACTCCACTATCGCACTTTGCAAATGCTCACTAATTATAAAACCCGTTCCAAACATTTGATCTTTCCTACCGGTACTAAAAAAGCTGTAGTTGTCTATCATTGTTACACAAATTCATTTTGGTTTCGTTACTTGCATATCCACTTTGTATGGTATCATTAATGACACTGTATGTTTTAGGGCGCCTGCTTCATAAGTACTTCTTATATTTTATGAACATATTCGGAGCATATTATACTTAGAAAAAATTTATTTTTCCTTATTTTCGTTATTTCCCCTATTAATAATCCCTTCATGTTCTCGTTCGTTGCCACACTTTCTTTATCCTTTGATCCATCCCTGCTGATCGGCTCTAGTTTGCTGGTTTAGCTCCACTTTTGTTTGGTTTCATCTCCATACTCTGCCATCTATTGTAACATTGCTAAACCCACATTTTATTGTTTTACCTTCTTTTTGGGCTTGTATTATTTTTATTTTTTTTTGCATTTAGTTCTCAGTTATTGCCAATTCGTCGTTTATGTAATTTTTTCTTCTCTAAAGTCTTTTAATTTTCTTTTATTTTTTATTAACTTCTCCTCTTCTTTCTGATTTACTAGCTGTAGCAGATATGCCCTCTTTCCTATTTCAAGAGGTGATTTAATACCTACCTGTGTGTGTGTAAAGTTTCCTCTTTTATTTATATATAGCCGATTTTAGTACGTCAGGCTCATAAGCGTTTATATCCAAACCTGGCAGAATCACATTATCATTACTTCTTTCTTGTCTGCTTACTTTATTTTCTAATAGCTTTATGTTCTTTCTTCAGCTTTTAGATTTCTGCTCTTAATTTTTTTAACTCTTCTTCATAAACTCATTGCTCTCTTTTAATTTCCTTCACGTATAAGACCAACTGTTTTAGTATGTCTATTATCTTGTCTTTCAGTTCAACTCCACTTTTCTTTATTGGCATTCTATGTACCTTTACACTTTCCTTAAAGACCTCGTTCTCAACCTATTCATCTCCACTTCGTATTCTCTTGCCCTCATCCGTCAGTTCGTCGAACTGCATTTTTACTTTTGCTCCGTCCTCTCCCGGTATTCAGTCTTTTCTCGAAGATAGCTGGCAAGACTTGGTATTAGATTTTAAATGGACAATTACCTACATTACAGTATTAAATTTAAAATTATTGTCCTATCATCATCATGTACTTATTATAAAATAAATAACTGACTAATATACTTTAACTAGACAATTACCTAAGTACAGTATTAAATCCAAAATTAAATTTACTATAAACAATAATTAAATTAATATATCACATTTTCATAATATTAGAGGGAAGAAAATGTAGGGGAAGGTGGGGGAATGGTGCGCACCTAAGCGAGAATCGTTGTGGTGGTCAACTCTTAAACATAAAAAATAAAATAAAAACGTTATCTGATACCCTAATTATTCTACTTTCAGTATGCACTATAATAGATATTGAATTTCTTAACATAATCATATATAATTAGAAAAAGTAAAAAATTGCATTTGCGCACCGTTCCCCACCCCATGGGGTAACTGTGCGCACAGGGTGGGGAACAGTGCGCAGTAGTTTGGAATATACAAGTACCTAATAATACAGTGGTATAAAAACAAATTCACATGCAAGAACAAATATTTATTGTACGAGTGATTATATACCTATAATGTTAAGTAGGTATCTGTTTAACCTTGACAAAAGTCGCAAATGTATTGTTCGGGGGCATCTTTACCGGTACATGCCGCGTGGTTCCATAAGCCACATGCAACACACCGGTACCATAGTTCGCTTTTTCCATGTTCTCCACATATGCCACATAATTCAGTCCGCACGTCAGGTTCTGCATCAAATGGAACATAGTTGGGGTTGATATCGTCTACTTCATCATCGTCACAAATGTCACTATCGTCTATGTCAGATACCTCTGATGATTCAGGCGTTGCTGGTTTCTTATTTCTCCCTCTTTTAATTTCCGGAGACTGACATATGCGTTTTTTTACTTTTTTTGCAACATTCTCTTTTGCCGTTATTTTTCTTGTAGTGGTTCCGTAGAAGGAGTGAGGTGGGATCGAGAAATAAGCATTCTCGATTTCATCTTCCTCGTCACGTTCTTGTGCATCAAGTTCAGGTGTTGGAGCCCTCTTCATTTTCTTATTATCTTTCTTAATATTGTTCTTTCCTAATGTTTTGACACTTTTTAATTTCATGTTTTTTTTCACGTCTTTTTCCCTTTTCTTTGCTTGAGCTTGTTCTAATCGTTCTTTTAGGGGTGTGCTAGTCAATATTTCAGAGTGTTGTTTCGAACGAGACACTGTTTTTACTCTTCCTTTTTCTTTTCTCCTTGGAATAGGTGCAAATTGGAAGAATGAATTATTTAATGTAGATGTCGATGGTAGATGGTTGTGTCCAGACTTAGATGTAGATGGTAGATGATCTTGTTCAGCGGTAGATGTACATGGTAGATGACCTTGAATAGGTAGATCCTGCTGCTGTTGTTTTGGCATATGAGCTGTCTGTCTATCTTCACCGTCTGAATTTTCACTAGGTTCGGGTGTTGCCGGATTAGGAATTTTTTGTAGATTTGGCTGAGATGCAAGTGTTAATAAATTAGCGCTACGTTCGGGAGAACCTTCTACTACAAACTGTCTCATTTCGTTGGCCGGAGCGAAATCATCTTCGTTGAATTTGTTAGGGTCAAATGGCCTTATTCCAGCAGAACGAAATCCCGAAACTGCTTTCTCCATCGATGCGACTTTTACGAACGCTTTATTTAACAGCTCAGCTACGTCATATTCAGTGATCTTTTCATGGCCTGTTGTAGTTAAATAAATATCATACTCCCTGTATAGCGCATTTTTTAAAGGACCAAAGAAGGATAGGTCAAGGGGTTGAAGGTGATGGGAAGTATGTGGCGGAAGGGACACCATATGAATATGATTTGACTTACAGAAATCGTATGCCTCTATGGATATATGGCTTGAATGGTTGTCAAGGATAAGGAGAATCGGGTCATTTAAAGTGGGATTTGCCTGTTTTTCGAAGTGCATTAACCAATCAAGAAAAAGTTCAGAATTCATCCATCCATTTTTTGAACATTTATAGTTAGCACCAGTTGGCCCATTTTTCTGCAGCGCAGGAGCCATTCTCTTTCTGGGATATATCAGCATGGGCGCGATATAATTTCCTGTGGCACTCATGCAAAATACGGCTGTAATGGTCCTCCCTCTTTCACCTGAAATAGCAGCTCCTACTTTTTTTACACCCTTACGTCCATAAACCTTCGGGCACTTCTTCTGTACAGTGGTTACACCCGTCTCGTCCATATTATATATCCTGTTTGCTTCAAATTTAAATTTTTGTAAAACTTTCTCGAGATTTGAATAAAAAAGTTTTAACTCGTCCGCATTAAATGCAGCAATTCGATTAAGACTAGTCCCCTCAGGCTGTCTCAATGATATTTCAGGATTTCGCTTGAGAAACCCATACAACCAATCTTTGCCTGCTAACTGAGTTTGTTTATTGAAATTATTTGGAATATTTTTCTGTTGAGCATAATTAAACGCTAACTGCCTCAGTTGTCGGGGCGTTACGCCGTAAAACAATTTTGCGAGTGTCAGAATATAGTGGGTTAATTCAGCTTCCACTTCTGCTGTAAAAATCGCCTTTCTACCGAGATGGGGGATTTTTAGTTGATTTAGAGAAAGCTTTTTTCTGAGTGTTGATTCAGGAATACCAAAAGACCTCCCAACTTCTCGTATTTTCCTCCCATCGTTTCTAATTGCATTCAGTGCAGTCTCCAGCAATTCATCACTATATTGATGGATTTCAGTCTTTCGAACGTAATTTCGTGGCATCTGAAAATAAAAGACGGATTTTAGTACCCAAAAACGATAACAATATTGCTTCATATTTAATTGATTAGTGGGTAACCGTGCGCATTTTCGCGCACGGTTACCCCACTATGGTTTAAAAACGTAATTACATCATCCTACAAAAATTACTTATCTAAATGCAACCAAATGGTGTGCATATATGCAGCAGATGATATTCTTTAAGAATATAATTATTTCAAAACAAGTAGTTAAGATTTACGGAATTACCGTCTTAATTTGTGCAAGTGGAAAATAGTAACAAAAACCTCAAATGCACACTTTCGCCTTTCACTAAGTACACAACTCAACTGCAGTGGCAGTTAATGGCTTCAGAGACTCTGTGCATGTTCCCGCTTAAGCCTGTTCGGGAGGGGACTCTCAGTATGCCGCGTAATTTGAATTTTAATGGTGCGCACCGTTCCCCACCGCGCACGGTTCCCCCACTTTCCCCTATAAGTTATTTCATGGTTTAATAATATGGTTGCTAATAATTATGCATCAGCTGACTACAATTATTTAATGTTTAAAAAAACATTTATGATATTCTGCAGTTATAACTACAAACTACTCGTATACTCGTATAGGTAGGACAACGTTTAAGTTTTCCCTGTCAATATTTGGTAATGGTACTTTCTTTTGGGGTTTTTAAGGCCTGAAATTGCTTATTATAAACTTTTTGTCTACAGCTTTGAAGAAGATGTGGTAGCATACGTAATCTCCTTTCGCTCACTACTTCTGGTAATTTTCTTCAAATATCTGCACAAAATGTCACTTTTACATATACCTGCGATCTGTCTTACGTGAAGCACACCTTCGTATGCTCACAAGGTCCTTTAAGCCGAATTGTCAGTGTAACTGGCTGACCTAAACACGACGTTACATATTATCACAATCACGTAGATTCTTTAACCATGAGTTCTGCCTTCTCCCAACAGATCTTCTTGAATCTTTCCTAATAAAATAAGTCTCAAAATTTTATATTTTCGTCCCCTCATCATGTGGCCTAGGTATTCCTTTTCTGGTTTGTATAGTGGTGATTAGTTCTGTTACTTTACCAACCCTCTCCAGTACTTCTTTATTTGTAAATCTATCAGTCCATGATATTTTTAATACTCTGCGGTATAATCGGAGTTCGACAGCATCGATTCTTTTTAAATTTTATTTTTTTAATATCCAAGTCTCAGCTCCATATAATACTATTGAAAATATATAACAGCGAATGGTACATAGTCTGATCTCCAAATTTAGATTTTTGCACGTTAAGAGTGGTTTCATTCGTATAAATGCTGATCTGACAATCTCTATAGTCCATAGTTTTTTTATAGTAATTTCCATCTCAGCACTATTCATACCCAAGCTTTCGATAAGATGTTGTAAATCCTCTATACTCGTTGTTATGATCACAGTGTCGCCTGCATATCGTAAGTTGTTAATAAATTTTCCATTAACGGTGACTCCCGCTTCGAAATTATTTTGCGTGTTTTGGAAAATTTCTTTAGAATATAAGTTAAACAGAAGTGGCGATAAAACACATCCCTGTCTAACTCCTCTACAGATCTTAATTTCTTCTGAGTGTTGCCCATCAATTTAAACTATGGAACTTTGGTTCCAATATAATGTTTGCACTATATTTATGATTTTACTGTCAATGCTTTCTTCATAAGTATTGATGTTAGTTTTTCGTGTCTTACTTTATCGAAAGCTTTTTCGCAGTCAACGAAGCACAAGTGTAGATCAACGTTTACATCTCGACATCCGGCATTAACCATCCGTTAGCCAGTCTTAAAAATCTAAACAATTTTAGAAAAATCTAGGGAATTGAATATTCCACTATACATTTTTTATAGATAATCACAAAGCGTTCGACAAGGTTAAATGGCCATTTACGGCAGATACTAAAAGAAGTAGGTGTACCACCACAGTTAATTTCACTTATTACTGAACTATACGAACACACTTAACTAGAACAGTTAAAGTCCTTGGCCCACTCTCCAAAAATTTCCTCAAAGAGAAGGAGTCAGATAAGGATGTATACTGTCTCTACAATTAATTAATATACAGGGTGTTTAAAAAGGGCATGTCATAAATTAAATCATGCATTCCGGGGACAAAAATAAATTGATTGAATCCAATTTACCTTAGGAGAAAAGTGTACACAAAAAAAGTTTGTAACTTCAAAGTATAGCCCTTTGAAATTACAAAATAAAAATTGTTTTTTTGCATTATCTCCTAAACTACTTGACATTTTGTAATAAAAATGGATACGTTACTTTCTTGTTCTAAAAGCATTTTTCATACAAAAAAACAAAAAAAAAAAACAACAAAACATAAGTGCATAGAAAAATTTAAAGGGTGGTGTGTAGCCTTAAATCCCCTCAAACTGTTGGGTACGTTCAAATCAAATGAATTTTGTGACATCATTAGTTTAGCACATTATTTTTAAAACTTTTTTGTCTTTTATAACTTTGTCTAAAAATTAGTTTTTTCCGACTTGGCCATAAAATTACAGTTCGTTTCTACGGATACACTAATTACAAACAGTTCCATCAATAATAGTCAATAATTTGAAGCTATCATTTAATCAGCCCTATTCTGTAACTACAAATCGAATAGAAATAAGTCAAATCGAGTAGAGGTCAGCAAGTCGGATCGAAATTTGTAGGAATCGGTATTCTGTAACTCATCTCGACCTCTACTATCGGAATGTTATGTAGAAATTGATTTCGACTAGACAAGCTCTGTCGAGATCAAATTTCGACATCGAAATTGGTCTTGACGCTTGCGCATTGGTTGTTTTGACATTTATTTGTTGACTTTTTGATCTAAATTAGCGGTTGATTAATTTTTGTAGCTACTTCATTTTTTAGTCTGTGGTGTTATTTATTTAGATAAAGTTTACTAAATAATTTAACTGCTCAGCAAATGTCTTTTTCTTTGCTTTCCCGCTTGCCATTTTGTATTCTTCTAACGAACTTTTCAAACTTAACCAAAACATGTCAAAACTACTTGACGTGAAATATAATCTTCTTTTTTGATGAATTTTTCGCGAGCACTAGCCTTTCCAGTAACTTAACGTCACAGAACACTTCTTTCGCGTTTCAATGCGGGGTTGCCACCAACTTCTGAGCGCGTCAAGTAGAAGTTGACGTTTTCGATTTGCACCGATTACGATGTGAGTTACAGAATGCCAATCCAAACACGAAAACGACGCGATAGATATCCAACATTCCGATTTCGAGTAATTACGATTCGACTTGGTGATTTCTATTCGATTTGTCAAAAGTTACAGAATAGATCTGATTGTGTGAATAAGATTAATATTAAAAATTTTTTAATATTACAATGACCTACATATTTCAGGAAATGGCAGATATACATCCAAATGGGTAAGTTGTATCAGATTAAATTATGATTTCAATAAACTATCGGGAATATCGTAGGTGAATGTCAAGGCAACAGTGCAGCAGCCGCTAGGCGTAATGCAGTAAAATACCCCAATCGAAATACACCCGATACGCGATTATTTCTCACCATTGATCGTTGTTTACTAAACGGGTACGGGAACGTTGTACGGAAAACGGGTACATTCCAACTGCAAGTTGATGGCAATAGTGGTCGTCCAATAATGGAGGAGAGGGCAAAAATATGCATTATTACAACTTATTATGCAGGGCAAAATCCGAGGAAAGCGAAATGTGGGAAGACGAAGAATATCCTGGCTTAAGAACTTAAAGGAATGGTTTGAATGCAGTAGTGCAGAACTTTTTAGAGCGGCAGTCAACAGAGTCCGCATAGCCATGATGATTTCCAACCTTCGATAGAAGATGGAACTTAACGAAGAAGAATAATGGATGCAAATGATGAAGACATTTTAGAAATCATTGAAGAAGTCCATGGAACAAAAACAAGGGTAACAGCTGCTCTACTAAATGTTTCTCACGTAAGGGTTTGGAGGCGTTTGAAGGATCAGCTGCTTAAACCCTATCACTTACCAAAGGTTCAAGAGTTATTGGTTAAAGATTATCATAAAAGAATTAAATTTTGCGATTGTTTGTTAATGGAAAACACTCGAAATTTTAATTTTATTTGAAATATTTTGTTTACCTTTAGTAGAAATGGAATAACAAACCATCATAACTAGCACAGTTGGGCCGATGAAAATCCTCACGTCAAAATACCGACTCATCACCAAAGGACTTTCAAAGCAAATGTTTGAACAGGAATTGTGGATAACAATCTTTTATGCCCAGTATTTCTTCCCAACAATTTAAATGGTGATAGTTATTTGCAGTTCTTGCCAAACGGTTTACAAAAGTATTTGGAACAAGTGAATATTGCAATATGGCAAAATATGTGGTTTCGACACAATGGAGCTCCACCGCATTACAGTAGTGAAGTCCGGGAATACCTTTACAGGTAGTATAATGGTCGGTGGATTAGAAGGGGTCATAATGCACCTATTTCTTGGCCACCTAGAAATCCAAGTCTTAACCCCATGGACTTTTGCTTTTGGGGATTTATGAAAGAGAAAGTGTATTCTGTAACAATAAAGGACGAATAACAATTGAGGGTTAAATTAATTTAAGTTGCAAATCAATTTCGTCAGAAAAATATTATTTTTCAGCGCATTCGTTTTTCTTTATAAAAACGATACCTTCTTCTTCTTTAAGTTTCATCTTCTATCGAAGGTTGGAAATCATCATGGCTATGCGGACTCTGTTGACTGCCGCTCTAAAAAGTTCTGCACTACTGCATTCAAACCATCCCCTTAAGTTCTTAAGCCAGGATATTCTTTGTCTTCCCACATTTCGCTTTATTCGGATTTTGCCCTGCATAATAAGTTGTAATAATGCGTATTTTTGCCCTCTCATCACATGTCCCAATTACTCAAGTTTTCGTCTTTTAATAGTTAATATTATTTCCGCCTCATTTCCTATCCTTCTAGTTACTTCCATGTTTGAAATTCTTTGAGTCCATGATATTCGTAGGATTCTTCTGTAACACCAAAATTCAAAGGCGGCCAACTTATTCAGATGAACTTGTTTTAGTGTCCAAGCTTCCAAACCATAAAGAAGAGTAGAGAGTAGAGATAGAGAGTAGAAAAAAACGATACCGAATAATGTGTATTGAAGAAAATGGGGGCCATTTTGATCATTTATTGTAATATCATATTTATAGAGGTTATAGACATTTTTTGTACTTGTTTATTCATTTAAGTCATTTAGTTGCACGGAATTTTTTAAAGGTTAAAGATATAGGCTGTAACTCAACAAAAACTGTTTTTTTTTTAATAATAAGAATAATTTTTTTTTTAAATAATGTGTTAAAGTAATGATGCCACAAATTTTTTTTGATTTGAACGTATCCAAAAGTTTGATGGGATTTAATGCTGCACAGTGCACACCCCTCCTAACATTTTTCTGTGTGCTTAGATTTTGTTGTTTCTTTTCTATGAAAAATGCTTTTAGAACAAGAAAGTAACGTGTTAATTTTTATTACAAAATATCTAGTAGTTTAGGAGATAATGCAAAAAAAACAATTTTTATTTTGTAACTTCAAAGGGCTGTAACTTTTTTGTGTAAACTTTTGTACTAAGGTAAGTTGGATTCAATCAATTTATTTTTGTCCCCGGAATGCGTAATTTAATTTATGACACACCTTTTTTAAAAACCCTGTATATGTGGTGTATATTGTAAGAAGAGCACTTAAAGAACTAAAAAATCAGAGCAAATAGCCGAAGCATAAACAACTTACTTTTGTTTAGCCCACAGCCTTTCTTTCAAATAGTTACTTGAACCTATACGATTGGTTAAAAACGAAAATCAAATATTTGGTCTACAGTTAAACATATCAAATGTTCTCAAATTTCACAAACTCTAAAAACGAGGTTAATCAACTGCTTAATATTCCCAATATTGACATACAAATTTGAATTATGGAACCTACAACAAGCGGAAAGAAGGAAGATATATGCTACTTAAATATTCTATTGGAGAAGAATGTTACGAATTCCGTGAACTGGCCACAGGACAAATAATTTAATTTTAAATGAACTGAAGGTCACTAAATGGGTCTACAGCAAAGTCCACCTCCAACAAACAAAAAACTTTGGACATGTTATGACAGCAGATACAGAAAACAGGAAAAAACTTATTATATAACATAACATAACATAAATATTCAAAACACCTATGCATGAGTAGAAATAAATAATCAGAGGCAGAGATCTTTATAGTCTGAAAATACACTACATCACGATGGCCACTTCACTCCCTCCGGGGGAGGGGGCGAAACAGAAGAGAGAGATAGAGATAGAAATTGAGAGAGAGAAAGAGAGATTAAGTCTTAAATTTACGTTGAGATTGCTGACGTTTTATCGAGTAAATACAAGTATCACAAAAACGATCCTCCGTAGAGAAGACAGAACACATGAGAAATGAGAATTTTGTAAAACTTGACTCTGATAATTCCAGTGTCCGGAGTCAGAGAGTGTCCAGTTTTAATTATCTTGGTTGCGATATTACTGAACAACTAGATCCAGATCAAGAGATAAAATGTAGAATCGAGATAGCCCGCACGACATTTTTAAAAATGAGGTCATTCTTCTGTAACAATAAATTGCAACTTCAACATCGAAAGCGCATGGTTAAATGCTACATTGGGTCCGTCCTCTTATATGGTGTCGAAGCATGGACATTAAAAATATCCACCATTAATCGTCTGGAGGCCTTTGAAATGTGGCTGCACAGACGTATACTAAAAATTCCATGGACGGCTATGCTGACAAATGTGGCAGTCCTTGAGAGAGCAAATACTGCTCGGGAGCTGCTCTATAACATCAAATGTAGAAAGATGGACCATTTTAGACACGTAGTAAGGGGAGACCGATATAATATTCTACAACTTATTATGATGGGTAAAATCGAAGGACGCAGAGGAATTGATAGAATTTCATTCTGTTTAACACGAAGATTGTTGTTGTTGGGTATCGCCACATTAATTAGTGTTGTTTGTCTCTTTAGTTTATTAACTTGTATGAGATCTGGTCTATTATATGCCACTATTTGGTCTGTGAGCACAGTACAGTCCCAGTATAGCTTGTAGTTGTCATTCTTAAGTATACCTTCAAGAACATATTAATCTGTTTGGAGAACGCTATAGTTTGTTTGGAGAAGTCCCAGTTTAATGGCTATCCCTTGATGAAGGATCTTTCCTACTGAGTCATGCTGTTTCTTATATTTAGTTGCAGCAAATTCCTGGCAGCCGCCGGTATATTGTATATATACATATATATATATATATATATATATATATATATATATATATATATAATATATATATATATATATATATATATAATATATATATATATATATATATATATATATATATATATATATATATATATATACAAGAAATACTGGATATTATTGACTGTCGATATAAACAAACAACACAGTTTATTAGGGTTGCAGTCAGAAATATTGGCCGGGATGTTAAAAAAACACTCTTTTGACTTTTTGTCGAGCTTTCGGAATGGTTTTATTTCTTTTTCAAGACACTGTAAAAGAAAATTATGTAAATATTTAAAAAATATCACAATTCTTCAGTGTAACTTACTAGTCGTTGAGATTATTTTTGTAAGCATTGAACACTCAACATTTATACCACACATTAAAATATACAATTATAGACATAATACATCATAAAACTTTTTAAAATTTGTTGTAAAAATAGTAAAACTTGATTGATGGCATGTTTTACTGGTGTATATTAACTCACACAGGGAATGGAAAGAAAAAACAGTGTAATTAATATGTTATTAGGTGTAAATTGATGTTATCTTTCTTTACAAGAAATACTAGAGGCCTTTCTTAGGTGTCTATACTTTTTTTAACCTGTCTTAATGGTATGCAACATATTATACAGAGGTGTAATTTTTGTACAGGTAAATATTTATTTTATTTTTATTTTTGGTGTTTTTCTAGTAAATAACAATAAATGTTACTTAATTTGTCTATATCGGACTTTTTATTGATACAAGATGTGCTAGATTTTATGAAACACATTTACAAAAAAACACGTTTTAAATGGTTCTTTTCTTTTGCCAAAATACAGGAATCATCGAACTTGAACTCATGTTTTAGAGTTAGTGCATGTTCTGTCAATGCACATGCATTGATTTTTTTGGTTTTTATGTCACTGCGATGTGATATCGCCCTGCTGTAAAAATTACGAGATGATTCTCCTATGTAAATTTTATTACAGTTACTACACGGTATAGAATAAACAATTTCCTATTCTCACAATTTCCTACAATGAATCCAATGAATTCTATATTAGAGATTCTTTTTCATTTAGTAACTTCATTAACAATGTTAAAGTTCCAAATAATTATATATTGATTAGTTTAGATGTTGTGTCACTGTTTACAAACTTACCACTAGATGCTATTCTAAACAGCATTAATAATAACTGGAACAACATCTCTCCACATACTAAGATCAGTTTAGATGATTTCATAAGAATTTTAATATTTATATTTAATTCTAACATCTTTGTATTCAATGGTAATTTTTTTAAACAAATTTTTGGCACTCCAATGGGCAGTAAAATATCCCGCATACTATGTAATTTTGTTTTGGATGAACTTATAACAACATGTAAAGAAAACATACCTTTTCACATACCATTTATCAAACGTTATGTAGATGATTTGATTCTATCGGTCCCTGAAAACAAGGTAACTGATGTTTTAAACACTTTTAATGCCCAATGTGAACACATTAAGTTTACGGTTGAGAGAGAGGCTGATAATATGATTCCTTTTTTAGACATGCTAATCCATCGTGGCAATGATGGCATGCTAAAGACGGAGTGGTATCGTAAACCTTGTTTCAGTAACCGTTTCATAAACTTTTATTCTCAACATCCATCTAAGATGAAAACAAATTTGGTTTTGGCTTTAAAAACTAGGGTTATCAATTTGTCACACATAGAATTCAGAGACAAGGGACTAAAAAAGTTGAGATCCATACTACAAGAGAATTCTTATCTCATAGGGCTGTTAAATAAACTCATTTTCGGTTCTCCTTTTCCTTCACAAGTTTCTGCCAACCAAAATTTTCATAACAATGAGATCCGACAATTGACATTGACACATAACGCAGCAATATTACCATCTAAAATAACTTATGGTTGCCTACCCTATATTCCATTTTTGACACCTAAGCTAATGAACATCTTTAAAAATGTTAGTGGCTTAAAATTTACAACCAAAAATGTGAAAACAGTATCGAAGCTTTACACAAAAACAAAAGATCCTTTTATAATTCAGGAGTCATCGAATGTTGTTTATTCTATACCGTGTAGTAACTGTAATAAAATTTACATAGGAGAATCATCTCGTAATTTTCACAACAGGGTGATATCACATCGCAGTGACATAAAAACCAAAAAAATCAATGCATGTGCATTGACAGAACATGCACTAACTCTAAAACATGAGTTCAAGTTCGATGATTCCTGTATTTTGGCAAAAGAAAAGAACCATTTAAAAAGTGTTTTTTTGTAAATGTGTTTCATAAAATCTAGCACATCTTGTATCAATAAAAAGTCCGATATAGACAAATTAAGTAACATTTATTGTTATTTACTAGAAAAACACCAAAAATAAAAATAAAATAAATATTTACCTGTACAAAAATTACACCTCTGTATAATATGTTGCATACCATTAAGACAGATTAAAAAAAGTATAGATACCTAAGAAAGGCCTCTAGTATTTCTTGTAAAGAAAGATAACATCAATTTACACCTAATTACATATTAATTACACTGTTTTTTCTTTCCATTCTCTGTATGAGTTAATATACACCAGTAAAACATGCCATCAATCAAGTTTTACTATTTTTACAACAAATTTTAAAAAAATTTATGATGTATTATGTCCATAATTGTATATTTTAATGTGTGGTATAAATGTTGAGTGTTCAATGCTTACAAAAATAATCTCAACGACTAGTAAGTTACACTGAAGAATTGTGATATTTTTTAAATATTTACATAATTGTCTTTTACAGTGTCTTGAAAAAGGAATAAAACCATTCCGAAAGCTCGACAAAAAGTCAAAAGAGTGTTTTTTTTTTAACATCCCGGCCAATATTTCTGACTGTAACCCTAATAAACTGTGTTGTTTGTATATATATATATATATATATATATATATATATATATATATAATATACAAATACACAAATTATTCTAGCAGTTATTAATTTTAATGTTTTAATGTTATAACATTAATATCTATGTGACATAACATATCTAAAAAATAAAATATTTCTTACCCGTATAAGGTTGATGGTATACCGATTTGTAGATGGTACAATTAGTCTGGCTTGTACTGAACAGTAATAGTTGTGAGGATCTATAGCACAGTGATTGTAACTTTCCATTTTATATAAAGGTGGCAACATTTTTTATTCTAAAATGAAAAATCAGATTTTGATATTAAGCTAAATGCCTAAATACAATAATATATTATGTAAAAATATAAACAGTTAAAACAAAGATTTGTGCTGTAAATAGAGTATAGCAAAACTAAAAAGTAATAAAACAATTTTAGTAAGATATTTCATAGTAAATATCGGAAATACCATCAATAATAAATATTTTTACTTGTAGTTCTGACTGTGGGTAAGAAAGATCGACTTTTGGTACTAATTAGGGAATTTTTGAAACCTGCTCTTTGTTAGAAAGAGCGGTGTCAGGAGCAACTGTAAAGTCCGTGCAACAATAACTTTTTGGATATTATAGTCCGGGATCTTTGGACCAGTTTTATTACTAATTACCATTAATTTTTCGTTAGTAGAGGTAGCAAAATCGATTCTCAAAAATTTAGTACTATACTACGTTTCACGTTTAGAAAATAACATTGCGGAGATACGGCCATGTATTTCTTATGGACGATAGCAACACGGCGTTGCCACGACACACGCAAGCACAATTTAGGTTTGTATAATTTGTATTTTCGTTTCCACAAACATGAATTAAATTAATGTTTTTTAACGTAATTGACCAAAAGTGCCCATTCGAAACAAGAGATGAAAAGTAGGGAAAATGATTTTAATTAGATACATAGTATTTACAAAAGATAATTTTATTTTATCTTATTTTAATTATAGTAACGACAGTTTATTTGTTTTTCGGTGAGAATACGATATGCCATGAATCATATAAATCAGTAGAATATATTGACCGCTTGGAATGCGTATATCTAATTACTAATTGCAACTTAAAATAATACGATGTGCGTATGTCAGCTATTTTATGTCGTCTCTGACTACGTAATGATAATAAGACTTTTATTTAGTAGTTATTCTGACTTTACAGTTAAATATTAGTTGAAAATGAAAATTCAAAAATTAAGCAAAGGGAATATCTTGGACATCCGTGCAAAAGAGAGTGTCTGAGAGTTTTGGCAACACTGATCTCCATAAGCGTAATGTTATTTTCTTAACGTGAAACAAAGAATAGCGGGTTTTTTTTTCTTGTTTATTCTCAAGGTAATTATCTAAATTAACCGAAAAAATATTTGTCCTACAAATTGCAAAGTTTTAGACCCCCTTTTCAACATGTATTATTCACGAGGTCATGAAAAAAAAACTTACTAACCACCTAATTTTTTCTGTTCGTCAGGTAATATTTATATAATTTGACACCCACATTGTCCTTCAAATTGCGTAGTGCGTTATCCTTGTCCTACGTTCAAAAGTCGCAAGTACCACAAGACCACTTATTTAAATTTAACTATAGAACAAAGATATCCCGTGACAGGTTATTGTATTTTTTATCCAAATAAAACAGTGTGCTACAATAAAACAGGTATGTAGTGCTAGTCCGAGAAGAATTTGTCATTTTCGTTTTCCTGTTTGTAATACAACATAAAATTAAAACCAATTTACAAAGGCTATAGCGGGATAAGATGGTCAAAATTGCACCATGCTCGATTTAGTTTTGAGCCTAGCCATTCGAAAGGACATAACTAAAAACTCACCCAGTTAAAGATTCAAGTCCTTAGGTGCCTCTGGGGGTTCGCTATGGGAAAAAACGTATTTAAAGAAATAAAATTTTTTTTAAACAAATACTAACAATACTACCTGATTTTTTTCAGATTTTTAGCTTGAAAATTGAGCAAAGGAAAAATCCCGTTCTTTCGAATGGCATAGGTATTATTATCATTTTCAACGTGAAAAATGCCTAAAAATCGAAAAAACTGCTTTTTTGGCATTCTTCTGAAGCACCCCCACCCCTTAACAATAATGTGTATGGGCCTAGGAACAAAACAAAAAAAAAATAAGTATTACATAGAAACCAAAAAATTTATTTATACTGCCATAAGGTACAATATTATCACTTTTTTTAAAATAAAAAAAAAATATTAATAAAATAAACATAAATTAGGTTTTTTAGTGAGATGGATAACTCATAACCTTAACAACATACATCTAAATTAATGATAATTCGTATTTTTATATGTATTCTTACCTTTACAATCAAAACAAGCTATTAAAACTATTATTTTTTTTTCAGCATGCTAAAAAAAACGAAAAACCCCGTTTTTTCGGCGTTGTTTTTAAGCTTTCGCTATATATCCTCTAAAGTCAGTGTCTAAATGAATGGTAATTTACATTTTCACATGTATCTTCCGCTTTACAATCAAAATCAGTTATTCAAAGCATTATTTTTATCTCACAACTTTCTGAAAAACCGAAAAACCCCGTTTTCTCCATGTTTTTACTACATAACCTCAAAAGACTCTGAAAAATGAATCGTGAATTAGAACGCACTTGTACACTCAAAAGTTGTGAAATTAATAGCTAGTGAATATATCTACATATATACGTGATATTATATCACAATGTATATGCATTTATACACAAACGCATATCTATATAGTTCCATGACTTTTAAGATCCTTGTTACATAAATGCATAAGCTCGTACCATGCTCGTCCATGTCTTACTCTTCCTCTTAGATACAAGAGCCTTATACCCATGCTTATATTAATATTATTTTATTTTATATTTTATATGTACTTAACTGTTTTGGCTTTCATGTCTTAGCCCGACATCCCGCATATTCAGGGAGCATGATTGTAACAGAAAACATAGCGTTGATAGTTGCACCACACGGTAGTTGATATTAGGCGACGCAACTGTCGTATGTATGATATATATATATATATATAATATATATATGCCATAACTGACCATGTATATATGATATAATCAGGCTCGCATTATATATTGCTCTTAGTGCGTTTGCGTGTGTAGGGCCATATCCTCTGTCTCGTTCTTAGCCAGTTTGCGTGTGAGGGCCTTTATCATTTCGGCGGGGCTTTTCCTCAAATGTTAAATAGCTCTCTGTTTTTGTGTTTATTTTGAATTGATTTTGAATTTGACAGCAGAATTGTGTCGTGTCTAAAATAACAGGCAAGAATAACCAGTATTATTGTTTTATATTGTAAAGCAACAAATTCGTTTTTTACTATAACGTCGACCCTATGCATTGTGGTTATTTATGGGTCGGAGGTTAATAGTAAAGTAAACATCATAATGGAGGTTCACGAAAGCCAATGCTGTATTTTTATTTACACTGCGTTTCGACGTTCTGCTGAATATCTCTTACTACATCTTTCTTAATTTTTGACTGAATCAACTGTGTAACAAAGTAAATTTATAAGTACCTCTTTAATACTAATTCTGGGTGTTTGGATTACCGATTTGAAAAAAAAAAAATATAGAAAGTATTATACTTGAGACCATTTTATAGTTTAAATTCACTTATTTCATTGCAAATTTTGTATTATTACTACTCTTGTTACTGAAATAGATAAATATTTGATAATAAACTTTGTTACTTTGAACAAAGTTTTAAACGTTTGGAACAAAAGTTTTAAAAATGTAAACCAAAACACAAAAATAAATACAAAAACAGAGAGCTATTGACCATTTGAGGAAAAGCCCCGCCGAAATGATAAAGGCCCTCACACGCAAACTGACTAAGAGCGATACAGAGGATATGGCCCTACACACGCAAACTCACTAAGAGCAATATATAATGCGAGCCTGATTATATCATATATACATGGTCAGTTATGGCATATATATATCATATATACGACAGTTGCGTCGCCTAATATCAACTACCGTGTGGTGCAACTATCAACGCTATGTTTTCTGTTACAATCAGGCTCCCTGGATATGCGGGATGTCGGGCTAAGACATGAACGCCAAAACAGTTAAGTACATATAAAATATAAAATGAAATAATAATAATATAAGCATAGGTAAAAGGCTCTTGTATCTAAGCGGAAGAATAAGACATGGACGAGCATGGTACGAGCTTATGAATTTATATAACAATGATCTCAAAAGTCATGAAATTATATATATATATATATATATATATATAATATATATATATATATATATATATATATGCGTTTGTGTATAAATGCATGTACATTGTGATATAATATCACGTATATATATAGATATATTCGCTAGCTTTTAATTCCACAACTTTTGAGTGTACAAGTGCGTTCTAATTCACGATTCATTTTTCAGAGTCTTTTGAGGTTATGTAGTAAAAACATGGAGAAAACGGGGTTTTTTCGGTTTTTCAGAAAGTTGTGAGATAAAACTAATGCTTTGAATAACTGATTTTGATTATAAAGGGGAAGATACATGTGAAAATGTAAATTACCATTCATTTAGACACTGACTTTAGAGGTTATATAGCGAAAGCTTAAAAACAACGCCGAAAAAACGGGGTTTTTCGTTTTTTTTAGCATGCTGTAGGAAAAAATAATAGTTTTAATACCTGTAAAGGTAAGAATACATATAAAAATATGAATTATCATTAATTTAGATGTATGTTGTTAAGGTTATGAGTCTCATCCATCTCACTAAAAAACCTAATTTATGTTTATTTTATTTATATTTTTTTTATTTTAAAAAAACTAATATTATTGTATCTTATGGCAGTATAAATAAATTTTTTGTTTTCTATGTTTTACTTATTTTTTTTTTGTTTTGTTCCTAGACCCATACAATTTATTGTTAAGGGGTTGGGGTGCTTCAGAAAAATGCCAAAAAAAGCAGTTTTTTCGATTTTTAGGCATTTTCCACGTTGAAAATGATAATAATACCTATGCCATTCGAAAGAACGGGAAAAACCCATAAAAAACATTGTTTTAAAGTTGGCCAAAAATATCCGACATAATCTAAAATATTACTGAAAATTTCAAATACTTTTCCTTGGCTCAATTTTCAAGCTAAAAATCTGAAAAAAATCAGGTAGTATTGTATTATTAAACTACGCTTTCATGAATTTTTTCTGATTTTTTGCACCAATACAGGGTCTAAAAAAAATTTTTTTTTCTTTAAATACGTTTTTTCCCATAGGGAACCCCCAGAGGCACCTAAGGACTTAAAAGTTTAACCGAGTGAGTTTTTAATTATGTCCTTTCGAATGGCCAGGCCCAAAACTAAATCGAGCATGGTGGAATTTTGACCATCTTATCCCGCTATAGCCTTTATAACTTAGTTAAAATATTGTGTTAATGGGATTAAGCTTGATATTAAGGAATTTTAAGTGAAAGAATTATCTGGAAAATCACGAACAAATACACCTAACCGATTGACAAAAACAATAAACCTATTAATAGCCCATTTGAAAAAAACAAGTATGGACTAAATATATTGAAGATCCTTTTATGGACACAAGAACGGAACCAACATAAACTGATAACAAGGAAGCTCAAATATTATTAAAATCTAAAGTCCAACATGCTATAAACAACTCAACATCTGGCAGAGCCCCCGGGCCAGATGAAGTTCATATCGAGCTGATAGACGAAGACAATTTAAATGCAATAACTATACTCTTTAACAACATATTACAAATCTGGTGAGATACCTACAGAATAGATCGATAGACCTACAGAATGGCTGTAGGTATCTCACCAAATTTGTAATATGTTGTTAAAGACGTAAATCCAAATATTTATGCACTTCGGGGTGACACGGAAAATTGCAGGGTATCTCATATTCTCTTACTGGGCTATTAGACTAGGCGGCATCTGTAGAAGTTGAACAAGATATGGATATGGAGTCGATGGATTCCTTAGATTTTTTGGAGGCACAAGATAAAGCTACAAATAAAGAAGAAGAAACATTAAATTTACAGATCGAGGATGAAGATATTGAAGTGGAAAATGAAGGTTTTGTGGAAGAAATAAGACCTGAAGATTCTTGTCCTTCCAAAAAAAGAAAAAGACTTCCAAAAAAATTATTGAAGATTGAGTCAAAATAAAGTTTTTTTATGA
This sequence comes from Diabrotica balteata, assembly GCA_918026665.1. Classification (NCBI taxonomy): domain Eukaryota; kingdom Metazoa; phylum Arthropoda; class Insecta; order Coleoptera; family Chrysomelidae; genus Diabrotica; species Diabrotica balteata. Next base: position 55,673,799 of record OU898280.1, read on the forward strand.
AAAGAAAATTTTTCTTTCATTCGCCTTTGTTTTAATGATTTAAATTATTTATTACCAATTTATAAATACATATTTGTTTACTAAAAGTAACAATTTACTTCAATGTATAAATTGCAAGCTCAAAAAAAAAACAGTTTCGAGCATTATACAGCAGTATAATAACACGTCAATATACAATATACACGTCACTTTCGAATCAAAATATATTCTCAAATCAAATAATGTCATTATTTTGATAAAACTACAGAAATAAATTATTTTTAATGTTAATTATTTTAAAATGTTTTGTAAATGATTTTTACAAAAAAAAAATTTCTTGGTTTTAACAATTCAAATTATTTATTAACAATTTATAAATACATATTTGTTTACTAAAAGTAACCATTTACTTCAGTGTATAAATTGCAAGTTTAAAAAAAAAACATGAAGAAAAAATGCAATTAATTGTATAACATACAAGCCTTCAATACAAGCCCTTACAGATTTTGGAGCACTTTACAATTTGTTTTTATTTCAAAACCCGAAATTAAACAAACTGATGGTCCTCTACTTGATACTCGCCGCTTAACATTTGAAGTGAATGTCTCTCACCACCACCTCTCATGCATTCCGAGCGACATTTTACGCGAAAACGGTTTTTTATTTGTCTTTTTTATGGATGTTGCCATGAAGCGCATTACCTAAAACTTTTCATATAAAAAGTATTTGGCAAGACGAGGGTACTTGTTTAAAAACGAGCCCTCTATCACTTATGGTTACATGGCAAATGTATGCCAACTTTGACCTTCAATATCTCGGCAACCAGTAAGCCGAATGTATCTTTTTGTTTTTTAAAAGAAGCGTCTTTTAATGTTAAGTGTATACATTTTGAAATTGATATGTTTAAAGCTCGTAAAGTTATTAAATTGGTTTATAAGCCTAAAAATTGTTTATAACTTTAAAAAAAATTGTTAGGCTCTCCTAGTGAACCGATTTGAATTTTACAAAAAGCGTTTAAAAGTTTGAGACTTCCTTTATATGTAAAAAAAATTGCAACTATCTGAGGGCCTTATTTAGGGCCTACTATGAATTTGAAAATTTGCAATTTTTTTCCAGTAGGCTGGATTGCAAAACTATTACGCAAAACCTATCCGACCGATCTTAACAAAATTTAGCACACGTTTTAAACATATTAAAAAGTTTTTCTTGGCGGAATATGGAACTTGTAAATCAAGTTTAGAAAGTCGAAAACATTTAAAGGATTAACTTCATTTTTTTTTGTACTTTTTTTTCCAATTATTGGTATTTTTTCAACAATAACCATTAAATTTTTAATTTCTAGCTAACAAAATATTGTGTAAGATTGAATAACGAAACTTTTAACTTCTTATTATTTTTTCTCTAGGATCACTATTTTCGGAATTATAAATGAAAATAAGAGCAAAAAAATTAGAAATTTTCAATTGTTTTCAAATTTTGTTAAATAAAAATTTAGCACAGGGTTTGCGACTGGCGCATATCGTGATTATCGATACTGGACGTATCCTGAAGGGATTCCAGTAAAAAATAGCTTCCTATGGAAAATGTCCAATCCAAAACATATCCGGCCTAGACTATAATATAAGCAATACAATAGTATTTAAGAAAAATTGAATTCTTACTTTGTTTTAGTCGTAAATTATAAAGTTTTTTGATTTAGTGTAATTTAAAATTTGTAAACCGCCTGTATTTAGAAATCTGACTTTGATGTAAACGTAGAAAAATCACAAAAATTAACAACAGCATTGAAAATAATGATATTTACCTGTAAATTTCAATAAGTCAATATTATTGTTCTAACCGTTTGCTGATTTCAAGTATTCTCGAATGCACTTACTGTGCAGTATTTTTACCGTTCCCTGACAATAACCACAAATACCTATTAATTACCAATTAGCTTATTGACAAATAATCCCATTAGTTACAAGGTTAGAAATTTGTAGGAATTTTATCATTTAAACAATTTTGATGTATAATGAAACATTACGTTTATCGTATCCGGACATGTCATTCATATAATTTCGGCCCAGTATCGGGCTACGTCAATTCCATCTTTGTTGGTGAGCCAAAAGTCCCAAAGGTATACCGATGGGGACAGTTTCTGCGTATCAGAAGACGTTCCACTTCCGATGACAGAGAGAGGGAACAAATACTTAATTGTCGCAATCGATTACTTTTCGAAATAGTCTTAAACTGTACCCAGTTTCAATAAAAAAAGCGACTACAGTAGCAGAAGCGTCCATAAGACACATCGTACCAAGACATCGGTTTCTTTAGAGTTACATTCTGTTCAAGGACGAAATCAAAATCTAAATTATTTAAATCAGAATTATGCCCAGAAATCTTGGGTATTAAGAAAAGTCGCACTCCGCCTTTCCATCCTTAATCAGACAGAATGGTCGAAAGACATAATATAACTGTTTGTCAATAACTTTTATCATGGTGTCGATATGATTAATTTTGGTTGAGCCTTTTATTTTACTTATTTTCTGCCAAATATCATTTATTGGTGTAAATGAATTTATTGATGAGACATAGCTTTTTTTAGATTTTTTGATTAGAAATTTGGACCTGGCTTTTAACGCTCTAAATCTAGCTAAGGTAGTTTCGGAATTGTTTTTTTTTAATATATTAAAGGAGTGTTTAGTTTGTTTCAAAGAAGTTTTTATTTCGATATTCCACCAGGGTAGAGGTGTTTCTGTAGTAGCCTTAGTTTTCCAATCGCTTCTCTGGCTGAATCTATTAGCATATCATTAAAATTTGCTGTTGTGATGTTTATATCTTCTAATATTTTAAAGTCTTTCATTCGTTCAGTTATTAAACTAGTGTACTTTTCCCAATACTAAAAACACTTAAGATTACCAACAGCAAAAACAAAGCGAAGAATAGAACAGAATGACGGAAAATCCTAGAACAAGCCAGGACCCAGAAAGAGTTGTCGAGCTACTGATGATGATGATGACTTCTCCCAATCCGCCGATTTTAATTCCCATATTTCATATGGTTTTGTATTAATGTTTTTGTCTTTAATATGAGTAATCAAAATTGGTAGATGGTCGCTGTCAAATAAGTGTAAAAGTGTATTCAACTCAAGTAGTGGTTGAATTGCTGAGGGATAAATCGATGGTTGAAAACGTGCCACTGTATGAGTTGAAACGTGTAGGCATTCCTGTGTTTAATAGCACAAGTTTAAGGTTGTTATTATCCGACAAGCGAGAGCTGGCGGGTGAGCTGAGCGAAAATAGAAAAGGAATTATTCTAAGAGAGATAGGAGAGGTACTTAATCGCTGGTGTCACAAACGCGTAGTTGCCGTATCAAAAATATAGTTGGGATCTGAAAATTACGTTAGTAGATATGTTCCGTGGTTGTGTCATTGCGTGTGTGATAAACTTATTTACCACGAAAACAAAATACAAATAATAATAATATTGAATAAAAGGTAGAAAAAATTTGTTAATAATATTTATTTTCATAAAACATAATTAATTCTCGAAGGGAAGGTATTTTTGTATGTATCGCGGACTGATGCAACTTGTGTGTCTTAATGATTTTTATCACTAAGATGGAGAATAATAGGGGCAGCGGAGAGTGTTTTTCTGGCGAATTTAATAAGTTGTGATTTAGTGGATGAGAGGAACAGCCCAATGGCAGTCAATCTATTTTGTAATAAGTCCACTGATGTTTGGAGAAGTTTGCAAGTAGTAGTGGTCGCAACACCATGGCAATAAATTACAAGGTCATCAGCATAATATGTAGTAAATTTGGCTGGGTAGGAAAGACTGTGCATATATGGTTAATCGATAAAATAAACAATGTGGGTCTTAATACAGAGCTCTGAGGGACTCCGTCTTGTTGGATGTGGGGTGATGATAGGCAACCATTTACAGAGACTCTAAAAGATCTAGAGCTAAGAAAGTGCTTGATGAATTTAAAAACATTTCCGTTGAGACCGTATAATAATAATTTATCGAGAATAATCTGTCTCGGTATTTTATCGAAAGCAGCTTCAATATCAAAAAGGCAGGCAATCACTTCTTGACTGTTGTTAATAGCTTCTGCGGTGTGGGTATGAAGGAAGACGAGGTTATCGCTTGTGGAATGATGTCGGCGAAAATTAGATTGTTCTTTAGGTAAAATTTGGTGTTTTTCAATAAACCATAAAAGACGCCTGTTTATCATCTTCTTTATTAATTTGCACATGGTGCAAGTGAGAGAAATCGGTCTATAGGACTGAGGAAAGATTGATATGTGGCCATGTTTTAGAACAGATATAATTACGGATGTGTTCGATTGAGTAGGAAATATTTGAGAAGACCAGATAGAATTATATATGTCTAAAAGAAAAGTAAGGCAGCGGTTGGGTAGGTTTTTAAGAAAAATATAAGGGATATCATCAGGGCTGGCGGAAGTATTTTTGCATGAAGATAAAGCAGATGTAAGTTCAGAAAGTGAGAAAGAAGAATTAATATTGTCGATATCTTGTAAGTGCTGTGAAGTAAGGTTGTAGGAGAGCCGTTCTTGTGTAGAGGATGAAATAAGGGGTTTGAGTTTGTTGTGAAATTGGTCCTCAAATGTATTAGCCAGGGTATTGCAAATAATTTGGCTGTTGCTAGAAGAAATGCTGTTAGAGATTAAATGGGTAATTTTTGTGTTAGTTCCCCGAGGATCCCCACATAGTATTGTGGGCGTTGAAGTCTCCTACAATTATATAGGGTTGGGCGAGTTGGTATACTAAATCAAGGAGTTCTTCTTTCTTTAGAATGTAGTCAGGAGGGATGTATATAGAGCATATGGTAAGTTTGTTAGGACAGTAAGTAGTGATGGCAACAGCTTCGAGATTGGTAGTCAGAGGAAGAAGAGTGGAGTAATGGTCTCTAGAAGCAAATATAGATGCACATTCACTAGCTCTGGAGCAGACAGATCTGATGTAATGATACCCTTTAAAATCTTTGAGTGTATGGAGATTAGTTGACGTGAAGTTAGTTTCCTGTAAGCAAATGAAGGTGGGGTGGTGGAGAGATATTAGTAGCTGCAGACGTTCCAAGCGCGGATAATATCCGTCGCAATTCCATTGAATTATAGTGAATATGAAAGATAAATTAAGGCAGGTCGGTTTTGTCTAAGGAGGGGTCACTGTCGTTAGAGCTAACAGATGCAAGACTATCAGTGTCAATAACATCATTTAGATTCATCGTAGCCTTAATTTTTTTTGTATGCGAGTTATACGATTTTTAAGTGATCTATCTGAGATATTATGGTAGAATTGTTTGAGGTCATCAAGAAGGGCGTTAATGTTCGTAGTAAATTGGTATGCTTCGGCTAAGGGGTCATGGCAGCCGAAAGAATTTTCCACGAAAGCCATTAGTTGTAGCGAGTTAATTAAAAAGGATGATGGATTTGCTAATATAATATTTTCTATGATTGCGCGGGCAGACGGGCTGATGGTTCTGTATCTTTGGTTTTCGATTTTTTTTAGAGGCTGATTTGGGGGTACGAAAGGAGTTATCATGGATGGAATGTGGATCGATTGGACTGTGAGTAGTGGGAGCTGAACTGGCAATTACAGCGGGAGAATCGAGGCTTGAGTCAGTTGAATGGGCTCTTTTGAGCAGGAGTAGGAGGTGTAGGTTGAGGTTGATTTAAAGCTAGGGGTGTAATGTTAGATAAATTGTCAGAGGGAGAATTTAAGTCAGAAGTGTGAAAGGTGCCAGAAGGTGCGGTGGGGCTATTGTTGGTGGATTCATTAGTTACGTGGGCGAAACGGGGGTCGGTAGTGGTATCCGGTGGGTTTTGGCAGGTTTCAGCCGTATGTCCGGATTTTGGGCAAAGAAAACATTCTAGTTTGTCTGATGTAACGAAGATTCGGAAGGAAGTGTTTTCAAAATGTATTAATACGGAGGTTTGTATTTCGAAATTTTCTTTATCTGTTATTACGTAGATAGACCGTCGAAAACTTAATATATAAGAATAATCTTCTTCAGGTAAGCCAGTACGAATCTGAGATACAGGTGAGGCTAGTTGCAGACCAAGTTTGTTTTTTAATGCCTGCTCGATGAGTTGATTTGGAATCGATGGACATAAATTAGATATTACCAATCTTTTAGTTGGGGAAATGAGTCTGCGGATGTGGACGATTTTATTTTTAAATAAAACGGGGGGCTTGTTTTTGAGAAGAATATCGACGTCAGAAATAGAAGCAAGAAAGATGCAAATGCGTTGGTTGGATATGCGGGAAGCGTGGGTAATACGTTTTGGTGTTACGATTTCACCGATCGCCTTAATGTAATCGAAGAGAGCTGTATCCGGAAGAGCATTTAAAACTATCGCTTGCTTTCTGCTAGGATATGATGTAGCGGGTGTAGGTTTTATTATATTTGATGTGAGAATAGCTGCGTACCTTGGAGCAGTGGGTCGAAGAAGCATTTTTAAATATTCCGGATGCCAAAATATTAAATGAAAATTAGGAGCAATGCCTGGCCTATTAGTGTGTTTGTATCAAATATAATGTTCTCTACAAAAGTACATACCAATTTGTTTCACAAAAAACTATTCACTTTCAATAATTACTTGGTAAACAAATCACATTATCTGACAAGTTTTTATTACAAATACTATTAGAATAAGCCGAGGTGTTGACTCGTTAGCTTTTCGAATGGGAATAAAATGTATAATTAAAGTGTCCAGCATACCTGTAGTAAATAAATATATTCGAGAAACACATTTCAATTTTTATGTCATTTCTATTTCACATTTGTATAACCAATTGCGATAATGTAAATTTTAACATTTAGTTTTTGAAATAATTAGCTTTGCGCTACAGATATACGTTGTATTATCAATAATAGTGAACTGTAGAGTACTGATTAACTGATCCATTGTTTACTTATTATTTACTGGCATTTTGTTGTTCCGTAAGTTTTTATTTATTTATTGATTATAATGTTATTGATTGTAACTTAAATTAAATTATTTAAATCTGAATATATTTTGAAAATGAGTATTATAATTACCAGTTAATTGAGGTAAACGTTCTTGTATCTTTTTTAAATCAACGAAGACTTTATCTGCATTAGCTTCTTCCGTTGTAAACTTAAAAACTTATTAAAAAATTATTTCCCGTGCTTGAGATCCCAAAGGTTTGTCTTTTAATACACTTGCCATTTTAATAAATATAAATAATAGTTTATAATATAAAAATGTAAATATTTGACAATACTGTCAGAAATCTAGCAATAATTACATGATGTGAACTCCTAGCCGACTGCAATAGAAATGAGCAATCCCTTCCACTTTTCAATTTGTTCTACGCGCAACCCGCCAGCTCTCGCTTGTCGGATAATAATTATTTCTAATGAAGTCTTGCCTTTTTTAGTCGGTTTTTGCAGATCCCCAAGATTTGTTATGACAATTTGTGCCAACAAGAATTAATTTAGGAGATGAAATTTGTTCTATCACTTTTTTTAGTTCTAGAATTATGGATTCTTCCGGATGTGATAAATATACACTGAAAATGTTAATTTTGAAATCATGAACTATTGAGACTGCAACAGCTTCCAGAATTGTATTTAATAGATCTTGCAGGAGTGATATATTGTTTGGGGCAGATATTTCCTTTCAGATTTTGCTGGCAGATAAAATATAATTAAACCAGATTATATTACAAAATACTCTTTTTGGATTTGTAGCTAGTGGTTCTTCTCCATCACTAAAAATTTGTAACTTTTCTGCTTTCATTAAGCGTAAAAAACAATTTAGAAAATATTGTTTTTCATTTTTGCATAACCCAGAAGGTTCCAGAAAATTTTCCGGAGTATTCTACTGAACTGGAAGCTTGTGAGATAAATTTTGAAAATTCTTTACAAGTAATAAATAATAAATACCAAATTATATTGCCATTAAAACAAAATTTACTAGATTTGGATTTAGGAGATTCATTTTCTGTAGCATTAAAACGCCTTGAGAACTTAGAAAAAAGGTTTAACTCTAATTCTGAACTCTACTGTCAATACAAAAGTTTAATTGATGAATATTTAGCTCTAAAACATGCCAAAATAGTAAGTCTCAGTATGTATGACATAAATAGTGGTTCTGTATAGTTCATGGCTCACCATCCAGTTATACGTGAAGACAAGAAAACCACAAAATGAAGACTTGTCTTCGATGGTAGCATGAAATCAAAGAAGAAAAAATTGATAAATCGTTATCTCTACAATCATGCTGTAGTCCAAAAGGAGCTCTTTGATATTCTCGTCCTTTTTAGAAAACACAAGTATGTCATTTGGACAGATATTAAACAAATGTACAGAATGATTTTGGTACATCCAGATCATTGCCATATTCCATACCATTGTTACGATTTTAAATGTTATGGCATATAGAACTGTAAATATTTTATGACTAATTCTTTTTTATTGATTCTCGTAATTTGTAGGTCAAAATATACCTGAGCTTCGCTACCAGTTGTTTACAGAAATCTCTAGACACTAATTTTAGTAAGTCATCCACGTCTCGAGGTTGAAAAACGAGTCGAGCGCCTTCACCAAAATACGAGATTACTCAGGAAGTTTGCCGAAAGTTCCAGATGACAACAGTTGTGTATATAAATGAAAGATTTTTGTATTTGAGTCAGTCATAAGAAGATCGGTAAACGCGGTTTACTTGTAACGAAACGTGAAATAAATACATTTGTAAAGTTATTTAATAAATTAGTAATTAGCTATCGTGAGTTTTAATAAATTAGATTATAGACAATAAATTAGAATAAAGACAAATAAATTCGAACTATATAAATATACAACAGTGGAGTCAGAAGTGGGATATTCAAATAAAAAAGCGGGATTTTAAATAAATCTAATTTGAATTTGAAATAAAAAGAAGTGAAATATGGCTACAATTAATGAGCTCACAGTTACGGATTTAAGAAGACATCTTGAAGACAGAGAATTAGCTTCTACCGGAAAAAAGGCTGAGTTAGTTCAACGACTAAAGAATGCTTTGGAGGAAGAGGGTTTAGATCCGGAAACTTATATATTTGAAGATGCTGTCATCGCGTCAATTTCAAAATTGGAGAATAAAGTTTCTTCCGATGTAGCCAAGGTTTCCTGTGATATCGCTTCTTTAGAAAGCAAAGTTTCTAACGAGATTTCTTCCCTAGAAAGCAAAGTTTCTGCTAGCATCTCCTTGGAAATCTCTAAAGTTACTTCTGAGATGTCTGCCCTCGACGATAGAGTATCGTCGTTAAAGAACCAAGTTGCTGCCGATATGTTGGCCTTCGAAGAGAAGATAAAAGAGATGGAAAGGAAGATGGAGGAAACAACGACCGCCGAGAGAGAAAACAATCCAATTATAGCAGAGACAAAAGAAGACGAGACGAAATGTAAGTTGGAAACACGGCCGAAATTTGAAGGAAGTGGAAGTTCCGTTCATGTCAAAGTCCCAACTTTCGACGGAAAATCATCATGGAACAACTACATGAAACAGTTCGAATCAGCTGCAAGAGCGAATGGATGGTCTGAAAAAGAAAAGGCTGTAAACCTGACTATCGCTCTTCGAGGAGATGCCTTAGATGTGCTCCAGACCATAGCCGTAGAGGAGACGGATGATTTCGAACAACTGAAGAAGAGGTTAAATATGCGATATGGCCACGAACACTTGGAGCACGTATATCAGTCGCAGCTTAAAAATCGAAGACAAAAGAAAGATGAGGCCCTTCAAGAATATGAAGTAGATATTGCCAGATTAGTGCGATATGCTTATCCAACAGCTCCCGAAGACATGATGGAAAAGTTGGCCGTTCAAACGTTTATTGATGGTCTTCGTGATCATGAGATGCAAAGAACACTACGATTAGCTCGTCACAAGACGCTGGTTGATGTCTTATCCGCCGCCCTCGAATACGAGTCAGCTACGCTAGCATCTGGCGGGTACAGTAAAGTTAGAACTGTAAAAGAGGAAGGAGACGAAGATAAACTTGACCAGCTCTTTAATATGATAAAAAGCATGACACACAAGAAAACGAAGACCATAAGACCGAAGACAAAACCAGAACGCGTCGGCCTTAGGGGAGCAGCTTCGACCCAGAACTTTATCAAAGACCCTCTGATACTAATAGCTTTTTTGAAATGTCGTGAAGATAGTGTATATGTAGATGGAGAAATAAATGGTAAAAAGCATACGTTGTTGATGGATACTGGAGCGACCAGAACCATTATACGCCCGACAGTTATAAACAGCCGAAAGAAACTGTTACCAAGGAGGTTGCGACTTCGGACCGCCACAGGTGAAAATGCCAACATTCATGGAGAAATCCAGGTACAATTAGGAATTGGAGCAGAACAGTTCGTCCATACTGTTATAGTTGCTGACATCGAAGAGGATGTTATATTAGGAATGGACGTAATGAATACGCATGGATTCCAATTGGATTTTAAAAATAAAGTAATCAAAGTTGGTAACGAGGAGGTATTTCTCCATCCACATGATGACAACACTATGCAAGCAGCCGTTAAAGAAGATACAGTCGTGCCTGCGAGAAGTGAAACGATAATAGTAGCGCGGCTACAGGGAATTGTGGACGAAGGAACACCTGTTATGATGGAGCCTTGGAATCATGACGACGAAGTTGGCCGTGGAATCATAATTGGAAAAGAATTAGTGACTTCGGCTAAAGAAATTCCTGTGAGACTTATTAATGTCAATGACTACCCAGTGACTATCAAGAAAGAGACAAAAGTAGGAACGTGTGTACCTGTCACATCCATAATCCGTCAGACGACAACGTCTGATAATTCCAACGATAAATTTGATCAAATGGTTGCGGTTGCTGGACAGTCTCTGAATCAGATTGAGAAAAGAAAATTAAGGGAATTTCTTCGGCAGTATCGTGATATTTTCGTACCGAAAGGAGGAAAGACGGGAAGAACTACCGTTGTTAAGCATAAAATTGATACTGGTAATGCTAAGCCAATTCGTCAAACAGCTCGACGATTACCACAGGCGAAAAGAGAGGAAGCTGAAACGATTGTTCAGGAAATGAAGAAAGACGGGGTGATAGAACCTTCTACGAGCCCATGGGTCTCTCCGGTGGTCCTGGTTAAGAAGAAAGACGGAACAACGAGGTTCTGTGTGGATTACCGTTTGTTGAACAACGTTAATAAGAAAGATAGTTATCCTCTGCCTCGGATCGATGACACACTAGACACATTGGCCGGAAGTAAACTATTTTCTACTTTGGATTTGAAGTCTGGATACTGGCAGGTAGAAATGGACCCGGTAGATAAAGAAAAGACAGCCTTCACCACAGGATCTGGATTATGGCAATTCAACGTTATGCCATTTGGACTTTGTAACGCTCCTGCGACATTTGAGAGGCTTATGGAAAATGTGTTGAGAGGGTTATCTTGGAAAACATGCCTAGTTTATCTAGACGACATAATCGTCTTGGGGGAGACATTTGAGGACCATCTGAAGAATTTAGAAAACGTTTTTAATCGACTTAAAGCTGCCCAATTGATGTTAAAACCCCAAGAAGTGCCAGCTATTTCAAGGTAAAGTCAATTATCTGGGTCATATAGTCAGTAAAGAAGGAGTGGCCGTGGATAAGGGAAAAATAGATTCCATTAAGGAATGGCCAAAACCAACTGACAAACATCAAGTAAGAAGTTTTCTTGGACTATGTACTTATTACCGGAGGTTTATTAAGAAGTTTGCAGATATCGCTAAACCATTAACGCGACTTACAGAGGAAGCAAGAGAATACCGCTGGGATGTAGACTGCCAAAATGCCTTTAAGACCTTAAAAAAGCATTTAATCACAGCACCAATTTTAGGGTATCCACTGCCAGAAGGAGAGTTCATCTTAGATACAGATGCAAGTAATGTGGGAATTGGAGGAGTGCTGTCTCAGATTCAGGGAGGACAGGAAAGAGTCCTTGGATATTTCAGTAAAGTTCTCTCAAAACCTGAGCGGAATTATTGCGTCACGAGAAGAGAACTTCTGGCAGTAGTAAAATCAGTAGAGCACTTCTATCAATACCTCTATGGAAGGAAATTTTTAATCCGAACCGACCATGCCGCCCTTAAGTGGTTGATGCAGTTTAAGAATCCAGAGGGTCAGATAGCCAGGTGGATCGAACGACTCCAAGAATATGATTTTAAGATTGAGCACCGGGCCGGAGTTAGCCACCGAAACGCTGATTCTCTTTCCAGAAGGCCATGCCCAGCAGAGTGTTCTCACTGCAACAAAACGGAATCCAAGGAAGCAGCAGTGCTAAGAACGACGGTGGTCCACGACGACTGGACGCCTACCAAGATCAGGGAAGAACAAGAGAGAGATCCAGTTATACAGAAAATCCGAAAATGGAAAGAAGAAAACCGTCGACCACCTTGGCAAGAAATATCGAACCTAGGCTCAATAGTTAAGACGTATTGGGCCCAGTGGGACTCATTTATCATGGAAGATGGCTTGCTCAAACGAGTCCTGGAAAATGATGACGGTTCAGAGAAGAGAAGACAGTTGGTGATTCCAAAGAGCAGAATAGCCGAAGTACTTCGTCAGTTACACGACAGTCCACCAGGAGGGCATTTTGGTGTGAAGAAGACCCTTCAGCGAATTCGGGAACGGTTTTATTGGATGAACAGTTCCGACGATGTAAAAGACTGGTGTAAGAAATGTACTATTTGTGCTACGAGTAACGGGCCTTATCGAAAAAGGAGAGCTCCTATGAGACAATATAATGTTGGAAGCCCGTTTGAAAGAATAGCTTTGGACATTGCTGGGCCATTTCCAGAAAGTGATAATGGAGGCAAGTACATGTTGGTAGTGATGGATTACTTCACTAAGTGGGTCGAGATTTACGCACTTCCAGACCAGAAGGCCGCCACCGTTGCAGATAAGTTGATCCAAGAATATATCAGCCGATTTGGAGTGCCTTTGGAGATCCATAGTGACCAAGGCAGGAACTTCGAAAGCGATTTATTCCAAGGAATATGCGATAGACTAGGTATGAAGAAAACAAGAACTACGGCTTATTATCCGCAATCGGATGGTATGGTAGAACGAATGAATAGAACAGTTGGCAAGTATTTGACAAAGATGGTATCCGATCATCAGCGAGACTGGGACCAATATCTTCCGTTCTTCACAATGGCCTACAGATCTGCTGTTAATGAATCAACAGGCCAGACACCAGCCAGAGTCCTATTCGGACGCGAGATGCGACTACCTTGTGATCTAGAGTTTGGGTGTCGACCTGAAGAAGATGTAGCAGGTGAAGATTATGTGATCGAATTACGAAGAAGAATGGACGATGTACACGGGTTGGTCCGTTCCCATCTCCAAATCGCTAGTGACCGAATAAAAGAAACGGTACGATACACAAGCCGAAAAGGGGTGTTTTAAGAAGAACGATAAAGTCTGGCTTTATAACCCCAAAAAGCGAAAAGGTTGTTCTCCCAAATTGCAGCAGTTTTGGGAAGGTCCATACCTCATTATGGAGAAGATCAATGATGTTATTTACCGAATAAGCAAGATTCCGAGAGGAAAGCCGATGATAGTACACCATAACCGGTTGGCGTCTTTCGAGGGTGACCACGACGTAGATGAAGAAGTGGAAGTAAACCAAGTCCAAGATGTGTCTGACCTCACGTTTGAGGAATTCATGGGTGCCTATGGAGGTACCGGTAAAGCAAGACATGGTGTTACCACTGAAGAAAGGCAAGATCTACTCGCGCTTCCCGATGACTACTCACTGGCCCTTACCATCCCGGCCAGTATCAAAGATGCACCAGGGTTGGCATCCGTCTTTCGAAGGAAGTTTGGTCGAGTTGCAGAACTTCAATGCCAAGTGCCAGCTCCTGGTAAAACCTTGAAACTTCAAGATGCATCACGTTACCTTTTCTACCTGGTAACAAAAGACACTGCCCGTGACCAACCTACCTACCGAGGTATGGGAAGCCTTACTTCAGTTGAGAGAGCACGTACTAGAGTCCGACGTGCAAAAGTTAGCCATGCCAAAGTTGGAGTGCCGCCAATTAGATTGGAGGGTTATACGAAACATGGTGGAGGAAATCTTTAAAGACACCGAAGTCCAGGTGTTAGTCTGTTGCAATCCGCATAGTTACTGCTGCGGAGAGAAAACCGTCCCTTGTCATTTCTATACAACTGGAAGTTGTAAAAGAGGGTCCAGTTGCCGATATCAGCATGTTGTTCCAGTTCCAGTCCCGACAAGGTTCCAGGAGGAACCATCTTTTAAGAGGGGGGCAATGTTACGATTTTAAATGTTATGGCATATAGAACTGTAAATATTTTATGACTAATTCTTTTTTATTGATTCTCGTAATTTGTAGGTCAAAATATACCTGAGCTTCGCTACCAGTTGTTTACAGAAATCTCTAGACACTAATTTTAGTGAGTCATCCACGTCTCGAGGTTGAAAAACGAGTCGAGCGCCTTCACCAAAATACGAGATTATTCAGGAAGTTTGCCGAAAGTTCCAGATGACAACAGTTGTGTATATAAATGAAAGATTTTTGTATTTGAGTCAGTCATAAGAAGATCGGTAAACGCGGTTTACTTGTAACGAAACGTGAAATAAATACATTTGTAAAGTTATTTAATAAATTAGTAATTAGCTATCGTGAGTTTTAATAAATTAGATTATAGACAATAAATTAGAATAAAGACAAATAAATTCGAACTATATAAATATACAACACCATCTAAGCCAATGGTGTGGAAAATCAACTACATCGTTATTTAGAGCTGCTGTCAATAAAGTCACGATAGCGAATATGGTAGCCAACATGATATCCAACGATCGATAACGGTCATGGAACTAGAAGAAGAAGAAGATCATTGCCAATTACAAAATATTTTGTGGCGAGAGAAAAATAGCAGTTTGCAATGTATACAACTTCAAACTGTAACATACGGTTTAAGAAATTCTTCTTTTTTGGCTACCAGGTGTTTGGTAGAATTAGCCCGAACTGAAGGTAAAAACTATCCTTTGGCTGCCCAGGCTCTTCTTAATAACACCTATATTGATGACATTTTGTGTGGTGGTGATACTATTGAAGAAACAATAAAATTAAAAAACGAGCTTATATCGTTACTCAAATTAAGGTCCTTCGAGTTGCACAAATGGTGCTCAAACAATTTACATATTATAAATGATATTCCTAAGAATAAACAAAGTTTTGTTGAAATTAATCTCAGCAAATTAATCTCAGCAAAGAAATTATCAAAGCGGCAAATCAGATAAAAAACGGAAAAGCTGTTGGGGAAGATAATATCCCAAATGAAATAATAAAGATATTACTAGACGAACACATCGAAGTTATGGAAGATATATTTAACAAAATATACGAAACAGGCATAATACCAAATGATTGGCTGACATCGGTGTTTATACCACTACCAAAGAAGAGAAACTCCAAGAAATGTGAAGACCATAGGATTATTAGCCTGATGAATCATATGTTGAAGCTTTTCCTACGAGTAATACACAATAAAGTATACAATAAACTAAACGAACACACTGATCAAACTCAGTTTGGTTTTAAGAATGGGATCGGAACAAGTGAAGCACTTTTCTCAATACATGTGCTAGTCGAAAGATGTAGAGATGTTGATTCTGATGTATACTTGTGTTTTATAGACTTTTAAAAGGCGTTTGAAATGGTTAAACATGATAAACTAATAGATATTTTAAGGTCATGTAATATCGACGATAAAGACTTAAGGATCATTTCAAACCTCTACCAAGAACAAAAGGCTAAAATCAAAATGGAAAAATCAATATCGAGAAGGGAGTAAGATAGCGATGTATCCTATCACCTTTGCTGTTCAATGTTTACTCTGAGAAGATATTTCAGAAAGCTTTGGAAGGCACCTCGGATGGTATAATTATAATCGGGCAATGTATAAATAACCTACGATATGTTGATGACACTGTCATACTGGCAGATAATGCTGAAGCCCTGCAACGCTTAATGGACCGAGTAACGACAGCCTGTAGACAATTTGGAATGAAATTTAATACAAATAAGACAAAAACGATGGTCATCAGCAAGCACCAAAACAGAAGGGTGAAGGTCAATGTCGACGGAACAGATCTGGAAAGAGTAACAAGAACAACGTACCTTGGAAGTAATCTGGATGAAACTTGAGGCCACTCACTAGAGATAAGAATACGCCTGGAAAAGGCACGTACAATGTTTTACAAAATGCAAAAAGTTCTATGCAATCACCAGCTGGGCATCTCATTGAGAACTAGAATACTTAAGTGCTATGTTTTCTCCACCTTGCTCTACGGTGTTAAAGCCTGGACAATGACAGAAGAAATACAAAAAAAAACCAAGCATTCGAACTCTGGTGTTACCGTAAAATGCTCAGAATATCCTACATGAGCCATACGACAAATGCGGAGGATGAATAAGGAAAGAGAGCTTATGCTTATAATAAAACAGTGAAAAACACAATATTTTGGTCACATCATAAGAAATCAAAAGTATGAACTGCTCCAACTTATAATCGAAGGCAAAGTCAATAGCAAAAGAGGACCAGGAAGAAGACGCAACTCTTGGCTTAAAAACCTACGGCAATGGACGAACATGTCCTTCATAGAACTATTGAGGGCTGCTACAAAGATTAAATGGGCAAATGTAATGGCCAACGTCCTTAAGGATAAGGCACCGTAAGAAGAAAAATCTCAGCAAAAACGATTTGACAGTAAAGACATTGAGATTAACGTATGACACAAAAACAAATAATTTTACATTTAATTGTCCAAAAGTGGATGTAAATAAATGTGTAACTAAAAGACAAGTTCTGAGTTTTATTTCTAAATTTTATGACCCTTTGGGATTAGTAGGCCCAGTTTTAGTAGCTGCAAAAGTAATTATGCAAAAACTTTGGTTAAATAAGGTTAATGGGATACTGTCATGCCCAGTGGTTTACTTGATAATTGGAAGAATTTTGTTAGAAATTTAATGAGCATGCCCACAGTAACTGTCCAAAGAAATTTATACTTTACTGGTGCCTTTCATATTGAAATAGTTGGGTTTTGTGAATCTTCCTTGATTGCATATGGAGCTTTGATTTATGCCAGAACTATATTTAAAAATAAATTACATGTAAATTTGATTTGTTACAAATTGAGGATTGTTCCTATAAACAAAAAACTAACTGTGCCAAGACTTGAGCTGAACAGTGCTTTGTTGCTTTCAACATTGTCTCACAAGATTTTTGAACTGTTAAAAGATAAAATCAGCAAGTTATTGCTATATTCAGATTTAAACATTGTCTTAGCTTGGATAAAGTCTGAACCTTTCGGACCTTCTTTCTTTCGTCCGAAGAATAGAATTCTTAAAATTTAAGAAATGGCATCTGCATTTAAATGGTTGTATATAAACACTAAGGAAAATGCAGCAGATTGTCTTTCTCGGAGTCTTGAACATCATGAACTTAACTCTAACAGCCTTTGGTTTAATGGTCCTAAATTTCTTTCAAATATTAAATTTTTGCATGCTGAAATTCAATTTTTTTTCCAGATCATTTGTCTGAATGGTTGTCACTTTTGCTAGGGTTAAATCAGAATCTTGTTTCATAAAATTTTCTAGCTTAACAAAACTTCAAAAAATAGTAGCTTATTGCCTACGATTTATAAATAATACAAAAAATAAAAATAAAAGGCTAACTGGAAGTTTGACAGATGCAGAACTCGATAATAGCCTTAAAACCATTATTAAGCATGTACAAAGTTTTCATTTTTTGAGGAAATAAAATGTCTTACCAACAACACAGCAGTTAAGTCTACTTTAAATTCCATTCTTGGACTCTGAGGGACTGTTGAGAGTTGGTGGTAGACTGCAGAACTCAAATATTTTGTTTAATAAAAAATATCCTTTAATTCTTCCCAAAAACAATCATATCACTGATCTTTTAATTTACAGAGAGCACTTGAGACTTTTACATGCAGGTCAAAAACAAGTTTTAAGGTCATTAAATCAAAATTTTTGGACCGTTAGAATGTTGGTATAGACTTCTGTGATTCATTCCAAATTAAATAGTCACGTATTAGAAAGTCTGTAACGACAAAAGCATATATAGCATTGTTTGTTTGCTTTTCTGTGAAGGTAATTCATATGGAGTTACCCTTTGATTTAACACCTGATACTTTTTTATCTTCTTTAAAAAGGTTTATTTCTAGAAGGGGTAAACCATCCAAAAATTTTTGTGACAATGGTGCCACCTTTAAGGGAGCAAACAGTCAAATACAAAAACTTATAAAAGACAATGTCAAATTAAAATTTTTTTGCCTTGATGATAAAATTGAATTTTGCTTCATCCCAAGTGGTTTTCCAGTATTTGGAGGTCTATAGGAGGCTGGGGTAAAGAGTGCAAAAGATCATATCAAAAGGGTAACGGGAAATAATATTTTAACATATGAGGAGTTAAATACTTTAATTATTCAAGTTGAAATAATATTAAATTCAAGACCTCTCATGCCAATTAATAATGATTCTACTGACCTAGATTATCTCACACCAGGTCATTTCCTAATATGTGTTCCTTTGACAAGTTTCCCTGAAACTAATTTAACATAGATTCCTTAAAATAGATTGAAATTTTGAAAAATGCAGTAGAATTTTTGAAAAAAGTGGTACTAAGTTTGTTTAACGCAACTTCAAAACAGTTGGAATATGGAAAACGTCGTTGTTAAATTTACAAGAAGGTATGCTTGTACTTGTAAAGGAGGACAACATTGCTTCTTTTAGGTGGCCCATAGCAAGAATTATAAAAACTATTTATGGTAAAGACGGAAAGGTAAGAGTGGTGAAAGTAGAAACTAAAAATGGAACATACCTTCGCTCTGTCACTAAAATCGCTGTTTTACTCATTAACAATGCATAAATTTAATTTTTTTAAAGGGGAAAGAGGTGGAGTATCTAGTTTTGGTATCAAAACCAAGGTTCCCCAGCATGTTGGCGAAATAAATTCTCAACACAATATATTTTATCATATTTTATGTTTTGTGTGACACAATGTGTTCTATGTTTAACTTAAAATTCCAACGCCTGCGCGTTGTTGAAAGAAAAAAAGTTTGTTATAGATTTAGGTGCAGATTTCTTTGAAACAGGAATTAATATTCTTTGATTTTCTGACTGTATTGTTTCAAGAGATGTTGACATTTGTCTTTTTATAGAAGTATGTGATATTATGTTGGTATTACTAGATAGTGATTCGCGTAGGTTTTGTGAGTTGAAGGAGGTATTTGGTAGTGGTCTGTTTGAAGAAGTAGCAGGAGTACTGGATTGATGAGCAGTTGGGGTTTCTGATGTGGGGGATGTTTTATTTATTGGATAATTTTCTGTTTCAGAGATATTAACATTTATAGATTGAGATAGCTGGTCAATATTTTGTATATTAATTAGTTCGATAGTGCAGTTTTTATCTTAGTGTCCTTTGGTATTACATTTAGAGCACATGAATCAACAGCTGAATATGTACTCACTCGAGCTCCTTTCGGTGTATCCAGCTCACCATTTTTTGCAATTCGTACTGTCTACAGCAGCTAACACTCGACGAACCAGCCTTACCTTTTGCCTCATCTATACTTCTAAATGATATTTATATTGATGATGTTGTATCAGGTGTAGTGATTATCGCTATAAAAGAATTCTTATCTTTGTTAGAAGGTGGTCGATTTAAGTTACGAAAATGGGCATAGTTCTTTGGATAATATTCTACAACTGACTCTTTTATTTAGATTAATTTTAGTTGAAGGAGGATTGAATCCAAGAACTGATGAATTCTTTTACAATATATTACATTTATAATCTTTCTGTGCCAAACAAAACCTCTTAAGCAAAATAGCTCATATAATTGATGCTTATGGAGTTTTTGATCTTGTTACTGTCACAGTAAAGACCATTATTCAGCGTCTTTGGCTACTCGATTAAGATTGAGTCGCAAATCTATCTTTCGAAATTACTTCAAACTGGAGAAAATTTAAAATTGAATTACCCTTACCTAGGGTGGCAAAGTTTACATTATTCAGTACTGTACAACCATTGTGCGAAAAAGACACTTCAGTTTTGTGAAATCATCCACTTGCAGTGTAAATAGAGTCTGTCCAACCTGTTTAAACTTTCCTGTGCACTGAAAAGAAACATTTACTTAACATCATCAGTATCATACAATATAACTTACATACACACACAATATTCAAATTAATTGATAAATTTGCATCGAACTTAGTCCCGCATAAAAAATAATACCAGTACCATTTAAACAGTATGAATAATATAAAATGTTATAGTTAATTAACATAATTAATTTTTTTTTGAAAAATTATTTTTGATTTTTTTATGGCCAAACTAATACATCACATAATTGTTGTTACAGTTAATGTTTGGGTCAAAGAATTACGAATATAACACAAATTAAAGCAATGGGTACAAGAAATGCATAAATAATATTAAATTATCAAGAAACAACATGTCAATACTAAAATACAGGATGTCCATTTAAGAAAACTCAGAAAATACTCATTCCAAGTTTAGAAAAATTCTAGGTCCTATTAAATATATATATATATATATATATATATATATATATATATATATATATATATATATATATACATAAAATTAAACTAATAAAACACGTAATTATCCTAATAATAAAAAATTAATCGTACAGTATTGCAAAATCTTATACTGCAAAATCAAAAACATAGGGAAGCATCCTGTCAAATCCTATAAAATAAAATACACAGGTTGTTCCATTAAAAAAAAGGAAAATTAGCCCCACCCTGTCAATATGGGTGGCTCTGTATATTTAAAAATATTTCATAAAAAGTATGACCCTCTCTAGGCAACATACAACTTTTACCTTTTTTTTTTTTTCGAAAAAACCGGTTTTCGGTTTTTTTAATCCAATATGTTACAAAGTTACAATATTTACGCACTTTAGTTTGCGATACTTCATTCAACTCGATATCAATAATATGATCAAAATTAGTATTATCGAAAGAACATCACTATCAATATAAATAAAACACAATTTTTAATAAAACCATTTTATTATATTAATTATTATATTTATTTATCATTTTATTATTATTATATATTTGCTGATTTATCATTAAATATAATATAGCGTAAGATTAAAGTATAAGTAGAATGAAATAATATTTTAAGTAAAAAAGTATAGGTTAGAAGGTAATAAATATTATATTATAAATATTATATGAAATATATTTAACATTATGTTGGCCAGTATTTTGCATGAGGCCTATTAAGAAAAACTCATTCATATATATATATATATATATATATATATATATATATATATATATATATATATATATATATATATATATATATATATATATATATATATATTGGTCGGTTAAGCGGCTTCTCTCATCTGATACAATATCATTCAATGATGACACCAGTCTCTCTGATGCCACCGATCTTCCGACCAACGACATGTATTTTTTAGCTATACTTCATCTAATTTAGATAACAACTTACGTCATTATCTACGCCAGAGATCGAAGTTGACATAGTTGCCAAAGTATAAAAAATCCTGACTCCATTTTACATCAAATAGATTACATAATTATTGCAAAATTATTACCATCTCTTTACAACGACTATTTAAATTCTTACGTGACATTTTTGAAATAAAACACACTAATTTTGTTCTAAAAAGAACGGATTTTATTAGATAGTTAAAAATATAAAACAAGAGATATTCACTTTAAAATTCAAAATAATGAAGTACAAAAAGTGTCAACACCGCAACTGTCAAATAAGTGTTACCAATTTATGCCAAAATTTTACCTTCGTTCGATTACAGTTACAGTGTGTTCCGAATAAATGTTCTTGATAAAAACGCTTTATAATGCATTTATACAAATTAAATGAAACATATTATTGTGTATTTCTTCAAGTTAACATTAATAGAAATTTTTAAATATGATTTCTACGCGTATATAATAAAATATGTCTAGTGGCTGTAATGTCAGTGTACTCGGTAAAGTGGTTCTAAAAAAGAACACACCTACACCCTAAATATTTTGTGTTGGTAGCATGTGACGCCACAGGCTATGACGCCGATGACGTGCATCGTTATATAAATTAGATGAAGTGTATAAAAGCCAAGCCTGGCATATAGGTTCTGTGCTACTCCCAGAATGGAAACGGAACACTTAATCTCGGTAGCAAAGGCTGCTGCAGACATAGAGTCAGTTCATTTGAAAAAGAACTTTGAATCCGTGTGTTCTGAGAACTTAAACTGGAACCACTTTTTACGAACTCCAGATCGTGTGAAGACCAAAGAGGTTCTGATTTTAAAATCACTTTGGCTTCTTTATTCTGGAAGGGGCAGAAAGGGGAAAGTTTTCCGATTTCGGTAAGGTATGTCCTTACTTCCTAGCCTAAATTGAATGTGACTGTCTCTGTTATAGACGGATTCAGATATAGTATTTTGAACCTCGAGTCCGTGATTGTAGCATGACAAAGCAGGGGGTTTCGTAAAAGCTTGGAGCCCCTCTCTTGAAGGTTAGTTATAAGCTTTTGGCATAACTTTTGGGCTGTATTAAAATTTGGCTTGAGGTTTTTTAAAGATCTTTCGATAATAGACACAAGGGGATAACAAGACTAGCAGTAATGTACTGGAAACCCGAGATCTCCTTTGTGGCCTTATCGAAAGATGATAATATTGTTACAATTTCAATGATTAGTTTTATATCTGAATCAGAAATCATCCTTGGTGCTTTTTTAATCGAGGGATCTACCAGTATTGCAGTAATATATGGGGAAATTAGTGTGAAACTTGTAAGCATATGGTAGACAGTATTTCATCTAGTTGATACGGATTGTACCAAAAGCTTCAATTCACCTCTGACTTGCCCTCCCATTCCTGCACCATCCGTAACCTTTCCACGAAGAGATTGCTGTGCCCAGCGAAAGTAACTATGGCTTTTATTTCGTTTATTACATTTTTTAATTCTACATTGTTTACATCTTCTAGGCCATCTGTGACAACTAAATTAATATGTGTAAAGTGAAGCAGAGCAATCTCACACTCGCCTTAGAAGCAGATGAAGATGCTTCCTGATCGCCTTTATGCAAAAAAGTTCCGACGTCCGCCAGTTCTTTATCCTATGCAAAAAGAAAATTCCCCTATTAATTCCTTTACTTAAATTTTTCTATAAAATAAGCTTACCTTTGGCTTATTTTCCAGATATCTTAGATGTTTATTTTTTAGGTGCTGCCTCAAATTGGTCGTGTATTCTCCTGGTTTTAATATTTTCAAACAAATAGAGCACTGTGCCTTATGTTGCTAAGCTTGGAAAATAAATTCCACACAAGCGATTTCGACATGGTAAAAATGAAAAATTCGAAACTTGAAGATGAAAAAAAAAAACGGCGTTATTACTAGATTTATTTGGGCACCCCTAAAGTATAACTGGTATTCAATGTCGTCATGGGAATTACTTGATTACTTGGATCGAAATTACATTTGATGTGAATCCCAAAGATTTGTAAATAAATGAAATAAATGAAAATGAAAGTGGAGATATAGATCAGCGATGGAACTCAATAAAAACAACTATTACAGAAGCAGCAGAGAAATCTATCGAAAGAACGAAAAAAAAAACAAACAAGAAAAAATGGTTCGACGACGAATGTGAAAGAACTCTAAAAGAATCAAACAAAAGAAGAATTGATTATCTGTCGAATCCATCAGAAGAAAAACGTATACGATTCCACAGGGAGAGAGCCGCAGCTAGAATAACACTTAGACAGAAAAAGAGACAATATCTGCAGCAACAAATCAATCGAAAAAGTAGAAGGAGAACACAGACAAAATCAAAGTAAAAATTTCTACAGAGAGGTAAGACAACATAAGAGAGGCTCGTATATAAGCACACCCAATTTTGTAAGAGATAAAAATGGAGAAATGCTGGTTGTCGAAAACAAAATAATAGAAATATGGGCAGAATATTTTAAGAGCTTCTGAATATCCAAAATTTTACTGATAAAAACAATGAAAATGGTGGAAACAACGGAGAACATGAGTATCAAACCGTTGAATTAGAAATACCCACACCAAGTATGGAAGAAATTACGCATGCCATAAAAAACGCTTGAAAACGATAAATCCCTGGCATCCTGACAGGCGGTCAAGAACTCATAAGTAAAATCCATCAATCAATAGAAATGACCTGGCAACATGCTTGACTTGTGCCCTTTCACAGCATGCAATTAACACTAAACACAGGGTAGATTTTAATGAAGTTAAGATTCTTGGTTCTGAACGCAATCTCGTTAAAAGACAGTTTTTAGAAATGTGTCATATACTTAAACACCCTAACACTCTTTATAAGAGAACTGACATTAGTAACTTAAGCCAAATTTATCATCCTCTAATATTGCAGAATTAGGCTTACCATTTTATTTTCTTTAAAAAACAAAATTGTCACCTAAGGTGTTTTCTTTACATAATTTCTTCCCAAATAATTTTCAAATAACTAAAATAAACTTAAATAATAATTTCTTAATATACAATATCTCAGATTTATGCAACTTATATTGCATGACTAATAAATAATTAATATAAATTTATTACCATAAAGGATTCATAGAATCCAAAGTAATTTCCAGTTCCAAATGTTATGAACCTTGGACTGTTGGAAGTTTAACCATCCTTCGCCTGTGGCTGGCTAACCAGTCATAACGTATACTATTTATATATGATTTTTTTATTGAACTCTCATGTTTTTTCTTTGTTCATCACAACCGATCACTAGGAGGAAAATGGGGTTCTCAATCATTTTTCTTTAATTGTTTGGTTTATACAAGCAGGTAGTCGACCATATTTATCATATTTTTCAAATAAACCGCTCTATTGCATTAGAGTTGATATTAATACGCCTTGTTGTTCTGTCACGCGTTGACCTCAAGGCATCTGTTTTTTTTTTACGTTGTGGCGCTATAACACCTGTTTTACCATCATTTCAACGGCAGCAGTCGAGAAACTTAGAGTAGTAACTTCATTATACTTTTAAATTACTAAAATTCTTAATTAATAATTACAATAATGCTACCTAAAGTCAAAATAAAATCTTAATCATTGATTTACTATTGGAAGTGCATCTTTGATCTTTTAGTTTTTCTACACATTATTTTTTTTAATATAAAAATTTTTTTACATGAAAATTTTTTATATACTTGTATAAGTACCACATATCTTTTTGCTGTGTAAAGTTTGTGACAATTGTTAACTATATTTATTGTTTATACAACATAATTTTACAAATGTCCGTTGTCGTAAGCTTCTTTACAATTTTTATATCATTGACTGCTACATATCTTTTTGAGGCAACACACTTAATAAATTTCCATTGGATGTTAGGTTTTTCATATTGTACTTTTTTTAGAGAAACGTTTTCAATAAATAGATGAAGCCACCATTTTTGTGTTTTTTCTCCAACTTCTGACCGAAAAGCCCGCCACTCTTCGAGTGATCCTTAACTTATATTGGATTGACGGTCGTACTCCTTTACCTATATATATATATATATATATATATATATATATATACCTATAAAATATATATATATATATACCTATAAATATATATATATATATATATATATATAATATATATATATATATATATATATATATATATATATATATATATATATATATATATATAGTAGTTTTGAGTTTCTTGAACCGTATTATATTTAATATAAAATTAATGTTTCTTGGGTTTAGGTTCAATAAAGATATGTTACATGTGGAAC
Source organism: Diabrotica balteata (assembly GCA_918026665.1). Taxonomy (NCBI): domain Eukaryota; kingdom Metazoa; phylum Arthropoda; class Insecta; order Coleoptera; family Chrysomelidae; genus Diabrotica; species Diabrotica balteata. The sequence goes on from OU898280.1 coordinate 55,699,650, forward strand.
TAGATTTTATTTTCCATTGCAATCAATCAACGTTTCGGCAGGAAACCTTTGCCTTTGTCAAGATTCTAAAATGTGTTTATATATAAGGACAAACAGATATTTTAAAATATGTATATATATATGACTTACCAAAACGTAAAACGTGACACAGACATTAACGAACTGACATATAAAAGTTGATATCTGATATCTCATTGTTTACTGTCATTAGTATATAATTATTTTTATATGAGCGTATCGTTGATGTTTTCGAAAAAGGTAAGGTGGAGATATGTTATGACTTTAAGAGTTTTTTATGATGTTATATTATTATTGTTTAAATCAGATTGAAATATATTTTATTTAGGTTTTGTGTATCTTTTTTGTCATTTATTGCGTTGGTGTTTCTTTTTATTTCTATTGATTCGTATATCTCCCTCTTCTTTTTGTTTTTTTCTGTTTTTAAAAAAAAAACTGCGCTCACAAAACATGAAAGCGGGAAGAAGCATAAATTTGATTTTGAAAACATCAGAATTTTAAAAACAGAAAAAAACAAAAAGAAGAGGGAAATATACGAATCAATAGAAATAAAAAGAAACACCAACGCAATAAATGACAAAAAAGATACACAAAACCTAAATAAAATATATTTCAATCTGATTTAAACAATAATAATATAACATCATAACAAACTCTTAAAGTCATAACATATCTCCACCTTACCTTTTTCGAAAACATCAACGATACGCTCATATAAAAATAATTATATACTAATGACAGTAAACAATGAGATATCAGATATCAACTTTTATATGTCAGTTCGTTAATGTCTGTGTCACGTTTTACGTTTTGTTAAGTCATATATATATATATATATATACATATTTTAAAATATCTGTTTGTCCTTATATATAAACACATTTTAGAATCTTGACAAAGGCAAGGGTTTCTTGCCGAAACGTTGATTGATTGCAATGGAAAATAAAATCTAGTTCCACATGTAACATATCTTTATTGAACCTAAACCCAAGAAACATTAATTTTATATTATATATATATATATATATATATATATATATATATATATATATATATATATATATATATATACTAGTTTTATAACTAGTTATATACTAGTAGTATATAACTAGTTTTTTATTATTTTCATTATTACTCCATTTTACAATAGGTGAATACAATTATATTTTAAATAAAGTTTAAACATAAAATCCAAGGTTGTATTAATGAAATGCATGAAAAGTTTAGTGAAATCTTCTTTATTTGGTTTTACACAGAATCAGAACATATAATATATTAATTAGTTTTAGAAATCTTCCCCCATTTGTTAATTTGTGGTAATAGTTTCTTTTGAAGCATATTTCCTGGCTCTTCGACAATCAAAGTAAAATAAATACCTAGTAAAGAGCTTAAAATAACGGTAACTATATAGTCCTGGACCTAAAAATATAAAACGTTAATAATATGTGGATAGCAACAAATTAATATAATAATGTAATAAATCTCTATATATCAACATTAGCCATATATTACCGGCATTGAGCGAGTTTTGTCGTGAAAATGGAATTATTTTGGTAGCACTGATTCCAAATTCCATACATATCATGCAGTGGCTTGATGTTGCTATACTTTGACCTATCAAAGCTACATAGCGTAAAATAGTTCATGATTTCTGAACCTATTTTTAAAATTAGTCTCCGATAAATTCTGCTGAAACCTATTTTGTCACTTCTCCAAAATTTCTAACGTGATTTAAAAATGCATTTTATTTTGCAAGTACCAGAGTAGAGGAGAAGCTGAAAAAAATTAAAAGGAAGCAAGGAAAACACAAAAGGAAACAAAAACAGAAACAATTTCCAGAAGCTACGAAATTAAACACAAACATTGAGAATGAAGAAAAACAAAGAGGAGAGATAGACGGGACAATTAAAAACGAAAATGAAATTTTAAACGAAAATGCTGGTTCTGTAAGAAAAAACAGGCGTAGAACTAGAAAGCTGAAAGCTAGCAATTCTCTGAATTTAAAGGTGAGCGACTACAAAATAGGTGACTACGTCATTGTAGTTTACGAGAAGAAACATTTTCCAGGAGTGGTAAAAGAAATAACAGAAGATAAACTCAAAATCAAAGCTATGTAAAAAGTAAGTTATCATTATCAAAAAATTGTGTGTTAAATTACACCGCCTAATAATAAATATAAATAAATAAATAAATTGTCTTTCATAGCTTTTTGCTCTTATGCAATAAATAAAAAAAAATACTGTTGCTATGTAACTTCTTTTTTCATGTAACATGTCCTTTCAGAATGTTGGTTACCACCATAGTTATCTTAATTTTATTCACTGCCACCCTAAATAGCATGCTTGTATCAACACCATACCAATCTCGCAAGTTCTTCAACCATGAGGTTCTTCTTCGTTCTGGACTGCGTTTGCCTGCTATTTTTCCTTGCATGATATTTTGTAGCAACCTATATTTGGGACCTCTCATTACATGTTCGAAATACTCTAGCTTTCTCTGCTTGATGCTTTTTATGATCTCAGTAGTCTTGCTGAGACGTTCTAGTATTGTGGAGTTTCGAATCTTCTCCACCCAGGAAACTTTTAAAATTCTTCTATAGCACCACATTTCGAAAGCGTCAAGACGATTTAGATCTATTTTTTCTGTTACATAACATCTTGGACATCCTTCTAAAAGCAGCTCTAGCCTGCTCTATCCTGGATCGAATTTCGCCGTGACTTTCGCCGTTTGGTATTATTTACATAAATAGACGGTTTTATATGCTGTTGTTTACTTATTACGAGTATTTTGGTTTTCCTTATGTTAAGATCCAGACCTGCCTCCCTACAACTCTCAACAACACTATCAAGTAGTGTTTGCAGATCTTCTTGATTAGAAGCTAGGAGTACTGTATCGTCCACATATCGCAAATTATTGATGACTTCACTGTTCACAAGTATTCCTTCTTGTTTTTCAGAAAGTGCTTTTCTGAAAATTCTTTCGGAGTAAACGTTAAAAAGCAGGGTGACAAGAGGCATCCCTGCCAAACTCCTCTTTTAATATTGAGAGATTGTGATTCCACACTATCTATTAAAACTGATGTTGTTTGATTCCAATATAAATTTGCAATTATTACCCGTTACGGAAAGAAAACTGAGTGTCATCCAGGTATTCCTCGCATTTATTGTAGATACGACCATGTATTACCTTTCAAAAAGTTTCAATTTAACACACTGATGGTTCTATATTCAGCACAGGTTTTTGCTGTTGTCTTCTTAGGTAGAGGTATAAACAGCGAATTAGACCAACCATTAGGTAGTTGTCCGCTGGTATAAATGGTATTAAAAAATGAAGTTATAGCCTCTAAAACATTGCTATCATTTACAAGCTTATATAATTCAGTTTAAATTTCATCAGAACCAGCCGTTATGTAACTTATCAAAGTATTTTTTGTTGTTTTTTTTACGTTCAAAAGGTACGTATTCAATCAACGGTATAACGTATGTACATTGTTTTATTTTATTTAGTTCTTCTGCAAGTTATTTTAAGTTAACAACTAATCAGTTTTAACAAAGTTAAAAACTAATCAGTAGTATAAAAAGTGGACTTCTAAAAGGTGAGTCAGTGAAATAATTATAAGCAATTAACCAAAATACACCGAAGAGGTTAACTGATAAGTGCGATAAAAAGCAAAACATTCACTGAAGTCTTCACCAATTTTTATGCGACGTTGCCACTGTGAGCAAAATATCCCAGGCGACAATATTTTAGCTGGTTGCAATAAATAAACGGTAGACACTGTCTTCTCTGAACCGTTGAGGTGGAAGATAGTGCCTGGTGCCGAATAATGAAAAAGTTTTTGGAGAAAGGAAAAGATTGGGAGAGCGATAGCTCAGTAACGGACGACGGAATAATAAGAAAAATGAGGGAGGATGACATCGAAGATGAAGAAAGAGGAGAGCATACGAAGAATAGAAAGCTATCAACAAACTCACCACGGAATAAACATGAATCTAGATACCATAATTGAAATGATGAACAAGTTGGCAAAATATGTCACAGAGATAAAGAACGACCAAAAGAGCAGTATAGAAGCAATAGAACATCTCATCGAAGATAATAAAAAGTTAAAGAAGGAAAACAAAGACCTAAAACAAGAAAACACAGAAATCAAAGAGGAATTGGAAGAAATCAAGGAGAATATGGAATTTATGGAAAAACAAAGAAGGAAAAACTATGATCAAAGAGTAATAAAAGAGGCGATGTTGAATATATTCAAAACATATATGGTAATTGAGGTTAAAATCAAAGATGCATACAAGCTGGGAACAAAAACCTGTCTGATCGAACTAGAAGATCAGGAAGAAAAAATCAAAGTCATGAAGAACAAGTACAAGCTAAAAAACCACAAGGAAAAAATATATATCAACAACGACACCACAATGAAAGAAAGAGAAATACAAAAAACTATAAGAATGATTGCACGAGAAGAGATAGATAAAGGCAACGACGTAAAGATTGGCACAAATAAATTGTGGGTAAATAAGGAAGAATGGAAATGGAATAATAAAGAAAATAAGATAGATAAACCAAAAAACTAATAAAAAACGGCAATGGAAAACGATGACGAAACAGGCAATAAACAAGGACATGAATTGTAAAGCACTATACAAGGACCAGTGTGGAAACTTAAAAAAGTAGGAAGATGAGAAACGCTTACAAATACACAAAGCAACTGTAATCAATGAGATTAAAAGCGTGAAAACAACGGCAACTCAAAAAACCAGAATACCTGAAGGATGGACAACAGGAACATAGAACGTAAGAGGTCTCAACGACAAGGAGGCTGAACTTGTAGAAGAATTTAATAAGGCTAAAATAGACGTACTAGGGATCACAGAGACCAAAAGAAAAGGTAAGAGCACACAGTTTCTGGAAAATGGCCATTTTTTAATACTCAGTGGAGCACCCCCGTCAGAAAGAGCACGTGGAGGAGTTGGTTGTCTCATCAATAAAAGCTTGACTAGTAGCATTAAAGATTGGGAATGTATTACCGAAAGGATCCTAAAACTTAGAACGACAACCTAAGAGAAGAAACTAGTCAACATCTTTGTTATATATGGACCAAACGATACTGAAAGAGCGAACACCAAGGACATTTTTTGGGAAAAGGCGACAGAGATCATAGATAGCGCAGAAGGTAACATAATAATAATTGGCGATCTCAATGATATAGTAGGCGTAAAAGACCAAGAATCCTCGGATGTACTAGGACAACACGGAGACCAAGTAAGAAACAATAATGGTCAACGAATTATAAACTTTTGTAGAGAGAATGACCTGATAATTATGAATTCTTTTTTCAACACAAAAATGTGCACAAATATACCAGAGAAGTCAAGAGTAGGGGAGAAAAGTCCATGATTGACTATGTATTGGTAAACAGACCCTTAAGACAGTGTATCAAAGATGTCAGAGTTAGAAGGGGAGCAGAAATATATAGCGACTATTATCTGGTAGTATCCCGAACTAGTATCGGTGTGGAACAAAAACGCACGAAGAATGTACCAAGAAAAAGAGACAGAACTCCAAGAAACCTCACCAACGCAGTTATTAGGTCATACAAGTTAGCAGATAAGAAAATAGCACAGAAATACAAAAGCTATGTGAACAATAGTCTACAAAAGCACTTAAACCAGAACTATGACTTAGAAGAAACTTGGCAAAAACTTAAAGAATCTCTCCTAGATGGGGGTAAGCAAATCTGCGGAATAGCTAAAATCAATAAAAACAGACAATGTACGAATTGGTGGAGTAATGAAATAAAAGAAGAGGTCAAATCCAAGAAGCTAGCGTGGAAAAAATATCTAGGGAACCAGAATGCAGAAAGCTATCAAAAATATAAGCAACAGAGGGAAAAAGTAAAAGATATGGTGATTGAAGCAAAAAAGAAGAGCTGGGAGGATTTTGGGAATAAGCTGGAGAAAGACTACCACACTAACCAAAAACTATTTTACAAAACTCTGAGAAGCCTAAGAACAGAGAACAGACAACAAACACCAAAACAAATTAAAAACAAAGATGGCCACATCCTCTGCGAGAACGAAAGTATTATGAACAGGTGGAGAGGATATTTCGAAGACCTTCTGACTCAAAAAGACTATAATTATGAAATAGACAACACTGAAGAAAACACATCTGAGAACCCAAACCAAAACGAAATAACAATAGAAAAAATAAGAGAAATAATACTCAGGCTCAAAAGAGGAAAGGCAGCTGGCTATGATAAGATAACTGCGGAAATGCTAAAAAATATGGGAGAAAATGGAAATGAAATGCTTAGAAAAGTTTGCAATAAAGCATGGAATGAGAACAAGATCCCAAAAGACTGGGAAGTGGGCGTTATTCTACCCATTTTCAAAAAAGGTGACAGACGAGAATGCAGCAACTACAGAGGTATAACTCTCCTGAGTATCCCTTCCAAAGTTTACGAACGAGTACTGGAGAAAAGACTACTACAAGAAGTAGACCATAAGCTGGAGCAGTCACAGAGCGGTTTCAGGAAGGGAAGAAGCATCCATGACCATATTTTTACACTCAAGCATCTAATACAAAATGCACGAAATACAAGCACGGAACTATACCAAGCCTTCATAGACCTCGAAAAAGCATTTGATAGAACCCCGCGAACTGAAATAGACAAAAGCCTAAGAAACAGAGAAGTAGACGGCAAACTCAGAAAAGCTATTATGAGCCTATACAAGAACACAAGAAACAGGTTAAGAACGGATAATATGGAATCAAAAGAGTTTAGAGTCAATGATGGCTTACGACAAGGAGGTGTACTAGGCCCCATCCTGTTCAATATTGTACTAGATGATGTAATGAAGGAAACTAGAGAAGAAACATAGAGATTATTTGTTGGACATAGAAACCTGGAAATGATACAGATTGCGGAGTGCGCATTTGCAGATGACCTCGTCGTATTTGGAAGAAACGAGGACGCACTTAAGAGAAACCTCCAAATATGGAGAGATAAACTTGAGAAACGCAATCTGAGAATTAATGAAAGTAAAACCAAAGTGATGGTATGTGGGAAAACAGACCAACATACAAACATTAAAATCAATAACTATACTTTAGAACAAGTAGAAACCTTCAAATACCTGGGAGTGCAACTAGAGAGTAGGGGTACACAAGAAGCAGAGATAAATAATCGAATAGCAAACGCTTCCCGGATATACCACGCAATTAAGAGCACATTCCTATCGAAAAAAGAAGTATCCCAAAAAGCAAAGATAGCTATCTACAACACAGTTTTTGTACCTATCTTAACATTTGTATGTGAAAGCTGGACGCTCACCACCAGACTAAAAAGTAAACTGCAAAGTATATCAATGAAGTATCTAAGAAGAGTACTAGGGGTGACCAGAATGGACAGGATACGGAACAATGAAATAAGAGAACGCCTTAAAGTCCAGTCAATAGAGAAGAAAATCGAAGAAGCCCAACTGAGATGGTACGGCCACATGGTAAGGATGGATAAAAAAAGCCAAGTGAAAACAAGTGTGGGAAGCGAGAAGAACCTTGAAAAGACCGAGGGGCAGACCCATGAAGACCTGGGACGATGAAATTGCCGCCATCCTAGACAGGAGAGGAGTCACCAAGGAGCAAGCGAAGAAGTTGGCAAGCAACAAGAAGAATTGGAGGAAGTTTGTACATGAAAACTAAAAGAGACTTTACACCCAACACCTTAGGGTAGAAGGGTTATTGATTATATATTTAGTTCTTCTGTGCCTCTTTTATATAAAAAATATATTTTTATGCTTCTGTATTTTTTATACCCACCGTGAAAACGTTAAAATATATTTTTAATAAAGATTGCGTGTACAGTATAAAACAAAAAACGATAATTCTTATAATATACAGGCCGGAAGTAAATCACCATTAGACATGAATTAGAACTAATCTTTCAACATAGGCCGGAATTAAAGTTTTTTGCATTTTAGTGAAAACAATTTCTTTTCATCACGGAAGGGATAAACAATCTTTATCCTTTCATTAATTGGAAAGTTTTATGAAAGGATTCTGTCAGGAGACATGACAGGACGACATAATTGAGAGATTAGCAGGTGTATCCCCGAGGAAATTGATGCAAAAGAGGGGATGAACACTGTTGGGCGGCCCTGCTATTATTCGATGTTCGGAATGCATTCAAAACGCTACAGTGGAACAAGGTTATGAAGGCAATAGAGAAGAGAGAATTTCCTGGTTACCTGATAAATGTGAAGGCGAACTATTGTCCTAGAAAGTGATTATGGTGGACAAGGGTACGATTGCCGACGTGACGGTCGGGGTCCCCCAGGAAATTGTCTTGGGTACAACGCTAAGGAACATGGCATATGACAGGGTTATGAATTGTAAATACAGAGAAGGTACAACCCCTTCGAATTTGTGGGTGACCTCACTGTGCTGGTAGTGGCGCGGGATGAAACAGATCTCAAATTCCGTGTTCGGAACGCAGGTAGCGTCGTGAAGAAATGGATGGCATAGCACGGACTAAATCTCGAGGCAGAGAAAACCGAAGCCATCATTCTAATATACATACATATATATATATATATATATATATATATATATATATATATATATATATATACATATATATATATATATTATACATATATATATATATATATATATATATATATATATATATATATATAGCAAAGCTGGTAAAATTATCAACCGAAACCTAAATACAAATTTATTGTGTTGGAGTATCGAGTATGCGGTCTGTTATTTAAAAAAAAACTCTTTTTTTCTTTTAATGCTCTATATTTCGCTGATTTTTTGTCAGCTTCATCGGGGGCAACTTAATATAATAAACAATAAATATATATATATATATATATATATATATATATATAAATATATATATATATATATATATATATATATGTATATTTATATATATATATATATATATATATATATATATATATAATAATAATAATACAAGACAAGTACAACATACAACTAATATAACAAAAATAATTTTGGACCATTTGCTGGATGTCATTATTCCACAATTATCTTTTCCTTTACCCTTCATTAAAAAAATTGTAGACGATCTTATATGTTCTGTTCCTCCTTCACAAATTCAAAATAACTTAAACACTTTCAATAACTTTAACAAACTTATCCAATTTACTTTAGAGATTGAAAATGATTGTTCGATATCATTTCTGGACACCAAAATAATAAGAACAGAACAAAACAAAATATTGATAATTTGTATCAAAATCCAACACACTCTGGAAGATATTTAAACTTTTTTTCAACTCATCCTACTCATCAAAAGTTTAATACAGTCATTGCAATGAAGAATAGGGTGAGGCACATTAGTGATGATAAATTCATAAACAGAAACTTAAATTTGCTGTTAAACATCTTTCAAAATAATGGATACCCAAAACATATCCTTAAAAAATTGATATTTAATTCAGACATTTTTGACGGTTCCACTGATGTCGGAGCAATACAAAAAATACAATATAAAAAACTATCATTAATAAAACAGTTAACACTTTCTGTGACTAGTTTATTTAAACAATTTATTAACATTAAAATTGTTCAATATAATTTATTAGAAAACTGACAACTGTTTTCTTAAGTAAAAGACAAGACACCAACTGTAAATAAAACTAATGTTATCTACAAACTGCCTTGTTTGGATTGACAAAGCTGTTATGTTGGCCAAACTTCTCCATGGCTAAAACAAAGGGTCACACAACACAAAAGTGACTGCACAAAACAGAAGAATAGGTACATGTGCGACAGTTGACCATCACTTAAAAACTGGCCATCAATTTGACTATTGAAATGTCAGGGTTCTACAGCAAGAAAATAATTACAAAAAAAAGATTGTTTTTGGAAACGTGTCATATAAATAGAGAAAACTATGCAGTAAATTACAAGACAGACACGGGACAGTTAGAGCAATATCTACTGTAATATTCTAAGTATGTCCAAATAATTTTTCTATTAAAATTATATTTTAAATCACCCTGTATATTTTTAATGTGTAATTTTATTGTGTTTTTTTTTTGGTTGATTTTGTTTGCTCTGTTTTTATATTTAATTACTAGTGACCTAGGTGCTTTTAACCAATACTGTCAGTGCTGTTTTGAACATATTATGTACAAAAACTTTAAATATTTTTAACCCTAAATCTGTAAGTGATTAATTGTTTATTCTTACCTGATTTTTATATAACTTCAAACCATATTTTAGTTGTCTCCTGATGAAGCTGACAAAAAATCAGCGAAATATAGAGCATTAAAAGAAAAAAGAGTTTTTTTCTTTTACATATAATAACAATATAATATATTGTTATTATATGTAAAATTGAAAATAATATTGGTTTGATTTTAATATATTTCAAAGTATAAAATAACAGATAGGGTAACGGGTACAGTTGTTGATCGGTCACTAGTGATTGGCCACTTTCCCAAAAATCTGAAATATTAGGATTTTTAGAAATTATAACGAAATAAATTTATTTGCATTTAAATTTGGCAACATTGCTGTATATTTAGTCTAGCTATACATATTTATGTATATATATATGTATATATATATATATATATATATATATATATATATATATATATACATTATATATATATTATATATATATATATATATATATATATATATATACTTACATATACATAATATGTATAGCTAGACTAAATATACAGCAATGTTGCCAAATTTAAATGCAGATAAATTTATTTCGTTATTTCGTTATTTCGTTATTTCTATATATATACACATATATAAATATATATATATATATATATATATATATATATATATATATATATATATATATATATATATATACAAACAACAAAGTTTATTGGGGATGCAGTCAGAAACTTTGTTGTTTGTTTAGATTGACAGTCACGAATATCCAGTAATCATTGTATATATATATATAGATATATATATATATATATATATATATATATATATATTATATATATATATATATATATATATATACATATATACATATATATATATATATATATATATATATATATATGTATATATACATATATACATATATATATATATATATATATATATATATAATATATATATATATATATATATATATATATATATATATATATAGGAAGAGAGAGAGAAAGAGAGAGTTTAGCTATAGACTTCTATTTATCGTTTTAATGTTTTAAAAATATATTTTGAATTTTTTCAGTAAAATTGGTTGTTTTTCTGCTATTGTGTATTAAGTTTCAATTATTTGTTTAATACAAAATTATCACCATCAGTGTGTTATAACTCGGTTTGTATTAGGGAAAAACAATATAAGCAGTCCTTTTGTTTTTTATAAGTCAAATTTTATTGTATCATAGTTTTTTCGATAAACATGGTTTTTGAGTTATTTGTTAAAAATCGCTTAGAATATATTTTTCTATCCATTTTTGAGATTATTTTTAGTATAAAGGTCTGGACCCGTCAGTTGGGGTGGATTCCGCTCCCGTTGTATAAGCAAACTACTTCATCGTATGGTAATTTTTGATTGTTAAGTTATTTTTTATGTTAAAACTCCGATACACTGCACTAGTACGTAACGTATGGTATTAATAATGTTTAAATACATATACAGTGATACTTGTGTAAATTTTATTTTTTTATTTTAAACGTTAATCGTGTGTTAATTGCTTACCATTTTCCAAGAGTCGATATATATGGGCTCCATATTAAATTTATTTATTAATAATATAAAAATCATGTGGGTTAAATATATTCCATAAACGTAGTTACTCAGAACTACTAATATTTTGGATTCCATAAGTTTCTTCAACGGACCTAAAAGTAGATATAATAAAAATAAAATAATAAAAACCTGGTTATAAAAAAGTTTTTATTTAGTACACGTTTTATAGATATAAGGGCAAGTTTGCAATACAATCAAGAAATACAAAAAACATTACATAGAGGAGGAGGAGGATGCACCATTACATAAAAAAGGAAATCAGTTAGAATGTGGAGACTACTGTGGAATCACACTGCTGAATGGGAAATAGGATAGGAAACAATAGGAAAAAGAACAAGGGGAAGACTGAAGCTGAAATGTTTAGAGCAAATAGAAAATGATAATACCAACCTTAAAAATAAAAAACTGGAGAAAAAAAGCACGAAACACATCAGAATGGAGAAGAATGCTGGAACAGGCCAAGACCCAAAATGGTTTGTCGAGCCAGTGATGATGATGATGATGATGATGATTACATAGAGGAGAGACTAATAAAAGGCTATTTCATTATATAAATTATACGTGAAGTGAAAAGTTGTGAAGTTGGAAATAAAAATATGAGACCATATGGTAGTAGATATACAGTGTTGGCTCTACTGTATATCTACTCATTATTTAAAGCATACGAAATTAGTCGGAAATATAGCTTATTTCAAATCGAGTTTAAAGCACTTACATTTTTTAGAGCACTTAAATAATAAATGGAGTTTGATTGTACACAGATTATTTTGTAGATACCAAACTTTTTTTTTTAAATATTATCTTTAATAATTTTATTGATACTCTATAAAGTTTGGTAAAAGTTTATTTCTAATTTACTATCAGTAATCTTAAAACCGTAATTATAAAGTCATTATTAACTCCTTGGATGACTTAAGAAATACTGAAAATCATGGAACAAAAAAGAAAATATAGAAACAAAAACCCAAAGAAGTACGTAAAAAAACCTAAATTAATAAGGAACAAAATAAAAGAGGCTAAGGAAAAGTTGATGATGGAAATATGCATCATAATGGAAGAATTGAAGAAAAAGCATGATTATTATAATTTACATAAAAAAGTGGAGGAAGTGAAGGACCGGATGAAGATCATATCGAGTTCATTAAAATTATAGACGAAGATAATTGTGCAATAACTATACTCTTTAACAATATATACAAATCTGGTAAGATACCTACAGAATGGCTGCTATCGACCTTTGTTCCGCTACCAAAAACCAAGAACCCCAAATACTGTAAGGACTATAGACTAATCAGCTTAATGTCACACTTATTAAAAACATTTTTAAAGATTATACATGCAGGAATATTCAGAAAGTGCGAAGCGGATATGAGTAATAGACAGTTAGTCTTTCGTAAAAGCTTCAGAACAGTGGAAGCTCTGTATAGTTTCACAACTCTTGCCCAAAAATGTCAAGACCAACAAAAAGGTCTTTTCGTTAAGTTTATAGAATATGAGAAAGCTTTCGAGAAAAGTTAAACATAACATTCTCATGGAATGTCAAAAGAGAAAAGGACTCGACGAAAATGTCACTAACGTAGTGAGAAATCTCTATTCGAACCAACAGGCTGTAGTAACATTAGATGGAAGTGGCGCGGATGCGCAACAGATAATTAGAGTGAGGCAGGGTTGTGTACTTTCAAGATTACTATTTAATATATATTCTGAAGAGTTATTTATGCAAGCACGTAAAAACTGTACAGAAGGGATCAAGATAAATGATAATAATATAAATAAAATTCGTTATGCTGATGTCACAGTTATTATCGCTTAAAGTGAAACAAACCTGCAGACGTTACTAAAATAAACAAAAAGAAAACAAAAAACATGGTTATCAGTAAGAGTGGCAAAGTAATTACAAGGATCCAGATAAAACATGAAGATATTCAGCAAGTGGAAAAAATGAAGTACTTAGGAGTCAGGATTACGGATGATCCTAATTTGAAATCAGAAATTTTCTCAAAAACAGGGAACTAAAGAGCATCCTTGAGTAACCCTGAGTAATTCCTGAGTAACCAAAGACCCAATCTGCTAATCCGTTATCGGATGGTAAAATGTTATATCCACTCCATTCTTCTTTGTGGTGTCGAAGCCTATACTGTTAATTTTGACTTAATGAGAAAAATGGAAGCTTTTGAGATGTGGCTTTTTAAGAGAATTTTGAAGATACCATTACTGATCATATTACGAATGAAATGGTGTTGCACAGAATGGGAAGAGACAGATAATTTTTGACCACCATTAAAAGACGAAAGACAATATATTTGGAGCACATACCTAGAAATGATAAGTACGAGTTGTGGCAGCTGATTATGAAGGGTAAAATTGTAGGAAAACGCGGTTCTGGTAGACGACAAATATCCTGGCTAAAAAACATTCGCGACTGGACACAGATGCTCTTAAGAAAAGCAGAAGATAGAGACAAATTTTCATGGTTATAGCCGACCTTTATTAGTGAAGACGGCACTAGAAGAAGAAGAATGACTCCTTAACAACTCGTTAAGGACATAGAAAGAACTGATAAGAATTTTTTCCGAGAATTTCTAGACAGTGGATTTCAAACAAGTTCATAATTTAGTCTCACTATATTGTCGAGTCCCAACAAGAAAGGTGCTACTACGCATATTAGAACTATTTTGTTGAATGGAGATGGTTAAGTATAGTACGAGTAAACAGATGAGATTAAAGTATTAAGCAACGTGTGAGTGAAGTTACTGGAGTATCTTTACGTACAGTAGAAAGGATCATTCAACAAGTGAGTATGTTAATAGACGCAGAGTCAAATAACACTTTAAAATTTCCAGCTACAACACTTGCTTTAACCAATCCGTGACAAGACTTGAGGGAGTATGACAAACTGTTAATTAGAAAAACAATTGATCGTTTTTATGAGACTGAACGTTGTCGTGTCATTAAAGCTTTTGCAGAAAAGGTTTGAGAAGAGCTGTACAAGTGGACTGAAAGTGTGAGTTTTCTCTACAGAATTGTGAAAGATTTGGGATTTAAATGAAAGAAAACGAAAAATATTCGACGTTTATTAACTGAACGGAATAATATTAGTGCTTTATGCATTTAATATTTGGACAAAAGTAAATATTACAGAGGCGAAGGTAAGTTAATTGTATATGTTGATGAAACCTATGTACATGCAGAACACACTACGCTCAATAGCTAGACAGATGACAGTGGCAAAGGATTGTTCAAAAACATTTTAAAAGACAGTAGGTTGGTTATCGTACATGGTGATATAGAGATAGATTTCATACAAACTGCTTTTCTGATTTTTAAGTCAGGAGCTAAGACAGGAAATTATCATGATGATTTAAATTTAGAAAATTATAAAAAGTTGCTAACCGCAATTTAAATTTAAAACCGCAATTGTATGAAATCATCAAACGACACAAACAAGATCACATTCGATATAAATTTGACAAAGTTCTGCAAAAATGTAGATATTTTTCTTTAAAACTTCCGCAATATCATTCAGACTTGAACCCTATAGAAATGGTTTGGGCACAGATAAACAATTAAGTTGCAGAACAAAACGTTTATTTTAAGTTAGAAGACGTAAAAGTGTTGGTGGAATGGGAATTTGCTAGAGTAACTGTAGATAACTGAAAGAAAGCGTGTGAACATGTTATCAAAGTTGAAGATAAGTATTTGGAAAGTTAACATCGCATAGATGAATTTGGTGAAGAAATAAGGATTAAAAAAAGTATTTTCTAACTATTGTTTAAGAAGGAAATAGATTTTGTTTCGATCCAGAGAGGTGGTTATACCGCTCTGACGAGATCTGACGAGGCCGAAATACGTATAAGCGGTTGCTGCCGATCTGAATTGAAACAAAAATCTAGTACCGTCTTTATATAAGTTAATGATTGATTTAAATGATTCTAGTGACGACGACAAAATATAAGTTTTACAAACTGTCCAGTATGTTTGTATTATTTTTTTACTTTATTACAATCATTTCGGATATTTTTCTATTTTACTTTGTGACGTTTAAGTGAGTAATAATATAAATAATAAAGAGATATTACTGAGAATCAAAACCAGACATAGAGCATCGTTTTGTTAAAAATGCAAGAAGGCGCAATCGATTCAAGCAAATTATGCAATTTGTACATTGAGCTGACAATAATAGCATAAACCCAAAGAATAAAGCATGGAAAGTTCATCCCCTTATAGAATATTTACAAAATAAGTATATAAAGACCTTCGTGCCAGAAGACGAAATATTCTATGACGAATCTATGGTTAGATACTATGGAAAGCATTCTTGTAAACAGTATATATGGGGAAAGCCAATCAGATTTGGATTTAAAATGTGGTTGCTAAACACAAAAGAAGGTGGTCTAAGTAATTTTGAAATATATCAGGACAATAACTAAAAGTCCAGCGAAGTAGATGAAAAATTATATGGAAAAGCTACTGCTCCACTTTGTAGACAACTTGTTTAGCAGTGTAAACCTACTATCCAATATGCGAGAAAATGTTATTTGGTGTACTGGTACCATTCGTGAAAATCGTTTACCTAAGGGTATACCTTTAATCCCGAAAACTGGTTTCAAAAACAGATACATCGAGGTGATTGTAGTGGCGTTATTGAACGTACAAACGGTATAATTTTTGTACGTTGGTCCGACAATAATATTGTTAATGTTGCGTCTACCTTTTATGGCATTCAACCCATGACACATGTAAATTATTGAAATGAGGTTGAATGCTAGAATAAATGAACTTTGAAAAATAAGGCTATTATCGAGCACAGGTTAATTAAATAGCCCAAGTACTTTCGCTTAAAATAGCATCTTCAGGGGCATCTAAAATAAGCCAAGAAAACGTTTTTTAGATGAAGCAAATTAGTTAACTTCGATCAAAAAACTCAAGAGTCAAAATATAAACTATCCGGCAAGCGTAGAATGTGGAAACATTAATAATAATATAATATTAATATGTTATTATTGATGTTTCCACATTCTACGCTTGCCAGATAGTTTATATTTTGACGAAGTAAGTCTAAAACGTTAATCTCAAAAACTTTTTTTCATCCATTAACTTCGAGTTTTTTATCGAAGTTAACTAATTTTCTTCATCTAAAAAACGTTTTATTGGCTTATTTCAGATGCCCTGAATATGCTATTTTAAGCGAAAGTACTTGGGCTAGATTTAATTAACTTGTGCTCGATAATAGCCTTATTTTTTAAAGTATGTGTAAATTAGTTTTCCCAGAAAGAGAAAAAAATTATTCAAGTACCTCGTCAAGGAGGTACAGGATTGGTATTAGATCCAAAAAATGGTGGAGGCCATTATTTACATGGTTACTAGACGCATCATTGGAAAACGCTTGGCATATTTATAAAAAGACCGGCAATTCAATAAAACAAATTAATTTTAGCAGAGATATAGCCACCTCATATCTTATATCATATCTCATAAACATATTTCATAAACATATCATAAACATATCTTATGAAGTATGATGCAGAAACTAAAGGTGCAGGTCGACCAAAACCCTCAATTTCTAGCAGTCTCGGTAGTTGAACCAGCGACACCGTCAGATTACAAAGACAAGATTACATCTTGATATATATTCCAAACAAAAAAAGACGAGGGTGCGCATTTGAATATTGCAGTTCTGTTGTTAGAACCATGTGTAGAAAGTGTTATTTGGGGTTGTGCATTGATTGTTATGAGCAGTTTCAACAAAATAATTCTCTATACATATGTAAAACATATTTTTTGTTTAAATATAGAATTTAATAAAGCTTTCGCATTTTTTCTTATTTTGCTCCCTGTATGTCCTAGAGTCTCATATATGTCACAGCTAATAACTTTTTTTGTTAAGGTTTTTTTTTTTTAAATAAGCTTAGAAACTCGACTAGAGGACTCATAAGAACAATAAATTACCATAAAATATATCATTTTTTTAAAATATAATCATTTAGAAAGTTAAGGTTTAAATTTCTTTGTAGTCAGAGTGAGTTACTACTGGACATAACATTGAAAATTTTATTGTAGTTTAATTATTAATTAAAATGTTTATTTACCTCCAAGATTATGGGACATGCCGTAAACACCTATTGCACATCCTAAACAAAATATAGGTTTTATGATAGATCCAAGCATAGATGCTTTAATACCATTCACGTTTGCAGAACCCATCCGAACAGACAAATAAATTAGTCCGACAGTTATAACACACCATATTGCATTTAATATCTGAAAAAAAAAAATTTTAACTTTTGATTTATTATTATGCATACTTATGGAATGTAAAAAATATTAAAATTCGTTTAATAAATAATGGATAGAACCGTATTTATAACACAACTCGTTTGTGCCAGAAGGTGTCTCTAGAAGAAAAGACTCTAATACAATATTAAAAAACGGTTATCAGGAGCTTCTTAGAAGATCAGGAAAAAAGCAGTAAAACTAATGAAATATAGACCAGAGAAAAATCATACAAAACCAGCGCGGCAGAATTGGTAAAAACCAAATTCAAAAGAGTTTAAAAAAACCACGTTTAGCGCATGAACCTTGTAGACGAACTGTGCTAACGAATAAAGCAAAAAATAGATTGTCAATGTGGTAAGAAGTGCTGTTCTTGGATCAGTATATCTTTTATATAAGCGACTAGCACCAAAACGATTGAACAGCTAGTGACGGATTGCATGATACGTGAACTGTAACTGATTATATGCTGTGATACGAATACGCAATACCAAACTACAATCTTTGGGTTATACTTTTTTCGAAATGACTACAAATATTGAATAAACCAGTCAATTCGAATTTTGCTAAATCATATTATCAGTGGAACAAATCATCATCATCAACTAGCCTCTAACGTCCACTGTTCAACATAGGCCTCTCGCATGCGTTTTCACTTAGTTTGATTTTGCGCCATCTGAATCCAATTTATGGTCACTCTTTTTACGTAATCTATCACAACATTGAAGTCATTACGAAAGTAAACGACCAAGAGGAAGATAACAGATGAGATGGGTTGATGACATTAAAAGAATAGCCGGAACAAATTGGAAATATGTTGTTCAGGATAGAGACCGATGGAAGGAGTTGGGAGAGGCATATGTCCAAACATGGACGACAGAAGGCTAAGAAGAAGAAAAAGAAGAAGTCCATCTCGTTGGGGGTCGACCTCTATTTCTGTTAGCTTGTATTCGGGGTCGCCATTCCAAAATTATTTTTGTTCACCGGTTATTTGTTCAGTTCCACTTTAGTGTTGTTATCCTTTCAATAACGTCTGCTACTCCTGATCTATTGCGTATAGTAGCATTGGGTATTCTATCACGTAGAGAATCCCTAACATTATTCTCTCCATTGCCCTTTTCGCAACTTGTAGTTTACTCACTGTTCTTGTGATTGTTAGGGTTTAGGATGCGCTGTAGGTCATCACTGGCATAATGCACTGATTAAATATTTTCTTTCCAGACACATTGGAATCTCAGACCTAAAAATATCCTTCATCTTTCCAAATGCAGCCCAAGTGAGGTTTATTTTTCTTTTCAGTTCGACTTTTTGGATTTCTCGGCTTATTCTGATCTCATGGCTCAAGTATTTATAGGAGTCAACTGGCTCAATATCTTTGTCTTCTGCAAAGATTTTTTTGTTGTGGACTAAATTTTTCATAAATTGTGTTTTTAAAAAATTTATTTTAAGAGCAACTCTGTTTCTGGCAGTATGACCAACATTATCTGTGCCTGATCAAAGCTGTCTGCAATGAAAATGATATCATCTGCAAATTTAAGATTATTTAAAAATTTTCCATCTACATTGATGCCCTTTTCGTTCAAATCTAGTGTTTTACAAGCGTATTCTAGCAAAGTTGTAAATAATTAAGGAGAAATGTTGTCTCCTTGTCGAACGCTTCTTTCAAACGAAAGATCCCAGTATCTTCATTAAGTCTTACACAGGCTGTATCATGCTAATAGATGTATCTGATGAGAGATATGTAACGGTGATCTATTCTACATTGTGTTAGAGCTTAGAACATTTTACTTTGATTGATCGTATCAAATGCTTTTTGACAAATGCAAAGTCGACAAAGAGAAGTATTAGGGGTCTACTATATTCAATGGTTTTTTCAATTAACGACTTAATGGTTTGTAAATGAAAATTTTTTCCGTATGCAGCTCTTAATGTGGAACAAATACTCTGGACGAGTAGATTGAGACTAAGGACTTCTCTATGCATATTATAATGACTACAACTCTTTCTATTATTCATTGCTCTGAGAGGTTTCTGAGACTCAGACTCCAAAATTTCTGGACCAGACCATTCTTCCCATTTAACAGTTTATTTTTCTTTAGAGAGCAATTGAGGATGGCATTTCTTTATGTTGTATAGATCTACTGGATCCAAGATCAACTTTTTATTGTGTTTTAAGATATTATAGATGCTTTTTGTTAGGCTAGTAACTTCTTAAATTTTTCTACAAAAACTGTGTGCATTTGTCTTTGATAGTATTATTTAGTTTGGAATACGTTTGTTGTTGCTGTTAGACTTTTCCAATCCTTTTATCCACATATTTTCTTTGTTGTGATGGTTCCAAAAGGGTGTAACAAGCGTTTCAAATGGTATGTTTTGTGTTGTTATATATGTCATGCGGAAGTGTGCTATGCATAGATTATGAACTACACAATAGTTCTGCTAGTGTTGTTATTATATTCTTTGATAGTGTTTTAAATTTAAATTAGTTAATGCAATGTCTTTTCATATTTCGAAATGCTTGTATTACTGGCATTACACTGGGTGTTTAAGGAAGGTATGTCATAAATTAAATCACGCATTCCGGGGACAAAAATAAATTTATTGAATTTAACTGACCTTGGTACAAAAGTGTACACAAAAAAGTTACAGCCCTTTAAAGTTACAAATATAAAATATGTTTTTTTCCATTATCTTTTAAACTACTCGACATTTTGTATTAAAAATGGACACGTAACTTTCTTGTTCTGAAAGCATTTTTCATAGAAATCTAACGCACAGAAACATTTTAAGGGGAATATGCAGCTTTAAATGCCCCCAAAATTATGAGTACGTTTAAATCAAATGAATTTTTATGGCATCACAAGTTTAACACATTATTTTTAAAACTTTTTGCCTTCTATCACTTTTTCGAAAAACTAGTTTTTCGAAAAAAACAGCATAGTCTACAGATACAATAATTACAAATAGTTCCATCAATATTAGTCAATAATTTAAAGCTATGATTTATTGTGTGAATAAGAATAATATTAAAAATTTTAATCTTACAATGGCCTACACATTTTAAGAAATAACAGATATGCATTTAACTTTGGGTAAGTTGGATCAGATTAAATTATGATTTCAATAAACTACCGGGAATATCCTAGGTGAATGTCAAGGAAATAGTACAGCAGTCGCAAAGCGTTATGCAGTAAAATACACCAATCGAAATACATCCGATAGACGATTATTTCTGACCATTGATCGTTGTTTACGGGAAAAAGGTGCATTCCAATCGTAAATTGCTGGCAATAGTGGTCGTCCAATAATAGATGCAACTGATGAAGACATTTTAGAAATCATTAAAGAAGTCCCTGAAACAATAATAAGGGTAAAACTTAATGCTCCTCACGTAAGGGTCTGGAGGCGTTTGCAGGATCAGTTGCTTAAACTCTATCACTTAACAACGGTTCAAAAGTTATTGATAGAAGAATATTCTAAAAGGATTGAATTTTGCAATTGCTTGTTAATGGAAAACACTCGAAATGTTAATTTTAACCCGGCGTCACATTACGTGGATTTTTCTGTCATTAGTACATATGTGGGGTGTGACAAACCGCATTTTTTTCTGGCAGTTTTTTTATATGTTTTCTAATTTCATGGTCTGAAGTGATCATCTAAGGACTATTTAAGCAAAAAAGAAATAATCAGAACACCTGTATTTAAAAGAAATTAAAATAAACTAATAATAGGTAATTCTCTATAAGCAAAAAACTTAACTGAACAATCTTACTAAAAATATAAACACCATTACGATCAAAAATACAATAGTAAATGAAAATGTAATTAGTTTTTCGATTTCGGCTTGTTGGACATACTGAACATCTTCCCATGAGTTTTGGAATCTTGGTAGGTGGCACTGCAGGGACATCTTGTCCAAAATGTGCAATGTTTTGACGAATACTTTTTGGTATTCTTGGATTATTTTTTCTTTCGGATATGTGGTCCTGGATCAATTTAAAGCCCAACATTTTTATAAACAATCTTCTGGCAAGTTTGAAATCTTGATTTTTTTTCTGTATATCACCAAAGCATTTATGGTAGCTGTATTCAAGAGGGAAAACACGATCGTAAGGGGCCATCTAGCCACTAGGACCAGTTTGTAGATACGTTATATGATGTAGACAGTTCATCCACTACATCTACTCCACTTTTGGTAAAGTTGAAGAAGCTTATTATTTCTGGTAAATTTTTATCGTCAGTTGCTTCATCAATAGCTCCATCATGGTGCATGGCGGACAACAGTAGGATGTTTTTATTTTTTTTTTTCGGCACATACGATAAAAGTGTAATATCTTTCTGAAAGCCAAATAAAGATGTCATTTGTTCTCTGTTCTGGACTGTCAAAAATTGTGCTGGGATGCACCGTTTGTTCTTTCTCAGCGTGCCTATGGACGTAAGTTTATGCTCGTTCAGCAATTTTATCATTAATTCATAACTAGTGTACCAGTTGTCAAAGGTCACATTTCGGTTGGAACCAGAAATAGGTTGTATTAGCCTCTCTACTATATCTATTGAGGAATTACTAATACTGTAGGGACCTTCTGGCTATTTTCCTGCATACACTTCCAAATTTAAAACGTAGTACGAACAAGCATCAACTAGGGCTTGCACTTTGATCCCATACTTTGCAGGTTTGTTGGGCATGTACTGCTTGAAAGAAAATCTTCCACGAAAAGACTCCAACTTCTCATCTATCGTCACATATTGAAAAGGAGTGTAGGCCTGCTTACAATTTTCAATAAATTTGTCCAGAATTCCACGAATTAAAGCTAATTTGTCAATCGTCAATCTGTCTTTACGATTCTCGATGTTATCGAACCGAAGGCAGACCATCAGGAATTGAAAACGATTTATAGACATCGTATTGCGGAATATATCGACACCAGACCCATCTGTTTGCCATAAGTCTCTTAAATTCTGACAATTAGAATTAAACATACCGGCTAAATAAAGAAGTCCGATAAATGCT
The DNA here is from genome assembly GCA_918026665.1 of Diabrotica balteata. NCBI lineage: Eukaryota > Metazoa > Arthropoda > Insecta > Coleoptera > Chrysomelidae > Diabrotica > Diabrotica balteata. The sequence continues at coordinate 55,722,746 of OU898280.1, forward strand.
TTAATTTCACATTCATTGGTTGGTTTCACCATGCATTTATTTTGATATTCAATTGATTTTTGTTGAATTTAGAGATTGGTTTAGCGCACTATGTCTTCGATCATTTGTCGGTGAAAAAATAATTGCCAACAATCTAATGCACGTTTAGCATTTTTTGCATAATGCTTTACACCCAGCAAATGAGTAATAATGTTCTCTGATCTTGTTCGAACCAGTTTATTATTTAAAGCAAGTTTGTTCTATTGTGTTCCGTCTTTTCCGAGATACATTCCTTCGTTTCTTGGAGGTCCGTCAGTGCTTTTATTTTCCGTCTCATTCTGAAGTTTTGTTTTTGATGTCTCCATGTCCATATCTCCGTCAGAAACTACATCTTCTATTGCGATATCCTGCTCCTGAGTCAGTGTTGTGGTCGCTTTCAGAGATATGGCCATATCGTCATCGCTTCCCGATTTGATGGCATCGTCATTAATTTTAGCCCATAGAGATTCAAGCTTTTTCTGTTCCGCTTCGTATGACATGATATTTTAGCTAAAAAATTAAACAATTGAATATGCAGATTCAAATAAATCAAAAATAAAAACTTACTTATAATCACAAAATTGCAAACGCGAGTACATAGGTGGGGTTTGACACACCCCAGAGCGTTTCAGGCGCGTGTAACTTCACTCACTGCCTACAATATACTGAGGTAACGCCTGAATTCGATGGTGGGGACATTTTTGGGAAGCTATTGGGGTGGACGTACGCATAAGTCTACGTTTGATTTATTTTAAGAGCGATATTTGGGAGCTGGGTTTTCTGAAACCCCACATATGTAGTGCCGGGTTAATAGAAATATTTTGCTTACCAACAAGGCTACTTTAGTAGAAATGGAATAACAAACCATCGTAACGAGCACATTTGGGCCAACGAAAACCCTCACGCCAAAAAAAACTACTCATCACCAAAGGACTTAAGTTAATGTTTGGTCAGGAATTGTGGATATCAATCTAATAGGCTCAGTATTTAAACATCTTCCCAACAATTTAAATGGTGATAATTATTTGCAGTTCTTGGCACACGATTTACAAGAGAATATTGTAATACAGCAAAATATGTGGTTTCTACAAGATTTCGTTCCACAGCAATACAGTAATGAAGTACTGGAATACATTTGCAGGCAGTATCCTGGTAGGTGGATGGGAAGGGGTCGTAACACACCTATTTTTTGACCACCCAGAAGTCCAGGTCTAAACCCCATTGACTTTTGCTTTTGGGGGTTTATGAAAGAGAAAGTGTATTCTGTAACAATAGAGAATGAACAACAATTGAGGGATAGAATAATTGAAGCTGCAAATCAATTTCGTCAGAAAAATATGATATTTCAGCGCATTCGGTTTTCCATAATAAAACGATGCCGAATACCTATGTATTGAAGATAATGGGGGTCATTTTGAACATTTATTGTAATATCATATTTATAGAGGTTATAGACATTTTTTGTACTTGTTAATTCATTTAAGCTATTTATTTATTTGCACGTAATTTTTTAAAGGATAATGAAAAGGGCCGTAACTCAATGAAAACTGTTTTTGAAAAAAGTGATAAGAGATAAAGATAAAAGTGATACGAAATTCATTTGATTTGAACGTATTCAAAAATTTGGAGTAATTTAGGGCCGCACACCCCACTTAAAATTTTTCTGTGTGCTTAGATTTTGTTGTTTCTTTTTTATAAAAAATGCTTTCAGAATAAGAAAGTAGCGTGTCCATTTTTATTACAAAATATCAAGTAGTTTAGAAAATAATGCAAAAACCGATTTTTATTTTGTAACTTCAAAGGGCTGTAACTTTTTTTGTGTAGACTTTTGTACTAAGGTAAGTTGGATTTAATCAATTTATTTTTGTCCCCAGAATGTGTGATTTAATTTCTGACATACCTTTTTGAAACACCCTGTATGTATTTCTATGGTGACATGACATCTTGATATTATTGATCTACACATACCCTAAACGTGTCGGTGTAAAAGTATTTCTATATCAAAAAGGCAGGTCAAGCTTAATTAAAGCCCTACTGAAAAACACCTGCAGATATAAAAAAATTATATAAACAAATGCTTTTTCTTATAACAAAACTGATCTTTAAGTTGGTCTGAGATTCCGAGTTTGTCATTTTTCCACGTAGAGCAAACAGATAAGGAAGTTTTTATCGCCGACGCAGCTTGTTCCAAGAGGACATATGTGAATAAGCAAATAAATTGCCGCGAAGAATATAAGACAGATGGTACAGCTATTTCAACTACTTTAGATTTGTTGACTCAACATGAAATGTACTCACTCAAACACCATTGTACAGATGCATACACATTTTCATACACAGAATAAACATAAATAGATGCACATCATCAATTTTCTCATCACATGGTGAAATTTATGCTGCTACTACTGCGCTCTCCAATCCAGAGGTGTACTACCATAGTGCCAATGGGATGCATAGTATAGGGAAAATGTGTTACCTAAGTGATGCCTCATCAAAACTAGCGAACTCTTAGGATTATTGACTTTTCACAATATGGCGCACTGTTTTGTATCATAGCATTTTCTAACTTTTGGTACCAAAACGGCCACATGACAATGTGATAGCTGGCCATGTATTTGTATCTATTTATTTTCACCTCTTTGCTTAGTTTTGTATCTTTAAGTACCTACCTTGTTCCTTTCAATGGCCTGGTTTTCATTTTCAATTTTTCCTTTCTCAGTTATTAACATGGCCACTACCAGGTAGGTAAATGTCATTACTTTTTTAAAATAAAAGATGCTTGCATTCTAATAATAGGCATTTTTAAGGTTGGAAATTTATTTATTTATTTATTTAATTAACTTTAGAGAGGTCAGGCCAATGACTGGACCTCTGTTATGGTACAAACATGACATTCCAAAAAAACGTTATCTACATACAAGTTTATTGTCAGGGCATTTAAATGGTTTTATAGACGTTTTAGGTACCGAGCATTGCACTGAGCTTATGAAATTGCTTTGTTACTTATTTCTATACTAGGCAATATTGTGCGCAATTTTGTAAAGGTGATATATTGTGATTGGAATTCATTAATCGTTATGCACCTACTCTTTGTCCACTTTTCAATGTCCCCAATATGCATTTGAAGATATTCGGTAGTTGTTGCAGAAATATTAACAATGGATCATAGAACAGTGTCGTCTGCGAATGTTTTAGTCGATAAATTTTCTGTTGTTGGTTTGTTGTGCGTAAATATCAAATATAATATAAGACCCAAACGACTACCTTTAGAGACTTCCGATCGTATGGGGTATATTTTTGATGTTTCAGTTTTATACGTAAGATGGTACTATCTTCATTCTAAACATGATTGAAAAAATTGACTCTAGAAAGTTTGTTTTTATTTTGAAAAGCAACCCTTCATGCTAAACTTTATCAAAATCCTAAGTAACATAAAGAAAATGTGCAGAGTAGTATGATATTTATAAATATAAAATTATATTCTTATTTGTTTTTGTATTAACTGTATTTCCTCAAGTACCAGGTTAAATAGTGTTGGAGAGATATAGTCCTCTTGCTTTACTCCTTGGTATGTGTTAATCTTCTTTGTTATTTTACCATGAATTTCACATTAATTAGTTAAGTGAGAGAGAAAAAAAAAATAAAAATGAGACAAGATAAATCAAAATAAGACATATGGTAGAATACTACTTCTACATTGATAGTCAATAAAAAAAAAAACAAATCATCATTAAAACTTATGTAAACCTGTAACATAAAACTAGTTTTAATATTATTGACAGAAAAAAATTATTATCCTTAAAACTAAATAATGTAAATTAATTTACCATTGTTGGTTTTACATTAAGATTTTTCGTTTTAATGTAAATTAGTCCAAATATTACTCCAATTAAAGTTGAGGGCCAAATCGAAGGAGTTGACATATATGTGACCAAAAGATTTAATGATGAAAACAAATAATTATATTCCAAATATCTAAAACAGATAAATATAAATAGCATATTTATAATATTTTTATTTATATTTATATATATATATTATATATATATATATATAATATATATATAATATATATATAATAGATAATATATATTTATCAAATTATTCTCGACCCGTACTGTGCTAAATATTATTTTTAGTTTCAGCAATTGGTCTGTATGAAATGAAACTCTATTTGTTCATTTTCCTCAATATTTCGTCACGATTTTGTGACTTCTATTTAAAAATTTCTAGTTAGAATTTAAAAATTTAAATTTTGATAATATATCCAATTTAAATAAATGACATTTTTTTTATTTTAATGTATTTGGGAGTTATGGTAACCGCAATATTTTATAGAGTGAATTCCCATTGTACAATTTTAAGCGAATAAATTTAGGAAACAATTACATATTGTGACAGTATTATCAAATATGATAACATATTATATATATTATAATATGTTATCAAAATTTAAATTTTTTAATCCTAAGTTGTAAGTATTAAAATATTTATTTTGTTTACATATAATAATTATAATAAATTTACAGTTTTCTCCCGAAGAAGTCACAAAATCGTGACGAAATATTGAGAAATAACAAATAGAGTTTCATTTCATACAGATTGCTGGAGACTACAAATAATATATATATATATATATATATATTTTATATATATAAATAATATATATATATATATATATATAGAGTGTGTATAACGACGCTAAGAATACAATTCTTTGGATGGGTAACTTTCGGGAAAGCGTCAAAACAAGAATCAGCTAGAGATGGTATAAGTCCCAGTTTGGTGTAGAACTTTATTCTAAATGTGAAATTTTCGGTGATATGTTGTCAACCCTTCATCAGCACCTAAATGGAAAACCTATTTTAGTACAAGTGGTGGAAATCGACATTTAAAAACCTACATTGAAAATGTTCGGTTGGTCTAGTGGTGAGAACACTGTCACAAACATGTTAAAAATATTAAAAAAATACATTTAAAACTTTCAATAAAGACATTACAACCACAACACGGTATTTTTTCAAATACAAACACAACAAAAAAATCTGAAATTTAAAACCTACAAAAACTGCAACTTCATGTTAAAGGCCAGAAAAAAGAAATTATTCTTCTTTTTTGATGACATATTTCTGACTTCTGTCAATATCCGGGTGTTATATGTAACGAGGTAATAATTTTCACGTTTGCACCTCATGGATATGGAAAGAAAGAACAAAAGGAAACATAATCAGTAGGGAGATGAAGTCTTTTCTCAAGTACAGGTAGGTAATCTATGCATCTTATGATAAATTCCCTACATTCTCCAGTTTGTTACATCTTGTCAAGCCCTGTTGAAGTAGAAAGGAATAAATACAACTTAAGTTTTTAACATCTTTCTTACAGTTCATACAGTTCAGTTATTATAGTAGGATGTATAGGATTATATAGTAGGATTTAAAATATATTATTTTGCTTTTAGATGGCTGACAGTGACCCGTATAAGAGACAACAGCAGCGGTTTGCTTCAGCTGTATGACGATATTACGTCGGATGAAAAGGATCCCTATGCTGCTTATAAGGGAGAATTCGAGCTCAGATGAAAACTATGTACCCAGTGAGTATTCTGCGTCGCAGTCAGATGAAACTAAAGACTTTGAGTTAAACGAACTCCTCGAGCTCTCCAATGTGGAGACGTCTAATAATACTCTTCAGAATACCCAGCAATATAATCTGCCAGAGTAAAGTTAAGTAGAAGAGCCCGACGCGTTAGACCAGGATTTCCAGAAAATTATTCAGAATTATTCAGAAATCCAGAAATCGAAAACGGTAAATTCGATTATGGTAATATCTCAATTTCACAAAAAAATGTAGATAACGTTGTTTGACACTAAACCCTCGAAATATTACTTCCACACTGAAATTTTCTTAAAACAACAGGTACTTCTTTTTATATATACTCGTATAGAATAAGCTCTTTTTTTTTATTCCATTGAAAAGTTACATTGAGATTACATTTTTGAAAGGACGCAATTAAATTTTTTTGATGTGTGGAGGTGGCCAGTATAAACCTAAGTTCAAGTTTGTGGAGTCGCAACCCTTGTTCCTCTGTACAGAAAATTTTATCAATCATTATTTGTAGCAAATTAAATTTTATTTCCATTAGTTTTTATCGTAAAATAAAAAATAAAAAAGTTATAAACCAAAATTTTGAACAAATTTTCTATTAGGCCTTATAATTTTTTTCTGGTGTTTTACAATAAAACAATAATTAAAAAAAAACAAGAAATTTTAAACATTTATTGTTTTTAATGCGAACCTTTAGTAAAACTTTTGTAAATATATTCCGTTAATAAATAAATAAAATGATCAGAGCAATATTTTAGTGGGCTTTTCATAGAGTAATTTTCACTACAAATTTGTTTGATTTTATTAATTTTCTAGATTTTACAGCGCCCCAATGTTGATTTGATTCTTGAATACTCACCATCTTGAAATAAGGAGTGTAAAGGGTTTTTGCGCTGCATCTCGTAAACTAGCAATACGATAGAAAATTTTATAAACCAGTATTTACAGCAAATTAAATTGTCTACTTGAACTTTATTTGTATAATTTTTAATCGAAAAATAGAAAATAGGTACACAAGTTATAAATAAAAATAACTAAAAATTTTGAACAAATCTTTTGGCCTTGTAACTTTTATTATACATTTCGTTATACATACAATTAATTATTTTGTTAACATTCCTATGGTCCCTCTCTCTTTAATCTTCACCCCTTAGAGAAAGTGATTCCTATGGTATCAATAGTTTATTCAAGACCTTTTTCCAAACCACCGATGAGGTAGAGCGTGGAATTTTTTGAAAAAATTTCTTTTGAGCCTTATAACTATTTTCTGGTCAGTTTGCAAGAAAACACGTACGAGCACTATTATAGAGGGTTTTCAAAGAATAATTTTAACTGCAAATGTGTTTAATTTCTTCTGGTTGAACAGCACTCTGAATTTGACAAGGGTTTCTGAGTATTCATAAGAATATGATAAACATGAACCATTAAACTTAGTTTCCTGTATATACTTTTTTATTCATATTTTTCTTAATTCATTTTATTTATTCATATCATTAAAAAAATTACTATGTTGTTATTAATTGATTATAGACCCCTTTTGCCAATCAAAAACTTTCTACGCCTCGTGCACACGAGTCGCACGAAAAAGCGCCAATCGACAGAGATAACGTTTAATAAGAATACCATACCAACGTTGTCCCAAGATCAATTGCAATTGGTAATGCAGAGAACCAAACAAACCTAATAGACCTTCACAAAATTGCTCATCAGAAGTGGGTATTAGTATCGTCTAGGCAGAATCTCACACATACATCATCCGTTCGGCGCTTGCTGCATTTCAATCATATGATTCTATGACTGTCGTAGTAGAGGACATTGACATTATTGTCTTGCTCACGGCAATAAGAATTAAGCTGTGTAATGTTGCATGTCCAACATGTCAAATTTTTTTAAAGCTTTAAAAGGGTGTAAGTCGCATCAATTATACTGTCCTTTAAGTTTTATGTATGGCAACGTCATTGCAGAGACGATATTTCAATTTGCCACACATCAGCAGCTTACAAGATCGGAATTTAAATTCATTAAAATTTTACAGAAACATCTTGAGTTAGCTAGCAGACCAACATTATTTCTTAGTAAGAAAGCCGAGCTATCTTTGCTCACTGTCGTTGGCGAGCATTTTTTCGTCTCTTTATATGATGGAAACAAATATGATTCTCTCACAGCATGAGATACAAACGATTTGCCAAGACAGTGATCAAACATTTATTTAACTTATTATTGCTTTTGCCAAGACAAGATACAGCTCGTTTCCACAGACTTTGAGTTTCTCAGCAGGAAACCCTGCGATTCTGGAGTTTAAATTGGAAAAGGCCCCAAAACTCCAAAATTTCAGATACCAATCGCAGGAAATTTAAATGCCAAGCATAACTTTCAAAACTCCAGCTTAATCTAACTTCTAAAATAAATTTTCTGTAGATGCAAGGCAAACTGTGGAAGTATGTATACTTGGCAAAAAGCAAACCTTAAATGCTTTGAAGTGTGCCTTAATTGTTATAATGAAACGTGCAGTAATATGGAGATATCAAAATTAAACAAAAGCTTCTAAGAATTCGAAGATAAATGACTCAAAATTACGTCAATTCTAACTCCCGTTCTTCTGCAAATATTCTTTTTCGATACTGAATTAGAAACGCATCCTAGACCATCAACGAAACTAAACAAACAATAGCTGAAAAACAACTTTTTAAATATATAATTATGCTCAATATTATTTCACTTAGAAATTGTCTGTGGATTAAGCCTAGTGGGGATACCACTTAGAAACGCGCCTTTAAACTTTACCTCATAGATGATCAGGAAAAATTAGACAATAAACTAATAACAACAGAACAATTTTAGCAAATTAATAAATAATATGAATAAAAAAAATTTAAACAAAAAAATAAACCGAATGGTTTTTATCGTAGTCTTACGAGTACCTATTCAAAAACTTTGGCGTGGTGTAAAATCCAAGAAATTAATGAAATTAAACAATTTTGTAGTAAAAATCTTTCATGTACCATGTTTAAACCTGGAGTTTCAAGAGCATATTTAGTTTCCGTTGTTCAGTTTATTTGTCTAATATACAGAGTGGTCAAAAATATATGTCATAAATTAAATCACGCATTCCGGGGACAAAAATAAATTGATTAAATCCAACTTACCTTACAAAACTTTTGCGTACAAAAGTATACACAAAAAAGTTACAGCCCTTTAAAGTTACAAAATAAAAATTGTTTTTTTGCATTATCTCCTAAATTACTTGACATTTTGTAATAAAAATAGACACGTTACTTTTTTGTTCTGAAAGCAAGCAAATTTAAGGGGGATGTGCAGCCCTAAATCCCCAAAACTTTTAAGTACGTTTAAATCAAATGAGTTTTGTGGCATCATTAGTGTAACACATTATTTTTAAACCTTTTTTGCCTCCTACCGCTTTTTCGAAAAACTAGTTTTTCCTAGCTGGTCATAAAATTACTATTAATTTCTACGGATACAATAATTATAAACAGTTCCATCAATAATAGTCAATAAGTTGAAGCTATCAGTTAATGTTTGAATAAGATTAATATTAAAAATTTAGATATTACAATGGCCTACACATTTCAGGAAATGGCAGATGTGCATTTAACTTTGAGTAAGTTGGATCAGATTAAATTATGATTTTAATAAACTATCGAAAATATCGTAGGTGAATGTCAAGCAAATAGTGCAGCAGCCAAAAGGCGTTATGCAGTAAAATACCCCAATCGAAATACACCCGATAGACCATTATTTCTGACTCTTTTGGCTACCAGGCGTTCGGTAGAATTAGCACGAACTGAAGGTAAAAGTTATTCTTTGAATATCCAAGCTCTTGTTAATAGCACCTGTATTGATGATATTTTGTGTGGTTGTGATACTATTGCAGAAACAACAAAATAAAAAAAAACGAGCTTATATCGTTACTTAAATTACGGTTCTTCGAGTTGCACAAATGGTACTTAAATAATTTACATATTTTAAACGATATTCCTGAAAATAAACATGATTTTGATAAAATTAATATTGGCAAAAATAACTTTTGACAAAAACAATTTTAGAATTGCTATCGTTCCAAGATCCCAAGCTGTTACTCGCATATGCAGATAACATAGATCTCGTTGGAGACTTCATCCTATCCACTAAGGACATTTTCAACAAGGTAGAAGGAGCAACAAGTGAAGTAGGGCTGAAGATTAATGAAGAGAAGACGAAATATATGTGTATAAATAAAACGACACGAAGAGACAAAATAGGACGAAATGTGACGGTCAACCCCTTCAATTTCGAAAGAGAACAACGTTTTAAGTATCTGGGGGCCGTAATCACAGCTGACAACGATGTTACTGAAAAAATAAAAGACAGAATAAAATCTGCAAACCGCTGTCTATTCGCACATCGTCAGACATGTAATAACCATACGAAACGTGGACCATGACCTAAGCAAAGGAAGAAAAGCTCAGACGCTTTGAACGAAAAATACTTTTTTAAAAAATTTCAGACCTCACCATGACATCACCATACACCAGTATAAGATCGGAACCAATATCGAATAGAAAGCACTCTACAACGACGCCGATATTGTCCAAGAAATTAAATCACAGCGATTAAGATGGGCAGGGCACGTGCAGAGACTTGTAAAACTGGTATGAGAGGAGATTCCCAACAGAAATAAGACCACTCAGAAGTCCCAGAAAGCGATGAAGAGATAACATCCAAGCAAAATCTCCGGAAAATGAACATTCCATTTGACCATAAATTGATGAAAGATCGAAAAAATTGGAAAAAAATTGTACAGTCAGCCAATACCCAGCCAGGGTTGTAGCGCTACGTGATGATGAAAAACAATTTGACAGTAAAGACATTGGGATTAAACTTATGATAGAAAAACAGATAATATTAATTTTAGTTGTCCAAATGTGGATGTAAATAAATGTGTAACTAAAAGACCAGTTCTCAGTTTTATTTTGAAATTATTATTACCCTTTGGGTTAGTAGGCCCAGTATTAGTAGTTGCAAAGGTAAATATGCAAAAACTTTAGTTAAATACGTTTTAAAATGGGACGCTGTCATGCCTAGTGATTTACTTGATAATTGGAAAAATTTTGTTAGAAGTTTAATGAACATGCCCACAGTAAACTGTACAAAGAAATTTATTTCTTTTCATTTTTTTACTTTTTTATTTTTATTTAATTTCAAATTTAAATTTTTCTATGTCCATTCTTGGACTCTGATGGACTGTTAAGAGTGGGTGGGAGATTCCAGTTTTCAAATATTTTGTTTATTAAAAAAAATCCTTTAATAGTTCTCAAAAACATCACTTATTTTTTAATTCACAGAGAGTACTTGAGACTTTTATATGCAAGTCAAAAACAAATTTACATACAGGTCAACAAAAAACATTAAAGGGATTTTACACAAATGTGTAACCTGCTTCAAATTTAAGGCCAAGTGTAGTAAACCGCTAATTTTATCTCTACCAGAACACCAGTGCGTTCAGCGAGGGTTTTTTAAAAATGTTGTTATAGACTTCTGTGATCCGTTCCAAATTAAACAGTCACGAATAAGAAAGTCTGTAAACGACAAAAGTATGTAATAGGATTGTTTGTTTTGTTTTCTGTAAAGGCAATTCATATGGAGTTATTTTCTGATCTAACAAGAGGAAACTTTTTTAACTTCACTAAATAGGTTCATTTCTAAGAAGAGGTAAACCATCCAAAATCTTTTGTGACAATGGTGGCACTTTTAAGCGAGCAAACAGTCAAATACAAAAACTTTTAAAAGACAACGTCAAGTTAAAAACTTTTGCCCCGTTGATAAAATTAAATTTTGCTTTATCCCAAGTTATTTTCCAGTATTTGGGGGACTATGGGAGGTTGGTTGGAGGTATTTGATACAACATAGGTCAGAAGCAAAAAAACAGTGAATGGCAGAAGAAATACTACTACATATGGAAGAAAGAAGGAAATATAAAAAAAAAGATCTACAGAAGTATAAAGAAATAAAACAAATAAATAAGGAAAAAATCAAACCAGCTACGGAAATCTATTTGATGAAACAATGTAAAGAGATAGAAGAACTAGAAACAAAATATGATATGAGAAATATGCACAAAAAAGAAGAGAAGTGACGGAATGGGTTGAAAGAGACAGCAAGGACATATAAAAGACAAAAAAGGAGTACTACTAATAGATTTACCAGAGGAATTAAGACGATGGAAGGAGTACGTTAGAGAACTTTTCCAAGATAAAAAAAGTGAAATGCAGAAAATATAAGAATTAAATCCTTTAAAAAGACAGAAGATCACGATAGATGAAATCAAATGTGCTATTAAAAACTCTAAAGACGATAAGGCAGCTGTATTAGATGAAATACCAGTAGAACTGTTAAAACTAGTGGAGGAGGATAACTTGGACGTATTGGCAGATTTATTCAACATGGTGTACGATACGGAAATAATACCACAAGAGCGGTTGAAGTCAGCATTTATAACCGTTCCTAAAAAACGTATGAATCATACGGTAAAAGTACTGCTGAGAGTAATAAATAAGAGAATATACGAAGGCTAGAGGAGGGGTTCCGAAATGGAATGGGTACTCGAGAAGAACTATTTGGCATCAACATATTGATTCAGCGATGTCGGGATGTAAACGTTTATCTGCACTTGTACTTTGTTGACTACTAAAAAGCTTTCGATATGAAATATTAATTCAATACGAAAAACTAATATCAATAGGTGCTTATAAACAAGCGCATTGACAGTAATATCATAAATATAATGCAAACATTATGTTGGAATCAGTGCCATAGTTCAAATTGATGGGCAACACTCAGAAGAAATAAAGATCTGTATAGGAGTTAGACAGGGATGTGTTTTATCGCCACTTTTGCTTAACTTCTGAATTTATTCTGACATATTCTGAATTTTTTTTCCAAAACACGCTCAATAATATCGAAGCGGGAGTCACTGTTCACGGAAAATTAATTAACAACTTACTATATGCAGACGACACTGTGATCATAGCAACGAGTATAGAGGATCTACAACATTTTATCGAAACTTGAGTATGAATAGTGCTGGAATGTGAATTACTATAAACGCTAAAAAAACGAAGTTAATTACAAAAAGACCACAACATATACATCACTTATTGACAATCAGTGGTAACGTAATAGAACAAGTAGAAAAATATCATTACTGGGGAACTTTGATCAATGAAACCAATGATCATACTGTAGAAATAAACAGAAAAATACAGATTGCCAGATTAGCATTTATACGAATGAAGCCACTCCTAACGTGCAAATATCTAAATTTGGAAATCAGACTACGTACCATTCGCAGTTGTATATTTTCAATATTATTATATGGAGCTGAGACTTGGACATTAAAAAAATGCAATTTAAAAAAAATCGAGGCTTTTAAACCCTGGTTATACCGCAGAGTATTAAAAATATCATGGACTGATAGAATTACAAATTAAGAATACTGGAGAGGGTTGGTAAAAAAACAGAACTAATCACCACTATACAAACCAGAAAACGGGAATACCTAGGCCACGTCACGAGGGGTCTAAAATATGAAATTTTGAGACTCATAATACAGGGAAAGATTCAAGGAAGAAGATCTGTTGGTCGAAGGCAGAACTCATGGTTAAAGAATCTACGTAATTGGTACAATGCAGATCGATTGATTTGTTTAGAGCAGCAAGTTATAAAATAAAAATAGCCATTATGATTGCCAACCTCCGTAGGGAGACGGCACTCGAAGAAGAAGAAGGAAGGTTGGGAAAAATAGTGCAAAACATTATATCAATAGGCTGATGGAAAATAAGGTTTCAACATATGAGAAGTTTAATACTGTGTATATTCTAGTAAAAGTAATATTAAATCAAGGCCTTTTATGCCAATTAATAGTGATTTAACTGACCTAGAATAACTGACTCTAGGTCAGCTAGTTCAAATAGATTGAAATTTTGGAGGTTGTGTGTTTAAGTGCAGCAACATTTTTGGTAAAAGTGATACCAAGATTATTTAATGCAACTTCAAAATAGAGCTAAATGAAGAAAGTCGTTGCCAAATTTTCAAAACGGTATACTTGTACTTAACGAAACAAATGATTATCAGCAAGGAGAACATAAATGGGGCTCATATATACATTAATGGGACGCAGATATAGCGAGTAAGACAGTACTGTTACCTGGGAACTATTATTAACGAACAGTGGAGTAATTTACAGGAAATAAAGTGCCGCATAGGAAAGGCAAGAACGGTCTTTAACAAAATGAGCGCCGTCTTCAAAAGTCACAACATATCCCTTGATACAAAAATTAGACATTTGAGATGCTATGTTTTCTCTATGTTGTTGTACGGGGCGGAGGCATGGACGCTTACAGACCCACTATTAAAAAACTTGAAGTATTTGAGATGTGGCTTTATAGAAGAATGCTGAGAATATCATGGACAGCAAGGATCATGAACAAGGAAGTTCTAGGAAAAATGAAGAAGGAACGAGAGATTGTGTTTACGATCAAACGCATAAAATTGCAATATCTGGGACACGTTATGAGAAATCAGCACCGTTACCCCTGCTACAGTCTATATTGCAAGGTAAAGTCAAAGGTAAGCGAGGACCCGGTAGAAGGAGAATATCATGACTGCGGAATTTAAGAACATGGTTTAAGAAAACCTCAACGGAGCTGTTTCGAGCCGCAGCGAGCAAGGTTATGATTGCCAATATGATTTCCAACATCCGAAACGGATAGGAACTAGAAGAAGAAGAAAAATACTTGTACTTATAAAAGACGACAACATTGCTTCTTTTAGGTGGCCTATTGCAAAAATTATAAAAACTATTGCTTTTCCACCTAATAAAAATAAACAAATTTATTCAGAAAAAGGGAAAAAGTTAGAGTATCTAGTTTTGGTATCAAATCTAAGAGTATACTTTAACGTATTTTATAATTTGTGTAACACAAGGTGTCCTATGTTTGACTTTAAGTTCCAACACATGAGCATTGTTAAAAAACAAAAGATTCCTTATTAAATATCGGGCAAAAAGGATGGTTGCTATCAGTTCAATAAAAAATTGTATTTAGATAGTAACGAATCGTCTTGAAAAAACACTTAATTTCTACCATCCAACGGAACAAGCGGGATTTCGTACCAGATATGGAACAAATGATCACCTATTGAGCATTAAAATGGTAATAGAACAGACTATCGAATACAATCGACGACTCGCTCTGTCTTTTGTAGATTTTCATACAGCTGTTGACACAGTAGACTTTGACAAAATCCTGGAAGCACTAAAAGCATGCCGCATTGACTAACTATATACAAGGTTAATTTACAATACGTACAAGAACGCAACTATGTCGGTGAAACTACATGAAAACGTGGTTCATATCCCAATCGGCAGAGGAGTCCGACAGGGTAATACCTTATCACCTAACCTGTTTATCGCAGTACAAGAATATGCTTGTACAAAACTTAACTGGGAAGAGAAAGGCCTGAAAATTGTCGGTAGAAGATTAACAAATTTGAAATTCGCAGACGACATAGTTTTTTTCTCGAACAAACTCAAGGAGATATGTACCGGGTGGTCCAATAAGCCGATCTCTCGGCTATATATCAGAAACTATTCATGTTATAACTTTAGGAAAAAAAATTCCTTAGTAAAAGTGGTCAAGAGAAATCGCTGGAAATAACTTTCAAGTTTCTGGGTTAACCGCTAGGGGGCGTAACCTGTGAATAAAAATTTGAAAACCAGTTTTTTGTGAAATATGCCCAATTATACCAAGTGTTAAATAAGTAAACTAGAAAGAGGCCTAAATTCCGCACAAAGTTGTTCAAGTTCTTTTTTTTTATTTTTTCAAATAAAGGGTGGGGGAGAGTGGGAAAGTATTTGTGGATAAATACCTATAACTTTGGTTTGGATCAACCGATTTTAACGAAATTAGTGTCATTAGAAAGAGTATGGATGATTTAATTTATATCTACTATAAAACAATTGAATTTAGTTTTAATTGTCATGGGTAGAGGGTACTTTTGAATAGAAAAAATTAAAATTTATTTTTCTTTAAAATGTTTAATAGAAACACCTATTTATTATAAATTATAATGGAACTGGATAAAAGTCGTAACAAAATGGCGCAAACCGTATGTTGATAGCTTTTGTAGAACTCGAGATATGAATAAAAACGCATAAACATAAGTAAGTATAGTATTGACTCACCCTGTATTATAAATTAAATTAAAAAATAAGTCAGTAGGTACTTTCAAATTTTTTTATAGTAAAAGAATCTTAATGTTGATACCTATTTTGACCATTGGTATTTTATATGATTAAAAATAGTTTTTTCTAAAGTGTTATATTATAATCCGAATTGAAGATTGCACTTTTTGACTCACCCTTTATTATAACTGAAAATTAAATATGTGAAAGATCATACAAACATCTCGATCATTAAAACTTAATGTCCAATTAAATGTTCAAATTGTTTTCCATCATTGTTCACACAAAGATGTAATCTTTCGCGCGTAGACATAACAGCTGCTTCAATCTCAGCTGTTGATATACTATTTATTCTGGTTATAATGCGCTGTTTCATCTCGACTCGTGTGGTTGGTCAAGTTTGGTACACTAAGTCATTCAATATTCCCCACAGATAAAAGTCTAGATATGTTAAGTCTGGAGATTCCCCTTCCAATCCATTTATTTGGATAACTTGCATACAAATAATCTCGAACTCATCTGGAAAAGTGCGCAGGACACCCATCATGTTGTAATATCATATCTCTTCTTGTTTGTAAGGAAATATCTTCCAATAAGACAGGCAACTGATTTTCCAGAAAATCCAAATATTTTCGCCATTTAAGTTATATCAAAGAAATATGGACCTACGATCTTTCCATCAACTATACCACACCAAACATTAAGACTCCTTCTACCTTGAACCTGCACCTCATGTATCCAATGCAGATTTTCTTTAGCCCAATAATGCATATTATGCAGATTAACACCACCCGCACTATTAAACGTAGCCTTGTCTGTTCACAAAATCTTTGACATGATACGCGATTGTTCTATATCCAATTGCAGTAATCCAGCCTTGCATCAAAATCTCTCTCATGTAAAGCTTGGTGGAGAACTACATGATAAGGATGCAGTCTAAAAAAAAACAGAACAACAAATATTGGTGAAAAAGAAACCACTATATTTACAAAAATCTTGAAAAATCTACAATTGTTTCACAAGATAAATCGTGCATAAGTATTTTTAAGAAACGGATAAAAGGATGAAAGCGCCGTGCTGCCGTTTTTATCGGAACATTAAAATAAATGTTGAATCTAAAGTTTAAAGGGAATTCCAAGTTTATGACCTAAACGTTCACTTTATAATATGAAAAACCAACCTGTGATGTTTTAAAATTCTTAGAACAGTAGTTTTGGGTATGTTTAATTCTATAGAGATTTGCCGACTACTTATATGTGGATTCTGTTGAATTAAAGCAAGAACATTGATTGTATTATCTTCGGTCATACCTCTACTACATAGTTTAAAACAAGGACTATGAAAAGTACCAGTTTCTCTTAATCTTCTTACCTTTCTTTCAAATACTTCTTTGCCATAATGTCTCCTATCTGGATATCTTACAGAATATATACGTGAGGCAATAGCGGCATTTTGGTGACATTCGAAATAAACTCCAATCATATCATACAATTCTGCATTTGATATACTCATCACGGATTATTAGTACTCATAATTAATTACTGATATTACCAATATTAATATCTATTGAAAAAAGGGCAATCTTCAATTCGGATTAAAATATAACACTTTCGAAAAAACTATTTTTAATCATATAAAATACCAATGGTCAAAATAGGTATCAACATTAAGATTCTTTTACTATAAAAAAATTTGAAAGTACCTACTGACTTATTTTTTAATTTAATTTATAATACAGGGTGAGTCAATACTATACTTACTTATGTTTATGCGTTTTTATTCATATCTCGAGTTCGACAAAAGCTATTAACATGCAGTTTGCGCCATTTTGTTACGAATTTAATCCAGTTCCATTATAGTTTACAATAAATAGGTGTTTCCATTAAACATTTTGAAGAAAAACTAATTTTATTTTTTTCTATTCAAAAGTACCCTCTACCTATGACAATTAAAACTAAATGCAATTATTTTATAGTAGATGTAAATTAATTCATCCACA
Organism: Diabrotica balteata; assembly: GCA_918026665.1. Lineage (NCBI taxonomy): Eukaryota > Metazoa > Arthropoda > Insecta > Coleoptera > Chrysomelidae > Diabrotica > Diabrotica balteata. Next base: position 55,740,607 of record OU898280.1, read on the forward strand.
CTCTTTCTAATGACACTAATTTCGTTAAAATCGGTTAATCCAATCCAAAGTTATAGGTATTTATCCACAAATACTTCCCCACTCTCCCCCACCCTTTATTTGAAAAAATAAAAAAAGTACTTGAACAACTTTGTGAAGAATTAAGGCCTCTTTCTAGTTTATTTATTTAACACTTGGTATAATTGGGCATATTTCTAAAAAAACTGGTTTTCAAAGTTTTCTTCACAGGTTACGCCCCCTAGCGGTTAACCTAGAAACTTGAAAGTTATTTCCAGCGATTTCTCTTGGCCACTTTTACTAAGAAATTTTTTCTCCTAAGTTATAACATGAATAGTTTCTGATATATAGCCGAGCGATCGGCTTATTGGACCACCCGGTACAATGCAACATGAACTTCAGTTAGTGTGTGCTAGTGTGGGTCTTAAAATTAACATCTCCCAAACAAAATTCATGGCATACCTAGTACTTAGCAGAAATAGCAATATTGTAGACAACGAAGTTGAGCTGGTGGAAAAATACATATATCTTGGACACGAAATAAAGATCACAAAAGACAACCAAACATGCGAACTACGAAGAAGAATATACAGCATAGGCAGCCTATGGAAAACTTAAAGACATCTTTAAAAGCGATATACCAATTTCTTTAAAACGTAAAACATTTGACCAATGTGTGTTGCCTGTGATGACCTATGATGCCAAAACTTTGACATTAAAAGCTACAAGTTCTAAAACGCTACAAATAGCTCAGAGGAAAATGGAAAGGTCAATGCTGAGTATATGGCGTCGTAACCGAGTTAGAAATGATGACTTATGACGAAGAACAGGAGTTACCGATGTAATTTCTCGAATTGCCACACTAAAATGGAACTGGGCCGGACACGTCACCCGACTCAGTGATGAAAGGTGAACGAAGAGATTGGAGTGGAGGCCGAGGTTAGATAAAATAAGTAGAGGAAGACCTACTACTCGTTGGACTGACGATCTCAAGAAAATGTCAATACATTGGATGAAAAGTCCTCAAGATAGAGCACAATGGACAAGAATGAGGGAGGTTTATGTCCAGCAGTGGACACAAATCCCAGTGGACTATTAGATGATAATAATGGTTCAGATAGTATAGATAGTATAAATAGGATAGAAAAAAATATATAAGTCACATAATAATATAAGTGGCTCTTCTCTTTGAGTATCCACTTAGTTTAGTGTAAGTTGTGTTAGTGAAATAAAGGTTTTATTGTAAAAAGTTGCCTAAATTATTCCTAAGTCCAACACTCAAAACAACTGTCGTTTGCCTGGCCCATTCAGTATCACCTACAGAGTACTTTTTTGTATATTTCCGGCCTTATTACTGGCCTTATCAGTATGTATTCCTGTTCCATCTTTTTGGTACATCATCTTCAATAGTTATTTTTACAATTCTCATCTCAAACATTGATGAAAAGTTCGTTAATTATTATCGTATTTGTAATATTAGTAGATGTTAGTTGTTTATGCCTGCAGTGTTATGGATATCATTTACCCTTCACGTATGCTAAATCCTTGATTTCGGCATAGTCTTAATGATATTGTTTTTGCATTAATTGACTACTGTACTTTGTTTCCCATTTTCTCTTTTTACCCCTATCTTGTTTTTGTAGATTCTGTAGTTTCTGATTTCTTATTCTGTATTTTTTTTTTATTTTTCGTGCTACTGTCAACACTTAAGAGCCTCGGCCTACTGAACCCTAGACAGTGACGTCATCTGCAGCCAACCATGAACACTAACGAACCTACGACCTTAAATATTGATTTTAGTAACAAAATAAAACAGATCTAAATCGTCTTAAATATAATGTTCTTCATTTTTGCTTAATAAAGTGTAAAATTTGCATAAAGTTATTAATAAACGAGATAATTTAACAATTATGATCTTTCCCTTTTGCTATTGTCCCACTTAAATCGAAAAATATTGACTGCACGAAACAAATTTATAAAAAATAAGTTGTAGGAAATCACATTTTTAGCAATTTTAGTCCTTACTATTTTTGACTAAAAGTTGAAAATGACGGAGATATTAGACAAAATATTATAACTGTATGATTTTTGATAACATGGTAGAATGAAAATTTTGGCTGTGTAAATTTTACAAGTGTACATCATTTAGAACATTATTAACCCTTAACTGCTGACGTGGATGTTTCAGGACGTAGACTCTGACATGCGGTATGTCATACCGTTGCCTATTCTAATTTGTTTTTAATATGAAATTATCTTATATCACTGTATTTGTTTTTTATATCAACTACGGAATGATTCTTTACAATTGCTGTAGCATAATATACAGCTACAAGTAAAATAAACTTTACTTTTTCACGAATATTATGAATGCATGCATAATATTTAAAAAAAATGGTGGACGTTACTACAAAACCGTTTATAAACTAAATTACAAGAAAAATTGATTACTTGTGAATAACAAATGGTAAAATAATGTTAAAAGAAACAGACTAATGATTTAAATTTAATGAGAATCTAAAATACAAAATTCTGACAATATCCAAAAATTACAATAAAATAACTAGTCATTTTGCGCGCAAGGTCCGCAATTTTTCTTTGTACACTGTAAGCACACTGGTTTTCCACAAGAAAAGCACACATAAAAAGTCTTTCGCTTTAATGCACTTTGGCATAAGTAACACGTCTTCTTTTTCCCAAGCCTTTCTTCAAAATCTGCTTCTTTTTGGCGTTTTTGTCCTAGTTTTCGTTCAATACCATATAATAATTCTCTCGGGATTCTGGGATTTTCGAGTCTTCTTTGTAGATGAGGTAAAACTAATTGTTTCGCCAACTCCTTTGTGTAGTTTAGCCTTTCCATATTATCTTCTTGTAGTGATTGGTACACAACATGCGAATTAACAGCAGCTGTATCAATGATGCGGTAAAAAATAGTAAGTGGGCATCGGCGAGAACGACGTTTTACAGAATATTTGGCACACTTGGCATCTAAAGTATCGACACCTCCTTTTGTACGATTATAATGAGCTATAATTTCTGGTTTTCCAGTAATCTGATCCGTGCCTATTGAATGGTGCATCGAAGAAATAAGTAAAACAGCCCTCGATTTTTTTGGCACATGGGAAATTAGGGATAAACTTTTCGTAAATCCGTAAGCAGTTGAATTTACTTGCCTACATCGGTGTGGCTGGAATTCCGGAGGGATTTCCCGTTTATTTTTTTTTGAGGGTTTCCACATACGTTAACTTCTTTACTTCTAACTGCTTTACTAATTCTATAAAACTAAACCAATTATCAGCTGTGATATTACGGTTAGTTCCATAAATAGATTTAGCAAGCCGAAGAACAGATTGAGTTGGTTTATTCATATTCTTTTCTTCTTCAGACAACCCAGTTCCGTCAGTGTCCTTGCCTCCATATATATATATATATATATAATATATATATATATATATATATATATATATGTATATATATATATATATATATATATATATATATATATATATAATATATATATATATAGGCATTGTATAAGTAACTTGTTGCCAACAAATGAAATGAATATGAAATGCCATATTTCACAGGCTTATTAGGCATATACATTTTAAATGTACACCTTCCCCTAAAGCCGACCAACATTTCATCAACAAACACGTGCCTACGGAATACAGTTTTTGACAATTTGATATGAATATATTAATATGTTACAAATGGCTGCTATTGGATCTATTTTTTTCTTTCTTCTCTATCCAGGGGGTTATCAAAACGTAAACATTTTAGAAATATTGCAAATCTTTCTTTTGACATAACACATCTGAATATATCTCTACCAGTGCCATCTATAGTAAATATATAATTTATATCTTCGTCATTGGATTTGAAAGCTGATGAGTATAAAAGCAATCCTAAAAAGGCTTTTAGTTCTATTTCATCAATTTCATTTATTTCTGGTCTATTCATTCCTTTGTAGTTTTCACGAATTGCACGTAATTTATTATTTGTCCATTTACGTATTTCTTGTATTATATCCTCAGAAATAAGAAAATTAAAAAAAAATTATGAAGTTTCGTTTCTTACATCTCTGGACCGCACAGCTGGTACTTTTGTTACAAGGTTGTGTAACGGAGTTCTTACATTTTTCGAGGGTGCTATAGTAGACCACTTAAAACGATTTTTGCCATAAAAATATGACTTACCATTATCATTTAAATGATATTCGTTTTCAGAACTTTCCGACTGCTCACTTCCGGTGTCGTGTGAACTTTCAATACATACTTCTTCGCTTGCATCGTCAACATCACTATCACTAAAATATTCTAATTCACTAGGTACTTCGTCAGCCCATTGAGATAAAACAGCCTCAAAATCACCATCTCAAAGCTTAACAGTTTTGCGGCTAAATTTAGAACAACTGGATGAACTTGCTGCCATACGAACAGCAAAAGAATACTACACTGCTTTTAACCATAGAAACGTAAATACTGACATGCGGTACTTGATACCGCAAGAAAACTTTATGTCAACGTAGCTCAAAGACTAAACGTGTACTAAAACTGCAGCAGTTGAGAGCAGGTACAATTAAACCCCACTTGAAGGTACACAGATGGTGTTCTAAGAATCTTTTATAAAACACGTTTTACAACAAAATATATTTTCGGCTCGGTATGGCATACCGCATGTCAGTGGTTAAGGGTTAAATAAATCAGTTCTTTAAAAATTTAGTTTACCTTAGGATTGCTGGGTAAATGGGACCAACTTCGAAAACTTGTAAGACCATGCCATGTAAGAAAATCGAAAATATCAATATTGTACCAAAAAATTTAATATCATTAAACTTATATTTGAGCTGAATATACAGTAAGAACAAGTTTATAATGTAAAGCTGGAAGTCCGCCGACAGATGCCATGTAACAGGATTGCACTAAAATAATACAAAAGATGGAAATAGTATAAAAAAGTAATGATAAAAATATACTATTATAATTATATTAAATTAAAAATATCTCATTCAGATTTAAAACGTACAGCTCTCACTTCTTCTAAGTAGGCCAGGGAAATAAGCATAAAAAGTACCCTCATTTTGACACTCGTCCGGTCAGGCAACCGACAATTGTTTTGGGCAGTATAGATCTCTGTAACAAAATCCTATATGTTTCCTGCAGTCGATTTATTGGACTTAATTAGTTATTAACAAATTAAGGTCAAAAATGGAAAATTTTTGCTTTTTTCGTCTATCAGCAAAAAGTGAAGCAATTTAAAGAAATTTTAGAAGAAAGGAAACTTATAAGTTATATAAAAACCTTCAAAATGGCGTTTTCAAAATGTCTCTATCCTTATTTGTTGCTTAGAAAGTTGCAAAATAAATCAAAAATTTCGGTTTTTTTATAAAGGTTAATAACTTTTTTGAAAATAAACTTATAATATTTACATGTTAAAGAATAATGTGTCTTGTAGTGCTTAAAACAGGGTTAAAATTTCAAAGTGATCGGTCCAATAGTTTCAAAGTTATTTTATTTGTTTATCCCAAATTAACATTTTTTGCAACAATAATAGTCAGAAATTAATACAGTTTTAGTAATTGTAAGGGTTGTTTCTGGTAGAAGAAGACTTGTTTTATTATTTACATTAAAAAAAATAAAAAAAATTAATTTTAAATATTGCAAAATAATTTTGCAAAAACATATCGATTTTTTGCTTATAAACAATTGGAATAACTTTTTAAACATTGACTGTAAAAATATTATTTTTACATATTTAAAAACTTGAATTTTTTCACAAATTTAAATAAAAAAAAAGTTGGTCCTAAGATAATTTGGTACAAAGTTAGCCTCCTTTTTTATTTAATTTATAGCACCTTTGTTTATAACAATTAAGAAATCTAATTAGAGCTATTTGAAAGAATGTACATTATAGTTTTAAAGTACTAAATTTTAAAATTATTGCCCTTTAATGGAATCGTCCACAAAACTTTAAAAATGTATGTAAAATCGGGCGGCTTTGAAACTCTCGGGAACTGAAGGGAGGGGAAAGGCGCTGTTACCTGTATCTCTGTTCCTTTTTTATGTATTTCAACGTTTCTTTTTGAACTTGTATTTGTTGTAAACTACCTAATTTGTTTAAAAACAATTTTTTTAAATTTCCTTTAGTAGTATATAAGAGATTTCCTTTAGAGTATATATAACAGAAGTATTTGTCATTTCCTATATTTTGGGGAATAAGCCACAATTTAAGTTTATAATAAGTTTATTTTTGACGTTTCGATTTCCACTTCGGAAATCTTTCTCAGAATACAGAACATTAATAAATTAATCAAATTTTGATTTTGGTTATTTGGTAGAAAATTTGGTTGGAAAATTTTTGGGTGATTGATTAGGGTGAGGAAGCTCAGTAGATCTGTTATAGTAAAAATTACAAAAAAAAAGTTATTGACAAAACTTGTAGACAGCTTTAAACTCCACATTTTAAAATTAGTTACAATTTTACAGGGTGTTCTATAAGATGGTGACAGACCAAACTTATGTTTTTTTTAAATGAAACATCCTGTATTTTATTTTAAATTTGAAATCTGCTTTACTTCCACATCACAACAATGTGTTTTATTATGTTATACCGGGAATTTATAAAGTTATAACCAATATTACCTGAAAATCGTATCAAGTTTAACTCCCTGTATAATTAAAAAGGAGTATAGGACCATTGATCTATTGCAACCATAGTTTTGTAATAATTGTTAAAAATTATAAAACATATTCGTTTTCATAATATTCGTTAAATCAAATACGTATGGTAAAGTCAAAATGGTAAGTCAAAATGCAAGTACATTATTTTCTTGGTAATTTTAAATAGACCACCCTGTGGTTTATATCACTATTAAAAAGTACCTACTAATATCGTACTTCAAATTTTATAGAGTACTCCCTATACATAAAGTTATCAGTTTTCTAGATATTTTTATTTTTCCATCAAAGTATTAATTTGGTAGATATTTTAACGTTTACCAATAATTATTGTGAGTAGTTGACCATGATTGATTTGTCAGAAACTGACAGTTTGACATTATTGCGACAGGTGCAACTATGAAAAACATGAACGAAAAAAAAACTAGTGTGACAGAGAAAAACGAAATAAGTGTGTTGATGGCAGTAGATAGATAGGGTTCCTTCTGGAGCGGAAGTGACGTCACACGTCGATCGTCAAGCGTACGTATCCTCATGGGCCAAGGCCACGCCCCCCTCGTGACGTAGGAACGTGCCTAGGGTCTCGAGGCCACGCCCCTCTTCCAATGGTGACGTAGGAACGTACCTCGTGTCTCTAGACCACGCCCCTCGGCCAATGGTGGCGTAGGAACGTCCCCCCATGTCTTGCTGACCAATGGTGGACGTTCTCGTGACGTCGGAACGTGTCGTCGACCAATGGCAGCATAGCAGCGTCAGTGGTGGGAATAGCAACACCCCCAGCGACCAATGACAGCACAGAATTTGAATAAACATCATAGAAATGGCGGTCTAGCGATGAGGAACCAATGGTGACATAGTAACGCCCTCCTCGTGACGTCGGAACGTGTCGTTGACCAATGACAGCATAGCAGCGTCAGTGGTGGGAATATCAGGCCAATGGTGGCATAGTAACGCCCTCCTCGTGACGTCGGAACGTGTCGTCGACCAATGACAGCATAGCAGCGTCAGTGGTGGGAATATCAGGCCAATGGTGGCATAGTAACGCCCTCCTCGTGACGTCGGAACGTGTCGTCGACCAATGACAGCATAGCAGCGTCAGTGGTGGGAATAGCAGACCAATGGTGGCATAGGAACGTCCCCCAATGGCCTGCTGGCCAATGGAGGACGTCCTCGTGACGTCGGAACGTGTCGTTGACCAATGGCAACATAGCAGCGTCAGTGGTGGGAATAGCAACACCCCCAGCGACCAATGACAGCTTAGAATTTGAATAAACAACATAGAAATGGCGGTATAGCGATGAGGGACCAATGGTGTCATAGTAACACCCTCCTCGTGACGTTAGAACGTTTTTCTCGACCAATGATGCCACAGAAACGTGTCCTCAACCAATGGCGGACATCCTCGTGACGTTGGAGGCCAATGGTGTGCATCAACGGCCAATGAGAAAGACGTGCATCGACTAATGGTGGAGTCGTACCACAATATTAACGAAAAGACGCCCCCAGTCCCCCCCATTCCCCCCGAAAAGACGTTCCCAGTCCCCCCATTCCTCCCGAAAAGACGCCCCCCCAATAATAACGAAGCTACACGTCCAACGTAACCAATGAGAACGATGTACAATCGCTGGTCGGTGACTGCGTTCTATGAATTGACAAAGAGAAGAAGACGAATGACAGACAAAGAGAGCAATTTTTCCTCGTATTTTTTTGTAATTAAAACCTACAACCATTAGCGTAAAACTTCTAAATTTTTTCAATTTATATTTTACGAGTTACCTCGTATATATTTTATCGATTACCATAATAACAAAAATTCGTTTATTTTTCAATTTATACTTTACATGATCAGTTGAATGCTACTGAGAATAATGACATCATCGGATACGCCGGCTATTAAAAATGTCTCACGCGATCACGATATATAGCCGGAAACACGTGCACATTCCAATTCGATTATTTAATGTAAGATAAAATATATTCGCATGGAGGCAGGAAGCAGGTGCATAATCCGTTGTATTTAATAATTAAGCCCGGCATGTGATGCATAAATGAATAGTCTTACGAAATATTGCGCAACATAGTTTTAGCGTGGGAGAGGTAAGAAGATATAATTAAACGTGTTCATGTTCACAGCGTTATTTCGTAAAACGTAGTCATTACAACATGAACAGTGTGGAAGTAAGAGCCAAAAGTGAAATGATGCTGCTTAATACTTTGTATAATTTTGAGCATTTAAAAGTATTAGTTGGATTAAGTTCAGCTCGATCATTTGGACCGGGTGTTAAATTAAGCAGCGAGAATAATGAGATATCGTTCGGTATATGTGATTGGATCCAATTCATCGATGAACTTAATCGTAAATATAATCAGTTTTTCCTGATGCCTCTGCAATGCTATTGTGAAGATGAACCTCCAGAATGTTGTGAATTGTTAGCAATTGAAACTCAAGCGACAGATCAACTTAAATGGCTCAATGTTAAGAAACTTGGTGTTACTTTGCAGATATTTGAAAAAGATGTTAAAAATCTTATTGAAGGAAATGAAAAGTTAATTTTACCACGCATTCGTTTTCTCGAAGGACTGAGATTTTTAGATTACTATTGTAATGCGTTAAAAATTGCTACTTCATTCAAAAACGATTTACAACCAATAGACATTTTATATTCATTTTGTGAGGCTTCTTGTGATACTAGTATTGTAAGTTTAGCATTAAGGGAATATTTGTATTATTATAAGGAAGATACAATTAGTGAATTAAATAGCAGTATTTTTGAATAAAGAATTAAAACATTTATTTCTATTTATTATACCAAGGTAGTGGGGGTGACTAAGAATATTATTTATATTGGCTTTTGGAGCGAAAGACATTTATTTCATCGATGACTTCCATACGGTGTAGATTAGAAGAGTTGTACGAAAAAATACAAAAGTTAAAAGCCGATATACAGTGGTACGAAGATAGAACTGCAATTGAAAAACGATTTGCAGAGTTTAATTTGTCAGAAAGAAAGTTACCAAAAACAACACAATACCCGTTAAAAAGAATTCAACTGACAAGATGCCTCCACTAACAACCTCATTCATCATCCTTACAGCTATTGTTAACAATGTCCTTTATACAAACGTTCCAAACAACGTTAAGAACCAGGCGATATGTTTTAATGATGAAAAAACTGATTGTAATCGACCGAACTGGACTCTAATGGATCATGAAGTGGTGAATTATGGACAGCTTCCAGTATTTTTCAAAGCGATACCAAAATCAGGAGGAGCATTCTATAAGATCAAGCTAATATCCCCAAATAACACCGAAAGTGATTCAAAATGGTACAAAACTAATAATGATGACATCGATCAATATGGTTTATCGATTATACTCTTAAGTATTATATTCGTAATAAATGCCTTTATAGCGATTAATATCATTAAAAAATTTCTTGTAAATCGTAAATGCGAATCATCTTGCATTAAAATAAATATGTAAAACTGTTAAAATAAAACTAAAATAAAACTTTTAATCTTTTATTAAAAAAAAATCCAATTTATATAGGTAATATTTTGTTACACAGCCATTGACGGAGGTGATCCACATTTATCGAGGAGCAGGAAAATAGTCCAGTAGCGTGGCAGTTGTATTCATGTGGAGCAAAGCCTCCAGTGGAGTATGGAGAATCATCAAACTTGCAAACATCAATAATTATGGGACAGACGTCAAGCATATAACATTTGTATCTTAAAAATTCTGCTTGTTGTTCTCCGCGAACGTAGATGTAGTCAGCTGCATACAACAACTTAGATTCCAGTATTTTATTTATTTTTGAATATTTAACATCTCCATTAGAATACCGAAGACCATGCACGTTTTTCTCCAAGTACACAGCAGTCTTCTTATCTTGATTACTTAATGTAGCAAACGGTTGTGGAGGTTTAAATATATAATGGCAATGTTTAAAGCCAATTTCAATGCTAAGTTCTTTGGGAACAAACCACCCATCTACGGTGAATCCTTGAATGTCAACTAATGCGATCCTCATGATGGCTGATAGTATACTGAATTGGATATGATTGAATAAGTCAAGTTAAATGATATTTTTGATAACTTCAGTTAGAGGAAAGTATTCGAGTAGACTGTCGTGGACAATTAAACAGTACGCTCGAGTGCCTGCAGGAAAACCTTCATCTGCTTCGATTTCCAACTTAATATCAACGGTTCCCGATCTAAATGACGTATCATCCTGTTTGGAGCAGTCGAAAGTAAACAAAGCATATTTTTTAAAAGCATTATAATCCAAGATTGGATGTTTTGTTGACGAATGAGTATAACTGGGAAAGAATTGGGTATAGTTGTAGTGAGCTATAGCATAATCTTTTTCGCAAAATCCAATTGCATTCTCTCGTTAGGCCAATATTCACCATTAATAACCACTCGTACGCTGGACACCTTAATGTTATCGAATAACGTTGGATTGGCGTGAATGTCATCTCGTTTAGAAGTTTGAAAAGCTACAATGACATAGCGTGGACGTTCAACAGCTGAAGTTGTCTTTACACTCCATATCTCACGTCGGGATCCAGCCGTAAGTGAAGGTAGTTCATTAAGTTCCCATTTACGGAAAGGTATGGTTATCGGCGTATTATTCTTAATCGGAGTCATTAGGTCAATTTTCACATCGTCATTCGGAAAGACATGTTTGACCTTCAGTTCCATGCTGGTAACAGTTAAAGACACTGTTGTTGTTGTTGTGGCATTAGGTTCTTCTACTAAAATACTGTCTCTATCATTACGTGCTCGAACAAATCGAAACACTTGACGACCATAGGTTAATTTATTGTAATCGTTGAAAATGTTGAAAATATGTTTTATCGGAATCAGTAAACTAAAGCTGTCTCCCGATAAATGTGGATTATTGGGATAGTTCCATCCTGCAGTACTGAGATACTTGGAATCGTCAGGAGTGTAACACAACAAACTGCGAATAGTGCTAACTACACCAGGATCTCGAACTATTTCCATGTCGTGTGAACTTTGGATGTATGTACATGTATCAAACAAGAAGGCTCCAGCATTCGGTGCAAGAGAAACAGTTCCAGTACCCACTTTCTTTATACTTCCTTTAATTTCCAAAAGTGTTTCGTGTATGGCAAAAAATGCATCTGATTGATTGATGATAAACTCGACAACGTCGCTATTATTAAATGACTTGATGTAAGGTGTATATGTACGAAATTCTTCTTTTCTAATAGTATCGTCGAACTGAGGTTTCTGGTACAGATCTAAAATAGGTGGTTGAGGTTCCTGAACCTGTCGTCGAATGTATTGACGTTTTGACATCTTTTAGCTGTAATCCAATGGAAACAAGAAAGGCTTTATTGACAGCAGACACGTCACGTCGCTTGTAAGATTTGCGTGAGACTAATGGATATTGATGCGTAGAGCTTTGTTTTATAATTAAACCCATCTATATCGTTTCCTTAAAATCCAAATGAAGTGTACTTTTCTCTCCTCTAAAGTTGACTGGTCTTAAATCTTGATCGAGTACGCTAACGGTAATGTTGGCAATTTCACGTATGCTATTGCTTACTGGTATGTATATAGGATTATGAGGACGTTCGTCAATAGAGAAACCAGGATCAACACTTATCGGAAAATGTAGAACGGTTGTGCGCAGGTCTGTCCTCGTAAAAGGCTCCTTCGGTAATGTTGCATTCAAAAAGTAGGCTCGATACTTTTATAATGTTTACAGGTTGGTCCGAAGAATGCATTTTTCCTGGCACCAATATTCTGTTTGATGAGAAACCCAATATTTTGCCGAGACTGTCATCTTTCTCGAAAGTAACAGCATGATCTTGACTAAAGATTTCACACTTGAGGGTATTGTTGTTGGGTCTTAAGATGAACTCATTATCTCGAATCGAATTATATTTATCGATTAATGCGTTATAAATATACGTTTCGATATCGGTAATTTCATAAGATCCAGACGGAATATCGATGCTACACAACTTTTTTCGATCATTTTTCTCGTAGTAGTAAAACTTTTCGCCATCGATGTTTGGAATCGAATTAAATGTATGAAATCCCAACACTGCTACATAATACTGTCGGTTAGGGTCAAGCACAAGAGGTACTTGAGGAGTAAACGAAAACTCGTTGGAAGTACTTGTCAAGGTCAACAATCGAGACATGACTGATACATTTGAATAGGTGTATGAAATTAAGTAGCAAAATATGTTAAAAATTCCTTTATTTATTCTTATACTGTTACAATTTTTTCTCATAATATGACACTTTACAAAATACACATCTACTTTCCATATACATGCCGCAAACATCACTCCATTCATGTCTATCATAGTCTTTCTTGTAGGGTAAATCATCTTCTAGTGCGCGACGAATATCTTGAGGTAGTTCATACCAAACAACGCTCGTTATATTTTTCATAAAAATGCAAATGGCACTTCTCAATATATCGTTAGATGGTTCCATTGTAGAGAAACTTTAAACAAAGATGTCCACAGTTAATTTGGTTATAACTTTGATATTGATCGTTATTGTAGAAAATTCTTCCACCGTTCAAGTAGGATACTAGTTCTCGCGGTGGTTTCAAGCAACCATATGAATCAAAGTACTCTATATCGTTGTTTATCTTTCTGTAAGCTACCCAATGTGTACCGGGGTTTGTGGAAATGTCGAGATTAATAATAGCACATTCATGTTTACGAGGGCTACGTGGTAAATTATCTCGCATGAACACGCCGCGGAAATTTGAAATTTTAAGTAGTTTAACAAATCTATTTAAATCCACATTGGTTAAAGGCCTATTAGGTAGCTTCAGCGGAAGTTTTTTGCCTTTTTTAAATATAATCCAAAGCCACCTTTAGCGTTTTTTTGCAGGTATAATCCTTTGCCTAGATGTTCCATTGCATTGTTGTGACGTTTATCTTCTTCTAGTTTCTTTTGAGCATTCTTTGAATCGATAACAGTTTTCGCTATCGCGCTTGCGCCCCCAGCGAGGCTTCCGAGAGCTGATAGGCCTGCAAAGATTGGGATTAAAGGTAAAATCCCACCAGATTTTGGTTCAAATGGAATAATTCTTGGAACACGTACATTTTTCTTCCCACCTACATTCTTAACGGCTGTTCTTGCTGCTGCAAGTGCAAGTAGAGCGGATTTACGCAGATTTGGTGACGGAGGAGCACGTTTTAATGTTTTGATAATTGGCTGTAACACATGTCGCTTAAATGAACCAACACCTTTACCACGTTTCATACCCATACCCAGTTTTCGTTTAGCTTTCATTGCTGTAGTAGTTAACCAGGCAGCGGTTTTTTCACCCAAAGATGCGTCTTTTGCTTTAACTCGTTCCCACGCTTTATTTTCCAACACCCAATCTGCTTTATGTCGATCTTTCAATGAATTACTTTGGGAATATGCGAGATCGTGATCTCTCGCAGCTCGATCTAACGGATTTATCCCCGGATCTCCACGAGCTAGACGTTTCTGTAATTTAGTTCCAGGTCCTAGATATTGGTAACCAGGAGCATGCAATTCAAACGGTAGACTATTGATCAGAGAATTCAACACTCCTTCACCTTGAACGACCAACATTGAAATGAATCGCTTTTTGCAAAATGTCTTTATATAACCATGTGTACAAAATACATCTCAATCACAAGATGAAGGTCATTCAACAAGACAAGACACTAGCAGTGGAAAACTTGGATTTTGTCGACAACGTGACAAGAACCAGCAAACATGGTGCATTGCTACCACATTCATTTCGTGCTATCATATGTGGTCCAAGCGGATGTGGAAAAACTAATGTTATGTTGGCATTACTTTTTGACCTGAATGGCGCTAAATTCAAAAATGTTTACGTTTATTCAAAGTCGTTGTTTCAGCCCAAGTATCAATTTTTGAAGGAAGTGTTGGAGTCTGTGAAAGAAGTAGGTTATTTTCCATTTAAAGATAATGATGATGTTATAAGCCCAAGTAAAGCTAAACCAAACTCAATATTCATATTTGATGACGTATCAACGGATCCACAACAAACAATACGTGAATATTACTGTATGGGTAGACATAAAGACATTGATTGTGCATACCTATGTCAATCATACAGTCGAGCAGGCAAACAACTTTTACGTGATAATGCGAATCTTATTGTATTGTTTAAGCAAGATGAGCTCAATTTGAAACACGTCTTTGATGACCACGTATCACCTGATATGACATTTGAGCAATTTAAACAATTTTGTTCCGAATGTTGGAAGGACAAATACGGTACATTCGTCATTGTTAAGGATTTCGATATTTCTAACGGACGATATCGTAAAGGTTTCGACAAGTTTATAAAACTGTAGGTATGATCGAAAAAACACGCATTGTATAACAATATGTCAGACAAAGAGGTAGCTGCGCGCACGCGTAAAGTTGCCGAACTAGCTCGTGTCATTCGCAAAAAGTATTTGGCATTAAAGTTAGGTAAAACAGAACAAGATGAGTCGCTAAATAAACTCTTTAAGCCCATAGCTAAACCTCTAACAGATATTGCGCAATCGTCAAAAACGTTGCATCATGCTATTAATAACAAGCTTAGACACGTTAAAAAAGAAGAGGTGAAAACGGAGGAAGAGATAAAAAAAGAAGCCAGAGATGATGATGTATTTTCCGATGCAGTATCAATCGATCAAGTTAACGAACATGACATATTTGATCCTAATAATGTTTCGAAAGAGGCTATTGATGAATATATCGAGCAATATCCTTCAATGAGCCATAAGTATATAAAAGAATTTTGGATGAAAGATAATAAAATTGATAAAAACTACGGACCTATTTACAATGATGAAATTGGCTGGATGTTGGGTAAACGACGAATAAACTTTAACAAAAACAAAGGTAGTATACAAGTTATCAGTGATGGTAGTGGGGAAGGAGGATGGGTGCCGGGAACGCCAGGTCTATACCAACTAATTTTCTATGATAACCCTGAAGATTATAATGATACAGATTTAAAGCACTATAAAAGTTTATTAAATAGTACAGAAGTTCATCTGGATTCCAAAGGTCGTCTTAAAGGTGCAACTGGGAAAAAATATCATCATATTATCAAACCGCTATTTAAACCTACCGATGAAACAACAAAGAAATCGCCACCGAAAACTCGATCTACTGCATTAAAGAGACAACCTTTCGAAGGTCTTGTTCGTTTAGCAAAAACGACTCGTTCATCATCGATGACAACGTCTCCTCGAACATCGTTATCTTCACCATCTAGCTCCAAAGGGTCAGGGCTCGTCGATAATTCTCATTTGATCTACAACGATAATCCTATTGAATATGTATATTGGGATGATCCAAACGAACTATGCGACAGACTCAAATTGCTGGTTGCTTCCCAAGAAGCAGGAAACACATCCCACAATAACGAAATTGTTGCCATTATCAACGAATTACGTGAAGCAGATATTATATATTAATGTTTGGATTATTGGAACATCATTTCCAACATGAGTGTTGACAAGTTTGGTCGTCATCATTACCGTTCTAATGAACAAGTTGTTAAAAAGCTACGTGAAGGCTTAAAGCAATCCATTTTGGATTTACAAAACCAGATACATGAAGTACATAAAGACATTACACGAGATCCTCCTGTAGCAGGTAATCATCTTTCCAATAAGAAATATGTAGATGACAGCATTGTTCGTGCGAAAACTTTTCTAAGAAAAGAGATTAATTTGATACAAAAAAAATAGAATTCAAAAAGATACTCAACTCGAACAAAAAATCTCAAACTCCATTAGTAAAATAGAAGTTAATTTAAGTAAAAAAGTTAACGAGTTGTCTGATGAGAATAAAATGACTGCTTCGAAAATATCTGATTTATCAAAACAAATGCATGAATTTAAAAATGATCTTGATATATTTAAACAAGAAATGACGAAGAATATTACAGATGCCGCCAACCAAAATGCACAAATTATGATGAAAACGTTGGAAATAGAAAAAAAGATTAAAACGGCGGATCTTAAATCACATGATTTAGATGAGCGTCTTAATGTAATGGAAGATTACCTCTTACATTATAAAGCTAACGGAACAACGAATTAGCGTTAGTTCAAAGAATCGAATCGTTGGAAGCTAGACATGGCATTTACCGAGGAGAAGATACAACTAGTTAACGAGCTACACAAGCCTGCACGAAAAAATTATCCTCGTCGACGAACAATCATTAAAGGACTAGACGATTTGTGGCAAATGGACCTTGCTGAGATGAGGCCTTATGCCAGTCAAAATAAATCTTACAAGCTCATTCTTGTTGTAATTGATTGTTTTTCAAAGTTTGTGTGGACTCGACCATTAAAGACGAAAACAGGTGAGGAAATTACTCGAACATTTTCGGATATTCTCGCTCATACTCGACGATGTCCGAAAAATTTACAAACAGACCAAGGCACAGAATTTTTTAATTCCAAGTTTCAAAATCTCATGAAACAGCATAGTATTAATCACTATAATACCTTTAGTGTTAAAAAAGCAGCCATATGTGAACGTGTTATTCGAACATTGAAGGAAAAACTTTACAAGTATTTCAGTCTTAATGGAACTTACAAATGGATTAATATCTTGCCTCAAATTACAAAAGAGTACAACAACACGAAACACAGCAAAATTCGACTTAGAGCTATTGATGTTAATAAATCTAACGAAAATGAAATTTTACGAAAATATTATACTCACTTGAAAATTGCCGATCCAAGAAAATTGAAAGTTGGTGACGTGGTTCGCATTAGTAAAAATAAACACATTTTCGATAAGGGATATAAACCGAATTGGACAACAGAACTGTTTAAAATTACTGAAATTAAAATAACAAATCCCACAACATACTTGATTGAAGATATGACTGGAGCGCCTATCAAAGGAGCATTCTACGAAGAAGAATTACAGAAAACAAAAAATAAAGACATATATTTAGTAGAGAAAGTACTGCGCAGACGTGGAAATAAGATGTATGTTCAATGGTTGGGATTCGATAGTAGCCATAATAGCTGGATTAACGTTAAAGATATCATTTAGAATCTACTTTTACATACGCCGCGTAGATATACACTAAATGAGTGGGGGTGACAAAAAGTATAAATTTCATAAATGCTGCAAGCTCATGCCCAGTTGTTCCTGCCAGTTCATCAATATGAGTTCTCAAGATAGTGGTTATAGTTCATCAGACGATATGGTGGTAGCTGCTGATTCACCATCAGATGATATCAATTATTATGCTAACATAGACAGAGCTTTGGCGAGATTCGAAGAAGCAGCAAAAAATGAACCATATTACTTACTAGAAGCATCCTTTCCGCTTGACAACTGTAATAATCAAAGTTGCCTTTCTCCAGCTCGCCATTTCTCACCAGCCATTATTTTGTGTCAGCACAACAAGTTTAATAAAATCAGTTTAAATACATCCGAGTGGACTGACATGACTGCGATGTTTATTCAAATTCTGAAAGATCAACCTACAAGTCCAGTAACATTCGAGTGTGGAGACTATTGTAAAATTAAACAAGTAGTGTATGATACAACTAAATTTATCGTTGTTGAAAAACATGGTGTTGAATACTATCTAGAAGAAGGCGACGTTAACCAAATCATAGAAGCGGATCGCAATCTGGTGTCTCATCGTGTATCGTTATTGGGCACTCTAAAATTTCATGCTTATTATACAAATGTTGTCGACATAATAAAATCAAACTTTTGCAGCAGAAGCAGTTTATATGGACCCACTTGAAGCTTTAACTGCGTTTTGTGAAATTTCCTCAGACACTTTGTTAAATAATGCTTTAAGAGAATATTTATATTATTATAAAATTAAAGTTGTAATGATTTATGTAATAATCAAAATAAATATATTTATGCAAAGATGTCTTTTATTTTCACGTCAAATGTCTCACAACGCTGTAAAAGATTGAGACTTAAAATTATAGGAAAACAATGTATATTTTTTTAAAGTTTTTTATTTTCTACTTATATTACAAATTGATGTTTAACAAAATTACAAATATTATTCTACATATTCATTTAAAGAATAGCTGATCCATTTTCCTGTGGAGATTGATAAAGCTATAAAAAATTGGTTATGTTTTCATTTATTAATTTTGTTTTTACTCAATCATTGTGGTTTCATAATGACCCCAAGGTAAAGTGTCATGAGAATTTTGTTGCAAGTAACGTTTATCGTCATAGGGACTTAATGCAATTTTTTCTTGTGTTATTGTAAAAAGATCATGGGCGTAGGAACGAAACGTTGATTGGGAAACACTTTTAGTTGTAAATTCGTTTAAACACTTAACATAATCATCGAAAGTAATGTCATTTTTTACCGTTGAATATTTTACACCCTTAGATTTTTTTTGTGACACCTAAATTATTTACAATTCTTTCAATACTAGCATCATCCATATTATTCTTGTATTTATCCATAATGCCTTTCGATCCTCATCCGTCGTACTAATCTTAAACGAATACATTTTGGATCTAAGTCCGACAAAATGAGTCATAATGCGCCCGTTTGCCTCATCTTTCATCATTCCGAGAACTTTTTTATTGACTTGAGGTATTCCATAAATATTATTCTCAGAATAGTCTGATGTATCGAATTTAGATAAATTTGCTTTAATAACATCTCTGTAAACGTCATCACATTTTAATTCATAGATAAAACTGTCAGTGTCCCCATACATAGCTTACAATTTTCAACTCCCATATATGGTAGCATAAAGTTATAATGAAAATCGTACATACACACTTTGGATATATCTAAAATTGACATGCCGATGTACAATGGTTTGTTGAAAATGAGCTCTGTTTTGTTAAGTTCAATCGCCATTAAATTTTCGTCAAACACGGTTCTATTATGAAATCGTGGACTAGCAATCAAATTTTTGGCTCCATATCTTCCATCCCATTTGATACAAGTTTTACAATGCGATGTTTCCTAATGTTTTCCATCGTTTTAACCGAAAATGGCGTTGTTGGCCAACTTAAAAAGATCTTTCTCAAATGCCGTTGTTGCTGCAGTTCGCAATTTTGTATTAAGATCGATATATGGCTTAAGCCAAGCGCTCTGTTTGAATTTCAACACTTTATGGATTTTTGTTAGTTTGAGTCCTGCATTCAGAGCTTGTTTTAGATTGCGATAATGCAAAGTGTACTCTTTTTTATGGTACAAAGGTGTCATAAGTTTTGGAAGCTTACTTCTTGGTGGCACACGATGTTCGCAACAAAACGGTAAATCTCGATGTAAGTCATGCAAGTGTTCTGGGTATTCCAAAATCTACTTGTAGTATGTATCCTGTATCTCCATCGTCAGGAATAGACAAGACATCAATATTGGTATCGACCCACTCGAAACCCCCATATGGTAAGAATTGAGACATTGCCCAACCATACAAATTGTTGACATCTAAATATAGCACATATTTACTAGGCTTTGATGGATCATAATTATACATGTATTTGTTATTTGCCTCAGAATACGATTACTTACTTGACTTATACCACCTCGGATAGCTTTCTCAATAAACATGATTTTATCGATATCATTCAGCAGTTCAAGTTTACATCCAGTATATTTAAGCATTGCATCCCAAGAAAATCCCGGCATGGTATAGTACCATGCAGGATCAAGACTGTATGTACTTCGACATTTTTGTCGAAAATTTTCAAAAATGCAAGTCAGTAACATAATATCAGTTTTCATGTACAACATACTATATTCCAAAATATTTTTAATACCGAATGACTGCCAAACATTCTGAGCATGATGATACATATTTTTGGAGATGTGTTCACCCGATAATGAGCTGTAAAATTTATCAATTGATGGTAGTTGCGTTTCATTCAATTTATTGAAAGACTCAATATATTCGTATGGGAATATGCCTTTTCGTTTCAATAATTCCATTTGTTCGGAGTGGTATTTGGAAATTCGCTAGCTAAATATCTTAAATCCTCAGGTTGCAATGTGGCAGCCAACTTGTCCAATGATGAATTTAAAAATCTCAGTGAATCAACGAACCTCAACTTAATACTGACCTCAGAATCGTATATTGTAAATGAAATATACTTTTCCTTATTTATTGGTAGTAAGCTGATACTACCATTTTTCGCAAGATCTCTAATCATCATATGCGAATCGTAACCGCTAAGATTATGAAAAAAAATTGGGACAACGAAAAGTTTTTTGAAATTTAAGTTACACACTTGGTGTGCGAATCCTCGAAAATCTCCGGTAAAATGATCATGATCACGAACAATTACATCCTTATCTGAAAACGTTTTTTTCGCAAATGTGACAATTAGATGCATTAAAACTGGGGTGTGACATTCATAGGTACAATATCTTTAATTTTTCCTTGCACAAATGCCGCCAACAACGTCATTTCCTGGCAAACCACTCCATGCAATCTTCACCTGCGTAACTTCGGTAAAACGACAGAGATTCATCGTAAGAGCATTTTACGTAATAACCTGCACTAAAGGCTTTATGCTGCTGATACTTAATTGTTTTGCATTTTAATGGACTGTTTTAACTTTGTTCAACATTGACTCAAAATCGGCATAGACTACAAAAGGAGTTGTTTGTTTATAAATATGATTTTTAAATTCAACATTCTGATATGATGGAAAAGAAACTTTACATTCATTAATTTTCTCACAGTATTTGCATGATCATTTAATCTGTCAAAACTACTAAAATAATTCAAACACCTATCACATAAAAATTTTTATTACGGTTCTTACTTAACTGCCTGGACATAAGTCGAGACATATCTTTAATCATGCAATAATGATACTTAATTTCTACAGATTCATCGTGAGCCATAGGTGCTTCGTAGTCATTCAATTTTGGAAAATATTTATCTTGTACAATCAATAAATTTACATGTTAGTTAATTTGTTTTGCATAGCCTTACCGGCGTTGTTACGTAAAATGTTCTCTCTTTAGCAACATTCATTTCTAACCCGTACACGTTTACAGAAATATTATTTAACTTTTCAAATTTTGAAGTACCCTTTATAGTCATAGGTGTCTCTAGCCCATCGATATTTAAGACAGTCGCATTTTGTGGATATGAAGATGTACGATCTGAACTGCATTTAGCTGGATAAATCGCTGAAACTATGCTCCAAAAAAAGCATGCTTCATCATCGTTTTTGATATTAATACATGCGTGCTTCTTTTGGATTTGTTCTGGTAGTCTAATGAACGACGAAGCTCCATTTCCCACTTCATATTTATTTATATTGACTTCTAAAGAAACTAATTTTTTTCAAAGCCCACCCTGATCCCGTTTTCTTCAAATTCCGATAGCTTAGACATTAATTTATCAACTATGTTTGTGTGAAACCATAAAACCAAGTCCGTTCCTGCGTCTATGGCTTCGTTTTTGGTATTAAAATATTTAAATTGGTTAATATCACCTCCTTGATTTGATTTTCTAATAAATTCTCCACATAATGTCATATTACATTTTATCATATTTAATTTTTTTAAAATGTTTTTAATTCGAATTCTAAATAACTTAAAACAATCTCCGAAAAATTGCATTAAATCTTTGTGTCCTAGATTAATAATTATACCTGTTCTGATTCTACTCTTGAATGCGGAATTTACATCTTCCCATTTAACCCGACGATGTTTAGTAATTCCACCACCCACGCGAAGACCGAAATTTTGAATTTCCGATTTAATTGTCTTTAAATGCCCCGCGTTTGTCTGTAGTTGCCGTAATTTAGCTAATTCCAAGTCCCACACACCGAATCGCTTTAGTAAACAAAGTCAAATGCCTTTTAATGTGATTTAACCAAATATTCGCTTCTCGCGGTGTAATAATTTCGAAACAAAACATCACGCGCTTTAATTAAATATTGTACAATGTCATTACTAAGATCACCAATGTTACTCATGATTAAGTAAAAAGCAATAAATCAATAAATGAAAAACTCACCAATATTTTTTTTATCCTCTAATTTTCTATTATTTCAAACGAGGCGGCTGGCTGTACCTTTCCAGTGGCAACGTTTCCTCGGAACACCAAGCTGTACTTTCCCTCGCTGAAATGTTCCAAATGCGGCCTGTAGAGTTCAACCACCCTTTGCGGCAAGAACGTCACCTCCTTTTCTAATTCAATAAGGATGGATTTCCCAAATTTCGTATCGACTTCTCTTGCCGCAATTATCTTCTGGGGTACTCCTACGGGTAGGCTGTTTAGCTTTCTAATTGGCTTGATTGTCTTCTCTGTAAGCAGAGAGGATGCATTAATCTTTTTTAGGTCCATCTGCAACAATATATATTTTCTTAATTTAAAACCAATTTCTTAATTTAACAGTGAAATATCTTTGAGTAGCAATATTATTTTACAAAAATTCTATCTATTATAATATGTATATTTTTTAATTTAACAATGAAATAGTTTTAACTAACAAAACTTTCATAGAAACAAAAAATTACAAATACCGCACTATTTACAAACATTTTTTTTTTTTTTTTTTTTTTAGAACGGAGAATATAACCAAGTAATTTGAATAAAATGTTTAAATCAGAAAAATTATTAAGAATTGGAAATTAGTAAAGATAATGATGAATTCTAAATGATATAAAAAAGGTTAAGTATTATAAAAACTTACTTTGTATATATAATTGCCGACACTTCACAAACACAGAACTTCTCCGAACGGTACTTTGTATAATTGCTGACGCTGCACAAAACACACAACTTGTCTGAAGGATGATCAGAATTGAACTGACGATATGTAGTGCATCTGCTCTTTATCTAACTGCCTCTCCACGCTAAAACTATGTTGCGCAATATTTCGTAAGACTATTCATTTATGCATCACATGCCGGGCTTAATTATTAAATACAACGGATTATGCACCTGCTTCCTGCCTCCATGCGAATATATTTTATCTTACATTAAATAATCGAATTGGAATGTGCACGTGTTTCCGGCTATATATCGTGATCGCGTGAGACATTTTTAATAGCCGCGTATCCGATGATGTCATTATTCTCAGTAGCATTCAACTGATCATGTAAAGTATAAAATTGAAAAATAAACGAATTTTTGTTATTATGGTAATCGATAAAATATATACGAGTAACTCGTAAAATATAAATTGAAAAAAATTTAGAAGTTTTACGCTAATGGTTGTAGGTTTTAATTACAAAAAAATACGAGGAAAAATTGCTCTCTTTGTCTGTCATTCGTCTTCTTCTCTTTGTCAATTCATAGAACGCAGTCACCGACCAGCGATTGTACATCGTTCTCATTGGTTACGTTGGACGTGTAGCTTCGTTATTATTGGGGGGGGCGTCTTTTCGGGAGGAATGGGGGGACTGGGAACGTCTTTTCGGGGGAATGGGGGGGACTGGGGGCGTCTTTTCGTTAATATTGTGGTACGACTCCACCATTAGTCCGATGCACGTCTTTCTCATTGGCCGTTGATGCACTCCATTGGCTCCAACGTCACGAGGATGTCCGCCATTGGTTGAGGACACGTTTCTGTGGCATTCATTGGTCGAGAAAAACGTTTTCTAACGTCACGAGGAGGGTGTTACTATGACACCATTGGTCCCTCATCGCTATACCGCCATTTCTATGTTGTTTATTCAAATTCTAAGCTGTCATTGGTCGCTGGGGGTGTTGCTATTCCCACCACTGACGCTGCTATGTTGCCATTGGTCAACGACACGTTCCGACGTCACGAGGACGTCCCTCCATTGGGCCAGCAGGCCATTGGGGGACGTTCCTATGCCACCATTGGTTCTGCTATTCCCACCACTGACGCTGCTATGCTGTCATTGGTCGACGACGACACGTTCCGACGTCACGAGGAGGGCGTTACTATGCCACCATTGGCCTGATATTCCCACCACTGACGCTGCTATGCTGTCATTGGTCGACGACACGTTCCGACGTCACGAGGAGGGCGTTACTATGCCACCATTGGCCTGATATTCCCACCACTGACGCTGCTATGCTGTCATTGGTCAACGACACGTTCCGACGTCACGAGAGGGCGTTACTATGTCACCATTGGTTCCTCATCGCTAGACCGCCATTTCTATGATGTTTATTCAAATTCTGAGCTGTCATTGGTCGCTGGGGGTGTTGCTATTCCCACCACTGACGCTGCTATGCTGCCATTGGTCGACGACACGTTCCGACGTCACGAGAACGTCCACCATTGGTCAGCAAGACATGGGGGGACGTTCCTACGCCACCATTGGCCGAGAGGACGTGGTCTAGAGACACGAGGTACAGATTCCTAACGTCACCATTTGGTCGAGGGGCGTGGCCTCGAGACCCTAGGCACGTTCCTACGGCACGAGGGGGGCGTGGGCCTTGGCACCATGAGGATACGTACGCTTATGACGATCGACGTGTAGACGTCACTTCCGCTCCAGAAGGAACCCTATCTAAATCTACTGATGGCAGATATATCATATTTTAGTCTTTAAAATGTGTGGGGAAGTATCGTGGGTAACCATGTAGTAGGACATGAACATGTCCTACTACATGGTATGAACAAATGTGGTTTCTACATGGCGGTGCTTCTGCGTACCACAACGAATTAGTACTTGGTGAACTTAATGATCAGTTTGGTGAAAGATGGATCTTAAGGGGTGGCCCCAAGGTCACCAGAATTCAATAAAGTGGACTCATTTTTTTGGGGTTACATTAGGAACGAAGTATATAAAATACCTTCAACAACAAGCAATATAAAAAATAGAATCCGAATTGCATTTCAACATATTTCTTTACAAATGCTTAGTAATGTAAGTAACTCTTTCAATGACCGCTTTCAAGTATGCATAGATGTTTTGGGAGGTTATTTTGAACACCTTACTTAAGTATGATTAGTTAAAATTACAGTTGTTTTTATTTTTTTTAATGTGCTGTTATTATTTTTATTTTCTGTCGGTTATTTTTTATAAATTTTATTTGAAACAAATTGCTTTCTTTTCTGTGTCGTTATCTCGTTACTGAATTAAAAAACAATAATGTCAAACTGTCAGTTTCTGACAAATCAATCATGGCCAACTCCCAATAATTATTGGTAAAAGTTAAAATATCTACCAAATTAATACTTATCTAGAAAATTGATAAATTTAGGTATAGGGAGTATTCCATAAAATGTGAAGTACGATATTAGTACTTTTCGATAGTGACTTAAAATACAGGGTGTTTTACTTGGGTTTTGCACTTGCATTTTGACTTACCCTGTATTTGATTTAACGAATATTAAGAAAACGAATATGTTTTATAATTTTTAACAATTAATAAAAAACTATGGTTGCAATTAATCAATGGTCCTATACTCCTTTTTAATGATACAGGAGTTAAACTTGATACGAATTTCGGTACTATTAGGTTATAACTTTTAAATACCCGGTATAACATAATAAAACTTTTACACTATTGTGATGTAGAAGGTGATGCAGATCTTAAAATTTAAAATAAATACGGGGTATTTCATTAAAAAAAAACATAAGTTTGGTCTGCCACCACCTATTAGAACACCCTGTAAGCTTGTAAACTAATTTTAAAATGTGTGATTTAAAGCTGTCCTATAATTTTTGTCATTTTTTTTTGTAATTTTTTACTATAACAGATTTACTGAACTTCCTCACACTAATCAATCACCCAAAAGAGTTATCAGAAAAATTTTCTAGCAAGTAACCAAAAACAAAATTTGATTAATTTATGAATGTTCTGCATTCTGAGAAAGATTTCGAAGTAGAAAATCGAAACATCAAAAATTAAACTTATTATAAACTTAAATTGTGGCTTACTCCCCAAAATTAAGAAAATAACAAATACTTCTGTTTTACATTCAAACTTAACTTTAGTTAGACTAAAGTTAAAGACTATTAAAAAAATTAAAAAATTGTTTTTAAACAAATTAAGTGGTTTATTTGACAATTTATTTATTGAAATAATGCATATTCGTAATGTGCGCAAAAAAGTACATATAAGTTCAAAAAGAAACGTTGAAATACATAAAAAAGGACAGATATACAGTTAACAGCGCCTTCCCCCTGCCTTTTGAAGCTTTGTGGACGATTCCATTAAAGGGCCATATTTTTAAAATTTAGCACTTTAAAACTATAAAGTATATCCTTTCAAATGGCGCTAATTAGATTTCTTAAGTGTTATAAACAAAGGTGCTATGAATTAAATAAAAAAGGAGGCTAACTTTGTACCAATTATTTTAGGAGAATCTTTTTTTGATTTAAATTTGTAAAAAAAATTCAGGCTGTTTAAATCTATAAAAATAAAATTTTTACAGTAAATGGTTAAAAAGTTATTCTAATTGTTTAAAAGCAAAAAAATCGACATGTGTTTTGCAAAATTATTTTGCAATATTTATAATTAATTTTTTTAATTTTTTTTAATGTAAATAATAAAACAAGTCTTCTTCTACTAGAAACTACCCCTTGAATTACTAAAACTGTATAAATTTCTGACTATTATTGTTGCAAAAAAATGTTAATTTGGAATAAACAAATAAAATAACTTTTAAAGTATTGGACCGATCACTTTAAAATTTGACCTTAATTTTAATCACTGCAAGACGCCTCATTCCATGAAATATAAATATTATAAGTTTATTTTCAAGAAAGTTATTAACATTATATAAAAAACCGAAATTTTTGACTTATTTTTGCAACTTTTTAAGTAACAAATAAGGATAGAAACATTTAGAAAACGCCATTTTAAAGGTTTTTATATAACTTATAAGATTCCTCTGTTCTAAAATTTGTTTAAATTGCTTCACTTTTTGCTGATAGATGAGAAAAGCAAAAATTTTCCGTTTTTTGACCTTAATTTGTTAATAACTAATTAAGTCCAAAAAATCGACTGCAGGAAACATATAGGTTTTTGTTACAGAGGTTCGTACTACTTAAAACAACTGTCGTTTGCCTGGCCGGACGAGTGTCATGAAAAAATGCTTATTTCCCTGGGCTAAAGGGAAAAATTTGCTTCTCATACCAGGTATAGTCGGCACGTAATTTCGTTGGAAATTTTATTGGAACAAGACCGTGTAATATACTAGCAAATTGGCAACAATGTTAGAGGGACCAGTACTGTACTGAACAGTAGCGTAGATATCTAATTTTAAAGTAAATAAAAGATTTTAGTTTTATTTAATATTATTTATTAAAAAGTCTCATTTTCTTTAAAGTTTAAATAAAAAATATCGGTGTTGCTAACTTCTGTGATATATCTAGGGAGTGATAACACTAATCGGCTCGAAACAGAACTTATTGTAAAGTAATAATACCTATAAAAAGTTGTTAATGAAAGTAATTATTACATACAGTTAAACAATTTATGTACAATTATTTTAATATACAAACGTTTTATTAACACAACTGCTTATAAGTTTTAAAACTTATGAGCACATTTTATCTGTAATAACTTAGTTATTGTAATTAGGAAAAAATAGGGAATTCATTTTTTAAATTACATACAGTGTGTTCTATTAACGAACTACAACTTTGGTTTGACACCGTATGAGACAAGAGTTAGTACCTCAATAATTTTAAAATGGGTAAGAGGTCTAAAACTTTTATAAAACCCTTTTTATACATCTAGCAGGTATTTTATAATAAGCTAACCCTAACCTATACTTTGACTATTTTAAATTAAATACTTTGTACGTTTCTGTTCTATCATGAAGTGTGTTTGTACTTTATTTTCAAAGATATATAAGCAAAATGGAAATATCTACAATTACAATAAAAATAAAGGTTTTAACTAAAACCTAGTTTGAAGTAAGTAATTACTAATCTAGTCAAAATCACAGTTATCACTCATATCTTCTTAATTTATAGTTAATTTAGTTAATTCTGATAAATATTTAACATAGTCATTTTCCACTGCGATTACATGTTTGCTTACATTTTCCGAGTTAGTTGCTATGATATTTGTGACTTATCTTTTAATTAACTCGAGAACAGTAGACCAAAAATATAGGAGGCACGTTTCTTCTTCTTATATTTCCTTCAAGTTGAGTCTATATTAACTCTATTGGGTTCAATGTACAATAATAAGGAAGATGTCTAATGCCTATTAATGCGAGTACAATTATCAACAAAGTATTCCTTAAATGAAATCGTAGGCTTCCACGGCCAGAGTCAAATTATAGTTTATTTGTCTTCCGGGTTTGGACCGTGTCATTTGTGAGTGACCCAAAAGTGGGGTTCATCTCGACGTTTCGCTACAATTGTATGTAGCTTCTTCAGGAGAACAAAGAAAGAGAAAAAGAAAAAGAAGACAGGAAGATGGGTAGTTAGCAACGGTAACTCAGTTACTCAACGCAACCAGAGGCGAATACTAACTACCAAGATGGGCATTTGGTCACAGTAACTTAAGGTGGCTGCATCGTGGTCGTCCTAGAGCCGCCGTCCGGTCCCGCTACCATGATGCAGCCACATGATTGGCCAGCGCGCGCTTCTTGATGTTCGCGCCACGGAGTGTGCCGATACGTCCCGACACGACAGGTCACCGCGACTATAAATAGAGCGGTAGCGGAGTAATCGTCGGATTCACTCCCCGCCTCTCGACGCGTTAGTTTTCTGAGCTGTTGGACGTGAATCCCTGTCCTAGCATTTGGTTTTCACCTCTGGCTGCGTTGAGTAGTTGAGTTACTGAGACCAAATGCCCATCTTGGTAGTTAGTATTCGCCTCTGGTTGCGTTGAGTAACTGAGTTACGGTTGCTAACTACCCATCTTCCTGTCTTCTTTTTCTTTTTCTTTTTCTTTTTCTTTGTTCCTCCTGAAGAAGCTACATACAATTGTAGCGAAACGTCGAGATGAACCCACTTTTGGGTCACTTACAAATGACACGGTCCAAATCCGGAAGACGAACAAACTATAAAGTATTCCTTCTGGTACTGTCTACTATAAACAACCTCCAATAATTGCTTTTACTATATGATGCCCCAAAGTACAAATCTTTCCCAAATGACAATTCTTGAATTTTAAATTTTGTTTAGTAATATTTTGTATTAGTAAGTAATATTTGGAATTTCTCATTAATCTTGAATGATATGATGCGTTGTTCATGACAATTACACTATATTTAGGTAATCTCGGAAGACTTTTCAAACCATGATTAAAAAATTAAACTTTCCATATCCCCATGATAATCTAGAGACGCGTCTTTAATTTTTTTTTGCACATATTAATAGTACATTGTCGATCTATATATTTGCTCCAACGCAGTGTAAAATTGTATTTCTCTGTCCTGTCATGAGTATCACACCAGTTCTCATCTAAATAAACATTATATTTAATTCTTTGATATTCAGTTATCTGTCTGATATAATTGTTTCTAAAAGAAATCACTCAGGCGTTTGGAAAGTTTTGAAATGTGGTTATTTCGAAGGATGCTGAAAGTCCTCTGGACAGCGCATATGAGCAACGAGCAGGTCCTACACAAGATGGGTACCGACAGAGAACTCTTAAAAATAATGAAAACACGGAAAACCTCATATTTGGGTCACAGGGGAAGGTAGAAGGACAACGTGGTCCTGGTAGAACGGCAGGCGTCCTGGTTGAAGAACATTCGTGAGTGAACTGGTTTGGATTCTCAATCTTTAATAAGAAAAGCCAGGGACAGAAATGATTTTGCTGAGGTTATCGCCAACCTTCATTGAAGACGGCACCCAAAGAAGAAGAAGAAAAGAAATAATTAATCTAGTACTTTTCATTAGTGCTTCGCTCTTGTCCATAGTTTTTTTACTTAAAATTATGGGTTTTAAGAAACCATCAAAGTGTTATTGCTGAACATGGGAGAATGTCCTTTCGAACGAGTTTACTTCAAAGGCTTTCAAAATTTGTAAAAATATTAGCGGCATCCATTTATTGTTCTTATATGTGTCTGAATTTGCCCTCCAGATTCTCATGATAATCTAGACTCACGTCTTTAACTTTTTTGCAGATATTATTAATACATAGTCGATGCATCCATTTTCTGCACCGCAGTGTAAAATTATAATTCTTTGTTGTTTGTTGGGTGGTACTGAATTAAAACACTTTTTTTATTAAACAGGCAAAGACAGTTAAGATTTAGAACAGTTAAGCTATTTGCGTCCATTCGAAACCATGTTAAAGTTGCTTCCTAAGACAGAATAGATTTATTTTCACGTTCAGAGTGATTGTGAGAGCCGTTCTGAAGAGGACTATTAGGCCGAAATACGTATAAGCGGATATACAGACGCACTATACATGAAATTAAATCTTAACTGTCTTTTTCTTTTTATTTCGATTTACTCTGTACGAGTACTAGAAACCAATTCGATAAGGATTTTTGCTTAGTTGAGGAGATATGTCGTGGAATGCAAATTTTAGATTCCCTGTCTCTAATAACATCCTTAGCAACGTCTGTTTTGCCTTGCAATTCTTAGAAGGCACAGATAAAAGCAAAAATCTGAATTTGGTTTTGAAAATTAGTTTACGGACTTTTGTTATTGTGTGTTCAAACTTTTTTCACAGTGTCATAAGTATCATATCAGGTCTCATCATAAACAATATTTTATTTAATTTTTCAATACTTCATTATCTAACGCCACATTTTAAAAATTTCTTCGTAAAATGGTAAAATAAGTTTAGAAAGAACACTGGTGAAATCACAACCGAATTCATTTGCAGTTTACTATTTGAATTTAACTGAACGCTGTAGTAGTTATGGTTATACTAAAAATATTCTTGTTTCGCAAAATCTGATTACGCTGGTTTTACCCTTAACTGGTCCGGCGTCGTCTGACAGACGATTCCATATTTTTAATTATATTTTATTGCAAATTGGCACCGCCCACAGGCAAGTCGTTCTATCTAATCCTTAAACTATTGGAGCTTGATAAGTGAGTGTATTTGTGACAAGTTTCTCTCAGTTCCTAAAAAGTTATCGCAACAATTAGGTCGAGAGTAGTTTCTTAGACGACGCCGGACTGTTGGTGTGACTTTTTTGTGTTTCGTGCATTTTTAGAAATTATGGCCGGGTCATCAAAGCGAGTGCGTTTTGGCGATGACGATTATGAGACGTACAATGAGGAATGTGATAGTGACAGTGATGTAGACGATATTTTGGAAGATTATAACATTGAATCTGAACACGATACATGTTCGGAATTTTATGATTCTGACGAGCCTGCAGATTATGATGAATTAGAAGTAAGTGGTGGTGACAAAACCTATGTTTATGGTAAAAATCGACACCGGTGGTGTACGTCAGAAGTTATCCCCTCATCTAGAACACGTAAACACAACATTGTCATAAAAGTGCCAATTCTAAAAACAGGCAAAAATGCTCGGCGAGGCTGCGATACCCTTGTCTGTTTGGAATATGTTGTTTAGCGATAACATTCTACAACATATTGAGCAGAATACAAACACAAAGTTACGATCAATGCGTTAGAAATATTCTGCTAGTTCTATCCATCATCTTAGAGAAATGGATGTTATTGAGTTAAGAGCATTTTTGGGACTCCTTGTTTACACTGCCATTTTCAATTCCAATCACGAAAACATAGACCGTTTATTTGCAACAGATGGAACTGGAAGAGAACTCTTCAAGGCCGTCATGAGCAAAAAGAGATTTGCTGTTCTTTTACTTGCTATCTGATTCGACAATCCTGAAGACAGGGAGGAACGCAAAAAAAGGTGATCCAACTGCAGCTATTTCATTTATATTCAATACTTTTATACAAAATTATCAAAGTGTATACGGACTTGGTCAATCTGCCACAGTTGATGAAATGCTTGTAAGTTTTTGAGGTAAATATATATATATATATATATATATATATATATATATATATATTATATATATATATATATATATATATATATATATATATATACGGTTTTTTAGGCGTTACGCCCGTCCGGTAGGGATCTATGGAGGAGTATCACCGAGCCGCAAGCCCTTATCTCTTGCCGTACTGCTCCACCATAGGCCGATCAGATCCCAGCATATTCTAGTCTAAGCCGCAGATTCATCTAGAATTTTAAACTGCTGCGTTAGACTTTTTGTTTACTCTACACCGAGCTGGGCTCGATCCCACATCCACTGAACCATTCGACAGTGAAGCGAATGAAAGGCAGCCGCACAGCCCGCTGAGCTATCTGACCGACTTCGAGGTAAATGCCAGTTCAAAATGTACATGCCTAACAAACCGGCTAAATACGGACTCAAAATACAGTATCTTACGGAAGCACGTAATGGTTATTTGTATATTGCTTATATCTACAGTGGAAAAGACTCAGATGGAGTTGGTATCAGTGACGAGTACAAAAAATGTCTAAAGCATACACAAGCTGCGTTGCGCTTAGCTGAACCGCTCTTTGGTAGCAACCGAAATATCACAGCTGATAATTGGTACTCTTCTATTGAATTAGTGGATATATTGCGAAAGAAAAAGTTGACTTATGTGGGCACACTAAAAAAAATAAGGCTGCAATACCTCCATCTTTTCTGCCCAACAGAAACAGACCTGAAGGGTCAACAATTTATGGATTTAGGGAAGATTGTACCTTAATTTCTCATGTAGGAAAAGTGAGAAAGGCTACAGTACTTATATCTTCGATGCACAGTAGACGTTATAGTGATCTCTCTACTGAAAAACCAGAAATCATTTCTTATTATAATGAGAATAAGGGAGGTGTAGATTCCCTAGATGAGAAATGCTCCAAAAGCACCTCAAGCCGTCAAAATCGAAGATGGCCCTTAACAATTTTTTTTCGCATATTGGACATTTCTATAGTAAATTCATATATTCTACATCAGTGCTACAAAAACAATCCACTAATAAAAGAAAAAAGTGTTTTTGCTTTGGAGTTGGCTATGCAGTTAGTGCAAGATCACATGAAAAGACGAATGACAATGACTAACATTCCACGTCAATTACGTCTTACAATTAGCCAGATACTTGGAGTTCCAGAAGAACAAGAGGACAATCAGACGGATGTTCTTATTTTAGAAAAACGCAAGATTTGCAGTATATCTCCGAGTAGAAATCGCAGGATGACAAAATACCTGTACTTGCGTTGCAAGAAGCCTGTTTGTTTAGGATGTACAAAACCAGTATGTAAAAATTGCATATAAAATTATTAAAGTTTGACTGATGCTGGAAACAAAGATTTTTAATCGATTTTTATTTTACCTAGTTTTTTGTTTAGTGTACAGTTTGAACATTTATCCTAGAAATACATTTTTTTTATGTTGTTTTTTTATATATTTTTTATTTACTTTACAAAGCCATGTACTTTTTCACAAATATTTGTATGGGTGTCAGTTTTATTTTAATATTTTGTTCTTAACCCAAATAATTCCCAAATCTAATACGTTTACTTTTATATAAATATATCAAGGTATGTTTGCAACATTTATTCTTAATAAAAAAATATTTTTGAGTGTTGTTTTGCTTTCTTGAAAACAGTAGTTTCTCAGACTACGCCGGACCAGTTACGCTACTGCTACAGTACCGGACCAGTTAAGGGTTAACAATAAAATATTATACCTAACTACCTAAGTGTAAACCACTGGGCGGTCGAAACGAAAATTTTTCGGATAAACTACTTTATGGTTTCGGTCGCTCAGGCAAATATTGTTATATCTTACCTGAAGAATGCATAAGTTTACCGATACAAGATAACGCTATAACAAATTATAATTTGTCATAATAGCGATATCCGATGTTTTGATTGGTCCACGTGGACTGATCAATAATTCGATCTTTAACTGGGTGATCCCCATATTTATAAACATAATACCAAGCACATCTGAATGTAAATATCGATGAGAATATTAAAACTTTATATGAATATACATCTCAGTCATTGATAATTTTGCAGTTAATAACTAGTCCTGGTAGAGTACCTCTATTTAAATTTTTATTGCCTGCTTTTATTACAGATAAATATATTTTTAAACAGTCTCACCGAATACGAGGTGACAATACCTAAGGTATCAAAAGGAACTCTCTCTACCGAGACACTTTCTGTGTTATCGAGCTCCAGGTCACACTTTTCTAAGAAGTATTTTGGACAATACCTTTCTACAGTAATAGATAGAAGAATTAATATTATCTAAGTCCTTTTGATTATCAAGTGTCTGCGTATTTGATTTCAAGATGTTTGTACTTGTCGATTTTTCGTTATATTTACTAAGCAGCTTGGTTGCCTAGTTTAGTTACTTTATTAATTAGTATGGCATCTGGTCTATTATGTTGTAATAATTACAATTTGCTTATAGGTTGTTAAAAGGGGGGACTGAACAATTACTTGACTTACAGATAGGATAAGCAAATAAATTAAAACGTTTTTGAGCGGCTACTCATGTTTTCGTTAAAGAGTTAAGTAGTGGATAAGGATTCCTTTATTTGATGAGGACTAACTGTAAAAAAGTAGTCAAAAAATACATATAGAGATGTATTTGACAACACCTTACAAGAAGATTCCCAAACTATTTAAAATAGAACGTCGTTTAAAAGAATCCTCTTGGTGCTTAGAAAAAAAGGTTTTTCTTTCCGAATAAATTTAAGAGTAAACATCTTTTTAAAAGAAATAATTTTAAACTCATGGTTTAAAGAGAAACATTACATATTTATTTTTAATTTACGTAAATAGTTATTACAAATCAAAATATCTAAATTTATCAACAAACATTACATTAAATTGGGCCTTCTAACAAAACAGGAATAAAACTATATTTATCAATAAAATGCTTCATTGAATTTTCTAACAAAACAGACTTTAAAAATAGGATTATGTACCAAATTACAGAAACGATGTACTAACTGCCATATGTCGAAATAAAATACCAAACTTTTATGAAATATTAATTAATTACTTAGTAACTATTGGAGTCAGGCCATGGAGTTTAGGGTGCCTGCAATGTAAAATGACGTGTACCCTATCCTTCATGCTATGGCATGCTGGACGAGCCATACAGTCTGTAGTCAACACCCCGAAGTATGAGCGGGAACACAAAGTGCATCAATACTCATACTCTTATGAAACGCACCTGGCGGATCATAAGGGCCTTCACATTTTACTCTTCTTCAACTTGTCTTGAGTGAAATGTCTTTAATCTTTTCTATCAGCCTCTCTTGGCTAACTCTTGTTTCTTCCGACCCCAAATGGCGATTAGGTTTCCGAAAGCAGACGGGTCACTATATTTCTTTTTACTTCATATTCTTCTCTGGCCGAGTATAGGCGGTATAACCTTAACATCTCGCACGAAGGAAATGTCGTTGCCACCTCCAGGACCACTACCCCCTGAGGCTTGTCTGGACGCTACAGTCGGCAGCCCCGGCACCAGACTCGGGTGCGGAAGGCCAATAACCTACCCATCTTAAATTTTATCATATTGCTGAAACTTTGGTAGAAACAAACCGGACGGATCAAATGTTGACGACCTTGGTATCACCGAAAACACGGACACGATTTGGTTGCTGGAATGTTAAAACTCTGTATGAGATTTCTAAACTAGCTCAAGCAGTAAAAGAATTAAACAGGTATAAATTAAGCTTTGTTGGTCTATCGGAAGTAAGATGGTTGGGAAATGGTGAACACCATACCCAAACAGGAGAACTCCTATTATACAGTGGTAAAGAAAATGGAAATCACGAGAGCGGAGTGGGTCTTCTACTCAGCAAACAAGCCAAAAAAAGCCTCATTTCATGGAAACCAATAAATGATAGAATTATGATTGCCAGATTTTATACCAGATACCGCAAGATAACAGTGATTCAGTGCTATGCTCCCACGAACACATCTCTCCACAAAGATAAAGACATATTCTACGAACAACTAGAACAAACGACCCAACAAGTAAACCAAGGCGATATACTAATAGTGATGGGCGATATGAACGCTAAATTTGGAGAAGACAATATTAACTTAGAAACCGTAATGGGCAAACATGGCCTGGGAGTGATGAATGAAAACGGAGAGCGCTTTACAAATTTTTGCTCCAATCATAGCTTAGTTATTGGTGGAACCATCTTCCCACATAAAAATATTCACAAGGTTACATGGACTGCACCAGGTCATATAAGAGAAAAACAAATAGACCACATCGCCATATCAAAAAGATGGAGATCATCTCTTCTTGATGTACGTAACAAAAGAGGAGCAGACATCGCAAGTGACCATCATCTTGTAGTCGGTACTATTAAAATCAAAATGGCAAAAAACAAAATCACACGAAACACCAAACGACCAACATACAATCTAGACAAATTAAAAACGGCTACAGGAAGACACATGTTTAGGGAGGAACTTCAACTCAAAAGAAGAGAACGTGAAGTAAATAGCTGGGAAGATCTGGCAAATGTTTTCACAGAAATAGCTGAAGATAAACTGGGTAAAAAAGAGAAACATAGAAAAGAATGGATATCAGATGAAACTTGGAATCTTATTAAAGAAAGAAAACAGCAAAAAAAAGATATTTTGCAAGCAAGAACTGTAGAAGAAAGAGCGAACCGTCAACAAGAATATGAAACAATAAATAAAGCAGTTAAAAGAAATGCAAGAAGGGACAAAAGAAGATGGGCTGAAGAACTGGCAAAACAAGCCGAAATAGCTGCACAACACAATAGAACTAGAAAGCTATACCAAATTACTAGACGTCTAACAAAAAGTGGGCCCAACTGTTCAAACGTCGTAAGATCCAAGACAGGAGAATTACCTACTACAACAAATGACCAAATAGAGAGATGGAAAGAGCATTTTCAGGAGATGCTAGGCACGCCCAGGGATAACGCAGATGAAATTGTCGAAAATCCACAGAATATAGACTTGCGTATATCTTGCGACGCCCCTTCCAAAACAGATATAATAAAAGCTATCAAATCTCTGAAAAATAACAAGTCTCCGGGAATCGATAACATTGCTGCCGAAATACTTAAAACTGATCCGCATCTAACTGCTGAACTTTTGCTCCCCATAATCCGAGAGGTGTGGGAAACAAACCGCATTCCAGCGGGCTGGAAAAAAGGCATTATTATTAAGCTTTCAAAAAAGGGCCACCTCACACTATGCAAAAATTGGAGAGGAATAACCTTGCTTACCGCCATAAATAAAATCTTCACGACCATCATACTTAAAAGATTAACAAACAAGGTTGAATTTCGAGCTAATCAAGTAGGCTTTAGACCAGAATCCTCCTGCATAGACCACATTAATACTGTGAGGCTAATAATGGAACAATCGGTTGAATGGAACACTCCTCTATACATGGTTTTTGCTGATTTCGAGCGTGCTTTTGACAGCTTATCTCATGATGCGATATAGAAAATTTTAGAGCTAAGAAACATCCCGCATAAAATAATTTCCATTATAAAGTTACTGTACACTGAAGCGAAATGCAGCGTGACACACAATGGGATCAACAGTGACGAATTTGACGTACTTACTGGAGTCAGACAGGGATGCGTGCTTTCTCCGTTTCTTTTTAACATAGCTCTAGACTATGTTCTCTCCAAACTAGACTCTGACACAAGAGGGATACAATGGACGTTAACCACACGCTTAAGCGATCTAGAATACGCCGACGATATCTGCCTGTTAGGACAAAGGTTCCAAGATGTGGCTGACCAATTGGAAAAACTTTCCACTGAAGCCAATAAAATAGGTTTTAAAATCAATATTCTTCTTCTTCTTCCAGTTCCATGACCGTTATCGATCGTTGGATATCATGTTGGCTACCATATTCGCTATCGTGACTTTATTGACAGCAGCTCTAAATAACGATGTAGTTGATTTTCCATACCATTGCCTTAGATTTTTCAGCCATGATGTTCTTCTTCTACCAGGACCACGATTACCTTGGATCTTTCCCTGAATGATCAGATGTAAAAGATCATATTTTTCAGGGTGTCTCATAATATGACCGAAGTATTCCAGCTTGCGTTTCTTTATTATATTGACCAGTTGTGTTGTTTGGTTCAGCCGTCTAAGGACCTCCTCATTTCTAACTCTGTCGACCCAGCTTATTTTCAGTAGTCGTCTGTATACCCACATCTCAAAGGCTGTCAAGCGTTTAAGCATAGCCTCAGTTAGGGTCCACGCTTCTACTCCATACAGCAGGACAGGAAAGATGTAGCAAGATATCATACGAACTCTAAGGTCAATGCTAAGATCATGACTGCAAAGTACGTTTCTCATTTTTACAAAGGCAGCTCGGGCTTGTTCTATTCGGCTTTTAATTTCTGCGGTTGGATCCCAGCTCTCATTGATATTACTGCCGAGATACACGAGTTTCTCTACTCTGTCCAGTGTGGCATCTCCGACTTTTATACCGTCATCATGTATATAATTTTGTTTGCTAACTATCATATATTTAGTTTTCTTAACGTTGAGTTTTAATCCATACTGATCACAAGTCTGTTTTATTTTGTTCATTAGATTTTGAAGGTCTTCTCCGCAATTGGCAAGGACTAAGGTATCGTCGGCATATCTAATATTGTTGACGGTTACTCCATTCACAATAATACCTTCGGTTGTCTCCATTAAGGCTTCCTTAAATATTTCCTCCGAATATAAGTTAAAAAGTAAAGGCGACAATATACAGCCTTGTCTCACTCCTCTTTTTATATTTATTTCATCCGACAGTTCTTGTTCAACCTTTATTCTTGCCACTTGATGCCAGTATAGATTTGTAATTATTCGTAGATCTTTATCGTCCAATCCAGCTGTTTCCAATATTTCTAGCATTTTGTTATGTCGGACTTTGTCAAAAGCTTTTTCAAAATCGATTGCACAAATATACACATTTTGATTTATATCTCTGCATCTCTGTACTAGCACCTGTATACTAAACAAGGCTTCTCTTGTACCCAAGCCACTCCTAAACCCAAATTGAGTATTGCTAATTCTGTCCTCTAACAGCGTATAAATTCTGCTGTGTATTACTCGCAGAAAGATTTTCAAAACGTGACTCATCAGACTTATTGTCCGATAATCACCGCATGTCTTTGGACGATGTTTCTTAGGTATTGTAACAAATGTCGACTTTAACCAATCAGTTGGTAATATCCCAGTGTCATAAATTCTGTTAAAGAGATTACACAGAGCTTTAATTCCATTTTCTCCCAAAAACTTTAGTATTTCAGCACTTACTTCATCGGGGCCAAGTGCTTTTCCATTTTTTGCCGTTTGTATTGAACGTCTTACCTCACTTTCTGTTATAGATGGACCTGATATAGCAATCGGTGTATAGTGTTCTACTCTCTCATCTTCAAATAATTCAGAAATGTAGTTTTCCCATTCTTTTAACTTTTCATTGATGTCTAATATTCTGTGTCC
Organism: Diabrotica balteata; assembly: GCA_918026665.1. Taxonomy (NCBI): domain Eukaryota; kingdom Metazoa; phylum Arthropoda; class Insecta; order Coleoptera; family Chrysomelidae; genus Diabrotica; species Diabrotica balteata. The sequence continues at coordinate 55,780,677 of OU898280.1, forward strand.
GTTTCTGTCTTCTAAACTTTGGGATACTTGTTTCCATTTGTTTCCAGCGACTTCTTTCAATTTCTTGTGCAGATGAAATGTATCGTGTTTCTTTTCATATTGTTCAATTTCATTACATTCTTTACTATGAAATTGTGTTTTCGCGTGTCTTATCTTCTGCCTGATTATTGCGTGGATCCTCTTGTATTCGTTTTTATCTTTATTTCTGACTTCTCTTCTTTGATCCATAAGTCTCAGTATTTCTTCTGTCATCCACCCTTGTTTTTTTCTTGCTTTTAGCGCACTCAATTTTGTTTCTTGAACAGTCTTTAAGATGTCTTTAATTCTCGTCCAGTTTTCCTCAGTACTTTCTTCTTTGTTTGATGTTAACTTCATCTTTTGTTCTAATATACTAGTTATTTCTTGTTTTACAGTATCATTTAGCATCGTTTCTCTATCAATAGTAACTGTTTGCTTATTCGTCCTTGCAACTCTTTTTAATCTCAGTCTTATTTTTCCTACTAACATATTGTGATCTGTTGGTACATCTGCCCCTGGATATGTTTTTACTGATAATACTGAATTTCTGTATCTCTTATTTATACATATGAAGTCTATTTGGTTACGAAAAACTCGTTCAGGTGTATCTGCTGGTGATTTCCAGGTATAAAGACGACGTTTTGGAAGTTTGAAAATTGTGTTCATTATTACTAATTGCTTTTCTACGCAAAAAGATGCCAACATATCTCCTCTTTCATTTCGTATTCCCAGACCATATTTCCCTATGACATCTTCCTGTTCACCTTCACCAATCTTTGCATTAAAATCTTCCATGATAATATTGAGATCGTGTTTCTTTGTAGGTGCTAATACTTTTTCTAAATCATGATAGAATTTTTCAATTTCTTCTTGTTCATAGTCTTGTGTGGGTGCATATACTTGTAATATGTTCACATTGATTGTTGTTGATTGTATTTGTATCATCAGTATCCTGTCTGAGAATAGGACGACGTTTTTTTACAGCTTCATCTGTTTCCTTCGACACAATTATTGCTACACCATTTTTGTGTTTTGAGCTGTCTTCTCCTGAATATACAGTGGTCATCTACAGTTACTTTTCCAGACCCTGGCCATCTCATTTCACTTATTCCAAGGATACTTATATTTAGACGCTTCATTTCTTTAATGGTGTTATGAATTTTTCCTGGTTCGTACATGCTTCTTACATTCCATGTACCTATTTTTCTTTTTTTAGAAAATGTGTTCATGTTTCTAGCTGACCGGGAGATTCTTAGCACCCCTGCTCCATTTAAGGAGCGCCCGTACTCGGGGCCGTTGTATTTATCAGCCATTTCCATGATTGTTTCTTGGGAAAATTAGGCTCTAGGTGGTTTCCCGTTGCCTTCCTAGAGTGTGTAATAGAAGGAAATATAGTGACCCGTCTGCCCTCGGAAACCTAATAGCAATTCGGAGTCGGAAGAAACAAGAGTTAGCCAAGAGAGGCCGATAGGAGAGATTAAAGACATTTCACTCAAGACAAGTTGAAAAAGAGTGAAATGTGAAGGCCCTTATGATGCGCCAGGTGCGTTTCATAAGCGTATGAGTATTAATACACTTTGTGTTCCCGCTCATACCTCGGGGTATTGACTACAGACTGTATGGCTCGTCCAGCATGCCATAGCATGGAGGGAAGGGCGCATGACATTTTTTACAATGTAGGCACCTCAACTCCACGGTCTGACAACAAAAAAAATCAATATTGGTAAAACCAAATCCATGAGAATAAATGCAAGAAGCAACACGCTATTCACCATTAATAACATGCAGATTGAAAATGTGGAAAACTTTACGTATCTTGGAAGTGTCATAACAGAAAGCGGAGGTACAGAAGACAATATTCGTATGAGGATACGAAAAGCGCAACAAGCTTTCAGCATGCTCAACCCTGTTTGGAGGTCTGGAGACTACACTACGAGGACAAAGATCCGCATATTCCAGTCAAATGTCATGTCTGTACTACTTTACGGATGTGAAACCTGGAAAGCGACAAAAACCCTTACAGACAAACTGCAGGTCTTTGTTAATAAATGTCTACGAAGAATTATTCGTATTTTCTGGCCTAACATCATTAGAAACGAAGATTTACTACACCTGACCAAACAAAAGAGGGTAGTAAATGAAATAAAGTCCAGAAAGTAGGGTTGGATCGGTCACACACTCCGAAAAAATAACTCCAGTATTGCAAAGACTGCCCTAGAGTGAAATCCCCAAGGAAAACGAAAAAAAGGTCGCCCAGTACATACTTGGAGAAGATCCATCATGGACGAGATAAGAAAACAAGGAAAGTCTTGGAATGAGGTGAAGGCCTTAGCGCAAAATAGAACCCGATGGCGCGTTTTCACTGAAGCTCTATGGCTCCACTTAGGAGCTCAAGAAATATATATATATATATAATATATATATATATATATATATATATATATATATATATATATATATATATATATCTACGGCATAAAGTGAACTCCGCCCATGTTAAAATTCAGGTTCAAGTGAGCTCCGTGGTCAAGTGGACACCGATATACGGAGCTCACATGACCATTCCATAATATTGGCTCTGTCAATTCGTTAAGATGTATAGTTTCATAATTCTTAATAAAATTTTGGAGCTCATAAGTACCCCTGTATCATAAATGTATTTCGCTTATTAGTTCACGTGTATATATTATAGGGGTCGTTCAGATCTTTTTTACTGTATATTGGAACCATAGGAATATCGGTTTAAGTAAGCTCTGATAGTTTGGCAACTATGCACTTATGCCAGCGTTCTTGATATATATATATATATATAATATATATATATATATATATATATATATATATATATATATACTTCTAGCGGTTAATGTAGGCTCCGTACTAAAACGGTATTATACTAACTCCAGTAGAATATACACCGTGTATATTATTATCTGAGTAGCGCTTTATGTAGACTCCGACCAACATGTAGGAGTAAGTGGACTCCACAGCAGGATAAACCATTTTTGGGATCCGTATTTACCATTCTGCGTACACTTCTTAACTCCTGCGATGTTGCCAATAACTGTATTAGTAGTAGATTTTCAAATTTTACAGCAGCTACATTTTGGAACTTGAAATATATTTAAATATCGATCAATTTGGTCATGGAGGAATTTCATGAATATTTTACTTAAACTTATATTCGTCAGCATGTAAAATTTAATCATAAGTAAATTCATTTAAAAAACTTTATTATTCTACATTTTTAATAAGGTATAAATTTCGAGTTCAATACAAATTACCCAGCCAGAACAAATGAGGAGGGATTCTTGATAGGATTATCTCCTGGCAAGGACAGAACTAAAAACGGTATACGAAGAAATATTCGGAAGTAAGAGTAAACATAAATAAATAAATAATAGCAATCTGTAATATTACAGCATTAAACAACAAGGGAAAAACTGGTAACAGAATTAATAGATTAAATTGTCATAAGGACATGTGCATCATTTAAATGAGGCAAAAAGGTCACAGGACAGAAATAGTTAGGCCAATACCTCACTCATATATGCGAGAGCTCCAACAACAGCAATAAAACCATACGATGAGGAATAAATAACATTAAAAATGTTAACTGCGTCTCTAGGCAAATCCTAGTGGATGAAACAAAAACGCAACAATATAGATTAAAATCTATATTGTTGCTCATAACATAATTCACATAACATAGCCACATGTTGCTAGGAAAACGCTACCAATACAAATCAGAGTTAAATATTTCGAAAATCTTAAACAGATGGTGAGAATAAAAACAATAATTGCATTAATCACCATGAAAGATATAAATACAAGATTTGGTAACGACATAGTACCAGGCATGAAGTAAATCTGTGAAAGTATACAAAATAAAAATGGAGAACACTTAAAAATTTCTGCGCCTAAAATGACTACACAAATAATAAACACATTTTAGTAAATAAGATCAACAAAATTATACTTTTACCAAGCGGACACAAATCGCTGATATAACTACATTTTGAAAAACAAAAATTTTCATTAGAAACAAGTATTAAACTGGAAAAATTCACTGTGAAAGAAAACAATTTTATTATAAACAAATATAAACAAACCATGAAAATTTAATGACTGGAAGGAAAAAATTATCAAATTAGGCTAAAGCACTATATGAAACAAAAGAACCAAGTGGGAAAAATATTAAAATAATTTAAAAAATTAGAATACTATCATAAAAACTGAAATAAAAGAGACTGTTTGAGAAAAAGAAAATAAACTCATCTATCAAAAGAGGTATCCCATGGAAAGCGCTATACTAAGAACTGGCATTTCACGTTGTGCTAGTAACCTGAAGAAATGGGGATACCAGGAGGACGCTACCTGCGACTGTAGCGCGGTTTAAAATAGTCACCATCTATCATGCACAGAGATGAGAGAACCATTGGAAATACAAAATTTAAAGCTGTTGGTGTTCCAGACACGGAAAGTAAAGTAAGTATAAAAAGAGGTAAATGTAAAATGCCAAGAAAAATAAAATACTTATATAATATATAGACCTGCAAGTGCACCGGAGGGTTTGAAACAAGAATTTACCTAATATAAAACAGATGTGAAAAAGGACAAAAAATAAATCAAAGAATTAATAGAGATTAAGTACATCCTTAAAGAGATATGAATAACATATCTCAGTAACATCTCAATAAAATAAATCAAAGAATTAATGGAGATTAAGTACATCGCTAGAGAGGAATGAAAACATTTTTCAGTAACATATCTCAAATCCGCCTGCAATTTTATTGGTGAATCCAGTAGCTCGACAGAACTGTTATCGGTTCCAAGCCCGGATAAATAAGGAGGAGGTCTACAGCCAGTTTAGCACCCTACTGATAGACTTTAAAACCATACAGTTCATAGAAACAGGATTATGCCTCGGGACAGGAATTATTTTATTACGACAACTAACGGGAGAAAGAGGACAACGAATTTATGGTAAACGAGAAATATATTTTGTATCGGTACTTGGTACGTAAAGTTTTTAAAAACAAGAGAACAGGAAATTACAAAAGAGCCTGTAAAAAATATAGACATATGTGCGCTAAAAGATACAAAGAAAAAAGAAAAGGGGCAACTTATTCTAGATGACTATCTGATGATTTACAGTGGTGTTGCGAAAGAAACCAGAGCCAAAGAAGGAGTCGCCCTGTTAGTACACAAACATTTTTTACATTAAGTATAAGAATGTAAAAATAGGAAAGAATAGTAAGTGTAAAAATTCAACTGGATATCAAATCTCTGAATGTGATAGCAATCCATGCACCAGAGAACAACAAAGATACCACCACAAGCGAAAACTTCTACGAACACCTTCAGACTATAAAAAAACGAGACCACAAATGATGAATATATAATCATTATATATTCATCATTTGTTATGTTGGCAATGATATAGTTTCAGGAATAAAACAGCGATATAACGAAAATATCAGAAATTAAAACGGAAACCTTCTGACGGACCTCAGCAGCATAAACGAGATACATATTAATAATACATTTTTCCTTCAAAAAGAACAATACAAATACACTTTTGAAAACAGTAGAGGACAAAGATCTATGATGGGCGAATAGAGAATTATTGACCTCATAAATCTTGAATGTAAGAGCACTAATATCAGCAGAAGTGAGAAGCGATCAGAAATTGGTATTGTACAAAATCCGAATGAAAACACATATATGTGATTGATTGAACAAAATACCAGAATACACTACAAAGATAAAAGTCGAAAGCTTTTAGGATGACTCCACAAGATACCTATTCCAAACAAGAATAACCAAAATAAGCAGAAACACATGTATCACAGAAAGTGATGGAGTCGAAGAAAGCTGGGCAAAAATGAGGTCTAATATCTTAGCCTCGGCCAAAAAAGTTCTTGGTGAAAGAAATATAAATAAAAATAAATCTTTGCCAAGGCGAAGAACTCCATGGTTTTGTACAGAGAAGTGAAGGAAAAATGTAAAGAAAATAAAAAAGCTTACCTGAAATACACGTCAACCGTTTTCTGAAAGAAATGAAACATATTTTTACGGTCTACAAAAGGAAATAGGGCGCTTCATAAGAGGTCAAAGAATAAGGGGTAAAGAAACTAATAGAACTAAAACACAAAGAAAGGATACGTGGATTGACTACCTAAAAAGGCTATATGCAGGAGAAGATCAAACGACGCTGAAACCGGAAACACCAGATATTACCACAAATAAAGAACCTAATATAAATGTACAGGAAGTTCGGAAAATACTTGAAACTCTGAAAAATAGAAAAGCAGAAGGTAAAGACGAGATAACCAACGAGTACTGAAATATTTTGGAGCAGCAATGACAGAACAATTACCAACATTACGTAATAAAATTATAAAACAAAATAAAATACCGGAAGAATGAAGAACGAGCGAACTAATTCTACTAGTCAAAAAAGAAGATAAAAACAAACCGAAAACTACAGTGGTATAAACTTGTTAAATACTTCACTAAAACTTACAACTAAAATTTTACAAGTGCTAATAAATCAGAATATAAGTTTAGCAGATAAACAAGCGGATTTTTTTTTAGTGGAAGATCATGTACAGATGCAATATTCGCTATAGAGCAAATTGCTCAGAAATCACTAGAGTATAATAGATCAGCATTTCTGTGTCTGATTGACCTACAGACACCATTTGACAGAGTAAGACTGAAATATGTAATCCATATTATGTATAATAGAGTAGATCTCCTAAATATTATAAAAACTATCGAAAACATCTATCAAAAGAACAAAATGGAAGTCAGAATAGATGGACAACTTACAAAACATAAAAATTGAGAGCGGAACGAGACAAGGGGATGATATCATGAAAATCATTAACAAACGAAGAGGATACAAAATGGAAAACAAAGAAATCAAAATACTCTGTTATGCATTAATAGCCCAAGATGAAGATAGTTTGCAAAGACTGGTCCACAGATTTAATATAAGAGCAAAAGAATTTAATATGAGAATCTCATCTCAAAAAACTAAAACAATAGTAGTCAGCAAAGAACCAACCAGGTGTAAAATAGAAATTGATGGCATCAGCAGAAACAAGACCCGACACAGCCACAACGCAAAGAATAATGGAAACGGCAGAGATGAAAGTACTGAGAAGAATTACAGGAAATAGAAGAAAGAGAAGGGAAAACATTAAAAGAAAATTTACCGTACAGTGTATAAATATATGGACACAAAATAGAAGTAAAAAATGGAACAACTACATATGCAAAATGGAGGAGACTCGTGTCGTCAAAATAGCAAGAGATAAGTCACCAATCGGCAAAAGAAGTATCGGACGACTGCGCAAAAGATGAAGTGACAACCTTCCATAAAGGTATTTATCCGCCAATGAACAAGCAGAATTGCTTATTGTGAAAAAGAAAAAGAAGTAACATATCTCAAATAAATAAGCGGAACAACAGAAACAGAGTATTAACGTGAAATTCCCGAAATAACAATAAAAAAATTACTGCAAATCGTACGAACTGAAATAAGTGTTGCTTTCTGTACATATACATATATGTAATATAGGTGGCCATCCATCAGAAACGAGACATGTATAATTTATGTTTAATCTAAAATTCGTCTCGCTGGTTTCTCCCTTTCGACTTGGGTATTACGAATAAAAATAAATAAGCAATAAGAACTATATTTAAACCAAGTGACAAAAAAAATATTCATTTACTTTTAAATGATTAACGTCTATATAATTAAAATAAGCTTGAAAACAAAAAATACAGAAAGGCAAGATAATGATAGCTTATACAAGCGACAAAGTATATAAAACAATAAGACCGAACATAATACTATAACTGTAAAACATAATATGAACCCATAAAGAAATATATATGTTTAGTGATTATGAAACCGCTTGTCGTCTGCCATGAATTTTATTACAGAATCAAGTTACCATAAGACTTAAATATTTTGTCTGAATAATGACTCAATACGATAAAAAGAAATAGAATACTTGTATAATACACAACGGTATAAAGCTCACACTATGAAAAAAGTTTATAATTTTTAAACGAAAGTAAAATAAAGTTCAATTAAAAGGTTCAAATCGCGACACAATATGAAATAATGCAATAGCAAGTAAAAGTACTTGATGTATAGACTATGCATACAACAAAATAAATATGGTGTATTGTACTTTACCATGTAGGATGGATGCAGCAAAACACTAGCACGTAACTAAAGACATTAGAACTCGAACACAGGTCTGTGTGGTTTGGCAAGTGGAACAGCTCTCCTTAAAAAAATGGGGTTTTTATAGAATTTATTTGCCAAGTGGACGCTACTTGTGGGCGATAATTACCCTGCGATCTGCACTTTTGAAGAAAGCCAAATAGGTGGAAGGAGCAACAAGTGAAGTAGGGCTGAAGATTAATGAAGATAAGACGAAATATATAATATATGTGTATAAATAGAACGACACGAAGAGACAGAATAGGACAAAATGTGACGGTCAACAAATTCGATTTCGAAAGAGTACTTTTAAGTATCTGGGGGCCGTAATCACAGCTGACAACGATGTTACTGAAGAAATAAAAGACAGAATCCAATCTACAAACTGCTGTCTATTTGCACTGTATAAGCTCATAAAATCAAAAAATCTCACAAGAAAATCAAATATCAAAATCTATAAATCTATCGTCAGACCTGTATTAACATACGAATGCGAAACGTGGACCATGACCAAAGCAAACGAAGAAAAGCTCAGACGCTTTAAACGAAAAATACTTAGAAACATTTTTGAACTTCACCATGACATCACCACAAACCAGTATAAGATCAGAACTAATATCGAATTAAAAGCTCTCTACAGCGACGCCAATATAGTCCAAGAAATTAAATCATAGCGACTAAGATTGGCAAAGCACGTGCACAGATTGCATAACGAAAGACTTGTAAAATTGGTGTGGGAGGAGATTCCCACAGGCAAAAGACTACTCGGACGTCCCATAATGCTATGGAGAGATAACATCCAAGCAGATCTCCGCAAAATGAACATTCTATTTGACCCTATGTTGATGGAAGACCGAACAAATTGGAAAAAAGTTGTACAGTCAGTCAAAATGCCGCTGAAGTTTTAAGTCTTCTTTGGACTTAAAATAGGTCTAAAGTTTATATTATGCTCTTTATTCCTCCAGTGGCGGTATTATTAACTGTGGTTATTGATCCAATATATTTAAAGTCTTCTATACTTTTGAAATTGTAGTTGTTGACTTTTTATCTAGTTGTTTTATCTAGGTTTATTTAATTGGTCTCTTCTGTGTATTTGCTTGTATTTGGTTTTCACTTCATCTATGTTTTAGTTTCTTATCAAATCTATATCATCAGCAGTATGCTAGGAGCTGCTTTGTACCTTGGACCGTTAACGGATTACATGTTAAATGGACGTTATATCTGTTTGGGTAGGCTGTTGGTTAATTTTTTAACTATTGGAATCAAGAATCTGTATTTTATTAGATATCTGGTTTATTTATTTTATATCTCTGGAGTTTTGTTTCCTGTATCGTTATTACAAGGATTTTGTGGATACCAACATAGGGAACCTGGTGGTACTTACATGATGTTTTAATTACCAACATTGGAAAATTTGTCTTGCTGTAAAATCATGATGATTTTACTAGAAAATATAATGTTGGTTAATAATAATAATGTTGTCTCACTTTGCCTTCTCCATCGAGGCTGCAGTGAGACTGCTAGCGTTATACCTTCTGGTATTAAATATTTTGCCGGTAAAGCAACAATTACTATAGTCATTACCTTGGTTCTGATATATCTGCTCCCGATTTCAGCAAGCAGGCATCAAACCATGAAAACTGCTACATGCATGCTTCTATTATCCAACGATTAGCCAGTCCAGGACTATACGCATTATTATGGTACTGATATTGCTGCTGCCTCTCATAAGTAAATAGAACATGCAAGGGCGGTTTTGGCAATTTAATAGGATTTTTGTGAGTTAGAATATAATTTCTCCGAGAAAGTAAAGAATATCTATCCACTATCCAGATTTAATATATACATTAAATATTAGTATACTATACAATAATGCTATTAGCAGCAAAAAAACTGTATAATAATCAATAACGAGAAAACCAACTAAATATTCATTAACAGACAAAAGACACGATATAACGTAACAAGAGTAACGTAACGTAACAGGAGTAACGTATAATTTTGAAAGATAGGAGTGTTTTAGATATCGCGATATCCTTGTCAAATAAGAGATAAAAGGAAAAATTCAGGTAGCAAACTAATATAACTTATATATAACTCTCATAACACTTTTAAATCCAGAAGTCTAATATGAACTACTAAAATCAGAATGTATAAAACCAATGCAAGTAAAACTGAGGTATTAATTAGATCAGGATTGCTAGAAAATCCCCCAGAAGTGTTTTACGACCGGGAAACTAATGCTAAGGTCAAAGATAAAGATTGCAACGTCGTACAAGAAACTAAATCTCAACGCCAAAGCTAATGTTTGTAATCTTATTCATAACAGATTCATATATTTCTCTAAGAATTCTTCTTTCTGCAACGCTCATCGGCTCTTATTTTGTTTTTTCATTGCCGTGTTTCACTTACATACGTTAGATTCTTATTTTTGGTATTGCGAGATGTATTTTGGATTTAATTTTTTGCTTAAAACGTAGGAGCTGCCAGTTTGTGTTCTGTTGTTATCCTATTCTGTAGTGTTTTTGTTCAAAGTGCTCTTAAATACCAAATATTTAGACCGATGAACCATTTCAAAGTTGTACTGGTCTATATGTCCTATTCTGTTTTGTAGTTCTCTTATGATGCCATATATTTTTTATCATCGTTGATTTGGAAGACACTTTTTTGCGCTTTTTTCTATTGAATGTATTAATGTTTTTTGTTAATAATGATTATACTCCCTACTATATTAAACTCATCGTCGAAAGTCCGTATAATGTGAGGACCTTGATATTAAACTGTGAGATTTTCGGTATTAGAGTTTCCGGGCGATGCTCTCCAAAACAATGGTAAACACGATTGGAGACATGGCATCTTCTTGTTTGAGGCTACTGTACATTTAAAAGTAAGTTGGCAGTTAATTTCCTTAGGTATGCCTAGTTCTTCCATAACATTTTATTCACAATCTTATAATTATATCATATTTAAATGTTTGTTTAAAATTTATAAATAACTAGCTTAATGTTTTTTTTATTCCCAACATTTTTCATTAAGTATATAAGAGTGAATATTTGATCAACGGTTAATTGAGTTTTCCTAATTCAACATTAATCTTTCGTAATTTCACATGTGGTTGCTGTATGTTAAAGAAGATGCCAATTTCCATAGCGGATGCTATGATTCCAATGGGGTAAAGTACAACCTACATATTTGTTGTTAAAATTAATTTGCCACTGTATCGGGTACCGTGTACTGATATATCAATTTTGTTACGAATTTATCTTGTGTGTTGAACTCTACTAAGTCTTTTACCGCGAATTGAAAAGCATGTTTTAACCTTTATTTGAAACATTTATCGTTAACGTTCAGTTGAACGTTTTACGTTTATCTAAATAAGTATTTACTATATTGTATAATAGTTGTAGTTTTATTTTACTATTTGTATCTATATAGGTATAATTTATAATATATTATTAGTCTTATATATCTACAAAATCATCTATTTGCATTACATTGCTATTTATGTAGCAATTAGCTGTAAAGTCATTAGTCTTTTCTGTCGTATCATTATTTCCTGATATTTTTTGTATCCAAGCGGTTTAGTTTGTGTAATATAATATCCCCAATTCGTCTCATATTGTTTAGTTGTTAAAACAGCTGTTACGCTAATTCGTTCGCCTTTTTAAAGCACTTTGTCCAGTTTTCGTCCTTCACCCTTGTTAAATTAATTAATTCTTAGGTAAGCCTTGTTCTGCCATGGTATTTCATAGTTTTATTCTTATAATTATATCATGTGTTTGTTTAAAATCTATAAATAACTGGTTTAATGTTTTTTCTGTATTCCCAACATTTCTCATTAACTGCCTAATAGAGAATATTTGATCAACGATTTTTTAAGTTTTTCTAATTCTACACTAATAGTCTCCTGTTTGATAGTTCACCTATTTACTCAATCGTTCCAGGTGTATTAGAAAAAATACTGTATATCCTAATTATTAATATATAGCTTATATGTAAACTCATACCACTACAATTTGTGCAGTACATTTTATCATCCTTTTGTGTATGGGTGTGCTTTTTAGCAAGTTGGTACTTGTTCTTACTTCTAAATTGACAGATTAGCTGTTTAACCGGCTCTGTACTGAACTTCCTTCTCCATTTTGCAAATATATATAAAAATTAAAAAAAAAATCACTCTGAAATACCGTTGATTGAAATATTGGATACCCTATAATATCCAATCAAGGGTTTTGTCATAATTGACACTGGAATTACTAACAGGAGATTGCTCTCACTTCCACGTGTTGAAATTGATATATAGTACCAACAGATGCTAATCATGTACCATCAGTACTAATAAATGGAAACTATAAAATTAATGTCAATTTGGCTAGTATTTAAGTATTTTATTCCAGTTTAATATGAAAGCATTAGATTTAAGATATAAAAATTTCATCATAGGTCCAAATTTGAGATAAAAACCAAATGATATGAGCATATAGTGAAATCTAAATATCTTAGAATAGCTATATCGAGAGAGGATGAGGTTATTGATGAGAAAAAAAGACCAATCGCTGAGGAAGTAAGAAAGCAATTGGCAAAAGCAAAGAGTAATTACATTAAATAAAATAACAACTTATCATGGTACACATATATTCCTACTGCAGAAACAAGACAATTAATAAAGAACATTAAAATAGCTGCAAGAAAGAGAAAATAATAGATTTAAAAAATAAAAGCATAAACATGTCTTTTCATGTTGAAAATATGTAAACAGAACCTTGAATTAAAATGTAACCTTTGATATCTGTGATAAACCCATCACTTAAACAATGGCACCGGTGTATGTAGTTGGAATTTTTTACACTTATTTTAGCTGTTTATTTTCTTATTATCTATACTTACTTATTATCTATCTGTACATGCATGAGTTGCAACCGATATCACAAACTTATTTATTTTGTCAAATTTGTTCTTTTTACTACCAACTATTCTAATAACATATGCCTATATATGTTAAGGGTATATCTAGAGATAAAGAAACTTTACTTACTTAAACTTATCAGACATATGCGCTAAACATGAATCAGGCGTATTTCTAGTGCAGGAAACACATATAGGGCCTAACCTAGGATATTTGGTGTTAAGCTGATCGCTGAAAACCTTATTATAGATATAGATCTGCTATCTCTGTCGTAAAAGAAGCAAAGAAAAACTTAAAATAAGAAAGGACAAAAACAGTCAGCTTGATTGAATCCACCATCTACATATTAAATGAAAAATAATACAACTACCGGCCTTGAGGATCTGAACACACAGTTAATTACGAAATCTGGACCAAAACACTACAATGGCTTATCCGGATGATGAGCAACTGTATTCAAATTATGCAGATACGCAAAGTCTAGAGACGAGCCAAAGTTGTTACCTTGCTTAAACCTGGCAAAAACTCCAACGACCACAAAAAACTATTGGCCAATATCTTTGTTTTGTCAGCTATTTAAAATACTTTTGCAAAAGAGACGATGATATGATTTCACAGATATTAGAAAAAAAATCTCAAATATAAGACGAGAGTGGCTATAGATAGGGAAGATCGCGTACTTTACAAATACTAAATCTTACTCAAGACAGCAAAGACGGGTACAAAAATATCGGTATCAGGGGTGGTATTTTTCAATATAAATTCCGCTTACGACACCTTAAATTACAGGATATTTCTCCAAAAATTATATGATATCCCGTAGATAACAAACGATAAAATTATCTGTGTATGCCTACACAATAGAATATTTTTCGTATCACTCGATGGTAAGAATAGCAGATGAAGAACGGTCTCGCTTGGGATAGCATAAAGACCCTTACATTGTATAAACAAACGATTAACCCATACCTATAGATACTAGGACTTCTAATATACAGACGATACACCTATTATTGCACAATAAAAATAAACTATGAATCAATTTTCAGCCAAAACGCCTGAAAAACTCATATGTGCTCCTTCAATTTCATTAACACAAACGCTTTCACAAAACTAAACCTCCAATAATGTCAGGAAATCGTTCGAACTGTAGACTATCTATAAATTCCTTGAAAATAGCTTGTATTGCACGTGATTTATCACAGATCATTGTTTAAAACTAAAGGTAAATTGAGGTCAGAAATAATATTTGTCAGCTAAAAATGAGGCGAACGTCCTTTCGCCCTACAATTAACCATTATTTCTTTTTGTGCACACTACTACACATTTTAAACAAAAATATCTATTATATATATATATATATATATATATATATCTATATCACTTAACCATATTTATTTTGAGATAACCTTGTATCAAGATATCATATTATGTAGTACAAATAAGACCAAAACTAAAATAATAAAAAAACTTTATACAAGATATCGCAGAACATTGAATGAAATAAAAACAGTTTTTATTATTGGGATGCTTCTATAAAACGTACAAAGAAAGTCACGTAAAAAAAATATAAATAGTACGAAACTTCTACAATTAAAAAAAACGTAGACTTCAACATTGAACTAATAAAACTATATTAAGTAAAAAAATAACATTTTTAAAAATGCAGAGAAAATAAAATTTTCTATGCAAGTGACCATTCCATTAAATAATAAGCCCAAGTCCTTTTGTATCTATATACCTGTTTTTTAAATAACCTGTACCTTGTACCTATTAGCACGTAGTAATACCCGGTAATAAGATATCCTTGATTACACAGTGTAATGCGTATGGCATTACACGGCCTACAAAAAGTAGATAAAAATAAGGAGCTCATATAAACCGTTCAGGGTAAACTTTGAAAAATATACGCTATCATCGCACGGTTGCCAAACTCTCAGAGCTTACTTAAACCGATAAACTAATTGTTCAAATATACAGTGAAAAAGACCTGAACGACCCCTATAATATATACACGTGAACTACACGATATACATTTATGATACAGGGGTATTTATGGGCTCCAAAATTTTTTTAAAAATTATGAACCTCTGTATGTTAACGAATCGACAGAACCAATATTAGGGAATGGTCAAGTGAGCTCCGTATATCGGTGTCCACTTGACCACGGAGCTCACTTAAACCTGAATTTTAACATGGGCGGACTCCACTTTATGCCGTAAATATATATATATATATATATATATATATATATATATTTTATATATTTTAAACGGTTCATACGGACTCCTTTTCATACGCATTACAATATGTAATCTTCTTTTTTCTTGATGTGCCTATCCGTTATGAATGGTTGGCAATCGTATTGACAATATGTAATAGATATGTATAATACCAAATACCTGCTTTTGGTAGGTACCTGCTATTCTAAAAATAGCTTTATAAATACAAAAGGATTTCATTACCAAGTTGGACGTGTTTTTTCATACGCGAATATTTCCTAATGCATTTTGTTAACATGAATATGTCTATTAATAAGAACTTTTAGTTAATTCATTGTTTTACGATATTTGTATACAGCTTCTTTATTTTTTATTTCTGGTTTTATCTGTGTTACTATATTTATAATTCTGGATAGGTTATCTTAAAATAAATATTTAAGTGCAAAAAATAGATATTTTTATGTAAAAATTGGTAGTAGTGCACAAAAGAGGGAAGAATGCTTTATTTATATAAGAAGTATGTACTAGTTCACAATATTACATAGTTCTAAATGTTTTATCTGCTATTTAGGGGCAATATGTAATCAATAAACGTGGAGCTAGTGTCAAATTTGCAATAATCTTTGGTCAGTTTTTTCTCGATTTTAGTCATAAATTGAGCTGGTATTCGTTGAGTGGATGTTGCGATTCTTAGACTTTGTATACTTTTATTCTCTAGCAGTCTAGCTACTTATCTTCGGATATTAGGTGAATTGATAGCTACGATATTGTAGAGCTTATGTATGAATGTGTGTGTCTTAATATTCGCTAAATTTAGCTGTCTAATTTATAGCTAAATCTACGTGTTAAATATGTGTTTGGTGTCATCCATACTTGCAAGGTATATTCGGTAGCAGAAGCATAGAGTGCAAGCGTCTACGTTTTAAGGATGAAAGGATGCTTCTATTTTTAGCTGACAAGTTTGCAGAGATTATTTTCTGGTCCTCAGTTTGCCTTTAGTTTTAAACAATGTTCTATGAATGACAAAGTGTGATACAAACTATCTTCAAGGTATTTATAGCAAGTCCAGAGTTTAAAAATTTCATGACACTATTGGATGTTTAGATTTTTAAAAGCATCTCTGTTAGGGACATTAAAGCAGGGCATCTGACTTTTTCTGAGGTTTGCTTAAAATTGATTCATAGTCTATTTTTATTGTGTTGTAAGTATGATTTAGATTTTTTCTATACTTCAGCAACAAAAGTTTTTGGTTGTGCAACAATATAGATGTATCGTCTACATAATAAAAGTCCTAGTATTTACTGGTATGGGTTGTGTAAATATTATACAGTGTAGGTACTATTACGCTACCCCAAAGGAGACCGTTCTTCTGCGTTTTCCATCTGTTATTTTTACCATTGAATGATACGAAAAATCTTCTGTTGTGTAGGCATACCGGACAATACAAGCCATTGTTGTATTTTTAATCCAAATTTTAGAATTAGTTTTGTGCTCAGATCTTTAGTCAGGAGCCGTAATATTGTTCATTATATACGTAGATAGCAGATCCAAGCTCAACACCGTTGAAAGATTCCCTTAGCAGACTGGTTTTGTCCCCTCTCATTTTAAGTTTTTCTTTTCTTGTTTGCCTATGTTTGGCCCTCAATATGTTTCCTGCACTAGAAGTACGTCACATTTGTGTTAACCGCATATGTCTGATAAAGTTAAGTAAAGTAAAGTACCTATCTTTATCTCTGGATATTCCCTTCTCTAATATTTATAGACATAATTAGGATAGTTGGCATTAAAAAGGCCGATTTGGCCTTTGGGATCTTTAAACCCTATAAAATATGGCTAATCTTTTACTTTTCATTAAAAATTTTAATTTTACATACCGTTACTTTTAGACAATATTTCGATCAGATTTGTATAGTAATAAATGTAGTTAATATATGTAGAGTCTCTTTGTGAAAAATAAATGAGTTTGTAATATCGGTCACAACTCATATATGGATAATAAGGAAATAAACGGTTAAAATAGGTGTACAAAATTTTAACTACATATATCGGCGCCATTGTTCAGGAGTTGGGTTTATCTCAGAGATCAAAGGTTACGTTACATGCATATTCCAGGTTCTATTTACGTATTTTCATTCCTAAAAAAGTATATTTATAATAAAGCCCTGAAGCTACCTTTAGATTCTATGAAAAGTAGAATCTATGGAAATTAGCAAATTAAAAAATAAAGACATAATTCTGAATGGCCCAACTTGAGACAAACAATTCTCCCGTCCTTAACTTATTCAGTTACAAACTATAACGTGTAAACGCATACATCTTTTATTGTTAGATAAAATGAATTTTTTCAAGTAACGGTCGGATCCATCACTTACTAAAAGATTAGAAAATGACATGCTTATGCTTTAGAGTACGGCCACTTTAGTACAAAGTATCCTTTGCTTTTGCCAATTGCTTTCTCACTTTCTTAGCGATGGTCCTGGCTTTTCCTTATCAATAATGTTCTCGTTCGTTATAGTTCTTCTAAGATATTCAGATTTCACTATATGCTCTACATTTGGTTTTATCTAGGCGTAAGAGCAGATACGGCGAAAACACAAAGACTGCTAGAAACAACAGAAATGAAAATCTTACGAAAAATAACAAACTAAACTATAAGAGAAAGAGTAAGAAGTGAAGAAATACGAGCGAGATGTGGTTTAGAGGAAATAAACACGTGGACCAAAAGAAAAAAGCGGAATGGAATCAACACTTCGAAAGTATGACAGAAAATGGAATAGTACGAATAGCAAGAGACAAATCGCCAAATGGAAGGAGATCATTGGGACGACCGAGGAAAAGATGGTCAGACAACGTCAATTGAGGCCCAAAACCGAAGTAAAACAGGCATTAAGCGTATTTATAAAGAAGGAAGAAGAAGAAGAAGATAATAAACTGGAGTGGAGCACTTGGTAGATAATATTTATTTGTTTTGAGTATACTTATTTTACCAACATAGTACATAAAATAATAAATATTTGTGTGCTCAGTTTTTTTGCTCTGAATTGAAGATTTTATCTCAAAATATGACTGTACTTTATACAAATATTATTATTTTCTGAGATACCGGTATAAATATAAATTTTGAATTTCGCAATGATTTTTTAAAATTATTTTCTTGTGACGTTATGTCAGTGTTTAAGAATAATGCTGGGAATAAGGTTAAATAGGTTTTTTATTTTATTTGACGTTTAAATATTTAAATCTAAGTTCATTTTTCGAAAAACTATAAACTTGTGTGACAACAAATTGCTATATAACAGTACGAGGCAATATTCTTATGCTGTGACAAAATCATCATATTTGCTTTACATTGCCGTTTTTCCTGCCATATCATATTTTAGCATAGTCTTCTGATTCATTTTATAGACAAGCGGTAATGGAAATCCACAATTTGTCTAATAATATTAAGTTTTAAAAACAGCTGTGCTTTTATGCTCATTCGTTTACCTTTTGTAAGCCACCTGAGTTATGAATAACTACTTTTTTGTATTTTTAGAAGACATACTTCTATCGGGCATATTTTAATGTGTGAATATTAGGGATTTATATAATCTTTTTGTATATATAATTTGTTTATTGATTTTACATTTTAGATAAAATTTCATAATTATAGTTTTCTTCGTTTATTTTCTATAGTAATACATATACAAACCCAATTCGAAATGGAGAAAAACCAGCGAGTTCTAGATTGAACATAGACATTCGTCTTCTTTCTCCCTATATGTTATATAAAGGTCATCGTCATCATTTAGTCAGAACGCAACAAGGTTCTATTACCTTTTCTTCTTTTTGTCTCCTCATTACTATTGAAAAACTCAGCCACGTAAATGACGTTGTAAAAAATTTATTTCCCTATTTCTGAAGTGTCTTTCCTGGGATAACTTTTTTAAGTCTAGTTCATTTGATTACTTGTAATTGATTTGATAATCCCTAACAAATAAGTTGTTGATTGTAGGTAGGATAGCATGTGATTCAACAGGGATGTGTTGATAAGATGTAGGTAGTCTCATTATTCCTAAATCTGACCATATGTTACTTCCCTCCTTCATTCGGGACGTCCTAAGGGCATTTTTTTTCTCGATCCTCCCAATTTAGCTTGACAATGCAGTTATTAGAGAGCCTTTGGATATAGCCAGCGCAACTTTG
The DNA here is from genome assembly GCA_918026665.1 of Diabrotica balteata. Taxonomy (NCBI): domain Eukaryota; kingdom Metazoa; phylum Arthropoda; class Insecta; order Coleoptera; family Chrysomelidae; genus Diabrotica; species Diabrotica balteata. Next base: position 55,800,256 of record OU898280.1, read on the forward strand.
GCGTTGAGATTTAGTTTCTTGTACGACGTTGCTACCTTTGTATATGTGTTTGACCTTGGCATTAGTTCGTTTGGTATTGGTTAGTACTCGGACCTATATAGGTTGGAAAATACTTCTGATGACATTTCTAGCAATCCTGATCTAATTACTACTTGAGTTTTACTTACATTGTTTTGACAGTGTTCTCGTCACATATCCACACAGTAGCACTGATTTAATTATCTTCTTATATATCCTGATTTTATAGATTCCTATTTGACTTCTGGATTTAAAAGTGTTATAAGGGTTATAATATATACATCAGTTAGCTACCTAAATATTCATTTTTATTTCTTATGTGAAAACGTTATCTACGATATACTAAATACTGCAATGTCTTAAAATGATATGGGTTTATTGTAACATTATGCTCTACTCTATATCATCTTTTTTTGCATGTTAAAGGACATTTATTTAGTTTTTTACTGATTATCAGCAAATTTTTTTGGTGCTAATAGCATTATTTTATAGAATTCCAATATTTATTCTATGGATTAAATCTGGATAGCAAATAGATATTCTTCACTTTCTCGGAGAAATAATATTGCTACTAATTTCAAACCTATTTTAATACATGGATACGAGTAATAGCAAATGACTAAAGCAAGTGAGGAAGAACTCCGAATATTTGAAAAGAAAATAATTAGAAAAGAATAAAACGACAACGATTTGAACCTTCGTCGAAGCTAGATTTATTTAATTACCAGTCTAATCGCACCTAGTTTTTGTGCTTTTATTTATATCCAGTTCATATTAAAAGTGTAATAAATTGTTGTGATACCGTAAATAACAATGGAGAATAACAATGGAGAAAATCGGTAAGGAATTTTAATCTAATTAGATATTTACGTCAAAACAAGTTCATATATTTATATCACCTGATGTCATTAAACAACGAAAATGGATGATGTTAATAGTCCAGTGGCGTCGAGGCCCCAAACGTTATTGACATCATATAAAACTTCTTCATATTCTGTAGCGTTAATCAATTCAATTCCAAAATTCCAATATCTACTTGCACTGTGAAAAATTATAGAACCAAGATATATACATTTTTTCATCACGAATTTCAAATCACCGTATTTGTATTTACCTAGCTATAAGAATTAGAAAAAACTGTCATGAAGGCTGACAACGAAAGAATAACTATAAATCATCCAATAATTTATGCTCGACGCTTAATTACACCAAATGAAAGATTACTGATCTCTAATGTTTGTCCTAGTATTTATCACACTTTCATAGAATATGAACTTAAAAAATTAGGCCTCAATTTATTACCTCCAATTAATTTTTTACGAAGAGGTACAACAAACCCAGTATATGGATATATATTGAGCTTTCCAAGACATACATTTATCTTTCCTTTGAAAGCTACATTAATTCCTCCCTCAATTGTCAGAACCCACGATCAAACATCTAATCGTATTTTCTTATCTTTAGAAAACATATGTGTTAATATCGTAAAAAATCTGACCATTTTGTAACAAATTGGTCATTCTGTACAAATCCAAATCAGAACTTTACAACAACAGTGCCAACTACTACTATAAATACGGTAGTTAATACTCTTCCACACATGACGTCCTGATCATATCAGCATTTTCAGCGAAGTCCTTTTCCTTACAATCCTCGACTATACTTACTTAATTAACTATACCAATATTAACTCCATCTCAAATATCACCCTTAACGTTATTTCCAAGTTCTCAAACTACATACACAGATAAAAATATAACAACTACCCAGTTATCAACAATACCTAATATTTCACAACCTCATATATCAATCCCAAACTATTCCTCAACACTTGCATACCCTATCAATAACATATCAATAAATACTGTAATTTAAAAACTAAAATTGCGTAGCCAAGAAAAAGTAGTCATAACCCAAAGTGCTCTAACAAAGGTGAACGAATTATTAGCGTAACATCTGTTTTGAAAACTAAATATTATGAGACGAATTGGGATATTGTATTACACAAACTAAACCGCTTGATTATGGTTTGTTGATTACGGAAAATATGATATAACAGGAAAGACTAATGACTCTATAGCTAATTGCCACATAAATATCAATGTAACGCAAATCGTATGATTTTGTATATAAGACAAATAATATTATATTCTAAATTATACCATATAATTTATTATAACAAACATAATAAATTATTATAACAAACATAATAAACAACTATTATACAATATAGTAAATATTTATTTAGATAAACGTAAAGGTTAAAACATGTTTTTTAATTCGCGGTAAAAGATTTATTAGAGTTTAGCACATAAGATAAATTCGTAACAAAATTCATATACCAGTAAATGGTACTCGTTACAGCAGCGAAGTAATTTTAGCAACAGATATGTAGGCTGACCTTACCCCTTGACATACAGCAACCACAAAAGAATCGGCGATAGCGCAAAGGGCAGCTACCCCTTAACCAAGACACGACTCTCTTGTTTGGCAGATAGCACTTGTCTCCTCGACGACTAGGCAGCCTTCACCCCTACTGGATAGAACGACTGTCTTTGATGACTAAGCAGTCTTCATCCTTACTGGATGAATGATTGTCTTTGATGACTGAGCAGCCTCCACTCTTATTGGATGGATGACTCTCTGCTAATGGGCTAATTATACGGGGAGAATTAAAACATGAAACATGGACGACGAAAAAACAAAATAAGAGCCGATTAATCATCGCAGAAGAAAGAAGAATTATTAGAGAAATATATAAACCTGTTATCGATAATATTACAAATCAATACAGAGTGCGAAACAACCGCGAACTAATTGATTATTATGACCAACTAGATAAAGTAAAAACATAAATAACATCTTATACGTAATACCTTGTAAAAATAATATTGTACATTTTTAAGAACGAACTCCTATTTGAACATTGAAGCGTCAAATAAAATATGTAGTACATAATAAATATTGTGGCATATTTCTTACATTCTATCCAAAAAATTAAAAAAAAAATAAAGTCAGACATATTGAGTTGGATTACTGAATACTATTATAGCATACAAGTAGTTTGAGCTACCGGATATTTAAATACATTAAAACTTGGTGTGAACATTTTGGTTAAAAGAATAAATTTGATTTTTATATTACACATGTAGTTGACGTTTCTATCTCCAAATTCTTTTTTAGAGTTCTTTTCTAGACACGTACTAAACAAATTTTGTTTATATTGCAGTTTCTTCTTTTTGTAGATTTAATAGTGATATGAGGATATCAGTTTGCTACATATACATCAAATACAAATAGACTGACTGTTGCAATATAGGTCCGTTTCCCCGGTGCGACAGAGAAAACTGGCGAAAAGCAGTCCCTGCATCTCTTTCTAATTTGCCAGGTTTATCGAACGCGTGACCTAAATGACCAATGAGAAGGTCACGTGGTCGATAAACCCGTCCCATTAGAAAAAGATACAGATATTGCTTTGCGCCAGTTTTCTCTGTCGCATTGCGGAAACGTGAATGTATGGCAGTATTCAGTCTATGGTTTGCTACACGCATTTTCGCTTTTATCTTTTATGTGACAAAGTTATCAGCGATATCTAAATAGCTCCAATCCTTCAAAAGTATATGGTTTTATTGTTACATTAATGCTTCATTCTATATCATACCTTTTGTTCATTAATGAACTTTTATTTGGTTTTCTTGTTATTGACTATAACACCGTTTTTTTTATGCCAAAAGGATTATTCAATATATTATAATGTGTAATTTCTCTGGCTGCTGACGAACAGAAGTTTTTATTAACTTTTCTTTAATATAATTATGTATGCAGATTTGTATTTTGATCTTCTCACGGTGCTAAAGAGCAAATGTAATAGTTTATTGTATTTTTCCATATGATTTTTTTATTTCTGAAATTTCAAGTTTATACACAGTTTCTTTTGTTCCGCTTATTTATCTAAGATATGTTATTCATTCTTATCTATCTATCTATCTATATACGGATTTTTACAGCTGTCGCCGCCTTTCTTCTTTCAGCCAACGTCTCCAGTCCTCTCTGTTCTGCCATTCTCCATCTCTAAGGTCTCGTTTTTCCATGGCCTCGTCCACTTCATCCCTCCATGATCTTCGGGGTCTTCCTTCTTTTTCTCCTTCCTATTGGGCTCCAATCCGAAATCCTTGCTATCCACCTTGTATGAACTGTTGATTCTTATCTATAGATGTGCTTATTCCCTATCAATTATCTATCAATATTTGAAGTCTTTTTTTATTTGTTTTAGTCATTGTAATGATTCGCATCCGTACATAAAAATAGGTCTAAAGCTTGTATTATGCTCTAAACTCCTTCAGTGGTAGTATTACCAACTGCGATTATTGTTCTAAGATATTTAATGTCTTCCATACTTTCGCAATTGAAATTGTTGACTTTAACGTTGTATCTAGATTTACTGACGGTCTCTTATGTTTATGCGCTGGTATTTGGTTTTCACTTCGTTGATTTTACTTGAAACTTTTTTCGTGCTCTCTGGACTTTGTTCAGTATGTCGTTTACATATTTATAGATGTAATCATCAGCATAACTAGGAGCTGCTTTGTACCTTGGGCCGTTAATAGATTACATCGTAAATCGGCGCTGTTTCTATTTTAATAAATTGTTCTTTAATTTTTTGACTATTTAAATCGAGAATCTGTATTTTATTCGACTATTTATTAAGGCAGAGTTTCTTGGGGCCAATTTCTCTCTGTTTTTGTTTCCCGTATCAATATAACAACAATTTTGCTGGATGCCGACATAGGAAACCCGTTGGTATGTACATACTGTTTCTATATCTTTTTGTCTCGTTATAAAGTGAATATTAGTTTATTAGGAAATATGATATTGTCTAATAATAGTTAAGTTGTTTTTCTTTGCTTTCTCAGACTGCTACCGTCGTGCCTTCTGGTATTTGATATTTCAACCATCAAGCAACAATTCCTATATGCATTAACTTAATGCTGATATCCTGCTTCCCCAATCCAGTTAGCAGTCCCGAAACCAATAAAATTGCAAAATAAAATTCAAGTTTTCTATTAAGCTGCCCAGAACTATAGGTACGCCTTATTATCTTACTGATGTTAGTGCTGCCCCTTATAAGTGAATAAAATATGAAAGGAAGGTTTTGGTAACTTAATAAGATCCTTGGTTACAATATAATGTCTCCGAGAAAGTAAAGTAATATCAAAACGCTATTCGGATTTAATTCATAGCTAAAATATTAGAATGCTATAAAATAATGCTATATATTAGCATTAATAAGTTTATAATGGATATTAAAGTTTAAAAATAATTAGAGCAAGTAATTTTAAATTAACAAAGTGCTTATTAAACATAAAATAAAATAAAATGATATTAACAATTTATATTAAGTATAATATATTTAAAAACAGTAGCCAAATATTCTTGGAATTCCTCGATGACTAACCTGGTGGATATTTAAATAAATTTTAAGTTCTAAAATGTACCTGCTCTAAAATTTGAAAATCTACGACTAATACAATACTGGCAAACATCGCAGGAGCTTAGTTGTGTACGCTAAAAACTGTATACGGATCCCAAAAATGTTTTATCCAGTTACGGAGTCCACTTGATCCGACGTGTTGGTCGGAGTCTTCATAAAGCGCTACTCAGATAATAATATACACGGCGTATATTCTCCTGGAGTTAGTATAATACCGTTTTAGTACGGAGCCCACATTAACCGCTAGAAGTATATATTTATATATATATATATATATATATATATATATATATATATACTTAGTAACTATGACAATTAGCTGATCCATAAAACTTATATTTATTCATAAACTTTTAAATTTGTCATTAATGCAAATCTTAATATAATAACGAAGAAAAACGTTTATTTAGAAAAATTTAACAAAACTATTTTCTTCGCTAACTAAGTATTTCTTTTAATTAAAAAAGTAAGTTCATCATCATCATCATCAGTAGCTTGACAACCCTTTCTGGGTCCTGATTTGTTCTAGGTCTCAGTCTCCTATATCCGTTTAACATGGCCCATCCAGCGCAGACGTCCGATCTTTATGGATGTTATGATCTCGGGTTCATTGTATGCTGTGTATAGTTTAAAGTTATACCTTCTGCGCTATATGTCATTTTCCTTTAATCCCTTAGGTATGTGTCTAAGAATTTTTCATTCAAATATACCTAATAGGTACATTTAAACGCTCATCGCTTTTTCACCGTGTCCATGTCTCTGATTCATATACAAGGACCGGTTTTATCAGTGTCTTGTATATTTTGCATTTGTTTTTTCTTGTGATGTTGTTAGATCTTAGATGTTCAATCAGTCCATTATATGTTTTATTAGCGATATGTATTCTTCTTTTAACTTTTCTACTGACATTGTTATCTGCGGTAACTAGTGAACCTAGATATGTAAAACTTTTCACGCTTTCGATGTTATAGTCTCCTATTGTCAGATCCTATAGGTTTCTTTGGCCAGTCGATTTACTGGCCTTCATCTATTTGGTTTTAATTTCGTTAATGTTTAGGCCACTGTTTTGTACCGCTCTTTCTATTGCATTAAATGCTTCTATCATCTCCCTTTCGCTTCTAGCTATGATATCAACATCATCTGCAAATGCCAATAATTATACACTTTTTATTATTATTGCTCCTCTGGTGCTGACTTTTGACTCCCAAATTATTTTCTCAAACAAAAAGGCTAACGCAGCAGTTTAAAATTCTAAATGAATCTGCGGCTTAGTCTAGAATATGCTGGTATTCGATCGGCCTATGGTGGAGCAGTACGGCAAAAGATAAGGGTTTGCGGCTCGGTGATACTCCTCCATAGATCCCTACCCGGGGGTATATATATATATATATATATATATATATATATATATATATATTATATATATATATATAGAAATCTTGGGAGTACCTAAACTTGTCTTTTAAAAAAGGTTTTATTTGAGAAATCACAAACTTACAAACTATGGAACTCTTGTTTTTACAATGAAATTACAAATTAAGAAGAACGTTGGAAAATGTTTGTTGCACCTATTTATTGGTTCGGTTATGCTGCGTCTGCTTCCGGGTCATCTGTTTACTTCTGTTGCTGAGGATTATATTTCTCCTTCCTCCTCTGGAATTGACTTCGTCCTCGAAGTCTGGGAAACTTCTGCGATTAGCTGATCTAGAATTTGAATTTGGGCTGGCTGCAGTTTGGGGCCAAAAAGTAATCTGGAAATTCTTTTTTTCTTTTTTATTAAAAAAATAAAAATAAATAGTAATAGTAAAACTATTAAAATTAAACTGGTGGTGCCAAGTCCCGTTGAAATTTTTGGAAAAGGGTCCAATATTTCTATTGGCTGAAGCTGGCCATGAGTCTCTGGAATTTTGAGTTTTTCAATTTAAATTTTGTGCTCTGGTATCAATTTTATGGGAACAACTTCTGGGATGGAGAATTCTTGTGTAGTCTTTTTATTATATTTGGTTCCTTCTATGATAATTGGTTCGTCCGTCATTAGAAGACTACTGGTTATGACTTTTTCTTCTTGAATCTTTATTGGATTGACTACTCCTAATAATATTACTTTATTGGTTTCTTGAAAGAAGTTTTCTGTGACAACGACTTTAGTGCAATTTTAAACATTGGGTATGGAACATCTCGATTTGATCAATTTCGTACAAACTATGTATTCAGCATGCCCCTTACAGTCTTCGTACCATTTATTGTTAGCATAGAAATGTGTGGGTGGCAATATCATATTGTGATCTGAATTAGGAATAGGATGAATTCTATAGGTAAGGTATAGGTAAATGTCAAGGATAGGGATGTTTATTATTATGAGCATTGTTTAAGAAGTGACACAAACAAGGGCTTTAGATGCTTCTATAAGTTCATACGGATGATTATCATCAATAAGAAGGGCATTTCTTGAATAAATTTGAAGAAGATTTTCTTTTAAACTTTCGAGTTCGTTTAATGCGAATAATTCAATATTTGGGATATCTAAATGGGATAAAGTGATTGTTCTGATAAGTTTCATTAAGAATTCGTTGATATTTTGAAGGTTTATTATTTCATTATGTAGGGCAACATAGCCGTCAAAATCGACAGATAATTTATTAACTGCGGATAGAAGTACAAAACTATTATTATTAATTTTGTTTATAAGTTTCTCGAATCTCGTATGAATTGACTGTCCAAATGAGATTTGATTGTTAAATTTTTTTATGATTTCATTTTCTTTAAGTTTAATAGCTGTAATGTGTGTTCTTAACATATCTAGGTCTGAATTATCGGGATTACCCGCTACATATTTAATAGCTGTACCAAGAAAATTAAAAAGTCCTTTTTTCTGTTTTCTAGTTATTTTGTGTAAATTGTCTTTAGCTAGGTCATGTAAGTGATTGTACTGAGAATACAATGAGGATAGAGGTCCATTTTTAACAGGGGTTTTAAAATAGTAAATAGGATCTCGTTCTAAGGTTTCTTCTAATTTTTGTAGATTTATGTGCAAGATATGTCTGTGATAATGTGAAGTTTCTCTGGATTTTGCAACTTCTTCGGCAAAATAACCATTATTCGGAATTTGTTGGATCTTGAGAAGATGTCCCAGGGATAGGATCGTCCTGTAAAGAAGTTTTGTCCATAAGTTTTCGGGCTATTTTTGCAAATTTTAAGTGAGTGCTTGTTTCGTTTTGTTTGTCAGTTTTATCGATTACTTTTGTCTTATTTTGTTTATCTGGACGTAATGTAGAATAGGGATTTTGTAATTTAGGTTTATGTTTTTTCTTAGTTATATAAAGGGGTTGTGTCCTCCTTTTGGGTGTATGTTTTGTCTTTTTTCTTTTTGTTTTTCGTATAAGTGTTCTATAAAAGGTTGAAGTTCATCTTTGTGTTTTTGGTTATAGGTTTCATATACCGGAAGGTCAAAATCAAAATGTATTTCTTCGGCATAAGGTCCGTAGAGAATAGAAAAAGAGGAATAATTTGTGGCACTATGGATTGATTGATTATAAATTAACACAGCGTGGGTGAAGATATCATCTAATGGATCGTTTGGATTTTGGTCTTTTAAGGTTCTAAGCTTTTCGATAAGGGTAGAATGAAATCGTTTTACAGGGGAGTTCGAAGATGAATTATTTACTGTAGTGAAATGTAGTTCAATTTTGTGAAGGTTCATGAACTCTTTAATAACGGCGGAATTAAATTCTGTACCACTGTCACATATTATTTTTTTGGGATAGTTGTGGTGTGAGAAGTAGTGTCTGAGTTTGCTTAGGATTGACAAAGAAGTTTTGTCGGGTTTTTGTAACAGTGTCCATACTTGGAGAATGAATCAATAACTGTCAAATAGAGATTTTTGTTGCAATGGAATAAAATCTATGTTTATGATATCAAAAGGTTTTTGTCCAAGTAAAAGTCCTAACTGTGGAAGTTTGTAGGGACGTTTTTCGTATTTGTTTTTTAAACAAATTTCACATTGATTAATATGGCTAGAAATAGTAGTTTGCATATTAGGCCAGTAAAATTTATTTTTTAAATGTTTGTAGGTTTCTCGATACCGTTATGATTCTCGGTATGGTATTTCTTTACGCATTCGATCTGTCTTTCTTCTTCTTCAATGTTTTGCAGTATTTTATTGCAGACAAAGGTTTTAACGGTTGAGTCTATATTTTCTTTAAAGTAGTTGCAAATGAAAGGTCTAAATTCGTGAGAAACTTTTATGGCAAATTTTTGATTGGGTCTTAAGATATTTTTAAAAGATTCTGGATTTCTTTTTTCCAATCTTCTGTGACATTTACATTGTATCTATGTTTGTTAAATATTTTTCTATAAACTAAATCGAATTTTTCGGAGTGATCGTTAATTATAATTTGATTTGTCGACATATTAATTGGTTCTTCCGAAATTTGTATTCCGGTAATAGGATTTTCAACTGCAGTGTGTTGAGTATTGTCATAATTTTGCATTCGGTCATATTGTTCTAGAAATTCGTCTGGGTTGAACTGTTCATCAATATAAAGGTTCGGCACCGTTTGAGTTGGTACTTAGAGCATTAATTTGTACTCTAGAAAGGGCGTCAGCAACTTGATTTTCCTTTCCTTTCTTATATTTTACATCAAAATTATATTCATCGAGTTTTAGTCTCCAACGTGCTAGTCTAGACGTAGGATCTTTAATTTTATAGATCCAGACAAGGGGATTATGGTCCGTTTCGACCAAGAACCTTTGGCCATATAAATAAGAACGAAAATGTTTGCAAGAATTTATGATGGCTAAGAGTTTCTTTTCAATTGTGGAGTAAGCTTGTTCGGCTAAATTTAGAGTTCGCGAATAATATGCGATTGGATGATTGTTCTGAGAAAGCACAGAACCAATAGCTACATTGGAAGCATCAGTAGTGAGAACAAAAGGTTTTGAAAAATCTGGATATTGGAGTACAGGGGCATTGGTTATTAATTGTATGCTTTTTTCAAATGATTTTAGATAATCAGGATTCTTAGGATCGTATGTAATTTTAGCAAAATTGGGTATAAATCGACGATAATATCCTATAAGACCTAAGAAGGATTTGATTTCTTTCACTGATTTTGGCAATGGAAATTTTTGGATAGCTTCTATTTTGCTAGGATTTGGTTTAATACCATCAGCGGTTACTAAGTGACCAAGAAAAGCAACTTCTTTTGTAAGGAATTCTGATTTATCCAATTGTACTTTCAGATTATTTTTTCGGAATGTATCGAATATTGTAGCAATATGAACCAGATGTTCATGTAAAGACTTGGAAAATATAATAACATCGTCCATATATACGAAACAAAACTTATGAAGAAAGGGTCTAAGAACATTGTCCATCAATTTTTCGAAAGTGCTTGGGTTATTTTTTAGACCAAACGGCATCCTCGTAAATTCAAAATGACCATGAGGAACTGTGAAGGCAGTTTTCTCGATGGAATTGGGATGTACCTCGATTTGGTGAAAACCTTGGGCAAGATCGAGAACTGTGAAATATGTGGCTTTACCGAGATTGTCTAATATCTCGTCAATTTTGGGCAAAGGGTATTTATCATCTATCGTATTTTCGTTCAGTTTACGATAATCAATTACCATCCTGAATTTTTGCTCTCCGGATGCATCGGCTTTTTCTGGTACGATTCAGACAGGAGCAGAAAACGGCGATATGGAATGTCTAATAATATCGTTATCTAATAATTTATTTACTTGTTTTGTAATTTCTTCTTGCATCTTTTTTGGATGCCTAAATCCTCTTACGTAAATAGAATTTTCATCTCGCGTTCTAATTTCATGTTTAATGCCAGAAGTAAAAGTTAACTTATTTTTATCATCATAAAAATATCTTTGTATCTTTTGCATAATTTTAAAATTTTATCTTTTTCTTTTAAATTTAAATGACTAGTTCTAATAACAGAAGGATTAAAGATTGTTGGGCCATTTGAAACTTCATAATTATTTAATTTTTCTGCATGGATGGGTTCAATTTGATATGATTCAGAGAGAAATATTATGTATGTAATTGTCTTTCGTAATGTGAATGGACTCTGGTATAATTACGTGATTAATTTTGGTTTCAGGGAATAGAATTTCACCTTCTGCAATGTCTACAGGAATTTTATTTAAGTGTATGAAATGGAATTGTGACACCGACACTCTAAAGGGTCAACGTTTTTGTCTGATAATTTATAACAGTTGTAAATTTTCTAAATCACGATTGCCCAGTAAAATATGAAATTCGCGATTCCACTCAGCAATTCGCGCATCAAAAATATAATTTACATTCATACATTTGAGTAAGGGAGTTTTTATATTTTGAAAATATTTGCGAGTTACATTCATGGAAGTTAATGTAAAGGGCTTTTCATAAATATGAGATGCATTAAAATATTTTAAAGCTTGAGGGGAAATAATTGTATCAGAACCTCCTGAATCGATTAAAACTTCAATCCAGTTTTAGGCATGATAAAGTATGGTAATCGGGGATTGTTATTATTTATTAATATTATTTAAATTTATAGAAGAGGTGGGTCGTCTTTGAAAAGGCCGTATTGAAAATCCTGAGAATGTTCATAACTAGCTGATTTCGTTTTGTGTGAAATTTTCGGGATTTTCGTCAATATTAGTATCTATGTTAAAATTGTGAGTTCTTCTTGTAGAAACAGTCATGGGTTGATTGCTTGAGATTGTTTGTACCCCACTCATAGGAGAAGTATAATTTTGATTTGGAATATTTCGTCTATTATACATAATTTTTGGGAGAGGTTTTCTGAAATTTGGATTATTGCCGAAATTATTGTGTTGAGAATAATTTCTAGGAGGGCTGGCTTGATTAGCCTGTGGAGGATTTCTTTCTGGAAAGTTATAATTGGGTTGTCGCGGAAAATTGAATGTGGGCTCTTGCATATTACGAGGGGGGTACATGAAGTTATTTTGAAAATTGGGCGGAATATTGGTTCTAGTATTAAACCTATCTAAATTATTTTGATTTGGAGTATTTGGTTTTGGTTTGAATGTATTAGGTCGCTTATTTTGTTGGCCTTTTAAGAAATTCATATACTGTTGTTGACTTTTATTGTTATCATAAGAAACGCATTTTTGGAGGGCTTCTTCGAGAGAGTTAATTTAAAAATGAGAGAGATATTCACAATAGGGGTCATTTATGCCGGTACAAAATGTTTTAAGAGCAATATTCTTAAAATAAGGGGTTTTAAAGGCAACTGTGCCAGGATTGTCATTAAGAGAGATATGCTGTAGAAGATCATTTAAGTTATTGGAAACCCTTTGGTGATATTGGTCATAGTTTTCGTTATGTTTTTGTGCCGTAGTAGATAATTGATTTACTAAAATTTCTTCGGAACGTCTATCGCCATATTTAGCGAGTAAAGCAGGCCGGATTTCAGTTCAAATAGTTTTATTGGAATAATTTAAAAAATCTCTAGGTTCGCCCTTGATACGACAAGCGATATTGGCATTTAAAATAAATTCTTGTGGCTGGGTAATATCTTGTGTACCCAAAAATACAATTAAATTATCAACAGATTTAATAAATGTGGAGAGATTATCTCCAGTAAAAAATTCAGGCAAAGTAGCGCATAGGCTAGAAATATCAGCGTTTGACATAGGTATTTTTGATTTATTTAAAGATTTTTTAGAATTACGAAGATTATATTTAGAACTAGAACTAGCAGTATCTAAGATAAGATTTTCAAACAAAACTTCTAAATTATTTCTAGAAATATCACTTATAATGCTCATAAAGGAAAAAAGGAAAATTGACTTACAGGAAGACGATCAGTAATGATGTTCTCTGCATGCTCTTCCTTCTGATCCCAGGTTCAATGGATTCTCGTCGAACAACTGAAGTTGACCAGGAAACGGGTGGTTTCTGTACGATGAATCCTGTTCGCAGCGCCAGAAGTAACTTACAAACTATGGAACTTTTGTTTTTACAATGAAATTACAAATTAAAAAGAACGCTGGAAAATGTTTGTTGCACCTATTTATTGGTTCGGTTATGCTGCGTCTGCTTCTAGGTCATCGGTTTACTTGTGTTGCTGAGGATTATATTTCATATATATATATATATATATATATATATATATATATATATATATATATACATATATGTTATATATATATATATATATATATATATATATATATATAAATATATATATATATGTATATATAATATATATATATATATATATATATCTCGGGAAAAACCGCGTTAAGAATTTAATGCTCGACGTTTCGGCTCCATTTTGGAGCCATTATCAATAGGGATACGGTTCGGTTCGAGTTCGGGGTGTCCTTCTGCCTACTCCCCTCACTCGAAACGTACCAGTATCGTGTTCTGTATTATAAATACAAGAACTGTCTCTCGGCACTGAGGTCTCAATCTGCCTACTCCTCAGTGTCGAGTAACAACCGGTCTTACCCTGTGACGCTGCTTTTATACTCGCTGTACGCGCGGGAACGGTATGGGCTGACGTGGTCTGAACTGACGTGGCCTGAACGGTGTGGGCGGGAGGTCGCTGAAGTAGGGGTCGCCATGTTGGCGGCAATCGTTTTGCGTCGTCGCGCGTATTTAAGCTGTTAGGCCGTTTTTTCGATTTCGATGGCTTCACGAATGATTCTTGATTTTAAGGAGCGGATGGGGGCGATGGTTTTTTGCTTTTTCGAAGTCTATTTTGTGGCCTGTTTGAATGTGATGTTGGGCTAGGGCTGAAGTAGTATCGGAATGTTTGACTGATATAGAATGTTCGTAAATACGGTTATGGATTCGTCGGTTTGTCTGTCCGATGTATGTACGTGGGCAACTGGAACAAGGTATCTCGTAGATCCGTAAAAGACCAAATCCCTAATGAATACCATGGTGTCTTCATATATTATTATTGGAATAGAAAATACAAAAAATAAAATACATAATATGAAAATTTGACAATCAATTATCACAATGGACAATTATAATATTTTTTTTTTGAAATATGTTAGCAGCAATTTTATAAACCAAACTAATATTATTTGGTGAGTTATTAAAATTTTTTTTCTTTCTAGTTCAACTTTGTAAGATATTTTGTATTTTTTAGCAGATTTTGATAATAATTGTAAACACCATTGAAAGCTCGAGATAAAAAATAGTTAACCAATAGCCACTTTTATTGACTCCAATCCATCCAAACAACAATAAAAAATGAAAAGTGTACTCTTCTAAATTTTTATTCCTAGCTTTCGGACATTGGTTATATCCTTCATCAGGGAGAAACTAAATGAGGTTGTATCTTCAATGATTTAATACAATGTTGATAAAATTTATCACAGTCATATTTTTTACATAAAAACTATTCTCTATTTAAAATTTTTAAATATTACTTTACAATCACAAACACTTAATTATTGTACACACATTCATGGCATTTTTATTATATTCTATCTATCTATCTATTCTATTCTATTTTATGTAAAAAATATGACAGACTGTGATAAATTTTATCAACATTATATAAAATCATTAAAGATACAACCTCATTCAGTTTCTTCCCGATGAAGGACAAAACCAATGTCCGAAAGCTAGGAATAAAAATTTAGAAGAGTACACGTTTCATTTTTATTGCTGCAAATCCAATATTTAAAATTTACTTGTTTAAGTTGTTAGCAAATACACCTTCTTTATTATTAATATTTAATATCCAATGATAAAATATTCATTTTCTTTAAAATATTACTTACTATACCTCCTAGCGGATAAAAATTAGCAAAAAAAAACAATGAAGACAACCAATTCTCATTGCATGCTTTTAGACTATAAATGAAGGGAACAAAGTTAGCTGGTCCTGCGAATCTCGTAGATAACGTTGTCAGATGTAATATCATTATAACAAAGTTGGAAAAGTTTAATCTGAAATTAAAAAAAAAATTACTTATCAAAAATTGTATACTAGTTTTAATATTTTGCTTATGACTATACTCCAGTCAAAGATGAAAATGTCACTGAATCTCTAAGAATTATACGAATAAGCTGAATGTCAATATTGAGACTCCTTAAATATGCAAAAAAATTCACCATTCCTTCCCCTGGCTTCCCACTAAATCCATTCGTTGGGAGGGAAAAGGGAAAAAAAATTATTTACAAAGAATCGGCACGCCATGGAAAAAACTTATTCCAATATAAAATGTACAAAATTTGAAGATAATTTTAAACAAAAATGTTTATTCGCTTTTTGTGTAAAACGAACCGTTCTTTCAGAAACAACGCTTTATATCAAATCTCCAATCAAACAAATCCGTCATCAAAAACATATCTACTTAAATAACAATTTATACTTGATTTCGACGGTAAAAAATATTTTTTCCAATTTTTTCATTGTATTAGTGAACTTTAAATTTAACGATAATTGTAGTCACAGTATCGTGTCAGGTAAGTAAATACATTTAAGTTTTCATATATAACCTCAAAATTGTGTATATCTCCAAACCTGTTGAATTTTTAAGATGCGCCATCTCACATCTCACAACGAGGATAGATGGTTCACTTATTTTTGAGGTGAGATGGCTCACTAATAATTCCTTTTCTTTTCAGGATGCAAACCAAATACAAGCACATTGGAAGTTGCTCCCGGGCTAGTTGGACAGAACAACAATTAGCCGAAGAAATTCAAGCTGTCAATAAAAATAGAATGGGAGTTAATGAAGCTGTTTAAAATTTTGGGCTACCGGCAACCACTCTACGAAAAAGAAAATTCAGAGTCAATACAAAGAAAGGCCCTCTTGGACTCTCCTCTGCGTTAGGCGTAACTAGTGAAAAAAATTTGGTCGAACATATCAGGAGCTTGAAAGAGTAAGGGCGAACTCGCAAAATTGACGTTTCAAAAACAGTCTCATCTTTCACAAAGACCTTTAAAGAATGCTTGTGTATATTATAAAAACATGTTTTGCTTTCATTTTCCTAAAATTCTGTATAAAGTAATATGCCAATCCATTCAAGTCAGAAACTGAACTACATAATCGTCTAGAAGAGCTAGGGCGAACCCACAGGCTTTCTCATCTGTAACTGTATCACTGCGCCAGTGTTTCTGTAGTTGGTGAGAGATAGTCTCAGCTATATGCGTTGTTCTTTAGTTTTTAAGTACCATAGTGTGCTTGTTGTAGTTTTAATTACTCGTGTTTTAAGAAAAAACCGACGTAATATAAGCAATAAAGTTGTTTAGTTTTTTCTGATTTATTTTCCAAACGAACGCCCAGAAAACGACAAAGCGGAAGCAAAAAAAAACGGAACAATGACTTGTGAACGTGTGTAAAATTAAACAAAACTGTGGAGAAGCGTACGTATCAAAAACTACAAAGAAAACTCTGTATCATTGCGCCGGTGTGCAAAACCAAACCAAACTGTGGTAAAGCGTACGTTTCAAGAAATAAAAAGAAAACTTATCTGGGCGCACAATTAGACTGTAAGTCTAATACGCCATGTAAGTGTCGTAAAATGTGTTTTGAAAAGTTGGGCAAAACAATAGCAACGGCAACGACGATAATCCAAACGAATACTTTGCAGAAGTGGTAAGTTAAAATGATCGTAAAAAATCTTTAATTACTGACAGAGCTAGTCGGAAGCTTCGGACCATAGAATATAGTGTTTTAATAAATGAAAAAAGAAAATGTGTTTGTCGTCAGGCTTTTATTAACATGCATAGCATAAACGAAAAAAGATTTTGCGTTATTTTAGACAGGCAGACTACCACAGGAACTGTGCTGGGTGATAAAAAAGGAAAACTAAGTCCAGGAAATAGTTGGATATAGAAAGCAGTTGGTCAAAGATAACACTGGTTCACTTGTTACCATTTCCAGTCACTACAGCAGAGCCAAAAGTCCTTTTCGAAAATATATCCACCGGGTTCGTTAATTACTGGAGTATATGGAGCTTATATGAATGCTAGAAACACACATCCTGAAGAACAGCCTATAGAGTCCTACTATCAAAATATCTTTGTCAACGAATTCAATATAGGTGTTCAGCCTCATTCTGTTGATGATTGTAATACCTGCTCTAAGATTAAAGTTGAACTTGATGGGTTAAAGATTAGCAACCCGAATTCTTCAAAATAACTGAATTGGATACTGAACTGAAGGTTTATTTAGCAAAGCAGAAAGCTGCTTAGAATATAATGAAAAGCTACGAAAGCAACCAGGATGAAAATACTCAAGTTGTATGTATTGATTTACAACAAGCATTACCCACGCCTAAACTTACCTGCAACGTACAATACTACAAAAGAAAAATGTGGACTTACAACTTAGGAATCCACAACGTTAAAACAGGAGCAGCCATAATGTATGTATGGATGAAACCATCAGTAAACGATGATTTGTTAATAAGAAAGTTTTTCACATGCTTTGTTAATAAGCATGCGAAAAATGTTCCTGGACAAAATAAGAACATAAACGTTGTTTTGTCTAACCTTCACCACATTCATTCAAATCGCTTTGATCTCATTAAGCACGTTTTTTTATTGTCAGGGCATTCGATGATGGGATGTGATCGAGATTTTGGTTCAATTAAATTAAAGATCAAGGACTGTGAGGTATTTTCTAAAGAACACTCTATCCATTTCATTACACACACTAAAAAAGAACAAATTCCAAGTTGTTAATGTCACGAGGGAAATGGTTAAGGATTTCAGTATTCTTCAAAAAGCAGCAACTTAATCTCAAATGTTGGGAGCTAATTTCAAGGATATCAGAATATTCGAATTTTCAAAAGATTATATTATATTGCATATAAAACGGATATTTCTAGAAATGTCGTACTCCAAAAGGGACGACAGAAACTTGTACTCTTTAAGCTTACAGAAGAAAAGAAAAGGACTTACAAGATCTTCTTGATTATGTACCCATGCCTCACAAGCGTGCTTTACAAGAAGCTATTAGTGGAGGAATTAGTACAACTGAAGTCGAAGAAACTGTAGACGATGAAAATCAAATTGAGTTTAATTGAAGCATTATTTGTGAATTTTGCAAATTATTTTACTGCTATTAGCTTCCACATACTTTGTTAACAAAACTATGTTTATTTTTGTAGAATAAAAAATATTAAACCCTTTTCTTTTCATTTTATAAAAATCTTGCAAATCTTGCAAAATCCTCTTTTAATAACGGTATAGTTTTATGGGATTAAGCCACAATTGGTTGTAATGATAATTACATTAAAAAACTTTTTCTTTCTTAAAAAAAATGTAATTATCATTACAGCCAATTGTGGCTAAATCCCATAAAACTATACCTTTATCAAACATGCCACAAATAAATACCTTCAGAATTTATTGTTGCAATTTCGCAACTGTGTCGAAACATTGTTCTGGAGCTATTTTCTTGTGGCATTGTAAATTAATTACTGTTAAACTGGGAATAAGCCACAATTAAAGATAAAAATACGTTTATTGACGTTTCAATTTCCACTTCGGAAATCGTTTTCAAAAAAAGTTTTTGAGAACGATTTTCGAAGTGGAAATTGAAACGTCAATAAACGTATTTTTATCTTTAATTGTGGCTTATTCCCAGTTTAACAGTAATTAATGTGTCTAAACATTTGTAATGTTTTTTTGACGGTTTTATTGAAAGTAGACTTTTTGATAGTTTCTATTCTCCCCATATATTTAAGATTTGCACACCGGTTTAAAGGGCCAAAAAGAGGTAAGGGCGATTTCCATATGCCACATGTGTTTTTAAAGTCAAAATAAGAGTTGAGTTTTATCTCTCAAACGATACAGATGAGTATGTGTGTGGAGTAAAGGTACCTGACACTCTCAAATGCAGTTGGGGGGTGGAATGTGCATTATCAACTTTTCGTAGTTTCTGTACGTCGGTAAAGACGTCCTTTGTTATAGCGATGGGGCTATCATTTTATTGGGTAAAGTACATAAACACCATATCACACCATAATTTTGTTTTTGGATGTAATAAATACGTATTTTGTGCCCCACTATCACATATTGTGTCAGGGTTTTTGAACTTTTTACATTTGTTTGCAACTTTATTTTATTGTGCTGAACTTTATATTTCATTGTGTCGCCCGTTGAGAATATTTACGTTTGCTTACAGATATTTGACTGTATCCGTAATTATTATGGACTTGTTTGCATTAATAATTTTATTAATTTATTATTAATTGACAACTTATTAGATTGTACTAATTTCACTATTCTTTTTGTGTTTTTATGAGTTTACTAATTTCATTAATTTTATTATTAATTTTATGTGCAGTTTATTAGGTACCGGATACATTTTTGAAATGACTTTATTTAATTGTTTTTACACCATTGCTATATATGTCAATATTTTTATGTTTAATATATTTTTATGATTATAACGTGGTATATATACGAAATTATTTTACTGCTTTCGGTCAGTAGTTTTTTTTAGAATCGACATTTTTGTTTTGGTTTGTTTATGGTTATCTTTTGGTGTCGTTTCATAGTAACTAATATTTAAGTTTGTATATATTCTTCTTTAGTTGTAATTGTACATTTGGTTATGTATATTTATGTTTTAATTTCATTGCTTTTTTAAATAGAGTTTTATAGTCCGCTGGCTTTTATTTCTCTTCATTTATTTTAATATACATACCTAATCCGAAAGGGGGAAACCAGCGATTTCTAAATTGAACATATATATTGAACACATATATTCTCTCCCCCTTCAGGATGACCCCAATTGTTATATTGAGGTCATCGTATGTGCAGACTGCAACACTTATCTGGCTAGCGCCTACTTACTAGTTTTTAAACTTTATACTCAGTTTTCCAGAAACGTGTTTTTGCAGTTCGCCTTTACGCGTCCAAGCTCCTGATATCTTAAAACTAAAAAAAAAAACGGATTTTCTCCCACTCGAACCGATGTGCGAAGTATAAATTTTCAATTGGCCGAAAAGCTGGACATTAGACATAATTTTAGTAAGGAGTTGAGATTAGCTGGTTTTCCATGGCTGCAGTTATTTCTGCAGAAAAACTCAAGGCTGTCAATTAAACAAGCAGAAGATGTATCCAATAATCGATCCTTGGGTATGAGCACAAAAGACGTTAAGACTTACTTTCATCTGCTAGAAAATACTCTAACAGAGAACAATCTATATAATAAACCTGGACACATCTACAATATAAATGAGACGGGTTTAAAACTGAATATTGGGCCAAGACATGTTGTTGTTAGGAAAAGAAATAGGTAAATAAATAAATAAATAAAAAAATTAATTAATGAAGGATGGAATAAGTCTGCAAATGTAAGTAATGGAACTTCGGCATTCAAGGCTACTGGAATTGTGCCATTTAATCTTTCTGCTATATCAGACGATGCCTATTTGACTGTAAATAGCATTGTACTTAGGATTTTTGTCGTTTCTGATGCAGGTAAAAATAAACAAATCCCAGAAAGCAGTTTTACAAGTGTCATCAAATATGTATCTGATAATGATCAAAAACCTTGCTGCAATTGGCAGACTGAAGATGATTCTGTACCAGAAGAACAAAATAAATCAGTTGCAGAAATTAACGCAAACACTTTTGTGAAAAAACCCTTGAAAAAATGCTAGATATAATTTCCCCCGTTTAAGTTGTTTCCGCTGGTGTTAATTCGGTTCGAAAAAGAAGCAAGCAGCTAGCGGAAATTTTAACTACGGAGACGACAATTGGCGAAAAAAAAACAAGGCTTGCACCGGATGTGGCGAAATATATTTCCAAACCACAAGGGCATGCGTTGTTCCAAATAATTTCATGATTCCTTCTCCTAACTCATCCGCCCAAAGCCGTTGGTCAGTTAGTGGGGGATTACTTATACCGGCAATCAGTCAGTGAATGAGATGTAGGAGAAAGAAATATAGTGACCTGTCTATATTTGGAAACCTAATAGCCATTCGGGGTCAAAAGGAACAAGAGTTAGCCAAGCGAGGCTAATAGGAAGATTAAAGATATTTTACCAAAGACAAGCTAAAAAACAATAAAATGTAGAGGCCCTTATGACACGCTAGGTGCGTTTCATAAGCGTATGTTTGTGTTCCCGCTTATACCTCGGGATGTTGACTACAGACTGTATGGCTCGTCGAGCATGCCATAGCGTGGAGGATAGTGTGCACGTTATTTTTTTTTTTTTTGTTATCGTCATCGTAATCCTTGTCCCAATAATGGGAATTATGTGCTTGTAGGATTAACTCATGAAAATATCATGGACTGATAGAATTATAAATAAAGAAGTACTGGAGAGGGTTGGTAAAGAAACAGAACTAATCACCACTATACAAACCAGAAAACTGGAATACCTAGGCCACGTGATGAGGGGACCAAAATATGAAATTTTGAGACTGATAATACAGGGAAAGATTCAAGGAAGAAGATCTGTTGGCCGAAGGCAGAACTCATGGTTAAAGAATCTACGTGATTCTCCGTATGGAGACGGCACTCTAAGAAGAAGAAGGATTAACTCAGCGTCAAAGTTCGCTTTTAACAATTGAATTAAACTTTGACAGTCTTAACATAAAATAATGTTAATTGCTACGTCTTAGTGTTCCCATATTGAAAGCAACAATGAGACATTTAGTAATTTTTAGTTTTAATATTTTTGAGGCGTTAACTTTAGTTATTATTAAAAAACGACATGCTTTTTCAATTTTTGTTTATATACCAAATATATAGGTAATATAAGTTTAAAGTAGCATTCAATAAAAAAGTTATTGTCATTGAAAAGTTGTTATTGCCATAGAAAAGTTGTTATTGAATACTTTTAAAAGTGGTACATTTAAAAAGAATATTGCACGGCATAAGTCTTTATCAAAAGTATCTTGTTCGGTTCCTTCTTTTGAACTTGACCGAAAAGACTTTATTTGACCAAAAACTGCAGCTTCATTTTTTTTCTACAGATTTAGTTTTGTCTTTTTTGGCTAAATATGATACAGTTCTGACATGTCGAGCTATCTGAAATTTATTTTCGCATACATCTTGTAATAGATTTTTTATTACAAATATCTACAGCTGGAATCGTATAAAATTGTATTTACCTGTTTTTACTTACCTGAAATATCGGTTAATTATCAGTATTCCAATATTCTTTAACGATAGTTGACCTTTTTCATGTATATTATACACTTGAATCGTCAGCAGCCAAGAGGATATAAGAAAAAAGTACAAAACAGTATAAATTGGCAGACAACCAATTATATATTCAATAATAGTATAAGTAATCTAAAATGTAAGATTAAATTAAAATGTAATTGAGAATGTTATTAATGTAATCGAGAAAAGTATTGGTTTGCTTAAAATATTTTAAAGTTCAAAAACATTAAAATAATTCAGATAAGTCAAATAATGTTCTGAAGCTATTTTCTTGTGGCATTGTAAATTAATTAATATTAAACTGGGAATAAGCCACAATTAAAGATAAAAATACGTTTATTGACGTTTCAATTTCCACTTCGGAAATCGTTCTCAAAATACAAACATAAATTTACTGTTTGTATTTTGAGAACGATTTCCGAAGTGGAAATTGAAACGTCAATAAACGTATTTTTATCTTTAATTGTGGCTTATTCCCAGTTTAATATTAATTAAGTCAAATAATGAACAACAAACATTTCGAAGAATGAAAGTCTTTTAATTTTGGATTACCTGTATTTAACAAAACGTAAGATATGCATAAATTATTTTCTTTGTTAAAATATATTTGAGTGACCCCTATAAGTTTAAGTAAAACCCTAGACATTAGAAGCGGTTTTTCCAAATAAATGTTGTGCAGTAATTAGGACAATAGAATAGATTGTAGAAAGATATGTTTTTGTTAGTTTTTAAGAATTGGTAGGAAAATATTATTTTGTAAATAAGTTTTAGGAAATTTTATAATTGTAGGTAAAAATTTGTGTGTTATCGAAATGAAGAAATGGGAGATGTATGACGCGTTTTGATTGGATGAGATTGGAAAAGGTGGGAGGTTGGTTTGAGAATGAGACGTTAGTTAGTTTGAAGAAAAAGATAGTCAGTTGGTTTCCAAGGGTGCAAGGCGAACGGACGTTGTTCTCGGGTAGTTTCCCAGAGGTAGGAAGCAGTAGCAGTGAAAGTTTGTGAGTTTTCGTGTAGTTAGTGTATCTGACAGAAGCTGATCCAGTAAAAGATTGTAAGTTATATTTTCTACTTATATTCCAAGAGTCACTGTTCAGGCCAACGAGAGATTCAGTTTATCGTAAAGAAAAGATATTCCAAGAGTCATTTTTCACTCAGGCCAACGAGAGATTCAGTTTATTGAGAGAAGAAGAAGCTAGCATAATTTGAACGATTCGTGCATTTGAAGGAGATCATTAAGGACGATAAACTTGCAATAATTTGTTGTAAGATTGCTGATTACCTAGGGAGCGACTAAGAGTAGATAGTATAGACTACAAGGAACAAGGATTTGGACCACTCATCATCAAAGAGAGATAGTTTTGTTTTCTGCAGTTTTTCTTTTATTGATAACACAATTTTTACACTTATTTTAGAAAAGATATAAATATTTTGATTAGGAGATTTAGAATAATATTTGGGATTTTGAGATTTCAACTAATATTGTTTGTACCATTAATTTTGAAGGTTCACGTACGTAGAACAAAATTTTGAGAATCATTATATGAGATTTTGTTTATTGAAAATTTTTGAGTGTGAATTTTATTTCATTATTTTATTTCAATATATAATGTTAGATCCTATATGTTTTTTATTATTCCGGTATTCTTTGGACCTTACCTTTCACATGTAATAGCATAGATATTGAAGCACGAATAGAACCCTGAGATAAGAGAATTATAAAGTGTGATAGAATCATAGTCATATCATTTAAATAATTTTAATTAATTAATTAATTAATTAGCTAATTAATTGCTTGGCGCACTAAGACTTTAAATATCACAATAATATATATATATATATATATATATATATATATATATATATATATATATATTATATATATATATATATATATATATATTATAAACCAAGTTAGACTCTTTGGGTAAAAACAGCTGAAAGGATAGGCTAAGTGTACTCTTTAGTCCTTTATTGATCCAATATTTCGTCGATAGTTATCGACATCATCAGGGATAAGCTACAATTAGTTTACATGAAAATTGACAATCTGTTATAAATACGTTGATCTTACTTACGATTTTGAGAATAGTGCCGTAAAAGCTGGTCAAATTTATAAAATTTTGTGAAAAAATTGTATAAGTTTTTTCTCACAAAAAGAAAAACAGAAAAAACATGTAATGTAAAATTCACTAAGACTGGTACAAAGACAATGCACAATTTTAACTAATTGTGTGTAGGACCGAATGTCCTCTCTCGAGAGTTTTACATCTTATATATTCTTATTAACCTGTACAGAGTGTCATGTAAAGTGAAACAACGTGGTTGATTGTAGGTTGGAAGACACTAACCTCTAAAATCTTCTTCTCTCTTAGATGGTCAAAGTAGAGGGGAGACTTTAGTGGCCCTTGCCTTATTGGTTGTCTGTACCTGTATTAGAATAGAATCTAAGGTAGGAGATATTTTAAGAAAAAATTTTTAAATTGTTAACATGATTGAAGATCACTGTAACAAGAGTGTAATAAATAGATCTTGGTTGATTCCAAGACCTAGTTATTTTGTAAAGGTTGAAGATTAATAAAGTACTTTTGTATTTAAATTTTGATATGAAATGTTAATTATTATAAATTGATAAAGTGCTGTATGATTTTTTACTTTAAGAGTCTATTGTTAAACTATGTGATAAAATGGAGTTAAATTTATTCTAAAATGGAAACTATTGAATTATTGAATTTCATATGTTGTTTGTCTACTGCTAGAAGAAAGGAGTAGATTTCACTGAGGTGGTTAATGTCTGTTTTTTATTTATGTTGTTTTCTGTTTGTGCTATACAAGCCATTTCTAGGAAAAGACGTTTCTTGTAATTGGTTTCTCTTTCTAGAACCTCTACTGACTCAAAGTCCATCTGATGTCCTTCATTTACTACATGAAGCGCTAATGAGCAACGGTCATGATGCAGTCTGCAGTCGCTTTTGTGTGAAATTATGCGATTTTTTAGATGCCTTTCTGTGTGGCCTATGTATTTTTTCTATTGCAGTTTTTGCATGGAATGCTGTAGACTACATGTGACATCTGCTCTCTAGGAGTTTTGTCTTTTACTTTTGTGTGAAGGTTTTTTAATTGAAAATACCGTTTTATTGGCAATTTTGAAATTATAAAAAGAATTAAGTACCCTTGCTAGTCTGGGTGTGAGCTCTTTGATATAAGGTAGAGAAATCATTGTGTATTCTGTATTTGGTTCATTGGTTGTAATATGTTTAACATTTTCTCCTATTTCTCGGTTGTTAGTGTCAATTTGTTCGGAGCTACCATTTCTCTTTGGACATTTGTATTGATGTTGTTTAATTCATCTACTATACCCTGAGGAAGGGATAAAGGGGTGTCATAAAGGATTTTCTTAACTAAATCAGTGGGATAAGAGTTATCTGTAAATAGGTTGTGCAAAAGTTTGAGGTTCTTTTCGTGAAAGGTTATATCTGAAATTTTCATCACTCTGGTCTTCATTTGTTTTAATAGATTAATTTTCATTGAATGTTTGTGATATGATAGGTAGTGTAGATATCTACCTGATGCTGTTGGTTTTCTATACCAGTCCACTAGGATATTGTTGTTGTTAGTTCTAATTAGTTTGGTGTCGAGGAAGGGAACAGATTGTTCATTATCCTCTACTTCTATTGTGAACTGTATATATGGATCATAACTGTTGAAGATTGATAAAATGTCTTCTACTTGATCTTTTGGAAGTGCCAGAATGATGTCGTCGACATATTTCTTTATAAAGGTAAGGTTTTAGGGTAAGACTGGAATGACTGTGTCAAGGATATCGTCTACTACATATGCAGCTAGGATTGGTGAAGCTTTTGCACCCATTGGTGTTCCAAAGGTAGATTTATATATCTTATTATCAAAGGAGCAATAAGTGTTTTCGAACAAAAAGGTTACCAACTCCAAGAAGGTATCTAGGTCTATTTTGCAATGAGTTGAAATTATATTCCATCTTTTTTGTATTGATCTTAAACAAGCTTCTAAGTAGACGTTACTAAATAGAGACACCACATCAAGACTAGCAAGAATATAGTTAGGTGGAAGGGTGATATTTTCAACTAGTTTTTTTACTTCAAACGAGTCCTTAATGTAATATTCATTGTTTAAGTCATAAGAGGTTGTTAGAATGTCTGTTACTAGAGTGGCTATTTTCTCTGTAGGCGCTCCCATGGACGATACTATAGGTGTTACTGCCAGTTGAGGTTTATGAATCTTTGATAGAGAATAGTATTTAGGTGTAACGCTGTTATATGTTGTAAGTTTCTTTTTTGTGGCATTGTCTATCATGCCTTTTGTGTTTAATGACTCTATGAGTTTGTTGCTTTTAGCCTGAACAGAAGAAGTAGGATCACTGCGTAGTTCAATATAGGTATTACTGTTCGTTATTAATTCATTGGACAGTTCCATATATTGAAGTTTTTCCATAACTACAGTTACGTTACCTTTATCTAATAAAGTAACTATTAGTTGTGGGTTTTGTTTAAGAAAATATTTTGTTTTATTTACTAATTGTTGTAAGAAGGAAGGTTTAGTTGAACTGTTACTTGTTACATAATTAGTAAGAGTGATTGTAGCTCTGGCTGTGGCAATTGATCTTAATTCTTTCTATTTAATAAAAGAAGTAGCATAGTCTATATCGGCCATAAGACGCTTTACAGAGATATTATAATGTAAAACAGGTTCTATGCTAAATTTTGAACCTAACGCTAATATACATGAAACATCGTGGGGAATCTCTACATTGGTTAAGTTTTTTAACCAATTAGGTTTGACTTTGAGTGTATTTTTTATAGTATTTTTTTTTTTGTTTAGTTTATTGATTTGTTTTCTTTTAATTTTATGAAAAGAATGATTGTATACTCTTAATTGTCTACCTTTGAATTCATTGAACACAAATTTTCCACAATGTTTAATGATAACTGTCTTTAAATTTAGTAATTTTTTCTCTAGTTGTTTAATTAATTTATGATGGATACCTATCTCATAGTTTTTTACCCAAAGAGTTTAATTTGGATTATTTTCTAACTTAATCAGCTGTGATTAACACAATATATATATATATATATATACATATATATATATATATATATATATATATATATATTATATATATATATATATATATATACAGTGGCGGCTCGTGGCTTGAGAGACGAGGTCGGCAAGGTATTTTTTGTCTCCTCAGATAGGTGTAATAAAGACTTCAATCATCATAGAAGGTTTTTTTTTCTTTAAATTTAGAACCTAAACATGTTTATAAATTAATTCTAGTTTACGTTGTTTGGAAGTAGCAAAATGGGTTATAACGTCATCGTAAAATTTATTAGAGTTTTGGAGAGACTTAAAAGTTTTTTTTTTCTATTGACATTTGAGACAAGCTTGACATTCGCTCTTGTTTCATGGTGTTTCGACAAAACGTTTTGATTCTTTTGAGACAAGAGAAATCTCGTTCATTTGAGGCAGACGTTGGTGGTAATGAGAGAATTAATGACAATAATTTATTAATTTCGATAACAGTTTGTTGTAATGAATTGCAGTATATAAAATTATACATATCTTGTAACTTATCCCACCTTCCGAAAATATTTGGATTAGCATTAAAACTTTTAATTCATTTTTTAATTTTATTTTGTTAAAGAATGATGGATAATTTTTAATTAACCTGTCTAATATATATCTTAGAAATTCTTTGGCGTAACTTTTAAATTTTGAATCGTCAAAGAGGTCAAAAAATTGCAAAACTTCAAAATTCGAAAAACGAGTATCTATTTGCATAATAATAGTTTCCAAAATTTCAAAATATACTCGTTTTTCGAGATCTGTTTCTGTGTCATGCCTTTGTCTTTTTTTGGGGGGTTCGGAAATATCAAGCGAGTCCAAAACGTCACTGCCTACTGGAAATTACTATCATTACGAAAATCTCTGAGATTTTGCACTAGTTTTGTTATTCTATTTTTGGAATGAATACTGTCAGTTAACCGATTTTGAACAACATTGAATATTAAATCGGTTTGGGTAAACACTTTCCTAAAAATATTTAAAAGTATGTTAAAAGAGTAATCATTTAATAAAGTTTTCAAACCGATTGCTTCACGGATCGAGATATCATCACTTTCAAAATCGTCGCATTCAATAATAAAATCAAAACTTTCAAAAGTGTTCACGAAAATCTGCTACAGTAAAAACTAACCGAGATTTAAAATTCCATCACGTCTGACAAACTGTTAGAATTGTTTTCGAAACAAACTGTTCTAAAACATTAGTCTGTTTAGGCGAACTTGAGAAAAATGAAGCAAATCCGCTTAAACTGCCAAAAAAAACGACATTCTTTAATTTTTTTACATGTATCCTGCAAAACTAAATTCATTATATGCGTTTCTCTTTAATATTCATTCATTTCATTCAATTCATTCTAAAGCAACGTTTCGCTTTAATAGCATTTTCACTTTGGGCATTATTTAATGAAACATAAATATAATGTTTCTCAAATAAACCTAATTTAATCTGGCTGTATGTATGATCTTTCAAAATATCATGTTTGTGTAAAGCCCTAAATAATTCCTTTAAATTATCGTTACCAGATTCACACCACGGATTTTGATGCATCTATTTGTCGAAAATAAAATGCAAGGCCAACAGAAAAGTTTGTTTTTTATTTCACTCCCGGAAAGCTATGAGTACTTGCTATACCAATTATCTGAAAATGATCTATTATGTACTTCCCTCACCCCTCGTTACTAATATTTATAAGCCGGGTCATTTTAGGCAAAGGCCCCATATTTTTAATAACAATTTGTTTTTCGTATGGAATAGATGAAAACCCATTTTGCAAAATACAATTTACAATATCAGATTTATCAATACTTACAGTTTCTCCCATAGCTTGCATTTTTTAGGTTAATTTACCTGAATTTGTTTACATATTAATTACAAAAAAACTTCTAATATTTCAAAAAACCCTTTACTTTAACTATTTACGCAGTGGTAACGTATCACAGTATTACTTTAGAAAATAAAAATAAATCACAGAAAGAAAAGCTAGTTCGTGCACTCAATATCACTTCACTTCACTACTTATCCATCCTCATCCCGAATAACATTTTCATCCGCACTTCACAAGGTACAGTTCACGACCAATCACCAATCCTAAGAAGCATCGGCAAATTTAAATTTGCCGTACTTGGTAATTAACTTCATATGGAAAGAAATGTATGTTTGGTTGCTCATCAAGTAATATTCCGTTGATTTTTACATGTAAATATTGTAAATCGTCAATCTTGGGATCGGCTTGCCGAAACCCTGAAACGTGACTATTTAAGAATTCACAGGCGGATGCATGTCTCCGATTTCGGATCATTAATTTGAAAAGTGTCTTTCTTACACAGGGATTACTTAACACTCAGATTGGACGAATTCTTTTAAAAACCATAAATAAAATTTAGTCTGGTCGAATTGGTCTTATTCTTTTAAAAACCATGAATACAATTTAGTTATTTCACAGAAATTTTTTTTTATTTCACAGAAACAAATGACATCAACTGATTATCTGCCACAATTAATTATTGAAATACTGGTTAAATTAAATATTAAAAAAAAATCCATAATATCCATAAAGGTGTGGGTCGGCACTGCCGACCCTGCCGGCCCTGACCAGCCGCCACTGTAGATATATATATATATATATATATATATATATATATATATTATATATTATATATATATATATATATATATATTATATATATATATATATATCGAAAACGCAATTTGTTGGCCGTAGGAATTAAGAAATATTGCAATCCCATCTCTAAAGTATATGTATTATAATAATCTAAAACTAATTTTTTGGTTATGTTTTTGCCTTAATAGCAATACAAATAAATAGGAAAGTAAATAATTAATATGCTTTATTGTTACTGAAAATTGTACACATTTTATGGACAAAGCTTATAACAATAAAACAAGAAAAAAGAAAAAAATCAGAATAAAAATCGTTTGTACTTTTAATTAAAAAAACAATAAAATTCTTCCAAACTTAAACATAAAAAATACTACCTAACTAAGAACCTACACACCTCGTAAAATGTACCTAACAAAAAATAACAATTACAAACGAAAATTAATGAACTGAAATATTCTACCTCCTTGTGCTAAACAGTAATGAAATAGTCATAAAGATTTCTCCTCATATTTTGGAGTAGGTCTTGTATAATGCTTGCAGAGAAATGAAGTGTTTTTGCACTTAATTCGACTAGGTTTGTGGCCCTTTCAAACTGATGACTATAAATGTTTTCTTTGAGAAAACCCCAAAAAAAAAATTGTTAGAAGCTACGTCGCAGGAACTAGCGGGCCATTTAATTGTACCATATGTACTTATCAGTTGAACAGGAAACGTTTGATTAAGGAAGTCAATTGTTGCTCTAGAGCTATGAGGCGAACACCCATCCTGTTGGAAATAAACCTCCTGAAAATTAACAGGAAGGCGTCGAACTGCCAAAACGATCTCATTCTGTAAAAGTTATAAATATTTTTTACTGTTTAGGTTTCCATCGATAAAAAATGGACCGACAATATGGTTGCCCAACATCCCAGTCCACTGCGTTCGCACTGCAATACTGAGGTGCTTATTTTTCCGAGAATAATACCTTGAAAAGGATGGCTTGTGTTTTTTATGTAATGAAAATGAAGATTCGTCAAAAAATAATTTTTTTTTAAAAGTGTACATTTTCATACTGTTTATCTAACATAAATTTAAACTATAATAAAATTAATAAATAAATAAATTTTATTAAAGTTATCTTCCGGAAACAGTTCTTGTGTTGGTTGTATCTTAAAACAGTGATACCCATTTATTTTAAAAAGTTGCTGGAAAGTTCAAGCATTTACGTTTACTTCCCTAGCAATTTGTACACCATTGCAGGGTTCACTAACTTTATGACACTTTTTACAACTGTTTACACATCTTGACCAACAATAAATAAATTAATTACTTCGCGTATCGAATGACCCTAAAAGTACCATGTTACAAGTTTCACTTTTTCTTGGACGGTACACAACGTAATAGGTATTTTATTAATTATTTCTTTATTTTTTCAGAACTTCGTTTGAAATGTTTAATGTCAATGTGGCAATTACGACAATTCGTACCTACTGTGAAATGAATATAGAGGTGGAAACATCTAACATGTCACAGCAATTGCCATTGAACTTTGGTTAATAAAACAATGTGGTGATCTGTATAAGAATAATTCATAATACTACAAATAGGTCTAAGTGGTATATTCGGTTTATCAACTTTCGGTAATCTATAAAATAAATGTATATGTCTAAATTATCAATATATTAATGTTCGCATTTTGAGAACGATTTCCGAAGTGGAAATTGAAACGTCAATAAACTTACTTTGACCTTTAATTGTGGCTCATTCTTATAACAAGGCAATTACTTGAAAATCTAAAACAAACAGAAAAGCTGCCAATACTAAAACCATACACTGGAATACCCAATAATTACTATAATATTGTGGAGCAGTAATGACAGTACAATTTACAACACTAATTAACATAATTATAAAACATAATAAAATTCCAGAATAATGGAGAACTATAACTATATAATTCTACAATAAACAGCAAGATAAAAAAGCAAATTACTGAAAAATCTACTACTTCTTATGGTGCCCTATCCAATTAGTGAATGTTGGCGGCAATTCTGGCATAAAAAAACATACACCCATGCCACCCATGGTATGTTATCTGAAGTAAAATATAATTAAATATTTAACATCGAATATTATTAAGAACAATATGTACAATCTTTGGTATCCTTATTTATTTTAAAGGGTTTTTACCCTAATATTTTGGTGGCTCGGGCATGTTAACCTGTAAGTATAACCATTTTGCTTTTTAACCTTTTTTAATCAATAAATTTTTAACCACGTTTGCTTTAATTAAATGGTTTATACTTATTTTAGGCATTTTTAACCTGATGATGGAATTATTATTCCGAAAACGTTCGTGTTAATTTGATGTAGCCATTTTAAGGGTTTTTTAAATATACCCATTTACAAAGATTTAACTTCTTTTTTGTGATACGTGGTATACAGCCAGCTGCAGGAATTATTTTCCTTGTGGTTTTAATTCTGTCATACTCCTCTCGATCTTTTGTGGCTCTAAAATGTGCATGGGCATCGAGGTTTGTCCAATTCCTTATGTTTTTAAGCCATGAGTATGTTTTTCTTCCGATGCCTCGTTTTCCTTATATCTTCCCTTCTATAATAAGCTTTAAAACTGGTTCTTGGAATTTCGAAATATATGACCCAGATAAGCAGTTTTTCTTCTTTTTATTATTGGCAGCAATTCTCGTTATCTGCCCATTCGATTGAATACTTCGACATTTGTTGTGTGATCTGTCCAGGGAATTTCTGTGATCTGTATGTCCAGGGATCTGACTGAAAAATCACTAAAATATAATATAAAATCATATTTGTGTTTGACAGACATAAACACCATTGAAAGTATTTATTAAAACAACAAAATGGAAGTCAGAATATACAGTTAACTTACAAAACGCATAGACCCATTGAGCCATATGCTCTTTAATTTCATCATGGATATAAATATCAAAAGTGTCAACAAAAAAGAGGATACAGAATGAGAAAAAAGGGGAAAAAAACTCTATTATGCAGAAGACACAAAATTAAAAACACTGTTCTATAGTGTAGTGTTATGTAGAAGTTAAGCTTTCCAAACCCAACCTTATATAAGTTAAAAGAAAGTGTCACTGGACGGTTTTCGTCAATGTTTTGTCACTGTCAAATTTGCATATTGCAAATTTTTACAGATTGCAAATTAAATGGCATGTTCAAAAAATAATTATTAAAATATTGATAACAAAAAAAGAAGATAGTCTACAAAGACCACACCACAGATTTAACATAAAAGCAAAATAATTTAATATGACAATCTTATCTTAGAAAACTAACACAACAGTTATCATCAAAAATCCAACCAGATGTAAAATGGAAATTGATGATATCAATATTAAACAAGTAATGGAAATAAAGTACCTTGGAATTAGTTTGTCTAGCTATGGTGATTTGAGTAAAGAAGTAAGAGATCAAGTACAAAAAGCAAATAAACTGGCAAAATCCTTAAGAACACCTTAGTAAAACTACTGAAAACGGCAAAACTAAGAGTTCTTCTTTTTTACGACCCATATTATCAGATTTATCCGACGTTTAAAGATTAGTATTGCGAAGCCTTGTCGATCTTCTGCCACATTGAATAATTGACCAATATTTGATATCTGAGTCCATTCATAAATTTTTTTTAAACAAAAAACATGTTTTCTTCCTACAATTCTACGGCCTTCTATTTTGCTTTTAAGAATCAGTTGTAGTATTCTTCATTAATATTCTTTTACTAGATGACCTTAATAAGACATTTTCCAGTATTTACCAGTCTTAAGTAATTCTGCGTCTCTATTGACCCTTATTAGTACTTCCTCATTAGTCTTTCTTGCTGTCCAAGGTATCTTTAGCACCCGTCTGTAAATCCGCATTTTCAATCTTCAATTTTGTTCATGCTTGATATTTTAATATCCATACTTCTGCTTCGTACAAAAGTACAGACCAAATGCAGTACTTAACCATTCAGTTTAGAACCAAGTGGATTATTGCAAAAAAATGTCTTTATTTTCAGTAGTTGTATTAGTCATTGATATTTTACCTTTTAGTCCTATATTTGAATTTAGTTGGTTCGGTATGGCAGTTCCCAAATATGCAATTTTGGAAATAAACCGCGCAAAAAATGGAGTGACAACCTTCCATAGAGGTATCAATCCGACAATGAACAAGCAGAATTGCTTATAACCGCGATTTTAACAAAAATAGTAAAATATATGGGGTGTAGAGTTGTGTTATAGAGGTAGCACCTTTTATCGGAACGACCACATCGAGCGTCATAGACGGGAGATGGTTCTTGATAACTGGTCCTCATAAGACAGCTAACTCTCACTTATGGCTCCACGTGCCACACCCCGGGCAACTGCATTGGTCTGCAGGCTAAACTAAGTGAGGGTAGCCAGATATGGCGAAAATTCCACCGAGCGATTGCCGGTATAAGCAATCCCACACTTACTGACCAACGGCTTCGGGCGGATGAGTTGGTAAGTGGTAGGGCACCCTTTTGTCCTGGAGTTGAGAAATCGGCTTCGAAGGCGGAGGAACTATTAAGTAGTCAACGGCATAAGGATGTGGAAAGCCACGGGATGACTACCACATTATATATCCCTAGTAAAACCATCATGACGAGTAGGAGTTTTAAAGATGATATGCCATGCGACCCGATTAGCGACCGGCGTCGTCGAGTTTCCGGGCTGGACGATGTGAAATCAGAGACCGGCCACGCAACGGTGGGTACCAGGCCTTGCGTGGGAAATATGCGACTGGATAAAACAAATAAACATATCAGAAAAAATACTATTAAGATAGCTACATGGAACGTAAGAACTCTTTATCAGACTGGAAAACTAAACAACGCAATTAATGAAATGAAGAGGCTCAAAATTGATATTCTGGGGATGAGTGAAATAAGATGGCCAGGTAATGGTAAATGCGAGAAGGAGGATGCAACAATATTTTTTTCAGGCAGCAGAGAAGAAGATGTCAACCATAGGCATGGAGTAGCGGTTCTAGTAAATAATAACATCAGAAAACATATAAAAAATTTTATTCCATATTCAGAACGCTGCATGTTGATCCAGCTAAGTGCGCACCCTCTAGACATAAATATAATTCAGGTTTATGCTCCCACATCGGAGAGTACGGATGAAGAAGTTGAAGAGTTTTACGAACAGTTAGACGACATCATAAAAAACCTAAAGAAACAAGACATAACCATGGTAATGGGAGATTTCAACTCCAAAATAGGAAAAGGCGAAGTCAGTGACGTAGTTGGCAAGTATGGGTTGGGAACAAGAAATGAACGAGGTGATCGACTAATACAGTTTTGCCAGGAGAAAAACTTAATTATCACAAATACTTGGTTTAAGCTACCAGTAAGAAGATTGTACACTTGGAAGTCACCACAGGATAGGTCTGGGTACATCGTTAGAAATCAGATAGACTTCATAACAATTAACAAACGATTCCGTAACGCAATAATATCAGCCAAAACATATCCTGGAGCTGATATAAACTCTGATCATAATCCTCTTGTAGCCCAATTACGAGTAAGACTAAAAACCATAATCCAGAAACAGAATAACAAAAGATTAGATATGGATCAACTTAGAAATCCTGAGATAAAAGCCAAGCTTACAAATAGCATTAATAGTAATGTTGCTTTAACAACCAACACTGATGATATTGAAAGAGACTGGATCAACTTAAGGGACGCTATATGCAACGGTGCAAAAGAAGTAATTGGTGACTCCGAGCGGAAGAAGAAGAACGAGTGGATGACAGATGAAATATTACACCTTATGGACAGAAGGAGGGAAAATAAGAATAATCCCGAACAATATAAAGAACTGGATAGAACTGTCAGCAGAAAGATAAAAGAATCCAAAGAGAAATGGTTGCAAGAAAAATGTCAAGAGATAGAAGAGCTAGAACGAAGACACGATAGTTTTAACATGCATAAAAAAATCAAGGAGTTTACTTATACTTACAAGAAAAAACAGTTTGGTAGGTTAATAGACGAGAACAATAAACTTATTGTAGATAAAGAAGAACAGTTACAGACTTGGGCAATCTACATAAAAGATTTGTTTACGGATTATCGTCATATTTCTACGAACACTCTTGATCTGAATGGACCAAAAATATTGAAAAGTGAGGTGATAAAAGCTATAGATCAAACGAAAGATGGGAAAGCAACAGGATGCGATGAAATACCAGTCGAATTCTTAAAAGTTTTTAACGAGAACAACCTGAATGTAGTATTGGAACTGTTTAATAAGATATACGATACTGGTCAAATTCCATCGGACTGGTTGAAATCTACATTTGTGCCCCTTCCCAAGAAATATAATTCTAAGACGTGTAGTGAATATCGCCTTATAAGTTTAATGAGCCACACCCTTAAAGTATTTTTGCGTATTATCCATTCCAGAATACGAGCAAAATTAGAACACAGCATAAGTAAAACACAGTTCGGTTTTAGATGCGGTTTTGGAACTCGAGAACCCCTCTTTGCAATACAAGTTTTGATTCAAAAATGCCTGGATCAACAGAAAGATGTTTACGTCTGTTTTATCGACTATGAGAAAGCATTCGATACTATCAAACATGACAAACTCATAGAACTATTACGTCTTTCAGGACTTGACACTAAGGACATCCAGATTATAAAAAATCTATATTGGAATCAAACAGCCCACATGAAGAATGGACATATGGTGAGTGAAAACATAACCATTTCTAGAGGGGTAAGACAGGGCTGTATTCTTTCGCCACTGCTTTTCAACCTGTACACGGAACAAATATTTCTAGAGGCACTAGAAGAGTACAATGAGGGCATCAAGATTAATGGCGTACCAATAAGTAATTTTCGATATGCAGATGATACTATTATACTGGCCGATAACATCGAAGATTTACAGATGATGCTACATAGAGTTAATACAACTGGCAGCCGATTTGGACTGAAGATCAATAGAAAGAAAACTAAATTTATGGTGATCAGTAAAAAAAAATTTCAACATATCGACCTGCATATTGAAGACGAACGTATTGAAAGAGTACACCGATTTAAATATCTGGGATATACAGTAAATGACAAGTGGGACCCAGAAGTAGAGATTAAGATCCGAATTGAAATAGCAAGATCCAAATTCATCAAAATGAGAAAGCTCTTAAGCAACCGCAACCTAAGCATTAACCTCCGATGGCGCGCCACGAAATGCTACGTACTCTCTACGCTACTTTACGGCGTAGAAGGGTGGACGTTAACAGCAGCAACTATAAAGAAGTTAGCGGCTCTAGAAATGTGGCTGTATCGACGCATACTGAGAATACCTTGGACAGACAGAGTGACCAACACAGAGGTATTAAGACGAATGGGTAAAGAGGTGGAATTGTTAACAACTGTTAAAAGGAGGAAAGCGTCATACCTGGGCCATGTGTTCCGTAATGATAAGTACAGTCTGCTACAGCTTATCGTGGAAGGCAAGATTGAAGGTAGAAGAGGTTTGGGCAGAAAGAAGAAATCCTGGCTGAGAAACTTGAGAGAATGGTTTCAAATACCAGAAGCTGCGAACATAATTCATGCGGCACAAAACAGAGAAACCTATCGTATGATGGTCGCCAACCTTCGGTAGAAGACGGCACATAAAGAAGAAAGTAAAATACATGGTAATCAGTAAGCACCACAATTAAATACACGGGTTTCGATTAATTAACCGCCAATGTCAATTATTGATAGAGTTGGTAGCTACATATATCTTAGTACCAACATATACAAGAACCACTACATTGATATCCGAAAACGCATAGGAAAGGTAATATTAGTATTAATCTTTTCCAGCCCAAATTATTTTTTTTTAATAAATTTTGTTGAAAAAAACGTATGTTATAGAAAACGATACAAGAAAAAATAATTGTTGATATATTTTATAAAAATTTTGCATCCTAGTGTCTTCAAATTAAAAAAAAAACTAATTCCATTTGTAATCATCTGGCGTTGGTGTTATCTGAATTATCCATTTATAACACTTGATATAATGGTCTGGTAAAAAATTGACTATAATAGGAAATACGTTTATTATTGAACTTATTAACAATTTAATTTTGTACATGAAAACTATAAAAACAATTTTTATTATTGTTTATAACATAAAAAACATTGCACTTAGAACATTTTATTCTAGAGTAAGACTTATACATAATTTGCACCTTGTGCGATTTTGATCATGTAGTGGCCAGTGTCCTACGCCATCAAATCGAACATCTTGCACTGTCGATGCATACTTGTCTTTATTTGGTGTATTCTCTTGAGAAAGACGTCTTCGTTTTCTTCGTGTCGGACTTTCCAGCTTTCAGTAACGCATGTCCAACTTGAGATTTGAATTGGAGAAGGCTGATGTGTTTCACTTGTTTTTGTTTGCAGTGTCTTCGGTACAGCAACCAGGAGTTGACAATATATGTATCAATAAGATTAAATATTATTCTCAAATAGAATCTTTTTGGTTTGATTTTGATTCTATATAGTTCCACAAGCATGTCATGCAAATCCACACCCCCATCGAAATATATATTCTTTGACAATTGCTGGCTATTGCATTTCTACATAGGTTTTGCTCTTGTTGCACCATCTCTTCACTTTATCAAGAGGATATTTTCCTATATAGTTCGATGCTAATATGACGGACTTATTGTCATACCATTTGAGAGCAGTAATATTTTTTTTGCTGTCTATTTTTACATCAGAGGATCCACGACCTTTTGCCATTAGAACTTTGTCTTCTGAAAAAAGACAACCTGCCAGCCGCCCACTTCTTACAGTCCCTGCAGCAAGGAAGCCCGTTCTTTCAGACTAATAAGTAGATTATAAGATGTGAACCAATTATCCGTGAAAATCTTGAAATTCATGTGGTTTGGCAGATTTCTGACCAACTTCAGTACTATTTTCCCACTAATTCCAAGACCTGATTCATCTTGGACTGTTCCTTTCCCCACATATATCTCAAAATCGTATAGTATGCCACTGCGTCCTGCTCTTGCAAAATCTTTATGTCCCATTTATGAGGTTTATTTTTTATATATTGCTTTAGATTACTATGTCCTTTGAATGGTATAATAAACTCATCGATGCTGTTGAATTCCTCAGGTTCTATCTTATTCATATTTTGCCGAACTTTTTCAATGAAAGGTTTTACTTTATATAATTTGTCATTGTTGCTAGACGAGACTTTCAAATTATCGTTGACGTGAAAATATGCTCGCAGTTTATCAAAACGATTACGTGACATGATATCAGCTATCGTATTATATCGCGTTTCTTCTGCCCAATACATTCTATACGAAGGAACACAAACAATTCCACTCAATACATGTATGCCTAAGAACTGCTCTATCTCTGCTGCATTTGTATCAATATTTTTACTGTCTTTTTGCACAGAATACAAGTTTGTCTGCTCAGCAAAATTTTGAGTAATATCATTGTCACAAAACATTTTAAAATATTGGAAAGGCATTAAATTTTCATCAACCGAAAAATCACCACTGTATTCGCTGTTTACATCAATTAAATTGTTGTCTCTCCAAGTTGGTTTTTCTATGCTTTTTTTTTCTTGGCATGACTTGTCTGTGGCTCTTCTGTAATTTCTTTAACAGTTTTTTCTTCCATATTCTCTGTAACTTGGGTGTTCAAGCTATCTTCAACAATATTTTTCAATAATTCTTCTATTTGAGTTTCTTCAATCATTTCTTCTTCAAAGTCTCTTCCTCATTATCAACATCAAATTCGATATCAAAGTCGTCAACAAGACCAACTACCTCTTCCTGGGACAGATTTTGCAACTCTCAAAAAGAAAGTTTGGTTTTGATAGTTTTGAACACACGATCAATCAGAAATAATAAAGTATATTACTTTTGTATTTTATTGACAGAAACAAAATTCACACGACTTCCCAATGATGCCATTTGGAGACCTCCATAATGGCCCCATGATTCCATTTGGATTCATTGATATTTATAATGATTACATAAACAATCTATAACATAAACAAAGTATAAGCAAACTATAATACAAATTATCAAATAAAACAATGTAAGAAGCAAAATAATTTTTTTTGTACAATTACTGGTTTAATTACTCACCTTAGAATGATTTGAAATTTACAGTGAAATGATCATTGTTTCACCACGAAGTTTTACATTGAAATGTGACTAATGCTTACTGATAGAGTTGTCAAATTAATTAATACCGCTCAAAAAAAGTCTCCATCCTTATATAGTATGGACATTTTATGATGCTTTAAAAAAAAACTCGAAAAAAGACTTCAAAATGTGGTAATACGGGGATATTTAAAGACTTTGCTGGGGCAACATTTTCTGACTATTCTTGAGGTGAGAGGTAAAATAAAAAAGACAAAACGAAGTACATGTTGGTTACTAAGAATCCTATAGCCAATGAGGAACGAGAAATAGCCTTTGAAAGTCATATATTTGAACGTGTTGACAGCTTCGCATACATTGACTCGCTAGTGACTACTTCTAGAAGTACTACTAAC